>CM060856.1:2452951-3052951 GCA_030737835.1 Acorus gramineus | reverse complement strand
GTTTCACGATTTTTTTTTTCATCACGGGTCGTGGTGATCTCTATTATCTTTTCCTCTCTCGGGTCGAGATTTGAGGTTCGCAATGGACAAAACGCCGAAGGACCCCACGCCACTGTCAGGTGTGGAGATCAAGGACACCACCATTCCGTTAGGGCACAATTCTCATGCTCAACGGATTACCACCGTGCTTCTTGATGGACAAAATTATCCGTCCTGGTCGCATTCTGTTCGATTATATTTGGGTAGTCGAGGTATGTCAGGCCTTCTTCTTGGCACCATTAACAAGCCAGCAGAAACCGATACGACTTTCAATCAGTGGGAGATCAACAACTGTACGGTTCTAGGTTGGCTTTTCAACTCCATGGAGACCCGGATCTACAATATGTTCATGTATCATGATACGGTCGACTCTCTATGGGCTGCGTTGAAGACCTATGGTCATGCCAGGAATGACTCACGGATCTATGAGTTGTACAAGGATATTGCCCAGGCCACCCAAGGTACCCAATCAGTTACCGATTATTTTGGATTTCTGCAGGCTCGTTGGGAGGAACTTGCCCACTATGAGCCTCTCTCGGAGTTGCCTAAGGAGGCTGCCACGATTGTGGTTGGCCGACTACAACGCCAACAGACATATGCGTTTCTTATGGGCCTTCGATCAGAGTTCGAATCTCTTCGTGTTCAGATCTTGAATACCACACCACTTCCTTCTCTATTCGAGGCATTTGCTATTATTGAGGGTGATGAGCATCGCCGTCAGATCTCTTCCTCAGCGACCACTGGAACCCTCGGTGATCAGATGGCATTGGCGGCCACTTCTGGATATGACTCTCGCGGCCACGGGGATAGTGGTCGCGGTCGTGGTCGTGGTCGTGGTCGTGGACGTGGACGCGGCAATATTGTGACTTGTGGCCACTGTGGGAAAACAGGGCATGAAAAAGTCAGATGTTTTCTTCTGTACCCACACTTGATGCGATCTCGCAATGTTGGAGCTCCTTCGTCTGCCCCTCGTGCTGCTGTTGCTGATGCCTCGGTTCCGGGTGATGCCCCCTCTGCTCCATCTGGGTCCTTTGATATGCGTAATATTCAGAACCATATTGATGCTATGGTTCGGGAGAGTCTTGCCTCTCATGTCTCTCATGCTGGTCTCTCTAATGCTGGTCCAACATCCTCTGCTGCTTCTTCCTCTACCTCAGGTATCCCCTCCGCCTACCATGTTAACCAATCAGGGTCTCCTACTTGGGTCATTGATTCAGGCGCTACAGAACACATGTCTGGTGAGTCTCGATTGTTTGTTCCCTTGACATCACCTTCTATACACAGAGAGGTACGCCTTGCTGATGGCTCACTTACACCTGTCATCAGTAAGGGTACTGTTCCTTTATCTTCCTCTTTATCATTACACTCTGTGTTACATGTTCCCAATCTTGCTCTTAACCTTCTTTCTGTTAGCCAATTGACTAAGGCTTTGAACTGTTCAGTGACTTTTTACCACCTTGATCATTGCGTTTTTCAGGACCTGAGTACACGGAGGATTTTTGGCAAGGGGTATGAGAGAGATGGCCTTTACGTCTTCAGAGAACCACCCACCACGGCCCATGCTTCCATTTTGTCCACCGATCATTCGCATAGTTTTTCTTTACAATCTCTAGATTTATGGCATGCTCGTTTAGGACATGCCAATTTTCAGCATCTATGTTCTTTATTTCCTACTTTTCGCTCTTCATGTAAGACTCATAAATTTCAATGTGCTGTGTGTGAGCTTTCTAAACATACCCGTACTACTTATATTTCTCGCATGAATAAAGCTTCTGGGTTGTTTGATTTGATTCATTCTGATGTGTGGGGTCCCTCTCCTGTTACTGCTTTTGGTGGTCATAGATATTACTTGACATTCATTGATGATTTTTCTAGATATACTTGGGTTTATCTTCTTAAATCTCGGTCTGAGGTATCCTCTCAGTGTATTAATTTTTTACGCATGATTAAAACACAGTTTAACATTACTGTCAAGAGTATCAGGTCTGATAATGGGGGGGAGTATGTCTCGGATTCTTTTCTGTCTCATTTGAATGAGTTGGGAATCCTTCAACAGTTGACTTGTCCATATACACCTGAGCAGAATGGGGTGGCGGAACGCAAGAATCGTCATCTCATGAATGTGGTTCGTTGTCTCCTTCGAGGAATGAGTGTTCCAAAGTCCTATTGGAGTATGACAGTCCTCACTGCTGCCTTTTTGACTAATCGGACTCCCAATCGTACTTTAGGAGGTCAAGTTCCCTTCCATGTTTTGTATCCTGGTCGTACTCTTTTCCCCATCACTCCTCGAGTCTTCGGGTGTACTTGTTTTGTTCAGGATAGGGGGCCTTCACGCACCAAGCTTGATGATAAGTCTATACGTTGTGTTTTCCTTGGTTATTCCACCATGTCCAAAGGATATAGATGCTATGATCCTATTTCTCGGAGATTGTTCCATTCCCTTGATGTTACATTTTTTGAGGATGTGCCATATTTTTCTGACACGGTTCTGCAACATTCTTCTTCACCAGTTCGACCGGCATCATTTTTTCAGCCATTGCCTTTGCCACAGCCACGGTCGCCACCACCACAGTCGTTCCATCCACAGTCATTCCATCCACAGTCATCACCACCACAGTCTCCTCTTATTGTATACACTCGTAGACCTCGACCACCTCTCTCTCCTGCTCACTTGTCGACATCCTCCTCGGACTCAGGTATATCCTCTTCCTTGATCACTCCATATTCTGTTTCTGATTTGCCTCCATCTGATGTACCTATTGCTCTTCGCAAAGGTCGTCGGAGTTGTGTCACTGCTCATCCTCTTGCCCAGTTTGTTTCTTATCAGGGACTTTCAGATTCCTACAGAGCTTACCTAGCTGCTACATCGTCTATCCGTATTCCTCGTACTGTAATTGAGGCATTACAGGATCCTCTTTGGACCGCCGCTATGACCGCAGAGATGGATGCCTTGCAGAAAAATCATACGTGGGCGTTAGTTGATCTTCCACCAGGGGAGAGAACTGTTGGCTGTCGATGGGTTTTCACAGTAAAATACAAGGCTGATGGGGCTGTTGAGCGCTATAAGGCACGCCTTGTTGCAAAAGGTTTCACTCAGACTCCAGGGAAGGATTTCCATGCTACATTTGCTCCTGTTGCCAAGCTGACTACTGTTCGGCTTCTTGTCTCTCTTGCTGCTTGTCACAACTGGCCTCTTCATCAGATGGATGTGAAGAATGCTTTTCTTCATGGCGACTTGACAGAGAAAATTTATATGGATCCTCCGCCTGGTTTTCGTCTTCAGGGGGAGTATTCCGGGAAGGTCTGTCTTCTTCTCAAGTCTCTATATGGACTGAAGCAATCACCGAGAGCATGGTTTCAAAGATTCAGTGTAATCATTCTCTCTCTTGGATTCACTCGTTGTCATGCTGATCATACTTGCTTCATTCGTCGAAGTAATGGACGGTGCACCATTGTTCTAGTTTACGTGGATGATATCATTATCACAGGAGATGATGCTGATTACATTGTTAGAGTGAAGACTGAGCTTGGACATGCGTTTGATGTGAAGGATTTAGGTCCTCTTCGGTATTTTTTGGGGATTGAGATTGCTCGCTCACGCCATGGTATTTCACTCTCCCAGCGAAAATACACTCTTGACCTTCTTGAGGATACCGGTATGCTTGGATGTCGCCCTGCCACTTCTCCTATGGACCAGAACCATCGCCTTCATGTTGAATCAGGCGACCTTCTACCAGATCCTTCTTTGTATCAGCGTCTAGTGGGACGTTTGATTTACTTGACGAATACTAGACCTGATTTGACTTTTGCTGTCAGCGTGGTGAGTCAATTCATGCATGCCCCACGGACTTCTCACCTAGATGCTGTTTACCGGATTCTTCGATACTTGAAGTCATGCCCAGGTCTTGGCTTATTCTATGCTACTAGTGCTCAGCCTATCATTTCTTGTTACACTGATGCAGATTATGCTGGTTCACTCACTGATCGTCGATCCACCTCCGGTTTCTGTACTTTCCATGGGGACAACCTTATTTCCTGGAAAAGTAAAAAACAGAGTGTTGTCTCTCGTTCTTCTGCTGAGGCAGAATATCGTGCCATGGCCCAAGGCACATGTGAGATCATTTGGTTGCGCTCTCTTTTGACAGAGTTGGGATTCCCTGTAGCTGGTTCATCTACTTTGTTTTGTGATAACCGATCTGCCATTATGCTTGCCTCAGACTCAGTTCTTCATGAGCGGACCAAACACATTGAGGTTGACATTCACTTTCTTCGAGAGAAAGTACAGTCAGGCGCCATTGACACAGCATTTGTCTCTTCCAATGAGCAACTTGCTGATATGTTCACCAAGTCCGTTGGTCCCTCTGTTCTTCGTTCTAGCTTGATCAAGTTGGGCTTGATTGATATCTTCGCTCCAACTTGAGGGGGAGTATTGGAGTTATTGGATAGGCCTGTTGTTGGGCCTATTCCCGGAGGCCCGGGGGTTGGGGGGCAACATGTGGGGAATCACCGATTGTGGGTATACGGGGGTTCGGGGCAGCGCCCCCGACTCGAATTTTTGTCATGAATATTTTGGTCTTTTTCTGTTTTATATATAAGGGACCTTTCGGCCTCCATTACGTAATACACATTATTCCATTTATTTCTTCTGAACCTAAGATTTGATATGACCTAAACTCACTGGCCCATATCTAAAATACAGTTGGTTCGGGTCCGCCCCAACCTACACCCATGAACCTAAATGTCACATAAATAAAACCTACGAAATCTTGAATCCTAAAATCCTACTCAACCCATTCTATCTACTCAATCAACCTAGATTATTTAGGCTAATATCCAATTATCGAAGTCCAAAACTTTTCAAGGATTCCCTTCCCTCAATGTTCATTTCTTTGTCGCACCCACTAGTATGTAAAATGTGAACTCACATTGACACGTTATAGGTAAATGTTGACTTGAATTACTATCTTTTTTTCTTTTACTCTTGCCATTTTTTCTATCTGGTAAATGATCCCAGTAGGTGTGGATACTTTTTTTTTTTTTTTGAAGAAATGATAGACTATATAACTTTTAAGCAGAAGTTACAACAGACTGAATACTTGCCTCAAAGCAAGGAAGGGAGAAGAGAAGAGCATAAAAAGGAAGTTCGAGTGAGTTCAAATGAGAGAGGAACCGTACAAGGTGTATGATACCCTCCCCATCCGAACAGCCCAAAAGAAAGAAAGGAAAATTACACCTGAATAGAAGGCAGCCCAGCAAATAAAGCTCAAGCGATACCCCATCCGAGAACCCATCGATACCGCCCCCAACTAGCCCGGATCAAAATGGAGCATGCCTCTCACCAGCCGCACTCCTCTCATCCCCTCGAGCATGCATCCCCATGCGGAAAGCAACCTCACTATCTCCTCCCAAACATTTTCTACACAAAACCGCTGCCTTGTAAATAATAGCTTGTTTCTCCCCAACCAGGTCGCCCAGAGGGCCGCAGGGATAACAAGCTTGAGCACCCCGGCTTGAGCACTAGAGGCCCCAGGTCTAGAGTATCCCTTCAGAAGTTGCCACAATTCCTCCCTATTGCGAAAGCACGTGTGAATGCTGGTGGCCTGTCCAACCATACGCCAAAGAGGAGCCATGGTGGAACACTGCCCAAGTAGATGGTCCGTCGACTTTGGGGCAGCGTTGCACAGCTCGCATGTCGTCGAAACTGATGGGCACTAGCGAGCTCTATACTCTTTCGATAATAGCCGACCTTGAAAGACCAACCACATGAATATCTTCACTTTGAGGGGCATCTTCCTCTTCCACAGCCATCTGGTTTGGTTGACCATGTTTAGGACCCCCGGAGTCCTGCGTCTCCACCACAAATAACAAGCGTTAACTGTGAACTTTGAAGAGGAGCTAGGAGCCCATACCACAACGTCCTCTCTCATTGGATGAATCTCCGTCCCATGTAGCCTTGTCAACAACTGCGCTACCTCTGCGACCTCGGGTTCTGATGTGATGCGGCACATCGGGAGATGCCATTCCCCTCCCCCCCACCCTGTTGACCAACACTGTTGAACAGTGAAATCTTTATTCTCTGCCAGTCTAAAAACCCAGGGGAACTCGAGCTGGAGTGGAACCTCCCCGCACCATCTATCACTCCAGAATAAGGTCCGATCTCCCTTAACCATCTACCATCTAAGTGACAGTGCAAAAGACTCTCCTAATGCGAACCAGCCCCTACATAAGAAGGACATCCTGGCGGATGGGGTTGGGAACAACATCCCCGCACGGCCGACTCCGTAACGTTCTTTAAACAGCCTTACCCACAGGAGGTCTGGCTGGTCCACCCACCTCCATAGCCATTTAGCCAGCAGGGCCCTATTCATTTCCTCTAAGTCCAAAACACCCAAGCCTCCTTATGATTTTGATTGACAAATGGACTCCCATGCCACTAAATGTGGCCTGTTCGAGTCCTTGTTTGAGCCATTCCAAAAGAAGTGTCTACGGATTACTTCAATCCTCTGTAAGACTGTGCGGGGTATCCAATAAATGGATAGGAAAAACAGTGGCATACTTGACAGCACGGATTTGAGCAGCGTTAATTTTCCACTAGAGCTAAGGGATCGGTTCTGCCAGCCACCAAGCTTCTTGATGAAACGCTCCACCAAAGGAGACCAGTCATGCCGAAGCAGCCTGCGTTGCACTAATGGCAGCCCTAGATGAGCTGAAGGAGCCTGCTGAATGTTGTACCCAAAAATGGCAGCCATCCCCTCAGCTCTGCGAGGTTCCACCCTAATCGCCCATATAGAACTTTTAGACCAATTAATACACAGACCTGATAACATTGAGAAACTTGTTAGTATAAATCTGTACCCCTCCAGCACACTCTCCTCCGGTGCGGCGAACACCATGGTGTCATCGGCATATTGAAGATGAGTGACTGGCGTACCCTCTTCCACGCAAGAGATTCCTGCTATCCATCCCGCCCTTGCGGCCTTCATACACATTCGACTTAAAACGTTCACCACAATCAAGAATAACAACGGGATAGAGGGTCCCCCTATCTCAGCCCTCGGTTGAGATGAAAGAAGCCGCATTGTGACCCGCTTATGTTCACGGAAGCCATTGTCGAGCCAATGCACACCTTTATCATCCTGGCCCAGGTGGGACTGAACCCATGAAGCGTCAATATATGGAGAAGGAACTCCCATGCCACATTTTCATAGGCCTTCGAGAAATCAAGTTTCATGACCACATCACAACGGTTGTCTTTGTGTAAATTAGCTATGATGTTTTGGGATATCACAAAACCTTCATGAAGGCCTCTTCCCGGAATAAAAGCCGATTGATTCTCCTCAATTAAATGGGTGCACACCTTCTTGAGCCTGTCTGTGAGGACCTTGGCAATCAACATGTAACTGCCATTTATGAGACTATGATTGTAAACCATGATAGACTCTGTGGAAGCATTATTTTTTACATTCCTATTAGTCCCAACTCTAGGGATAACCTTTATGGGACTCGAGACGCATCTATTTGCGTTAGAGGTCCTAGATGCTTAACTGGTAACTGCTCAAGACATCATCTCACCACCTTCTGTAGAAGTAGTTGATACTAATTTTTTTGCACTTTTTTTTAGAAAACTAACAAGGTTCCTTAAAGCGTCTCCAAAAGCCTCCCTACATGGCTTATTCCCTAACATAGGGAGCTAAAAATGAAAAAAAAAAAAAGGGTCCAAAAGACTCCTTACAAGGCTCTCTACCATATTTTTTCTCTACAAGGTTCTATACATGTGTGGAGCCTTGTAGAAAAAACTACAATGCAAAATGACCACATTGCCCTTTCAACAAAACTCCCTTTTTCCAGCCAACTCTCTCTCTCATCATTTTTTTCAACCTATCTCCCCCAAATGTATCCCATCTTTTTCTCTACCCTGCAAACCCTAGAAAAATAAAAAATCAAAACCTTAGATTTCATCTACGGTCCGCCCGCCGTTCGTCCCGCCCGCCATCCATCCACCGTCCTACCCCGATCTCTTTTTCTCTCCACGATGCCCCTTCTCTTCTCTCCCTGACGTGATCCAACGACAAACAGCGACGCACAACCTGGATCCAACGGATCTGACGACGTACCCCAACCCCATATCTAAGGTTTATATATTAGGGTTCCTTTGAAGCTTGATATTGATTTGTTCTAGGGTTTGTTGATCTTGGGATTGTGGTTTGTTGTGAGGGTTTTCATTTTCAAAAATTGTGTTTGATAAAATGTTTCTAAATTCCTAACCACAGATCTAGTGCATATACTAGATCAGCCGACATCTGCTCAAAATCCATAGTGCCTCATACCTCATAACAATATTAAATTCTTTTATTTATTATCAATCATTTTAAATTTGATTGAAATGGTTAATTATGCAGCCAACTGAAGTTATGGCATGATTTTAAATTTTAAACTTGTAGTAGTTGTATTTTCTAATATTTTCTGTTGTCAAGAACTTGTAATAGTTGATCGTCGTCAAGATCTTTTAATGTTTAATGTTTTGAATCACAACTTTAACCCAATCACCATGAATTTTAATGTTTTGAATGCTATCGTTGTCAAGATTTTGTAGTAGTTGATTATATTTTTCATGTTTTATTTAAAAAATTTAATTTACTTTTAATTAATTTTTATTCATTATTAATAATTGTATTTAAATGATCTTTATTTCAAATCTTGATAAATTTTAGAATGTATTTTGATTCATTTGATATTTGAATATTTTGTAATTTATAGATATGAATTGAGGTAAATTGATCATTTGGAATAAAGATAGGATAAGAATGAGGAGGCTTTTGAAATGATAAAAAGAAGGATTAAAGACATTTGAGTCCCTATAAACATCCATAAATCCATATAAGTCCTTACAAACTTGGAGTCGAACATACAAGTTCTTTAAACTGTTATGGTAAGTCAATTTAGTCCATGAGTTAACCTTTATTCTAATTTGACGATATATTCTCATAATATTTCATCTGTATGAAATTAAAGACTCTTATAAATAACGAAAAATAGAAAAAACATATATATCCTTTTAAATGACCATCTTGCCCTTGATTAAATTCATTTTCACTTTTTTTTTCTTTTGCAGATTTTAACGTTATTATTGTGTACTACTTCATTATTATTATTTTTTTTGCTTCTATTTCAAACAATTATAATTGTGAATATGATTTTATTTATGTATTATATTTAATATACTATAGATATTACTTAAATATTTTATTTTACATTTTGATGAGGTGATTACACAAGTTAAAAAGCTCATGTTAATCACCATGTCGTGCATTATGGAGGGTATAATAGTACAATCATATCTATGATTAATTTTAACTATGATAGGTTAAAAATGATTTAATAGTAAGGATGTATTAGACATTTTCTGTGTTTCTAGAGATATAATTATCTTGTCCCAAGTTTAAAAGGACTTATACAGGTTTATAAATGTTTATAAGGACTCAACGTTTTTAACCCTAAAAAAAAGCTCCCTAAAAAAAAACACTCCCTACATGTCATAGGGAGCTTTTTTTTTTTTCCACAATGTAATGAAACATTGAGGAGGCTTTTAAAGATGCTCTTGAAAAGGGATAAATGAATATTCATAATCTAAATTGAAATAATGAACCTCCCATTATAGGAGGTTTATTATTGCCATTGTGCCCTTTCTTCTTCCTCTCCGTGAGGATCTCGCAACTCTGTTGTTTATTGAAGGTTAAGGAATGAAAAGCATGAAATCTGTGTGTTGTGAATATAGAAACATGGAAGTTTGTATGTGAATTGTGGCATAAAAATTTAGATGTTCGAAATTTTTTATGATATTATTGCCACTGTAGGTGAGAAGTCTCATCTTAAAGCTCTCCCAAACTACTGCATACTCTTTCTTAAGAAAACCATCTCCTTGATACGTGTCAACTTTCTCGATGTCGTGGTAAAATACCGTGACAACCCTCCCCGCCCCCCCCCCCCCCCCTACATTTTGAATAAGAGGGAGAGAAGAATGCAAGTAAATTGTAAACACATGTGACATTCTTAATATGTAATTCCTTCATTCAGAAATAGAAGATTGGGCTGTGATGGAGGATCGCAGGAGAGGGAGGATGAGGTGAAAATCTAGCTAAAGATCAGTAGAGATAATGCTAGAGAATAGATAATAGCTTGAGAAGAAGAAAACTCAGATACTGGAGTGGTGTCCATCACAGCTCTTTAACTCTCAAGTCAGCGAATGACTCCTTTCTTAGTGGTAGAAAGAAATATAAGAAAGCAAAATCTTCATATGCAATAAAAAACGTATTAGAACCTATATCTACGGAAAACATTATGATATGCACCCAAAAGCTCGATATCATGCATGAAAACCATCCAAAACCTCGTTCACACCTTAATAAATCTATAGCATATGATGATTAATCGCATAATTCTACAATAGAAGTCATCCCCAATCAGTGAAGGAAAATATGTGAAATTCAGATTTATTTAGGGTTTCAAAGCAAGGCATAGATCTAATCCTAGCATGCATGTAACATCCCAAAAGCCTATTTCTATGCATGGTACATTACTAACTTGAATTTAAAAAATGTAATTAACATAAAACATATAAAAAACATCCTAGATTAATACAAGATGGCAATAGGATTTGAAAACAATAAAATCTCCACAAAGGCCATAATACCGTAATGAAGACTCGTGAAAACCTTCAAACCCAAACCACCATGGAGTTTCCCCTCTTATTGGTGTGACCATGATAAAACATGAATAAAAATATATAAAATAGTCATAATGTTTTTTCTTAGGTTCACCACCAAAAACCTTCACAAGGGCCACCAGAGAGAGAGGGAGAGAGAAAAGAGAGGAGATTGGGAGAGTGGAAGGGGTAAAGAATTTATAGGACATCATAAATTAATTCTCATACTTCTCACAATCTCACATAAAAAAAATCTCAACAAAACATTAGAAATGAATGATTGTAGCGGATTTCATGGGCATTTTGTAGTGAATAGAAGTAGCTTTTTTGGTCAGCGACCACAAGCAACACAATCAGCAAGTAAGAAGGCAAAATGGACACTGACCTTCGACTGAAAAGGAACGATTGGTTGAGGTGCGGAGCATATTAGAATGACTGCCTCACTCTATAGCTCGCCCTTCGGTCATATTGAAGTTGTCCGACTACTTCCTGAAGAACGACTGCCTCACTCGCAAGCTCGCATCCAATCCCGACCCTGAGATGCACAGTGGATGACAAGGTTCCAAATAAAATATCAGGGATAGTCAAGTTGAGGTGATGCCAAAAAAATTTGGGCTATATATATCTTCAAAAAAATATCAAAACATAGGTTAAAATTTGAGCTTCTAAAACAAAAATAGAAATAATTATTCTACATTAAAAAAATTTAGTTTTAAGTCCAATAATTTCTACACACACAGCACACGCACTAATTTATATGAACAAGAAAAAAAAAAAATGAAACTTGGCGCCAACATTATAATGTTTCTCATAAATGAATCTAGCTCTCCTTTTTGAGGCCTTCTTTGATAGTGATATTCCTCCATTTATCCTTCAGATCACCAGGAACACGAGTTCTATGAAAAACGTTGAACCCATAATCCAAAATCCTCGTCCAGGGAGTGCCCTTTACATTACTATTTGCAAACTTCTGCACCGCCTCCTGCATGAGTTTAAATACAGTTCTAGCCTGTGAGTAATAGAATAAATCATGTGCCCAACGGCATAAAATTACAAGAAATTCTACTGTAGTAACCATTCACAGACCAAAAATCTCGAATAATTTAGAAGTTTTGAATGGTTAAGCCCACGAAATATGCATACCCTGAGCATCTCTTCTTCCTCTTGAGTCCAACAGAGTTTATTTCGCCTACCACCAAGGTGCAACGGGTTTGCGCTGCAAGCCAAAAACATTGTATGACATCAAATCTAGTCCACTAACTTAAAGACCATGTCAAGATGTTGAAATTTCCACAGAAAATTTATAGAACATCATGACAAGAGATGCCTTGTGCTGCAGGAATGGAAAATAGAAATATATGCACAAGGTAATATTTGATAATGATTTCAGTTAGGTTTTGGAAACTACGCCATCCTAGAATGTAAAGTTAATTCATTAATGAGTTAGTAATGGTTCTTGTATATATCCAGAATTCTGGATAGCTCAGGAAACACCAACTCGCTAGAGGTAGAATCATCTTGCAGATTTATGGGGTAATGAAACTTTACTGCTTGAGGGGTCTCAGAGTTGGGCACAGACATGTCCACCTGAAACCAGCTTCAACTGGACCAGGCAGCTCCAATAATCCACAAATGAAGTGGAACAGTGGATGCCAAAACTAACCAACCAATCCATCAGACCATCACTATTGACAAAGTGCAGGATCCATTGGATACCTAATACATAGCTGAGAATAAAAATAAAAAATAAAAAAGATCAAATGTGGCATGACATCCAATGTAGTAGTCCGATAATGTAATCATTTTGAAAACTTAATTACACCTATATTAGTTGACTTAGTTTAATATTGATTTCGGTTTGAGTCAAGTTTGGTCTAGGTCGAATCAAGAGTTTTAAGTCATTGCCTTGCGAAAGAACCAACTGATCTGGAAATTTATTCCTGCCAGAACATGATACAGGAACGTCAACAAATTTCAGATCCCTCAAGCATATTGAGGCCTATTTAAATGTTATAGAGAACTTACTATCGCTTGCCTGGTCGGATTCTCCTTTTGCCAGAGGAAGAATTGTCTTTAGTTTGTTTCTCGACATTTCCAACTAGATCAGAAGTCTGGCATTCTGCCGCATATTTAGATTTTCTTTGGGAAACCCTCAAATAATCTTGAGAAATTTCTTCTCCCAGGGAAGAACTTCCCCTCTCATGGTCACCACCAAAATCTTGGTGTTTAGACCCCACAAAAGATTGGAGCTTTTCAGAATTCTCTGCACCCTCAAAATGATCATGGGTCCCATTACTCAGAGCTGAATTTACTTCTCTAAGGTTATCAGGACAACTATGGAACGAAGTGTCATCATCTGCCTCCTGCGGCTGCTTTTCTACTATTGTAGATTCAAAACCGTCGTTCAATACAACTTCTTTTTTTATTAATGTTTCATCGCATTTACCATTGGTAGCTGGCCAATCTATCTTTATACAAGGAGAATTAACATTATTACATTTGATAACATCCCCATTTTGTTGCTGATGTTGGACGGCAGAGCTGCACTGACAATCTTGAATGTTCTTGGCACAGTTTCTTTTCCCTTGACTAAGGGCATCATCATTTCTACTACCAAAAAATGGTCTCTCTGATATGTCAGCTACAGTGTCATTCCTACAATCAATAACAGATCCCCTTTGTGGCTGTTCTTCTGTTGCTCCCACACATTTGTGCACATTGATGGTCAGACTTAGACCTTTATGACGATTTTGAGTAAGCTCACTTGGAACCTCATAAATTTGTTGTTTTTTATGATGGCCCTGCTTTTCATGCCTATCAATAAATGAAGATAAGGATTTTCTGGCCAAGAAAGCCTCTCTTTTGGCTTTTCGATATGCAACAGCAGCACGTGAACATGTGCAGAAGGGGCAGTAATAGCATTCTATATCTTTTAGTTCAATGGATAACCCCCAGCAGTTTTCATGAACTACAACAGGACATCCACTGCTGCTACAATTTAAGAGAGGACCACCATCATTGCACTTTATACAAACCTTTTGCTGAGTCAAATCTTCCATTAAAGACTGCTGGCTGAAGATATTCTGCGAGCTCAAAAATTTATCTTTCTCGGCATTAATTATATCTGTTTCAAGAATGTCATTGGGAGCTGCATCAGGGCATCCATGCTGTTTGCTAGATACTTCCACAATGTGATTAGGGTCACTGACAAATTCAACTTCATCAATATGAACACTTTCCTGAGAAAAGGGTTCTGCAGTGCATCTCCTCTCTTTCTCTTGTGCATTATGAATCTTTTTAGCTTTGGTAATGGATGTATTGGAAACAGACTTTTGTTTCACAGACAGTGCCTTTGCAGAATATTTGTCATTTCTTGAGTCCTTCAGTCTGTCACTTGTAGATGTATTTATATTGGCACATTCCTTTCTATACACAGGGATATCGTCTAGAAAGATTTCATTCCTACTGCCAGATGTCAAAGCAGCTGAGTTCTGTTTTGATAATTCGGTTCTACCATCAGTAGTGATCCACTTCAACTTCTTAGGACGTACATGCTCATCTTCACTATCAGGAAGTATCAAATCACTGTCTAAATAGCCCACTCTGTTCCGTTTTGTCAAGCTACTATGTTCATTCAATACTTGGCCAACTATGTCACAGTTGTCAGGAATGGACTCTTTCAGCTGATCATAGAAAATGTGGAGTAAGACCAAGAAACACAAATAACCAGGTTGTGAAGTTCCTCTGCCATTATCATGAAATGATGTGAACATACCCGATCAAGGAAACATCTAGGCAGGGAAGCTCTTTTTTGAAGAATAAATTGGCAAAAATCATTTTTTGAATGTTCTGTTCCATACTTTCTTGAAGTGCTGGGAGCAGCTACCTTGAAAATATTGAATTTAAGTCACATAAGTTCAGAAAACATTTTCAAGAGGGAAGAACAAATACAGAATTGTCCGAAGAAAATGTTCAAGTTGAAGTACATTGAACTACAAACATGAAATCAAATGCATGAGTGAACCAACTAGGTCAGTTCAAAAATCTAAATTCCAGATACACGAAATTCAAGCAATCAGAAGATCATTTTCAGACATAAGTGCTCTTGAATAGCCACCTATTACGAGTTCATAAAAGCTAAGCAAACTCAGAGAACATAGAAATCCAAATGACAAATTGTAATGTACGATACCAATTTTACATGTGCTTTTACAAGTAATATATCAAGCATAATTCAATGTCACTATTCTTTATGTATTCTCACCACCTGTGACTTTCAATACAACACAAACATGGACAATGCACAAAACCAGTCATGAACCACAACAAATCTTAAAAAAAAAATTGGACATGGACACACAGCAAGGACATGACAACAAATATATAAATGGAAAGGAATATTAGAAGAAGAATAAGAAGAAAATTTTGAAATTTGAACACGTGCTACACGTCTGACAAGCGATGCCAGCATTACATGAATAATTTTATCAACATCTTACCTCCATGGGAAAATGGAAAAAAAATTAGGATATTTGTTATCCCCCCGAAATGGTATAAAGAATGCATGACCCATACAGAAAGAAACTGAAAGCTAATGAGTATCCAAAAGGATAGCGGTGATATTCCAGTGATGTGCATCCCCCAAACCTTCAAGAAACCCAGGACACCGATTTTTCTGTTTCCAGATAATTATAAGTTCCAACAAACAGCATGGGAAAAGAGCTCTCAGAAGTTCTTGATGACATGCCCCTTTTCTTATTACTGCTGTCAATGTTTTAAATATATAAATCAATCAGGTCAGAAATCTATATATCAAATGGATATCAAAAAATTGATTGATGTAATTTGATTTTAACTTTAATTTTTTTATTAAAGAGAACAAAAAAAAAGGTAGATAGGTAGTAAAATGGAGAGTTCTAAAACAAATAAGATTGGATGACACAAGCATGGATGACTGATGGCAGTGGTGAATTTGAAAAATTTAATGATGAAAAAAAAAGAAAATCATTCAGCCTCGCTACTAGAATTGACAAAGTGAGTCCTTTTTGCAAATGATTATTATAATGAATATGTGAAATGTATGAACCGTTAAAAGAAAATGATGATCTTCCAAATCTGAGTAAAAATTATTCTCATTAAATATTGGTTTACTGAGAGAGTGATAGGTTAGGAAGAAAAAATGGTGAAATTTGAAGATCCCAGAGAAAATTTGAATAATGAAAACCATTCTCTCTAATGAAATATGACTTGTTGAATTTGAATATAATCAATGTATTGTTAGAAAGATAGAATTACAAGTCAACTATGACAAGCTTTTTAAGGAATTGAATGCAAAGAATGAAAAATTTTGAAAACTAAATAAAAAATAGAGAGAGAGAGAGAGAGAATGGAAGCAAAATAAAAAAATGTTGAAAACATGATAGCAAAGGACCAAATTTTGCAGATGAAAGAAATTTTTCTAAAAATCTAAATACAAAGAGAAGTCCAACATTATTTTCTTCTACGGTTGCTTCATCATCAGGTTCATAATCTTACGTGACATCACCAAGAAGAAAAAAAGGAACAGGTCTAAATCATGTTGTGTTTCTCAAAATTGCTTTGAATCTAATTGGAACACTAGAAATACAAATGCTTTGAATGATCATTATCTTCATGTTCTTGCTCATGTGTTGATCCTCTTGATGGATAGGAGTCAGGAAAACTCATTGCTGCCTAAAAGAGACATTAAGCCATTTGAATTGAAAAGGAGTTTTCCTTTGAACAAAAATAAATCATCAATAAATCTAAATTACCTCCCAAAAATGATCTTCTTTGCTCAGTATTCCTTGATCAAATCTAATTGAGCAAATTCAAATATTTTCATCTTGAGAACCAAGCTAAGCCGAAAATATCAAAATATTCAACATTGTATGTTTTTCGTAAATGAATTCCATGTACTTGAACATTTATTTGATTTGAAATGAAATGTTTTTGTGAAAATTGAATATTCTTTGATGTCCAAAAAACAAAAAAAATGGTGAAAAATTAGTGATTTGTGAAATTTTGGTTGAATGAATATTTATTTCAAAAATCATGCTCTGGACTTGAATAGAGATCAAGTTTGATAATTGAAATTCCTCAACCAGTCATTCCGGACAATCAAGCTTCATTGTCTGAACCACATGTTAGCCATTATGTGTTGGGCAATGAGGTTTGGTTCGAATCCACCTTTTTTGGCCAATAACCTTCAAATATCCTATTAAAGCATTATAATGATCAATGATTTTCAAACAAGTTTCAAGTGGCTTTCACAAGCTCTCAAACAACCTCGACAACAATTTTTTTAATTGATTAAAAACCTTAAGATTTCTTTAAGAAAGTCCATGCCACAAGGCATGAACCGGATAACATTTGAATGGGATTCAAACCATTTCAACTCCCTTAAGAAAAATGAAAAAATGATGCACAATTTTCTTGAGCATTTTGAATAACATTCAAATGATAGTAGGTGAATCTTCCAACGTTTAATCGAACTTCAAAACAGTTTGAATGACATCACGGTAGAATTAAAAAGTTATTGTAAAATTTACACAATTGAGTTTTTTTAGGTTAATTTTTTAATCTGAAATTGATAAGAATTATGGATATTGTGAGATTAAAAAACCAGAGATATGTGCATATCCTTCATGTTTCAATCCCAATTAGATTCATTATTTGAGAAAGTAATCTTTCAAATTACATCTAGCTCAAGTTTTTTATTGAGATCAATATGTTTTAGATGAAAACTTAATACTTATATCAACCATACTACTAAACCATTCATTATATTTTTTTAGTGTGTGGCTCTTCACCCGAAAGGTTGAAATACTCCACAACACGGTTGAGAGGATCAGAATGCACCATAGAACATTGTGAAGAAGTGAATAATAGGAAACTGAGTGCAGATAACAAAGAGACGCATCGGTATTGGCAAACAACTTAGGGACAATGTGGCTGTTGACAAACTAGGTTCAAAAAGCTTTGAATTGTACTTGTACAACGTCCAAGCCATAACGTTCTGTTGCAAGACTCCTTAATTTTCATTAGTAGATCATTTTTGGACAAGAACATGTGTGTTTCCTTCTTTAGTGAATCATTTTTAGGAAAAGCCCCCATGATTTTTCCTGAGAGATTTTTCACGTAAATTTTTCCTGTTTCTACGTGTGACTTTTTTATTGTCTAATGGCATGTCATAAATATGAATAAATAATTTCATGCAAAAATTCCATGTTTAGTTCTAGGTTAATCATATACAACTAAATACCAATCATTGATTGATTGATTTGAAATTCAAATATATTAACTACAAAAGTAAATCGAATTTTTCACAATATTTAAATTACAAATTTTATTCGATATAATTCGAAATCAAATAATTTTGAAAATAGATCTAAAAACTTCCCATTTGATTTTTTCATAACACCACATTTCATCTCCATCCGCCAATTCAATCTTTCTTGAAAAGAATTACACATAAAAAACCTTAAAATAAGGTTGGATAATAAAAGGCTTTGTATATAATCACGGTAAGATGCACAATTTGATCAACACATCAAGCAAACGCAACAATCATTAGTCCATATGGACTAATAAAACATGTTTAAAAATAAATAAAAAAACAAAACTCACTTTTTTCACGAGGCGACTGAGCACGTTCTCACAGCGGCTGCCCACCTCAATCGGACGGCCCAAAACCTCCACCACAGCCGCCGAAGTGGAAGGCTCGTCCAAGCACGGCCGCGAATCGACGGGGCCGGGGTCCATATCAACCCATTCCTCCAGGCACCTGAGACCGACCCTCTCCCGCGCCGCGTCGGACGAGCCGCTCAAGAACCCAGGAACCCTATCTATCAAATCTGTACTCAAACAGGGAAGAAAGTGAAAAGAAATGAAAAATTGAAACATCTGTCACTTTTTTTTTCTTCCTTTGCCTGGGCCTTGATTTGGAGTACCTTTAAGGAGAGAGGAGTGGACATCTTTGAGGTCCGCTAGGGCTTCGATGACCCAATACCAGGCGAGGGACGTCGGAGATGGAACTTCCGCCATTAAAAAAGGCCCCTCTTTTTTGAACAACGACGAACATCGTTTAAAAAATCGCCTTTAAAAAATCCGGCTTTGCACGGGAAGGAGACGATGAGGGGGGCGAATCGTCGTGCATCGGAGCCCTCCCCGTTCGTGTGAGCCGACTTAACCTGCTCCGCGGATATATTTAAGCTGACGGAAAGCTAGGCATGTCAACGGGTCACGATCGACCTGGACACAACTCAGACCCGATCCAATAAAAGACGTAAAATACACGATCTAAGGATTCAGGACCCGATATAAACCCGACCAGAAGGACTCGGTCATCCAAACGGGACGAGTCTGGGTCTACCCCAATCTGATCCGATGGACCCGTTGGACTAGAAACTATTTTAAGTTTTGGCTAGGAATCCTAGGAATAAGTAATAACCCTTCCTTTTTTTTAATGCTATTACAATTGATTTTTTTCTCAGTCTAAAACACAATCTGATATACCACATTACAAATCCAATAAAGCATAAACATCGTTAGATGTTATATATACTACATTAAATATTTTCATACACTTATTAAAAATGGGTTCATTCAACTTGAAATGGAGCGATATACATTTTTTTATCAAAGCCTATACCTCATTACATGATGTTTAATATTTAATAAAAATAATAACATGTGATGTGATATTTAAGTTTTGATTGATAAATGTGATTGAATCTAACATTTTTCTTTTAATAACCCAACTCAGATATCCACTACCCAATTCATGTATCCACTGTCCAAGCCCACTATATCAACAACCATTTTTTCCGAGGTTTATTAGAGGAGATTATTCAAACCGGTTCAAGGTTTAAGTAGCCCACTCGATTGGGCTCTTAACACTCTAATCAAACCACACCATCCATATCTTAGATCAAACGGTCCGGATTTCAAAACCATAAAAATGGAATTCTGAAATAGTTTCCAAAGAAGCTCATTCATTCATTGTACAGTCCTGATCATTCTACATTTGCATCCAACAGCCCACTATACGTCTCTTCCATTTTCGTCTCCGCCATGAAAGAACCCAAAACATTCCCCAAATTCTATTACCTAAAACCCTAGCCCTCCTTCAATCACTCTAACCCTCTGATAGGGTGAGACCATTCACTTCAACCTTCGACGACACTCCAACCACACCAATCTAGGGTTCCTGATCCACGTTTCGTGCTTTTGTAGATTGAGATGAGCTTCAAGAACGCGAAGATGCTGAAAGTCCCCACCTCGGGCGGTCTCTCAACGCTGGTGAAGGCGGTGGAGGTAGGGACGATCCTCATCTACAGGGCCTCCAGCAGCCTCTACAACGTCGAGGGGAGGGCACCTTGTGATCATCTTCAACTATATCAGAGGCATCAAAGACAAAGTCACTCTCCCAAGCGCGAGGTCTTCCACCTCGTGCTCAGCCTTCCTCGCCGTCCAAGCCGTCCACCTGACCCTTCCTCTTCGCCTCTTCGACCCATCTGGGTCAACCTGGACCTGGGTCCTCATTTGACAGGGTCCACCGAGTCTGACCCGGTCTAGACCTGACCTGTGGACAGGTTTATAAAAGAGCATAGTTATTACCACTCCATCGATAGTTATTACCACTTAATCAACTCCTCAACCCACCCCTTTCTAATATTTATTTTTTGTTTTCGTAACCCACCCCAGTCCTAACAAATCTAAGTCGCCCTTATCTTTTTTAGGGTGTCCTTCTCACCACAAAAAAAACCAATAGTTCAATTCTCATCTCAAATAACCTCTTTCAAACAATTGTCTTGAACACCCATCCAATCATGCTCCACTACCTCACCCTCCACCGCTATTCTGACGCTCCTCCGCTACCGCTTCCACCTCACCCTCTCCATCATCACTGTTTGATCGATGACTCTATCAAATGATGCCTGTGTCGCTCAAGAGACTCTCCACTAGCAAGCGACACAGGCATTTTGAGAAACTTCTCCACATCTAGTGAAGGTGGAAGGGAGATTGTCATTCAGCAGCGGAGGCGTCGATGAGGGCGTCGATGAGAGTGATGTGGCCAGGTGGAGGCGGGTGGAGATGAAGGTGGTGGCGTGAGGGTGTGTGTGTTAGGTTAGTGAGGCCATGAGGGTTTTTTAGGAAAGTGGAGTGGGTTAGGGATAACATAAAAAAAAAAAAAATTAAAAGTGGGTGGGTTGAAGAGTTGATGGGTAGTAATAACTGTCTTTAGACAAAAAAAAAAAGAGTCAAAGTCAAAGTCAAGCATGCTGCTGGGCCAGAACGGCCTTGTTGAGCCAGAACAGTCCTGCTGAGCCAAAATGGCCCTGTTGAGCCAGAACGGTCCTGCTGAGCCAAAATGGCCCTGTCAACCAGATAAGCCCTGTTGAGTTAGAACGGCCATGTCAACGAGAATGGCCCTACTGAGCAAGAATGGCTATGTAAACCAAAATAGCTATGTAAACCAAAACGGCCCTACTAAACTAGAACGGCCCTGCTGAGTCAGAATGGCCCTATAAACTAGAATGGTCTTGTTGACCCAGAACGGCCCTACTGAGCCCTATAAACCAGAATGACCCTGCTGAGCTAGAACGACCATGTTTCAGGGGCCACTTTGGCCTAGCATAGCAGGGCAAAAAAATCAATTAATTAAAATTAAAATTAAATCAAATTAAACGAGAAAAACTAAGTCAAAGTTACGTTATATTAAATCTTCTGTTTCGAGAGAGGGGGTGTTCATTCTTCTTATAATCACCCACACTTATTCATAACCACCCACTCTTTCTTATAATC
Organism: Acorus gramineus; assembly: GCA_030737835.1. Taxonomy (NCBI): domain Eukaryota; kingdom Viridiplantae; phylum Streptophyta; class Magnoliopsida; order Acorales; family Acoraceae; genus Acorus; species Acorus gramineus. The sequence continues at coordinate 3,031,383 of CM060856.1, read as the reverse complement.
ACCCATTCCTCTTATAACCACCCACTCCCTCATTCCTTTATAAATAGGAAGAGGGGGAGGGGGGGAGAGGAAGAAACGAGGTGAGGAGAGAAAAGTTCACTCACCAAAAAAACAAGTGTTGTGAGAGAAGTTCACTTACAAAAAAAAAGAGATAAGTTCAGTCACACTCAAAGAAAGAAGAAGAAAAGGAAAAAAAAAAGAAGGGGAGAAACTCCAAGTGGGGAGAAATACAAACTCTCCACAGATTCTACATGCTTCTTAGAAAACATCTTCGCTCTGTTGACGAAGGAGAAAGTCTAGAGAAGGGAAGATCAAGAAAAGCGATTTCACATCAAATACTAAGTCAAGAAGTTCGAGAAGGGTGAAGAGCAAAGCACCATTAGTCCTAAACAACAAGGTCCAAAAGCCCGAAGGATGACGCACCACAAGTCTCTTCTTCCTTCTAGATTTTCACCAAACTTGTAAAATCCCTGAAGTTGTAATTCTCGAGAAACTCTTAAAAGGAGATCAAGGATCAGAGGATTATACAGATCGAGGTTTCCCATTTTTTCTTATGTATTGATTGCTCTCCAACCATATCATTTAAAATTTATAAGGAACATTTTTGTTCAGTATAGATTTTTGATACGCTCGGTGGGACATCATCTCCTCTCATCCCTCCATTTCCATCAAGCTTGGACTTCCTTCTTCTAAGGTGTTCTAAGTACAACCATGGCTAAAGCCAATACCAATGCCATGCCTGCGGCCGATACACCTCTTGTTGATCCTACTTCACTTCAACAAGGAGGCTTGGGGTATCTGTCACGCCCAAGGGCGGCCGTCCTCGAGACGTGGCAATATATATAATATCAGTAATCAGTACAACAGGTCAACAATGACACCAATAAAACATACAAGGCTAACAAAGCAATGATAACTGATAGCTCATTAAAAAGCGGAAGCATGAAAAATTACTAACCCCGTTTGGTTGCGCGTTTGGACGCGCTTTTGCTTTTTGAAAAGCTGAAAAGCTAAAATCGTGTAGCCAAATGGGACAGCTTTTTGCAGAATCGGAAGCTGGATTCCTTTTAATTTTTCCCTCAAAATCTGTGTTTTAAAAAGCTCAGAAACAATGCTTTTTGGTCGGAATCGATTTTTTGAATTGAAAAGCAACTTTCTCTGCCAAACATTAAACTCCTTTCAAATATTGATTCCTGAATTAAAAAAAAAACATCCTAAAAAAGTCAAGGTCTAAAATCATCTTAAAAAGCAGCTTTATTCCAAAAGCTATTTTTCAATCTGTGTTTCCAAACGGACCCTTAGTCTGTAAACCAAAACATTATTACAGACTCAAATACACAATCACTGTCTTGTGAGAACCAAGTCTAGTCCAAATAAAATAAAACCAGTGCAACACGCACGATTAACAAATACATGATTCTAGGACTGCTGATAGCCTCGCACTCCCACCCGTCGGACGGAACGCTCCACGCACGCAAGACCACGCCACATGGAAGCTCTAGCTCCACGCCCAACACTGCCCCTGTAAAAGAAACAGTACACGAGGGGTAAGCTACATGCTCAGCGAGTGGTTGGAAACCAAACACCATTACAACAATTCAATACCAAGGCAATTTCCTTTCTAGGAAAAACATGGGTAGAAACCCAAAGGATAACAAGGTCGTGCGACGACGCGACCATACCTCGCACTCGCCCTCACTCTTCGGAGGGAGGCTCTTGGGACACTCGGGGGGGGGGGGGGGGGGGGACAACTGTTAAGCATAACACATGGTGTTACTTGATAACAAGATAAAACGAGTCCATCCACTACTAGGTAGAGATATACTTCAATACCTCAAGTGTTAGGAGCAGCATACCCAGAGTATACTCGATGGGTATAAGAGTCACGTAACGACGTGACTACAACTCACCCTCACCCTCACCCCTAAGGGTGACACCCTTCGTCATCCGATAGCCCTCTCCCGAGTAGCCTCTACCTGGTATACTCCCATGATCGGTACATCTGCCGAACGCATCAATAGTACCTATAGGTGGGAGCCCTCTGTTAAGACAGCTTCAACGCAGATCCGATGAAGTGGAGAATGATTCCACGCTCGCAATATCGTCCGGTAGCCCTCTCTCGCGTAGCCTCTACCTATCGGCCTTCCACGATCGGTACATAAGCCAGATGGATATAGCAGTACGCATCTGTAGCACTTACAAGTGGTGGCACTACACAGAACAGCTTCGACACTAGGGCTTCGGTGCATGACGATATTGGGAGGAAGACTTCGCATTCGCAATGCGAACCCTATGGAAAATCAACTATCCTCGGTAATCCCATACCAATGCTATCAAAATACGCTTGAACTCCCATAGAGATGCGTCGCTCAGACGCTGGGAGTCACCTCTGCTCTCGCACAGAGATAAGCCCTAAGGCATAACCCAACAAACGGTTCATACACTCGCCTAACATGGGTAGGCCTAGCTTAATGCCATAACCACCGGCTTAACAAAACCGATATGATAATGAATTCTCCTGAATTCCAATCGAGTGCATCGCTCGGATGCAAGGGGGCGATTACATCGCTAGCGCTCTAACTAATAAGGTATAACCCGACAACGGGTCATACACACGTCTATTTTAGATAGGCCTAAACAGTTTTAACACGCGCTTATATATTACAGGATAATTATATCATAGTTATATATATGAACTACATGCAAGATAACATAACAATTAATTATAGGGACACTCCCTAACATAGATAAAAAGTATAAACAATATATATGCAACATACATAACCAGGCATGGCCTAAATAATATGCATACAAGCATACAAGGTATACCCTAACATGCGTTGGATATCACCAACTTAAAAGGGAAGGGTCAAGTGCGATCTCGCGCACTAACAGGTGCATGCCAATATTCCCAAACGAACCTGAGTCAAGTAGGAACCATATCTACTTACTCAATCCGCACAAAGAGAGAGGGCGAGAGAGAGCTCATCATCTCAAGAAGTTGGTCATAGCTTTGCCCCATTAGCATGGGCGCAACAACTACACCACGCCCTCAAGTCTTATCGCAAGGGAATATTAGGCATGTGCCAGTTTATTAACCCAGGCTTAATCATGCTGGATATTACTAATTATAGGGTAGTATTACTAGAAGGGACTACCTAAGTCATGCCATATTCTATACACCCATATAAACACACAAGATACATGCAAACATGATCATTCATACATGAATACAATACATAGGCAAGTATATGGTAGAATAGGGGGTTCTACGCAATATACGAGCTATACTAACCTAGCATGAAAATATCTAGCATATTATGGGTTAGACATGACCATACTACTTATCGCAATAAGTAGTATAGTCAGGGTGCCCAGCGGATGCGCGACGCACGACTACGTGCATCCAACGCTTCCCAAAAGGTTGGATCGAACCACTCACCGATACTTAGATCATCGCGCGTCCGGTCTACGAGATCTGCAAGACACAACCAATGATTCCCAATTAAAATATGGAACCCCCTGACACATATAAGTCTACTTCATAAAGACCCTAACTCCTGATAGTTTCCACAACATGCATAACAACTCCTTGACACACAATCAAGCAAAACTGGTATATCTGCTGCAACCAGTCTTACTATTTGATCTCCACAGCACAAAATACATATCCAAAAATTATGAAATAAATCATACACATTCTCTAACATGTTGGAATAATAATCCAAGAGACATAATAACCTAATTTAGCCTCTACATGCCCGAAATAAAATGTTTTCAGAAACTGGTCAATTCCCATGCGAATCTGGACAGGCCATGTAAAACAGGTTCTAACTTACAACACAGATATCATAATGACACCAAATTTTATATATAATATATGGACACATGAAGGATCATATCAAATGAAGACACAATCCCAAAAATATGCCTCTAAATGTCACGCCCCAGGGCGGTCGTCCCCGAGACGTGGCAATAATAAAATATCAGCTATCAATACCTGAGGTCAATAAAGACTCCAACAACAACACACAAGGTGGCAAAGCAAGGATAATGATAACTGACTGAAAAGCGAAAGCATAATATATAAACAATGTCTGTAAACCAAAAACATTATTACAGACTCGAATACACAATCACTGTCCTGTGAGAGCCAAGTCTAGACCAAAGAAAATACAACCTGTGCCACATGCACGATTTACAATACGTACAATGACTCTAGGACTGCTGACAGCCTCGCACTTGCCACCCGCCGGAAGAACGCTCCACGCCCATAAGACCACGCCATAGGAAAGCTCCATCTACACTGCCCCTTAAAAGAAACAGTATGCGAGGGGTGAGCTACAAGCTCAATGAGTGGCTGGAAACCAATCACCATACAACAGTTCAATACATAAACAATTCCCTTTCAAGGTAAACATGGGTGGAAACCCATGGATAACAGGGTCACGCGGCGGCGCGACCAACCTCACCCTCACCCCCGGAGGGAGACTCTTGGGACTTTTGGGGAGAGACCATACCGTTGGTCGAGGAGACCCGGGATTACTGGTCCACACAACATTACTAGATCACCAACCTCACCCTCACCCTCACTCCCGGAGGGAGACTCTTGGGACTTTTGGGGAGAGACCATACTGTTGGTCAAGGAGCCCGGGATTACTGGTCTACGCAACACTACTGGATCATCTACATCGAGATAACTGCCCAACGATGTCTTTGAACATCGATACGAGACCGGACCCAACAACTATGGGAACGGACGAACAACGAATGGGTCACGAGGCGACGTGTCTTCACCTCATCCTCACCCTCACTCCCGGAGGGAGACTCTTGGGACTTTTGGAAGAGACTTAGACTGCTCTACACCCTTGGTCCACCGGTAGCCCTTTCCCCACGTAGCCTCTACCTGGTATACTCCCACGATCAGTACGCTTCCGAACGCATCGGTGGTACCTACGGATGGGAGCCCTCTGTCAGGATAGCTTTTCCAACGCCGGGGAGTTCCTACATCGGATCCAACGAAGGGGAGAACGATTCCACGCTCGCAATATCATTCGTTAGCCCTCTCCCGGGTAACCTCTACCTGATACACTCCCACGATCAGTACGCTCCCGAACGCATCGGTGGTACCTACGGATGGGAGCCCTCTGTCAGGACAGCTACAACCCGGGCCTCTTCAACACAGACGACATTGGGAGTAAACATTCCATGTTCACAAAGCGAACCCAATGGAAAAACACTACACTCGATAATCACATATCGATGATAGCGAACACTATTGTACTCCCACACGGTTGCGTCGCTCGGACATAGGAGGGTGTCACCCCCCAACTACCGGCTTAACAATCTGATAAGATAATGAATTCTCTGAATTCCAAACGAGTGCATCGCTCGGATGCACGGGGCGATTACATCGCTAGCGCTCTAACTAATAAGGTACAACCCGACAGCGGGTCATACCCACGCCTATTCCAGATAGGCCTAATCAGCTTTTAACATGCGCATATAAATATATCCAGGAGAATTTTATATCAGCTATGTGCATGAACCATATGCACAATCATCTAATAATTATAGGGACACTCCCTAACATGTATTTACATCTTAATAAATCATACAACATGCATACATGGTCATTAATCACATAAGCACACAAGGCCTAACTTAAACATGCGTTGGATATCACCAACTTAAAAGAAAGGGTCAAGCGCGATCTCGCGCACTAACAGGTGCATGCCAATATTCCAAACGAATCTGAGTCGAGTAGGAAAACGCATCTACTTACTCAGTTCGTTCAGAGGGAGAGGGCGGGAGAGATCATCATCTCATGAAGCTGGTCATAGCTTTGCCCCAATAGCATGGGCGCAACAACTACACCACGCCCTCGAGTCTTATTGCAAGGGAATATTAGGTAAGTGCCCTTCATTAACCCAGACTTAATCATGTTCAATATTCCAATTAATATGGTGGGAGTAGTATTACAATACTACCTAAGGCATGCCATATTCTATACATCCATACACATTACCAAAAATACATGCCCATACTAGAGGGGCTTATGCAACACAATCATTCATACATAGATACAATACATGTATATAAGCCTAGCATGCAAGATATCTACATATTACAGCTTAAGCATGGCCATACTACTTATCTACATAAGTAGTATAGCTAGGGGGCCCCATCAATGCGCGACGCGCGTCTACGCGCGTCGAGCGCATCCCGAGAGGGGGGGATTGGATCGAACCACTCACCATTACCCGGGACCTCGCGCATCCCATCCGATGAGATCTACAAGATAAGAGCATCAAATTTAGCGAGTAACATCATAAATATACATGGAATTTACTAGAAATACCAAAAACTCGGACAAGCACGCATATGGGCTCGCACGCATGCGAGTACGCACGTACGCACACGAGTCTGAGTGCCCCGACACCTACCCGAACCCTCGGGCAGCCACACGCATGGCCCCCCGCACGCGTATGCACGCATACGCATGCACGCACACTCCCCAACACCCCTTGGCGTACTGCCGCACGACCATCCGTGCGCCTAGACGCGCGCGCGCACTGCGTGCCCGTGCAGCACCCCGCGCGCACGTTCGCGCGCCTGTGCTAGCGCCCCTCTGCGAGCGCAGACGCGCGCGCACGCGCGCGGGGCCATCTCTTCCACCCTCTCCTCAGCCCTCCCACACCCCCTACCGCCTATGCATGGCATGCATGAACACCCTAACAGCCCTAACAACCATTTAAAAGAAGATAAGAGAGGAGGAGAGCTTACCAAAGGAGGGGAAAGAAAAGGGGAGGTTCTCGGGTGCCCTTGGCGGGCCAAAACCACCGCAACCGCCACCGCCAACACCACCTCCTCCTCAGCCTTACTTGGCTGAAAATCAGGGGAAAAAGGGAGTATGAGAGGGAGCCTATGAGAAGGGAAAACAACACCTACTAATCAATAACACATGAACACACCTTAAGTGTTCTTCCTCTTACACTATTCCTCTTCTTTTGCTTCTTCTTCTCCTTCTTTTCTTTCAAATGAACACACACACACACACACATTCACACAAGGGAAAGGGAGACGTGGGAATGGTGAGGGAGAGAGAGAGAGAGCCAACTTTTTCCACCATTTGGGGGGGGGGGATGAGAAGGGAAAAAGGGGAGGTGCACCTAAGCTAAACTCACCCACACACATTTAAAATATCCAAAGTTTTCTTACTCTTTAAGCAATAGGGGGGTGAGGTTACCCAAGGTCACCTTAACCACCAAAATATCCCAACACTATTCCTCCTAACAAACCAAAAACGACCGAAACCCGCATACAATCCGGAACTGCATATTTTTCCAAACGTTACCGGAATTCAATGAAATTTTTATGGGTAGTACTAAAAAATACTAGGACCCATAATATGCAGTCAGATTTCCAATCAGAGTACTCTAACTCCCGCAGGTGGCTAAAAGCTAAAATTTTAGCGGCTCCGATCGAAAAATTAAAAAGGCCCTGAATGACCCAGAAGTGACCAAGGCTTAACCAAAATGGCTCCAAATGACACAGGCATAACATTCTCCCCCCCTTAGGAAATTTAGTCCTCGAAATTTAAGGAAACCCAAAGGGAAGACCGAATATAGCAAGTATCATGCATAGACCTTTTGTTCCCAAGTGGTCTATGCACCAGACTGGCGCTACCGACACACTGCAATCAAGGGAACGGTCTTAGCGTGGAGCCTCTTCTCATGCTGGTCTCCAACCTCGATCCATTGCTCCACGAACAACAAATCCAGCTCGAGAATGAGACGGTCGAACGGAGTGACATGAGCAGGATCTTGGACATAACGCCTCGGCCATGAGACAAGGACGATGTCGTGGGCATGAGCCAGCTGTGGGGGAAAGGCTACATGACAAGCCACCTCCCCAATCCACTCAATGACGAGAAACAATCCCATTGAAGAGCCAACTCAGCTTGCCCCGAACGTCGAAACAGAGGATGCCCTTAAACTGGGACACCTTCACAAAAACATGGTCGCCAAACCCAAAGGTAAGCTCCTGGCGACGATGACCTGTGTAGCCCTTCTGTCGGTTCTGGGAGGTGTAGATGCACACACGAACCAACCTGGCCACCGCAAGGTCAAACAATTAACTTGTGGCCCCTCCAACTGGCGCTCCTCAACCGTCCCAACACAAGGGAGGTATAAAACTGCGCCTGTAGAGTGCCTTTCACAGATCCATCTGGATGCTCGAATGGCAGTCGTCTTGCAGGCATACCCCAACAAATGGGTGGCGCCTCACCCAACTGCCCTCATCATCGAGCACGCAGGCACTTAGCATGTCCTCCAAGGTCTGAATCGTCCTCTTTGTCTGGCTGTCCATCGGCAATGAAACGCTATACTTAAATGGAGGCTCGTGCCAAAGCCTGCCAAGGCTGCGCCACAACCTCAAAGTAACCCTCGCGTCTCAACCGAAAATAGCGCCGACCGGAGTGCCATGAAGACGAACAATCGCGAAGGTGAAAACCCACATCAAGGCGTCCAGAGACTCAATCAGTCGGATAGGGAGGGAAGCGCGGACTTAGTCAGTCGGTCAATGATCACCTAGACGGCGTCATGACCCGAACGTGACATTAGCGAGTCCGCAACAATCCTTGATAACCCACTCCCACGTCCACTGAGGAATCTCCATGGACTGACGCTTTCCAACGCGATGATGATTCTCGAACTTTGCCTGAGGGCATGCCAACCAGGAGAAACAAGGTTACCCATCACTTTCACATCTCGCTACTAGCAATTTCAATGAAGACTACCTCAAAGTAGTCCATGGAGACCCAATAAAACTTTTGAGATCCACGAAGGCATCCGGCGCATTCGTCAACCCCGACAGCAGCACTTAAAACTCGTAGTGCCTGAACGGTCACGAAAGGCCATCTACGGGATGTCTAACTCCCGGATCTCCGACTTGTGGTACCCTTGTGCGAAGATCGATCTAAGAGAAGACACTGGCTCCCAGAGCTGGTCAAACAGATCATCGATTCGCGGCAAGGGTAATTGATCTTTTACCTCCACGGGAAGATCAAAACAACACCACGAACAATTAAGTGCAGATTCTACTCCTCGAGCATGGCTGGCGCTCATGATGACACTTACACGCTTGGTAAGCCGCTCAACCGCACTTAATCCACAAGACACGCAATAAGGGGTCGTCGAACCTCGACAATGCCTATGCGACGTCATCTATCTGATAGGGCGGTTGAGTCCCATCACGAACGCTAGCATCGCGTCTCCTTATTTGCGACCAATGTGGGGCAAAACACGACAGTATCCACAACTGTGCTTCACATGCCGCCAGAGATAGGTCGCTCAACTATAACCATTGGAACTCCAGCATCTTGCACTCCATGGGCAGATTCATCACGGGGAGTCCACGCTCTCGACATCATCCAGTAGCACTCTCCCAGATTGGATTCTACCTGGTAGCCTCCCAAGCCCACTATCTCTGCCATATGGGCGCACCAACAAGCATAGTATCTGGGAGCACCTCACAGGGCTCTAGCCTTAACCGAGCAGCTACAACGCACAATGATATATCGAAGCGACTCCAGATGCCACTATGGAACCCAGTCCACAAGCAATCACCCACCAAGCTGCAATAGGATGCACCCAATCCCGATCGTATGCATCACCACTCGCTACAGCACCTTCCAAGTGAGAGGAAAAATCCATCATCAATTTGATGCTTCAAAGGTATTCCTTGACTGGGAAAAGAAACCTTGGGAGGGCACCATGAGGTCCCGATATAGGATATCCCGACAACCAAACAAGGAACACGGAGTACCCTAGCCCGGGTCTCAACGATGACCCCGCAAGGCCCCTTAATCCTGAGTAGGAAGGCTGGAAGAAGACATCATCCCTTAATGAGCAATACGCCACATCCTCAACACTTGAAACTGGCGCCGCACGCGAACTCAATGGTTACCAACAATACCGATGCACGGGAAAGAGCTCCATTATCGAGACGCAATCCATACCTTAGAAATTGCAACCAATTCATCATTATCACACTACTAGGCTAGAATCTCCTACCCAAGCCTTAATCCCACCACAAGGGATCCAACAACTGACCCAATTCAGTCGACCCAGTCGACAACTTAAGGGTGGGTCTAGGGGGGTCACGTCCACGTCAACGGATGCGAGGAGGCATGTCAGCAACCTAAGATAACTTTTGAAACAAGAGTACTCGGATGACAATCCTACGACTAGACTTAGGCTCTGACAGGACCAGGCTCTGATACCAACTTTTGTCACGCCCCAGGGCGGCCGTCCCCGAGACGTGGCAATAATAAAATATCAGCTATCAATACCTGAGGTCAATAAAGACTCCAACAACAACACACAAGGTGGCAAAGCAAGGATAATGATAACTGACTGAAAAGCGGAAGCATAATATATAAACAATGTCTGTAAACCAAAAATATTATTACAGACTCGAATACACAATCATTGTCCTGTGAGAGCCAAGTCTAGACCAAAGAAAATACAACCTGTGCCACATGCATGATTTACAATACATACAATGACTCTAGGACTGCTGACAGCCTCGCACTCACCACCCGCCGGAAGAACGCTCCACGCCCATAAGACCACGCCACAGGAAAGCTCCAGCTACACTGCCCCTGAAAAGAAACAGTATGCGAGGGGTGAGCTACAAGCTCAGTGAGTGGCTGGAAACCAATCACCATATAACAGTTCAATACATAAACAATTCCCTTTCAAGGTAAACATGGTGGAAACCCATGGATAACAGGGTCACGCGGCGGCGTGACCAACCTCACCCTCACCCTCACCCCCAGAGGGAGACTCTTGGGACTTTTGGGGAGAGACCATACCGTTGGTCGAGGAGACCTAGGATTACTGGTCCACACAGCATTACTAGATCACCAACCTCACCCTCACTCCCGGAGGGAGACTGTTATATATGTGTCACTTTTTAGCCTTCTGGTAACCATTGGAGCATTCTGGCAGTTTTTCAGCTTTTTCGTTTTTCGATCAGAACCGCTAAAATTTTAGACTTTTAGCTATCATCCTGAGTTTGAGGACTCCGATTGAAAATCTAACTGCATATTATGTGTCCTGGTGCCATTTCAAGCCACTCACGAAAATTTCATCGAATTTCGGTAACGTTTCAGAATTTCACAGTTTCGAAGCGTATCCGGGTTTTGACCGAGCGAAAAGTCATTGGGAGACTTGACTTGGTCAATGTGGGCCCATGACTTGGTCAACTCTTTTGTTTTCTAGTGTGGTTGGGTTGACCCAAGTCAAAGTGCACTTAAACCTAATCTAACCTAGCTTAACCTAATCTTTTTTTCACTAAGTGTAAGTGGTGAGTGTGTGAGGTGTGTGTGTGTGCCTAAATTAAAGTCCACGACCACATTAGATGCCCTATTCATCTTCTTCAACCTTTCAAGCTCTCAAAAGCTCTCACCTCCCTCTCTTTAAATCCCCCATTTGACCTAGTTAGAGGTGTTGAATCAAGAAACCCTAGAAGGAGAAAAGAAAGGTAAGGACCCGATCTACCTTTGGATGGTCTCGGATTCGAGTTCCCTCATGTGTGACCCCCTCTCATAGCCCCTTTTTACCTCTGTTTTCAGCCCCTCTTTGGCTGAGAAGAGGTCTTGGTGGTGGTGGCCTTGGAGGTGGTGTTTCGGTGCGCGAAGAGCACCCGATCTCCTCCCCTTCCTTTCCTCTCCTTGGGTGAGTCTTCTTTCCTTCCTTTTCTTGTTAGATGCATGTTTAGGAGGTGTTTTTGGGTGTGCATGGCTGTTGGGGAGTTGGAGGGGGCAGTTGGGGGTGGTAGAGTTGGCTCGGGCACTGCGGGCTCATCGGGCCTGCGCGCGCGGGCCGACAGGCTGGCAGGCGCAGGGCAGGTGCGCTATCGGGCGAGCTGGCAGGGGACGCGCGCGTGCGCGCAGGCGTGCACCCGGGTGCTGCGCGTTGGGCGCAGTGCCGGGCGTGCGCGCAGGCACGCGTGCGGGTGCTGCGCGCTGGGCGCAGTACGCGGGGCGAGCGGGAGGTGTGCGGGTCTGCGCAGGGGGCGGACTCGGGCGACCGAGGGTCACCGAGAGGCGGACACTGGCGCACGGGGGTGCAGGCCGGGGCGGACTCGGGCGCGCGCTGACAGAGGCCCGGGAATTCCGGACGCTGATCGCGCGTGGGATCCGAGACGCGCTGGTGAAACCGCGTGACCGCGCTGGCAAAAACGGGTGAGCGTGCGCGAGTGGGATCCCGGGAAGCTCGGGATCGTGCACTGGCAGTGACAGGGCACAAATCAGCGGAGATTACGAATGCATTTGCACGTTTGAGCTCGTGGACAAGTGCCCGGGAGATCCGGAATCCTATTCGCGACAAGATCTGGGACAATGTCCCAAGAAATCCGGGCAGATCGGTGCGGATCTGTGAGTGTGCGGATCGCCGAATCGGTGCGCATCTGCGCGTGTGCGGATCAGGCGACGTGGCAGGCGCTCAGGCAGGGCTCGACAGAGCCAGGCGCGGCAGAGCACAGCGCGGCACTGCCTGCGACAGGGCAGGGTTAACCAGTTTTTTATTTATTTTAAACGAGGCAGCCTCCTTTATTTTTTTACCAAATAAAAGGATGCATTATATATATATATATATATATATATATATATATATATATATATATATATATATATATATATAACGTCTCCCTTTATGTACCAGGCAAAAAGAACTTTTTACAAAATAATGCATTCAATCTCCACCATCCAAATACAAAAAAAAAAGAAAAAATTATCTCAACATAAAATAAACTTTCCGTATATTTCTCCACCGAAACCCCTTCTTAAAAATCTTCCACGATTTAATCTTCTCCAAATAGAATATATTTTAAGTCAAAAGTAAATCGCAATCATTTAAATTTAGGAAAAAATGGATATAACTCCATGAAAAGTTCGTTAAATTAGTTTTAGTCCCTGTAAAATTGAAAAATCGCCATAGATCCCCAAAAAGCATGTATGGTTAACGGATTTAGTCCCTAAGTTAAATTGCTCCGATAAAACATTCAAATAAGTCCCTACAAAATATGAAAAATCTGATTTAGTCTTTTTTATGACAAAAATGCCCCTGTCTGCTACTCAAAATTCTCCTTAAAAAAAATTAAAAAATCAATATAACTCCCTGGAGACTTAAGAAAATCGAAAAAAATTCTTATAAAATCAGTAAATTCCGTTAAAGTAAACCACAAACCTGCTTAATGTATTAGAGTAATTTATCAGGTAAATTTTAAAAAGGTAATTTATTATGTATGATTAGAGTTAACCACAAATCTAGGTAGTTTTGGTTAAGGTAGACACTAAAATAAATATTGTCCAATAAGATAGGAACCTGAGGGGATTTATCAATTTTATAGGAACTTTTTTCGATTTTCATAAGTTTCTAGGGAGTTATATTTGTGGAAGACCAAATCACATACAGCTGAATTAGAAATAAAGATATGTGCAAAAACCGAAATCGAATGAGAATAAGATATGAGATGGGCCTATTCGCAAGATCTCACTGATTCGTGGGGCTACCCAATTAGCAGGCCCATGAGAGGGCAACGGCTATCCGGCCCACTAAGTCCAAAGGATGATACGTGGTCATCCGTCATAATGGACCCATGCAGAGCTGGTCGGGCATCCGGTCAGAATGGGCTGACCAGAAGGTAAGGCAGCCGCCCGACCTGGTCCAAGCAGACTTAACTTTCGTTCGACCTGATTAGGACGACCAAACGCAATAGCCTTGCTCGTCTAGGCAAAGCCCGACCACGGAGCTCGGCCTGACAAAGGAAAATACATCCATACGTCCACCTCAAGAAGATAATAGAAAGCGTAGAGAATATCCCCTGACACAGCAGTGGCAAGCAATTGTCGGGAGTTGGTTACGCCTCGAGATCACACGTGGCAGCCAATCCCAATGCCACCTAGATGATTCTGTCTGTACTCACGGTAACCTCACTCCCCAAGAGCGAGGTCAGCACGCCCTCTTCGAGTATAAAAGGGGAGACATCGTCTTTCCCAAAAGGTATGCAAGAACACACACTTACACTCCTCCTGCAAGAACTCTCTAAGACTCAATAGGCTTTCACTTAAAACGGTGATCACTTACTTGAGCTTCGGAGAGGCGTTAGTTGGCACCACACTTGTGTGAGCTGTAGGTGACTAGAGCAGGAGACGGAGCTAGGAGACTTGCTGACGGGACCTCAACAACTACAAAGGGAGGCTACACGAGCTTCTTCTTGGATCCTCAACCGAAGCCCAGACTACTTCAAAGATCCAACCCAGCAGAGGAAGATCACGAATCACCTCCCACAATATTGATTTTTTGAAAATAAGGGGTGAGGAATTCTGATAACTTTTAATGTGTAGTTAGAGTTAATCAGGTACCTGGTTGGATAAGGTGAAGGTAGGGACTGAAATGATATTTTTTTAATAACAAAGAGAACTATAGTGATTTTTCAATTTTATGGTGAGTAAAACTGATTTAGCTAACTTTTTCCAGCTATATCAATTTTCCCCTAAAATTTAATAAAGATTGATAAGGGGAAATAAATCTTCCATGTGTTAAAGAGACAACTTTTCCATGATTTTCTCATCTCTCAACCAAATATTGTTAAAAAAAATCTCAACCATTAAAATTTAATCAAAGAGGTGATAAAAAAAAATCACAATCATTCATATTTAATGAATAAAGAAGAAGAAGTGGCAAAGTAGGTGTCATATATATGGTGCTTCCGATTTGAAAAAAAAAATTAAATAAAAACAAAAAAGGCGTCATATATATATACGGCCTTCAATTTAAAAATAAAAATAAAAAATTTGTCAGGATCCAATGTTACTTTTTGTTAATATTCACTTGAGATGCTAATTTTGCAAATATTCAATCCCATCCCATGAGGCTTTTTTTTGTAAGTTGCCTTTTAACCTTTGATGGGCTGTCAATAGGTTGATGGCCTATTTGTATATAACCTCAAACTCTGCGTTGCTAATAATATGCATTTGAGAATGAAACACACTCCTAGGCGCATCATATGTTAAAGCAGCCCAACGTAGATTGCATCCCATTTGGCAACTTTTATAGAGTTTTGGAAGATGCGTATGCACATTACCAAATACCCTTCATTTTATAGAGTTTCAGATTTTGTTTTCTTACGGGGACAATGGTTGAAAAATAGAAAAGAAGATGGGCAAAAGAGTAACATTGAATGTCCCCAAAGTAGGTTTGTGGTCTGCGTTTTCGGAATCGTATTTTTAAGACAGATCGAATATGTCTATAAACGCACATAAATGGAGAAGGGGTGTGTTGGTGTTACAAATGCATAGAGGTGTTTGGGACAGCGATTCAACTCCTCACCAATTCCACACCACAGCCACACTCCTACCGCACATCCAAATAGCCCCTGAGTCTTGATTCGAACCCGATCTGAACCCAATCCAGTAAAAAATAGTTGCACCCAATACTGAGGATAGAGATATGATCATATGGATCTGCATTGATTGACCTAGATAAACTAGATCGAGTACGGGTCCACCCTAATGTGCTCCAATGGACATGTCCTCTCATCACACAACCAATTCATCTCGTAAAGCCTCCACCCCACCCTTTCAAGTTTCATCTAATCACATTCTCTGTGGAAAAAGATGGTTAGCTATCCGGCAATGGCAAGGGTTCCGGGTCATTAATGGCGACGTGGTGGCCTCCTCAGCTCATCCTATCGTTGCAATTCATTCATGGACACATGGAAAGGAAGCTCAGTTTTTCAAAGCATTTCATTATTACTGAAAAAGTACTCATAATCTTAAAAATGGTTTTCAAGTGGAATAAGTGAGTTTATGTTTATTTGTGTTTTTAGTTATTCTTATTGAAAAATGTAATAATAAAGTTTTTATTGTTTGATTGAACATAAATAAGTTGCGGATAAAATATAAAAAAAGATGTAGATAAGGATTTATAAAATGTGAAAAAATGATTTTACATGTGACCCTCTCATTTATAAATAGTGATAACAGTTGATTTGAAATGTGTGACCCTTATAGTAGTTGAAGAAATTAGATAAAATAACACAATTCCAAGAGGACCTAAAATACAAATATGAGCTTATTGCTTTCTATTTTGGCATAATTATACATATTTATTCCTTCCATCCAAACAGTTTTTTAAGCTTATTGTCCTCATGTTCCCTCGTATTCTTCCCAAATTCCATTGCACAAACAAGCACCTTAAAGCATGTTCACATGAAAAATGAAGAGAAGCATTCAGCTATGGACAAAAAACAAAAACAATGAGCATAAAAAATACATTATGGGACAAAAGGTATATCAAGATCTAAGAACTTTTTTCACATCAACAGGCCGAGTCGCCGAGCTAGGATTAGCGAGCCGACTCGGCCCAGACTGGTTGGCCAAAAATGCCCTCAGACTTGGACCCGAGATCCACGGGCTATGTCGGCCTAGCCAGACTCATAGTCGATGCCTAGACGAGGTCAAAGAAGGCAAGCGGAAGGGGATTTTAAATTTTTCTTTTAAAGTCAATAATGCAAAATGAAATAATTGAGTGAGAAATCCTAAAATATTTAATGTGTGTGACAAATATGAGCTTTTGGAAAAGCAATCCCTCTAAGTTACAATCTCACCCCGAAAGAAAAATTTTAGGATTGGATTAAATGGTGGAAATAAAAGGAAGAGAGGAGAAACAAAGAGTGGGGGAGGCAATGGAGGGTGGTGATGACGGTGGTGGATGGAGGACGGCGACAATGATTGTAGTGGGTGGAGGAAGTGGTGGAGGAGGGAGGTGGGAGGAGGGGGAGAGAGAGTGTTATATATATGTCACTTTTAGCCTATTGGTTGTATTTGGGTCATTTCTGGCAATTTTCTTTTTTGATCGGAGTAGCAAAAATTTTGGCTTTAAACTATCTGCGTGAGCTTGAGTACTCCGATTGAAAATTTAACTGCATATTATGGGTCCTGGTACCATTTGGTACTGCCCACAGAAATTTCATCGAGTTCTGGTTATGTTTTAGAAAATTATGCACTTCCGAATCGTATTCGGGTTTTGATCGATTTTTTATTGTCAAAGGAATGAAGACCTTGGCTAGCCAAAGGTGACTTTTGACTAGTCAAGGGGTTTCGTTTGGTAGCTTGGATGAGTTGATCCAAGTAAACCCCCCCCCCCCCACCAAACCCCCTTTTTTGAGAATTTATGAGCCTCTCTCTCTTCTTTTCTCTCCTTCTCTCTCCATCCCTTTGAGGAAAAAAAGAACCATCCACCCCTTCTTTTTCTTCTTCTTTTGTTGTTGTTGCTCCCCTTTGTTGCTTCCTTTGTTTGTGTGAGAAGGAAAGGAAGAAGAAGAAGAAGCACAAGAAGGAAGTGCAAGAAAGAAAGGTGTGTGTGTGTTGTTGTTGTTGACCCTTTCTCTCTTTCTCTTCTCTCTAGCTTTTCCCCCCTCATGCCCAAGGGTCTTGGCCCCTGTTTTTCAGCCAAGAAGAAGAGGAAGAGCTTGGGAGGTGGTGGTGGTGGTGGTGGCGGTCGAGGTGGTCGAAAGGTGCTTGCGAGCCCTTCATCTCCCCCTTTCCCTTCCCCTCTCTTTGGTGAGCTTTTCCCCTCCTCTTTCTCTGATTTTTTATGTGTAGTTGGGTATTTGGTAGGGCATGCATGCTAGGTTTAAGGGTTAGGGTGAGAGAGGAGTGAAGGGAGAGGGTTAAAGGGGTCTGGGAGCGCATGCTGCTCTGTCCGCACGCGTGCACGCGCCCAGGCGGGCGCAGGCGGGCGTGCAAGCAGGCGCGGGAGCGTGCGCGCGGGCGTGCGGGTACGCGCAGTGCCTTTGGGCTCGCGCGAGTTGCGCGCGAGTGCGCGAGCGTGCACGCGCTCGCGGCAGTGCGTCTGGGCGCGC
This sequence comes from Acorus gramineus, assembly GCA_030737835.1. Classification (NCBI taxonomy): domain Eukaryota; kingdom Viridiplantae; phylum Streptophyta; class Magnoliopsida; order Acorales; family Acoraceae; genus Acorus; species Acorus gramineus. Next base: position 3,013,446 of record CM060856.1, on the reverse strand, counting down.
GGCAGGGTGCCAGCAGGCGCGGGGCCGCGTCCGCGCGTGCATGCACGTGCGCACACGTGCGGGGCCACGCGTGTGGCAGCCCGAGGGCGCGGGTGGGTGCTGGGGCACTCAGACACGCGCGCATACGTGCGTACTTGCTTGCGTGCGGGCCCGTATGCGTGCATGTCTATGCCTTAGACATTTCTAATTAATTTTAAGTGTTTTTGTGTAGCTATACTCACCATATTGAATGCCCTTGTCTTGCAGATCTTGGCGAATGGTCATGCAATGACCCGGGTTGCAGTGAGTGGGTCGATCCAACCCAGTAGGGAGGCGTTCGATGCACGTAGACGTGCATTGCCCTCCCCTGGGGCATCATAACTGCATATTGACCTTGTTTGTAAATATATGTTAATGCTTGCCTTGCTAGGTTGCATCCATGCCATATTAGATAGTATGCCAGGACTATGCATCCTAGTATCATGTGTAGGAACCATGCTTGTCTATGCATCATGTCCCACGCTAGCTTAACCATGATTTTATACATGCTCCCATCTTGTCTAAGCATATCCTTAGCCTCTCCATGAAGAAGCATGAGTATAGGCCCACCTTAAAGGTTATTATGACCTTGTGGTTATGCTTATTTAGATGCTAGCATGATTAAATCCCATGAGTAATTATTGTGCTTGTTATATACTTAATATATGCTTATATGAAACCATGAACCTTGCCTCGTGAGGTTAAGCATATATATGACCTCTGATGGGGTCATACCATAGCATTGGCACTACGAATGTTATGTTTTTTCCACATCTGAGTTATGCGCCTTAGAGGGAATTCATGAGAATTCGTTACCCTTTTTCGATGTCTAAATGACCGATGACGACAAATCTATGAGGATCATATTCGCGTGTGTCAAGTGTTCTCCCCTCCGTCAACTCTGTGTTGAAGCTACCCGGCTTATAGCTGTCCTGTGAGGTGCTCCCAGACACTACTCATGACGCCTGTTGGTGCACCCATATGGTAGAGGTAGCTGTCATGAGAGGCCACCATGTAGAGGCTACTCGGGAGAGGGCTACCAGATGACAAACGGTGTAGAGCAGTTGACTTTCTCCCAATAGTCCTATGTCACCCGGTGAGGGTGAGGGTGTGGTGGGCTCGAGTTGTTACGCGACCCACCAGCTTATGTAGTTGCTTCCATATGTTGGGACCATAATTCCTTCGAATGTTAATATGCGTTGTGTTGCATTAATTGTACCATTCACTGAGCGTGTGGCTCACCCCTCGCATTTGTTTTCCTTCAGTTGGCGTTGAGCCGGATCTAAAGGAGGAGCTCCCTTAGGCGCAGTACCAGAGTCAGTGTAGCGTCCGTGTTTTGGGTTTTGCGAGCGAGAGGTCATCAGCATCCCCCTTTTTCCTTGTATGTATTGATACCCGTGTATAGATGTCTTTTGATATATATATTTGGCTCTCACAGGACAGTTGATTATGTAAATCTGGTCTATAATATGTTTTGAGTTACAGACTTAGCCATTTAGCTTCCGCTATATGTATATATTTATATTATGTCAACTTTCACTTGAAATTGCGTTGTTGCCTTGGATGTTGTGTAGAGTCTTTATTGACCTCATTTTAGATAGCTGATATTATATATTTATCAGGTCTCGGGGACGGCCGCCTTGGTGCGTGACTGAGAGAGAGGAGGAAGGGCGGTGGTGGGAGGCTATGGTGTTGGTTGAGGATGTCGGAGGTGGCCGGAAGAGGGTGGAGGCAGCCAGGAGATATGCGGTGGGATACAAGGACAGAAAGAGAGAGAGTGGTGGGCATGTGCGACCTTTTGGATAAATACTTCAGATAATTTTTACACGTTCAGGTGCACATTCAGATCGGAATCTCATATTTTCAATACGGTACATAAAGTAGGATGATTCAACTAAATACATCTGGCAATTTTGCTTTATATACAATCTACAGCCTCCAACAACCTCTCCTCAAAGTTGAACAAAAAAAAGGATAAAAAGTTACAATTTACAGTCAAAAGGAGATCGACCTGATCTCTCTCACACTAAACCATCAATATGAGAAGCACCACCAAGCACCAACAATCAGCACAGAGGCCACCCCGAAAAGAGCTATGTAGGCTGTAGAGGACATGAAGCCATTTTTCAATGGCTTTGGTGCCATGGACAGGTCTCCCACACCATGGGTATTCCCTTCGAGGCTCTGTTTCTTCATCCTCAGTACAAGACCACTTCTTGTCTCACAGATTAAACGAGTGCTAATACAAGGCTCCACCTCAGGCAGAGTTGAACCTGCATCACATTGGATAAGAATTAACAAACGCATGGGGGTAACTTTGTGTAGTTGATTAATGCTATGAATCAACGCACAATTGCCTGTTATTCCCTGAGGCTCGTCAACAAGGGCATTATCTGATTCACCCACTTCGTTGATAGTGAATTTATTCTGGACAAAAAAAAGTCATGTTTCAGGTCTAATCTATATATGTCAGACAAGTATTATATCAAATAAATTTTGATTATTCAAGATTCCTTACCTCAGCAGAAGTCACTGAAGCAACCTCCTCTTCTTCTTCTTCTTCTTCTTCCTCTTCAAATTCTACATTTTCAGTTCCATCTTCATCATCAGACTCCTCACTGATTGAGGGGGATTTATTGCTGGACACTGATTCTGAGATTGGCCCGTCCTGCAAATGGATCCTTCTAAATGCATTTCCTTGCTGCACAACACCACATAATTCCTCCGTTTGTTGTGTTCTGCGGGCCCTAATTGTGATACCTGTATCAAGACCGCTGTTAGCGGAGATGGATATCATGCTAGGTTGCTGATCAAGGATGTTCATATCATTGTCCGAAGCAGAATTCACATAAGAATCCTCAACCCCAACATCCGCATCAGAACCCAACTCTATAACATTAATCGATTCTTTGGGGGAACATTCCTCTTGATCATATGACAATCTATCCAAGAAGTCTTCGACACAGAAGGAGGCATCCTCATCAACAGTGTTATTTGGAAACAAGTTCACATTCCCAATTCCATTGTTACTGAAAAACGTGTAATCCTGAAAATGGTTTGCATAAGGAGAATGGATTGGGGAATCTATTTGTGGAAAATCCTTAAGATCCAGTTGTTGAAGCGTCGGTTCACATAGCAAATGAAGAGAAGCTTCCAGCTGTGGACAAAAAAACAATGAGCATGAAAAACAATATAGGACAAAAAGTAATATCAAGATCTAATAACCTTTTTTTTTCACATGTACTTCTAACCTCTTCCGTTGAAAAGTCAGCTTCAGCATCCACAACATCTGAAGCTACCATGCTGTTGCTGTGGGCATCTTCTGATTTGGGATGGCAAATTATTTCACAGTCTGCTTTTCCATCTAGCTGATCAACTGCACTTGGCAAGGGCTGTGCTTCATCTTGCATATCCAAGTCCAGGATCCCTTGGTCTGATGGCAATTCAAGCTCTGGGATATCTGTACCATGTTGGGATTCCTCTGGAGAAGACTTGGTTGGGGTGGGAGACATACCACTCCCTTCCACCTCATCACAATTTGAGTTTGAGATCGTCTCATCAGACTTTCTGAATAGGCGACACAAAACAAAGGAACCCTACACATATTTGATCCATATGTATCAGTGCATATAGTAGTGAAAAAAAAGGCTCTTGGGATTCTGGTTAACTAGTGAACAAAGAAGCCACATAGTTGAATTGGAAAGAGAAATGATAGAAGCTAGTAGTAATGTTTCCCTTAAATGATATACTTTTTTTTTGTGACAAATCCTATTTTTCCGAGTCTGATAAACCCAGCAAATGATTTTTTAAATCTATATTCATGGCTATGAAAAAGTTAAAATTGGATGGCAAAACATTGAAGGGACTGAATACAACCTCTGCCTCTGATAATAAAAACAAACAATATGGTCACAGGTATGGTTGGAGCTCTCTGGTTAACTTCACAAACAATATCATCCCCAGTAACTAGGGGAGAAACCTTATAGTCTGTAACTGCCACCTTTCTAAAGGAATTTAGATTTGAATCTTTAAAGCCAAAAACTGAAGTATATGCTCATCCATTTTCCCAATTTTTTCTCTTCCACTATTCCTTTGTTTTTTAGGTGTAAGGATGGGATATCAACAAAATTATATTATAAATGGTCAGCTTCCAGAATGGAATACAAGCAATCACCCCAACATAAGATACAATATTAACCCAAAATCCCCATCTTCCACCAACTCTCATTCCCTATTCATTTTCATCATACTAGTTCCAGATTGAATTTACTTCAGTCCATCAGATCAGCCAAAATGACATAATTTCTATTGAAATAATTTCACATTTCTTGTAAGCAAAGTGGATACACTGTATAATTTCCTGTTACTGCTTCTTTCCGGATCTTTTCGCATTTCTTAAATTTATCCCCATGTTTGGTGGACTGTATTTGATTATGAATTTCTCCCTCTTACCTTACTTGACCATGTCCGCACTTAGCTGCCGATAACAGAGCTCTCCATAATTGGTTGGTGGATTACACTTTAAGAACCACATAAACCCCTGAATGTACAACTTGTCAAGAAACCACAGCCGAAACTCGAAACATTTGATGATCACACAAAAATATTTCTAATTAGCTATACAGTGAGATTATACTTTCAATAAACTGTTGTTTTTGAGCAACTTAGCAGGCGAAAAAACAACATTGTAAGCATAACTACAATATTACAAGCACATATATATAATTTTTTAAACTTCTGAAACTAACACCTGAGTAACAACTGCAGTTACAGAAATGTCTGAACTTCCCCGTCCACACAGTATAACCAACCCCTTACAGAAAACAAATACCCACTTAAGCAAGCATTGCATAAACGTTTCAAACATTTTTTAATACCGTAAACAATAAGCACACACAATTAAGAATAAAAATCATAAAAAGAGTGTGATGTGATCAATCAACACACCTGATCACTGGCATCAGATTCATGATCGGTGACGCGATACTCATGCATGACCCAATTGGTGCGCATGCCTTTCGGGGCGCGGCCTCGATAGAAGACGAGCGTCTTCTTCATGCCGATGGCGGAGGATCCCGGTGACCTCTGACGGATCGTTCGATCCTTACCCGTGGCCTTCCAGTAGCCGGCCTCCGTCGCCCTGTTCGACCTGTGCCCGTTCGGGTACTTTCTATCCCTCGGAGCGAAGAAGAACCACTCCGGGTCTCCGTTCTTTATCACCGATTTATCTAAACAACAACAACAACAAAAATTAAAGCTTTTTCAAAAGAGGGAACGAATTGGAGTTCAAAGAATTGAAGGGTTTTTGAGGATTTACCGGGGAGATCCCATGGCTCGCACTTGCAGACGTCGATTTCACGGATGAACTTGATATCGCTGGATCTGCGACCGTTGATCTTTGCCTTCAGGTAGTGGTTTATGAGCTCCTCGTCCGTTGGATGGAATCTGAACCCTAGAGGCAGTGTATCCACCTCTATCTCTATCGTCATCTCTCTCTCTCTCTCTCTCTCTCTCTCTCTTCTGTGAAGGAGTTGTGATCCAAAATCCCTAATCACACACGCTGTTTGATTTTTCTTTCTTTCTTTTTTTTTATCGAAGACCGAGAAAAGGCAGAAACGGAAAGTGTAAATTGCGAAGAAGAAAGGCGTGTGATAAAGATTGAGATTTCAGGGGCACCAGTTGTGCGTCGTATTTACCGCAACAGCCTTTAACGAATGAACGCCAACCGTTGGATTGAGGAAATCGGGGACGCATGATGAACGCCAACCGTTGGATTGAGAAAGTCGGGGGACGCGTGTTACGACCAATGAGGACACGAAACGTGTATAAGAGCTTTCTTTGCGTTCTCACATCACAGTGCGACCAAAGAAGTTGCCAGGAAACTGTAACGTTAAAAACTCATTAAAAAAGGTTCACCCTCGTTAGCGTCCCTCGTGTTTAATTGTACCTTCCTTTTTTCACGCAAACTCATTAAATATTAAGATTTAACTTAATATAAGAAAAATATCACATTCAGTACTTTTTATTGTCATAAATATAACTTTTATATATCTTTATTTTTTAAAAAATACATATAAAATATATATATATACTCCAACTGTCACTTATAAAAAAAATATAATTTTTTTTAAAATGTATGGTGAATATAGGGGGTTAAAGAAATATATAAGACTATATATTAAAAACTTTAAAAAATATGAAAAAAATTTATATTGTAAAAAAGATGTAGCGTGCAAATTAAGGGGTGCACAAATTAATAAATTTAATAGGGTCATGCAAATAGTCAAAAAGAGACAAAAATAGAAGCACCCCTTAAAAAATCAGTAGAATTCCCTGTAAACGGATATGATCCAATGAAATCATAAATTGTTTTATCATGCCTAGAAACTACCGTTGGGTTTAATCATACTTAGTGCACACTTTTGAGAAAGCAACCCCTCTTTTCAAGAAGAGTTTTTTTTTTTCTGAGGAGTTTAAAAAACAGCTCTCTCAATACGAAAAACTATGCGTTTATCATTGTCTCATTTGAATCCACGTTTAACATATTAATAGTAAAATTCATCCAAACGTGAATCTAAACAGAGCCTTAGATACTATCATTGAGTATGAAATCTTCTGAGATGCATGACATCACTTAACACTAAGGAATATAGCAAAAAAAAAAAAAAAGGAAATTAATGTAGTGAGTCATTCCTTTGTTTTCATTTTTAGTCCCTAATACAATTTAATTTTTATTATATATTTGTTTAATAAGGCATATTTTAATTAAAAAAATACATAATCAAATAAAATTAATTAATAATTAATTATATTAAGTTAATAAAGGCATTTTTTATTACATGTTTTCATTTTTTTATAATAATAAAAATTATCTAATAATGTATATGCTTTAATAAAAAGTGTACATCGTTCAATTTTGAGTTGAAATGAATCTATTTTTTTAAGTGTAAGAAAATATTTAATAAAGTATATATATCGTTTAACGAGATATATGTTTACTGAATTTTAAATAAAATATATAAAAATGTATTTTATATTGTAAAAAAAATGAATGTAACAGCCCCCCCTTCCCCCCTTCCTTCAAAAAACCCTCTCTTGTTAATTCAACCCACCCCAAAAAAAAGTGTTATGGATCCGCCTGTGTGTGTGTGTGTGCATGGGTGCATCTATTTAACGTGCCCAACCACCTGTCCATCCCCACCAATAAAAAAAAATGGTTGGTGGGGAGAGTAGAGAAGGAGGAGGGCAGAGAGAGGAAGAGGGGGTGGAGGGCGACAAACAGAGGAGGTGGCTGCAGGCAGAGGTTGTCGGAGGGCGGAGGGAGTGGTGGACAGAGGTTGCTAGAGGACGGAGGGGGAAGCGGGCGGAGAGAGAGAGCCAGGGCGGGGGGGGGGGGGGGGGAGTGGGCGGTAGTGCGAAGAGAGGAGTAGGTGGAGGAGGCTGACCACTCCCTGAATTTTCTTTTTCTCTTCCCCTCCCCTTTCCCGTCGTCTTCCGCCTGTCGCCCACCTCCATGCCGCGGCCCATCCATCCCCTCTGTCTTCCGGCAACCACGACCCACCATTCTCTACATCTGCCACTCTGCTCCACTACCTACCGTCTTCTTCTCTCTCTCTCTCCCATTCTCCGACCCTAACCAAATTGTTTTTTAGTTGATGGAGATGGGGAGATGATGAATGAGCGGAAAAAAAAATTGTCATATACATTTTTTTATTATATTCAATAATTATTTTATTATAAAGAAAGGTAAAAACATAAACATTCAATTTATAACCATTAATATATATTTATAAAAGAACATAGCGCATTAACACTTAAAATAAATTCAAAACCTTCGCGGACAACAAACAAAATTTAAAAGGAATAAAAGTAACATTTTTCTTTTTATATAATATAAATTTATGCATGTTTCATACAACACTATACATAATATATAGTTTTTAAAATATTCACAAATAAAAAGGTGCATACCCGCGGGGGTGTTCTATCACTATTCACTACTACCGTCTTCAAACAGGGATGATCCAGATCGTATCTCCTGGATATTCAACAAAATAGGGAGAGTGGGGAGGGTGTGAATGGCCGACCAAACATCTATTTCACACACGTACGTACCAACAGAATTAATTATTTCACATCAGAATAGACATTAAATAACTCAAAGATTAAAGAGAAAAGCAAACTTGCTGCGTAAGTATCCGGACAGCGCGCGTTCTTCTCACTGGTCCCTTGACCAGTGGACCCACCGAGCACCCGGCCTTAACTTTTTCTGTCATTTATCATCAGTCATCACTGTGAAAACAAAAGGCTCTGAATTATCATAACCTATGATCAATGTTAATACTGTTACCTGATAGACATCATTGAGGCTCGGAGCGCAAAGAAATTAGAAAAAACACAGGACAGAAGCGTGTGCGGTCTGTCGGGTGTCCAACGAGAGGCACAGAATTTTTTTATATATATATATATATTTATTTTTAAATTTTTTTACATGTATATCATTAAAAAAAATATGCTTTTTTCATAATAAATAGTTTATTTATTTGTATACTATTAAAATATTTCTTAATGAACAAATGTGTTATTCTGTCACTTTTTAAAACCAAAATAAATTTAACTAAAGGTAATTTTTTAACCAATAATTAAAAATGATAAAAATAACCTTAGACATGATATCTTCTATAATGTAAAAAAATAAAATTAAACACAATAATATAATAGATTTTTTTTTCTTTTCAAATTGTACATGTACCTTTCTCCTCCCATTCCTTCGTTTTTTTTCATGAATCAAGAATTAGAGTTTTTTACTCATTCATCAACTATGGTGAATTTGATCATTCTTCAACAACAATCATTAATATAATATTTTAATGTATATTATATCGATCAATAGCCATATTTTGCATGACAGGGGCACTTTCATAAATTTGTCATGCATCAGGTAATATCAATTGTAATATGCTTAATATGGTTTTTCAATTATGAACATGCAGGTGGTACGACTCCCAATTTTTATGAAACTAAAGGAACTCATCATCCACCTTTGAACTCATTATCTTGTTTATATTTTTTTACCATCATGTTAACCAATTAATACGTTATGCCCCATCCATTATAAACATGCAGGTACAACTCCTAATTTTTTATGAACTTCATATACCTCCTCAACCCTCTATACTTGTTACTGCAAGTTGGGCGCCTCGTAGAGGAGGGAGTATATACCCAGAGGCAATCTTTGATAACTTTATTAGAGTCAATATGATTGTTGGTGCTAAATATAGTTGATCACTTTGATGTTTCATGGTTAGCAATGGACCAACATGTATGAGTATAATGGATATGTATGTTTCATGTTCTAGAGAAGACGCAATAAATTTCTTTTCGTGCGAATAACTTTTAGGGAAAACACGAGTATAATAAAGCTTGAGTTATATTTTCTATGATATCTCTTTTTATTGTAGTCATCTTTATTGTTTTATATGAATTAATTCGTTCTCATGGTAAACATTTTTTTTTCATGGTATATAAATAAATATAATTTTTTGATGGTATAAAAATAAATATTATATTTCGTAATGGCAAATACAAAAAAAAAATTAAGGGTATTTTAGTAATTTCTCAACGACTTTAACGGTGTTAGTAAAAAATTTGACAGAATTTAACTAAGATGGTAAAAATGCATAATTTTTAAACATTTTAATGGTATACAAATAAATATACTATTTGTGATGGTAAAAAAATAAATAATATGTTTTTCAATGGTATATATACAAAAAAAACCCTTATTTTTATAAAAGTGATGATTTCGTACAACGTAGGTATGTATTGTACGTCTTACGTGGAATTTTTCTAACATTTTTATGTGAAAAGAGTGGAACCCATCCACCTCCAAAGGAGAGGTAGTGAAATGCTAAATACTACGCGGGTCGCGAGCGTATGAATAAGTGGGAATTAGTCGGACTAGTCTTAAAATGGGTATTTAGAAGACATAAATAAATGAGAATTTATATGTCAGAATTAATTGGTATAAAGTGGTATATAGATTCCAGCCAATCCCGAGAGTTAAATTATTTCAGGTTATTCAATCTAAAAGAATATATGGGTCCACAGTAAAATCAACTGTCATCGTCTTTTATAAACCAACTGATATCATTTTTCACATTTTATAAATCTTTATCTACACTTTATTCACATGTTATCTAAAGAACAAAAATTTTGTTATTGTATTTCTCAACGAGAATAATTCAAAACATAATCAAACAAAAAATCATTTTATTCTTATTTATATTAAAATAGACATACACTTCAAAATGACTTAATTCTCTGTCTAAATGGGGGCTCAAAGGACAATCATTTCTCAGGTCACATTTGCATTTAGCTTTTATTTGGATAATGACGTAAGATTTTTTTTAGATAGATAGCGTAGTATGAATAAAGAATAAATCATTTTTTGTTTAATTATGTTTTTAATTATTTTTATTGAAAATATAATTATAAATAAAGTTTTTATTGTTTGGTTGATCATTTATAAATGGGAAATTTGCATGTATACCCCTATTAAATATAGTATTTTGCGTTATACCTCCATTAAAAAGCTAATTGCATCTATACCCCTGAAAAAATCTTTCGTGTTGCAACTGTGCCCCTGAAGTTAAGTTCCGTCAGATGAGAGTGGAATATACCGGGAATATTCCATTAACGGCGTTAAATACAAAATGAATTGACCAAACTACCCTTTGGACCGTAGGGGCTTGAAAAATTGCATTTATACCCCTGTGTCTGTCTGAAATTTCATCTATGCCCCTGTGTTTGCCTGATGCTTATAAAACCCATTTTCTTCAACCTCCATACCTGCTGAAACCCTTTTTTTCTCATCTTCTTCAATAATTGATTGAAAACCTTATAATTATTCAAAAGACTAAGATAGATAGTGTTTATTTGGGTTTCACTAACAGATTTTATTTTCCATAATAGAAAATCTATCAACAAACACTATTTCAATCATATAACCATACCAGAAAATAATCACAAAATTCATTTTGAAATAAAAAAGCAATGACTAATTGCCCTTAAAAAATTATGAAGTGATAACTCCAGTTCCTTTCATTCTTTTTGAAACCAAAAGTTATGTATTTCATTCTAAAGTGAAAAACAAAATAAAAAAAATTACTAAATAAATTTTTTTTTTGTTATGGTTGTTCATTTAAATTAAAAAATTATTACAAAAAATAACATAATACAAAACTTTAACTATTAGGATTTCTATTTATTTATTTGATCTTTTGTATAAATGACACAATAGTATTAAATATGAATTAAATGAAATAATCAAAATTACATGTTACAAAAAAAAAAAAACATAACGTGTTTAAAGACTTTTAATATCAAATTATATCTTCAATTGTATGTGAACATCATGTCAAGAGTGAGTTTTGCAACCTCCAGACCTATTGAAACTCTTTTTTCTCACCTTCTTCAACATAAAAACAAATATACTAGGATCTAGCTAAAATTTTCAGGTTGAAAACCTTACAATTATTCAAAAGACTAAGATAAATAGTGTTTATTTGGGTTTCATTGATAGATATTATTTTCCATAATAGAAAATATCAACAAACACTATTTCAATCATATAACCATTCTAGAAAGTAAGGCATAATCATCCTAACTATCACAGTGAAAAAAATATAAAAATATTGATTGACAAAATTTTCATGTCAGATGATCCTCAACATGTAGAATAAGCATCAATTAGCATAATACACCACATAGAGAAAAAAAACACCGATTGATTGTAGGATGAACAAAAGTAAAAAATCACAAATTTTATTTCAATGTTGAGATTTCACGAACAAAAATCAAAAGACAATAGAATCTCTATTAGCATAATGAGAACCATATGGAACTCAACAATGATCCACTCCAAGCATAGAAGAACCAAGTAGAAATTTGATACTTTTTAGATAAACTGTTTAAACAATTTATCTTGATTTTAAAGTTGATATTACAAATATTTCAAGAAAAAAAAATGGATCTATGTATATTTGTCTATTCAGCTACTTATTTTTGCTGTTTAATAAACAAGATCACAATGATATGTGAAATGTATAAGCATTGAAAAATACAAGACATATGTTCTCTTATATGTTCTTATATGTTCCTTTTCCTGAGCTATTATCAATCTTCCAAAACCCTCCATACCTAAAATTAGATCAACATGAGTGTCATATTCTAACTGCAATACAAAACAACATAAATTATATGTTCAGCCTTGGTAACGGAGATGGACAGAGGGGCACAGTTGTAACACGAAAGAAGTTTCCAGGGGTATAGAGGCAATTAGTTTTCAATGGGGGTATAACACAAAATACCATATTTAATAGGGATATAAATGCAAAATTCCATGGGGTAAAAGAGACATTTCGTGGGGTAGAGTTAGGTTCGTAACCATGGTTGGTTCAGCCTTGGTAACGGAGACAGACGGAGGGGTACAGTTGCAACACAAAAGAGTTTTTCAGGGGTATAGATGCAATTAGCTTTTTAAGGGGGGTATAACGCAAAATACCATATTTAACAGGGGTATAAATGAAAAAATCCCTTTATAAATTGTAGATAAAAAATGAATAAGATGTAGATAAAGAATTAACAAGGTAAATAAAAGAGTTGATATGTGGGTTCTCTAATTTATAAGAGATGATTACAGATGATTTGATATATGAACCCTCGATCCTTATACCAGTAAAATAAATTGGATGGAATAACACAATTCCTAGAGGATCTAGAATACCAACGTCATCTTATTTACATATATAGCTATGAGTTTAATCCTTACAAAAAAAATAGGTTTTTGTGCTTATTCACCTATATTCCATCATATTCTCCATTTATTCCATTATCCAAAGAGGGGCTTAAGTTTCGTATACTAATCCAAAAAATCACATGGTTATTACCTTGTATAGCTAATTATACTAGCCATTTCTCACATATTATACACGATGTACATACAATCAGGAGATCTACAAGGAGTTGCATGACCATTGCAGCGCTAGCGAGTGTAGAGCCTTCAACATGAGTTCATGGTTTAAAATTGAGCCCCCCCATGAAGACGTTTCGGGATCATCTTTTGCTAATATGATATAATGTTCTCATCAAGGAGACGAAGGGCTCCAATCCAATCTTGCGCTTACATTGGTTTTTGAATCGTAAATTTTCCTAACCAATTATATTGCTAGGCATCCGTCAATTGATGGAAAATGTTGCCTTCAGTTGTTAATATTATTCGTGATCCATAATTCAAATTATGTATGTTTGCATTTTGTTGTGCTTCCTTGGTATCCTTGACAGTGACTTGTTTTTCTTGTATCCTGTTGCATGCTTGTGATTGATGTAATATTAATGTTACGTAAATAATATCCTTTGGTTAATTCAAGTTTTAAAATTAGAACTGAGCCATCTCTTAGTAGATTGGTAGATGTATCCCTTTTCACTGAGGGATCTTGGATTTGAATCTTGATCCTAGTAATAGAAAAAGATTTGATCCAAAATAATAAAATAAAAAAATTACTAAAGACAAATTGCCAAAGAAAAAAAATCATAGAATTATACAATATTTGTGTGCCCCACGGCATACAATGAAATCATGCCAGGAAATAATGTGCGATCTAATTGTAAATATTTGATGTAGAACTAATCATACATATAAATTCTTTCTTTCTAGAAACTTATCTTCTTTTTTTTTTTTCTTGGATGCATTCTTGAAAATTATCTTTGTTTAGATGAAGGTATTAGTTTATTTGGAATAGAAAATTATACCTATAGAATACACTTTTTTTTTGTATTTTTAGTAATTATTGTTTAGAAACGTAATAATGAGTTTTTGTTATTTGATTAAAAATGAATAAATTGTGAATCAAAGATGTGGATAAAAAATTAGAAAATGTAAAAAAAACCATGTGAACCTCTTTTATGTATAAGTGGTGAAAAATCGATTTAGCATATAGAACTCTCTTGTACCATGCAACTTGGGCGGGTTGAACCCGACCCAACCTGACTTATGGGCGGGTTCAAGTTGGAGTTTTTCCCTAGCGGGTTCAATCCGACTTGAACCCGAGATAACCCGAACCCAATTCGGGTCGGGTTCGGGTTAGTGGTTCAGGTTAGTCGGATTCAACTCAAACCCGAAGAGTACCCTTTTCATTTGAAACACCCTCCTTCATCTACACCGTCCAATTTTACAAAATAAAATCATCACTGCCCATTGTAGCCAAGTAACCTAGATTTCTCTTTTCCTCCACTCCTCTCCTTGGTTGCCGACTTGCCATTACAACTTACAAAAACACTTCTTTCTCACAAAACAGAGAGTGAGAGAACCCCCAAAAAAAGTCCTCTCCTGGTTTCCTTCATTTTCTCTCATAGCATCAAGGAACCTCGTGGAGGACTTCGTTGGGGTCGGCGGATTGGCTTCCGAGGAGGCCGATGAAGGAGTGGAGGTGGTGACGACGATGCCGGTGGAAGCGGTGACGAAGACGGAGTAGATCAGGGAGGGTGTTTCAGAGGATTTGAATGGTGTGGTGGAGGAGGACCGGTGTCAGCGGAGCCAGTGATGAAGACGGAATGGTTGCGAACGACGGCGTTGAAGACCAGCGATTGCTGCTCGGTGAGGTCCACGGACCATTGATAGCGGAGGTGAGCGTTGCTTTGGGTGGCGGAGATGAATCATCTCATGAGAATTGGTTATGCTTGTGATTAGGCCTGTGATGGATTGTACGAGTGGGCTGTTAATGGGCTCCTAGTGTGTGGTTTTTGTTAGTTAAAATTAAATTTTATAATTTTTCAATGCATTGTTGTTTATATTAACCCGAGCTCAAACCCGAACCTGCCCGGCCCAACTTGAGCCCGAGCATAACCCGAACCGGCGGGTTCAAGGACGGTTTGGGTTCGGGTTAGCTATTTCAGGTTGGGGTCAGGTTTGGGTTGGGTACTTTAACTTGCAGGTTGGGTTTAGACAACCCTCTAACCCGACTCAACCCGCCTGAGTTGTACCCCTACCATTTACATAGATTGGATGGAATAACTCAATTCCAAGGGATCACTTTATAGTTAAACCACTTTATTCCATACTTATTTAGCATAGCAATACTTATTTTTTCCACTCAAACAAACAGGTTCCTTATTCACCCTTATGTATCCCTCCATCCAAATGGGCAAGTGTCAAAATCGTATGTGGTATAAATAATGAGCGTTATTACACTCAATCCATTTTACAGCCCCATATATAGTATCATACACCTCATTAACCTCATGTACTAATTGTAACAAGGTATATAACTTATTAAAAAAATTTATGCATTTTATAAATGACTCTACCCAATTCATTAGAGTGTATATTTTATTTTATTTTACAAAAGTATTTCATTAGATGAAGTATACTATTTTTTAAAAATAAAATATATTATAGATTGTATTTGGCATGGAAATTGGATTGAGTCTAGCATTTTCCATTGATAATCTACTGGTCTTCACCCTCGCACGATGTGCGTGAAAATAAAATTAATAAATAATATAATATGTTAATAAATCTAAAAGACCATCAAATCAAATAAAACAAATAATCTGATGTTCAATCATTTAATTCAAATGAATTTTTTAATAGTAAAATAAATAAAATAGAACAAAATACATAAACCCCACCCATATCCCTTCAACCCACCAAATAATATGATATGTAATAAATCTCTAAGAGTAACCCACCAATAAAATAATAATGAAATAAAATAAAATAAAAATGAATATACTCATTTGTTATGCTAATAACAATAGTTATCTAAAAATCATTTAAATATATATTAAAACTATAAAAAAATTTAAATTTAAATGTGATTTGGTGAACATGTCATATAGATTTTTTTAATTAATTTTAATTAATTTGTTAGAAATTTTGTTGATATATAAAATTTATAAAAATTTAAGATCATAGAAGATATAATGGTTTAGCATATGAATGATTTTTATGCGCATGCTAAAACATATAGCACAATATTTTATTTTATGTATAGATAAAATAATCATAATGATATAAACTATATTTAAATGTAGAATTTAAAAGTATCTCAACTAAATAATTGAGTTTTGTTATTGCCTTGGGTTGAAAAATATTTTTATAAATTTATTTTTCATTAAATTTTGTGTAATTCAATAAGATAGATTTGATAAATATCTCATATTATTCTTCTAATATATTGACATTTTTTTTTCTATTCTTATCTTTAATAAAAAAATAAAAATTATAAAAAATTAAAAATAAAATTGAAAATGAAAATATTACAAAGAACAAAATTGAAAACTTAAATATTTTCATTTAATATATAGATAAATTCTATAGAAAAAATAATCTTATTATGGAGATTGTTTAATGCATTAGATAAGGAAGAGAACACTGATGCCTAGAATGCCAATGCCGAGGTCACCGATGAAAAAGAAGAAGACGGTTTGCAATGAAGAAGAAAAAGATGTGTTATTTTCAAAAATTGAAATGGACACGGACTGCATTTGAAGCTCTAAAAAATATTGTGCGTTACATTTTTCTTAACCCCCTATTTGAGTTGAAATATAACTAGGGAATAAGGGGAAATACGGAAAAAAATTGTTTATTTTTAGAGAATAAAACTCAATAGTCATTTTTGAATAAACTAAGAATATGTCCGGTAACTATTCTAAGAAAATATTAGAATTGCTTATCTTACTTATCTATGCTAATGGATAAAAATATTCATCTATGTCATTTTGAAAAAAATTATCTCACCCAGTGCTCTCACACACATTCTAACAACATGTCATATCTATCTCATACTTTTTCCTAAATGGGTTGGGATGTGAAGGGGTGGGTTGTTTTGTTTTAAATGTATAGAAAAATATATGTGGGGTGGATTGAAGAGTTGATAGGGTGGTAATAACTGCCCCACTAAGAAAACCCTCGTGGATATTGATGTGCAAGAACTCTTTCTATGCATTGTTTTGCTCAATAGTGGAAAACTGGATTTTTCTTACATATGAAAAATGTATTCTATCACAGAAAAAATAGATGAAATTCATAGTGAAAAAAAAAATTCAGATGCACTTTGGACTTTTAAGCCCAACCATTGCAGAAAAAAATGAATAATTTTTTTTTTCCATATGAGAAAGAGAAAATTCTGAATCAAGAACCTACTATCGAACAACTTTTTTAGAGCCCTTACATTAAGACGGAATGAAGCGCTCACCTCCAAAATGACAAATTCCCCAACTAAGGACTACGACATGCTCATAAAAAATATGCAACAAATAAATTATGAGAATATAGAAAATTTGGTAAGTAATTAAAAGATTTTTAAAGTTCCTATAAATGAGATAACTATAAAGTTTAAAGCTTGGGCTTAGGTTGACTTCTTACCAACCCGACCCTTTATTTTCTTCATTTCCTCTCTCTTGTAATCACATTCAGATATTATTTATTTTGATTTTGTAATTGGAATAGTAAGCCCAAAAGTTCATCAAAAAAAGTTTAGACGCCTATTATCTTTGAGGTATATTAAGACTGTAGTATTCAAATTTATTCGAACTAGGGACTCTACTAATACTTATACTAATTATGTAGTATTTAGAAACACATTTAAAAAATAAGATTTTAAATAAAGTGGCTTAAATAAATTTTAATTCTAGAAAGTGCATTTTCTGTGTTTTTTAACAAGAAACATTTTTGTATTAAAGGGTATAAATAACTTTTTAATTAAGTTTATTTTTAGAATACGTTTGTTAATGTGTTTGTGCTTTCTATTAAATTAAAAACAGAATCACTTTAAGTGTTGCCAAACCAATTTTCAAATCCTATCTATTGCTTTTTGGAAAATAAGTTGCATGCTCTCATGATCATCCATAAGAGGAATAGTTATAGTAGTCAGAAAGTGTTTTTGTAATATATCTCAGTCATAGGAACTTTAGGCCCCCATTTGGATAAACAATTATGTTATTACAAAGTTTATGGCTATTCAAGTATAAATAAAGATAAAATAATTTTTTATTTAGTTGTTGTGAAGCCCAAGCCATTAAAAGATGCTTAATAGTCCCAAAAAACCCATGGATTGAATGAGGGTGAGAGTTACATGTTTAGTCCCATATCATATAATGGGACCATGGGAAGAGATAGTCTGTTATTATATATGAGTACAATTTTTACATGCTAAGACGCATTTTAAGACCATGAGTTCACCAAAGGGCAAAGTGAACAATTTCTTGTTGCGTAAGGGTGTTCCAGTTGTGTTTTGAATTATTCTTGTTGGAAAATATAATAATAAATTTTTTGTTGTTTGGATAAAATGTGATTAAGGTGTGGATAAAGATTTATAAAAAGTAAAAAATGATAACAATTGAATTATAAGAGATGATAACATTTGATTTGATAATGGATCTACATATTCTTTTGGGTTGAATAACCTGAAATAACTTAATTCCAGGGGTTGGTTGTAATCTATATACCACTTTATACCAGTTAGTTTTGGTATACAGATTCTCATGTATTTCAGTATTCCAAACACTCATTTTGAGGTTATTCTAACTAATTCTCACTTATTCTCACTTATTCCTAGCCTTATTACCAAATCAAACGGGCTAGGAATCTTTTAATTACTTGTTTTTCTAATGGGAAAAATTCAAATAACCCACTATAAACTGCATGAAATTTATATAACTTTCTAGTTTTTTCTAAAGTTCATGTAACCCATTGAAAACACCTATTTAATTCAAATAACCGTTTCAATAAAAAAATTTGTTGACAGATTAGAACTATAATGCGAATATTTTGATTGAAAACATAATATAACAAAAACCTTTTATAATGTTTTAAAAATGCAAAAAATATCTATAAATGACGATTTACCCCTTTGAAAAATTATCTATAAAAGCGTTATGTATATAAGGTTTTCCTCATTTTCAATATATTATAAGGGGTTTTTAGTATACTGTATTTTTATTCAGTGTTAACAAAATAGAATATTCTTCATCTGTTAATAAAAGTTTAACTTAGAGGGTTATTTAGATTTACATAGGTGTTTTCAAGCGGTTATATGAACATTTAAAAAAAATCAGGGAATTATATAAATTTCAAACAGTTTACATAGAGCAATTTGAGTTCTTCTTTTTTTTATATATATTTTCATAATTTATTTGTTGCATATATTTTTCATAGACATTGTCCTTTGTGGAGAAGGACCCACTTGGATTAAGAGAAAATTTTGAATAATAAAACAAAAGAAACTACCAAACACTCATTTTGAGGTTATTCTAACTAATTCTCACTTATTCCTAGCCTTATTACCAAATCAAACGGGCTAGGAATCTTTTAATTACTTGTTTTTCTAATGGGAAAAATTCAAATAACCCACTATAAACTGCATGAAATTTATATAACTTTCTAGTTTTTTCTAAAGTTCATGTAACCCATTGAAAACACCTATTTAATTCAAATAACCGTTTCAATAAAAAAATTTGTTGACAGATTAGAACTATAATGCGAATATTTTGATTGAAAACATAATATAACAAAAACCTTTTATAATGTTTTAAAAATGCAAAAAATATCTATAAATGACGATTTACCCCTTTGAAAAATTATCTATAAAAGCGTTATGTATATAAGGTTTTCCTCATTTTCAATATATTATAAGGGGTTTTTAGTATACTGTATTTTTATTCAGTGTTAACAAAATAGAATATTCTTCATCTGTTAATAAAAGTTTAACTTAGAGGGTTATTTAGATTTACATAGGTGTTTTCAAGCGGTTATATGAACATTTAAAAAAAATCAGGGAATTATATAAATTTCAAACAGTTTACATAGAGCAATTTGAGTTCTTCTTTTTTTTATATATATTTTCATAATTTATTTGTTGCATATATTTTTCCATAGACATTGTCCTAAGAGAATTTTGAAAAAAAAAAAAAAAAAAGAAACTACCAACCACTAAAATGTAAGTGGGGTGAGAGAGGCTCGAACTCTCGACCTCAGGATCACTCTAAGCTATGAGACCTACGCGCTAGCCAACTGCGCCACCACCCCGTTGTTGACCTTGTAACACATTTTTTAGATATAGTATAATCATTCAAAAATTGAGACCAGTCAAAAATATACCAAGAACGAAATCAAAACCTTCAGAGTGAGACAAAAATGGTGGTAGAGCTGAAGAAGAGCACCCATCTCCACCTCCAGCTGAATATGATGCTCCTTCTTCTACTAGCAATCACACTCATATCAACAGCAGCCCATCGTTCCAACGCTTCTCCTCCACCACCATCGCCAACATCAAACATAGACCTCCTCCTCAGGTGGGCCAATGAAGATAAGCCATGGTTGGTCTCCACGCGCAGGGAGATCCATCGCCACCCTGAGCTCCGCTTCCAGGAACACAACACAAGCTCCTTGATCCGCCGGGAGCTCGACCTCCTCGGCGTCAACTACTCCTTCCCCTTCGCACGCACTGGCGTCGTCGCCCTCATCGGCTCCGGATCCCCTCCCTTCGTCGCTCTCCGTGCCGACATGGACGCACTCCCCTTGCACGTAACGATTGATTCTTTTTTTATTTTTATTTTTTATTTTTAATATTGTGGATTATGGTTTTTTGTGGTTGAATTAATGATGGGTTGATGGGTTTTGAAGGAGATGGTTGAGTGGGAGCACAAGAGTCAAGTGGAGGGCGTGATGCATGGGTGTGGCCACGATGCCCATACCGCGATGCTCCTCGGTGCCGCTAAGCTTCTTCACCGCCGGAGGGAGTCTATCAAGGTCTGCATTACTTTTGGTTGTTCTATTTGGTGTTTTTTTAGGTAGTAGTTTGGGAATAATTTGTAGTTTTAGGCATCCATGCTTGAATTCCTTAGGTTGGGAACCTTAGTTTTTCATGCAGTCCTATTTACAGCTCTAAATGTACTCATATACCTTGTTAGTCATCCAGTGAACTATATGTTGGGATTATGTCTTGATCCAGTGTATCAACATCGGATGGCCATGATGAAATCAAATTAGGGTGGGCATCTAATTGGTAGATTAATTACGATTTGATCTTAGTTAAGATATGACGTGAATCTCCTAAAATCAGGGAAACAAATTTGTTTGTTAGGAGATTACTTGGATAGGAAGTTATTTATCTATATATACCTTGTTAGTCATCCAGTGAACTATATGTTGGGATTATGTCTTGATCCAGTGTATAAACATCGGATGGCCATGATGAAATCAAATTAGGGTGGGCACCTAATTGGTAGGTTAATTAAGATTTGATCTTAGTTAAGATATGACGTGAATCTCCTAAAATCAGGGAAACAGATTTGTTTGGTAGGAGATTACTTGGATATGAAGTTATTTATCTATATAATAGCGTTCAAGAAAAGGTGATTCCATGAGAAAGTTTATAAGGCTTTTTCAACTATTATAGTAGATTCTTTGTTTTCACCCTGTAGATGTAGGTCTAGGTCAAATCACGTATTTTTGTGTTCTTGTATGATTGTGTTCCGTTCTTGTATTCGATTTTGTGTTTTATTGTTGGCTTCCGTGAATCCGTTCCTCAACAATTGGTATCAAAGCTTCAGGTTCCAACCTAAGAGAACGAGATCTAAAAATCTAGGGCATAAGAGATGTCTGTTCACGAGATTTGAAGATCTAGGGCCTAGGGGGTGCCTATTCGCGAGATCAAAAGATCTAGGGAACATGAGGTGCTTATTCGCGAGTTTTGTAGATATAGGACACATGAGGTGTCTTTTTTTGCGTGATCTAAAGAACGACGACACGACACAGAAAAAAAAAAAAAAAAAAAACCATGTAGAGAGCATGGATGAATGCCTAACTACTTGATGCTTCCGTGGACTTGGGTGCAGGTGCGAGGTGTTGACAAGCAGAGGCACATGGAGACACAAGCGCATGCTCGAGATCCAGAGAAGCGCGTGTATGTATACGCCAGTTGTGAAGTGCAGATGTGGGTGCGGGTCGACGCGTAGGCACACATGTGGAGGCACGTGTGAAGACGCGAGATGCGAGGTGGCATGTGACGACGAGTGCAAAGTGGCCTATGCGAAGCACATGATGTGGATGCTCAGTTCGTGCAGAAGAAGAAGATGGAACAATGCAGCACAGAGCAGGCATTCTGAACCCGAGTGGCGTACCAGGTGGTTCAGGTAAAAAGTGAGTTTAGGTATTCGGAGTTCGTGAGCGCGTGGTGTAGCTTGTTCAAGGTGGAGTCCAGATCCTTCTTCAGAGACGCAACACAGAGAAGGCGTTCTGAACCCAAATGGCATCCCAGGTGGTTCAGGTAAAAAGCGAGTCCAGGTATTTGGAGCTTGCGAGCGCTTTGGTGTAGCTTGTTCAAGGTGGAGTCCAGATGATCCTTCTTCAGAAATGCATATGGAGGATGCGACAGATTCACGTGATTATCAAGTCAAGATACTAACTTGAAGATACGGCGGTGTAGACTTCCAAAGAAAGAAAAATTCTTTTGCCAAGTGGACTTCTGCAAAGCGAGGTGGAGACATCAACATAAATCTTCAAAGGGTTCGTGGAAGTCGGGGTTTATCAGATATGAGCCAAGGTGGATATTATTGGGATTATGTCTCGATCCGGTGTATCAACATCGGATGGCCATGATAAAATCAAATTAGGGTGGACACCTAATTGGTATATTAATCAAGATTTGATCTTAATTAAGATATAAAGTGAATCTCATGAAATCAATGAAACAAATTTGTTTGTTAGGAGATTACTTGGAGAGGAAGTTATTTATTTATATAAATTCCTCTAGGGTTTCAGGGTAAAACTTGGCATGTTATAGGCCGACAAAATGTGTTGATCCATATAAGAGAGGCTGAGAAAGTTTAACAGAGGGTAACTCCATGAGAGAGTTTGAAAGGCTTTTTTGTATCTCAACTATTATAGTGGATTCTCTGTTTTTGTCCCGTGGATGTAGACCTAGGCCGAACCACGTATTTTTGTGTTCTTCGTGTGATTGTGTTCCGTTCTTGTGTTCGATTTCAAGTTTTATTGTTGGCTTCCGTGAATCCGTTCCCCAACACTATATACCTCCTTAGGTAGGGTATATGCCTTGATATATTTTTTTTTTTACATTTGTTAAAAATGAGTTCATTCAATTCAAAATGAAGTGATATTTACTTTTCATCAAAGCATGTATTTCATTAGACGATGTTTACTATTTTTAAAGAAAAATTAAAACATGTGGGAGCTGTCCGCGGGACTGTTCCCTAACATTTTCCTATTTTTTATCAAGGAAAAATGATCAAGCAAAGCAAAGAACAATGGTGGGACTGCCAAAAGGAGGGTGCCATGGTAAAGGAGATGTCTACCAAGTACGCACTAATAAAACTAGGTGATCATTTCTCAATCATAATCCCCCTCCCGCACCTATATACAAAATCCTGTTGCCCCTTGCACATGATCTACCCTAGTCTTTGACAGATTGGACCACCATTTCCCATACATTTTAACTTTTTTTTTTTTTTTTTTTGAGAGAACATTTTCAGTGTTGACGACTGAGAAACCTTCACCTTCATACTTCTGTTGTCTCCCACATGCCAGGGTTAGGAGGGAGATCTAGGACTTTCACCCTCTTTCCCCACCCCCTCGCCACCAAACTCCTCCCATTCCCTCCTTTCCGCATCCTTGCGTCACCCTCGCACCATGGTCCATTCCTTGTCCCCTGCATGATCCTCCACACCCTTGTCACACCTCTTTCACTCTCTGGTTCATGCTCTTGTTCCAGTCTCCTCCTTCCGCTCCTCGCTCACCATTCTTGTTCTTCAAAACCAGCGGATGAAGTTTGACACTTGGGGAAAAGCTTGTCAATGTTAGGAACCAATTTTAATTACTATAGAATCTCGAATGGGGGAGATACTTTCTCTATATATGTTATTCTCATTAGTTAGCCTTTATATCTTTTGTTGTTGGATCTTATCTTATATGTATGTGTGTGATGGAAAAATGAGCCTTTCTATGTTAAGATGCTGAAACTGGTCATTTAGCCAATCATACTTGATTCGTGAAAGCTGAACTCTTTATATATATATATGCATCCCCCTTAGATATTTGTCTGTTTGATGAATAATTACACTGGCAGACACAATATAAACAATTAATCTTGAAAAATGACAGTGTGTTAAATAATTCCATTTCGTCACAGCTGTAAGCATTTCCATGGTTCATGTTAGAGATGCCTTTGTATGTTTACTTTCTGTTCTTGCAACTTAAGGTTCACAAGTAATGAACTTGATCTTGTGGATATCACGCTCTTGTCTTGTCATCATCCCTTTGCATGTACAATTTTTTTAGTTAACCATCCCTGCAATATGATCTTGTTGATAATCTTTGGATTATCTATTTTCCCCATTTTTAGTCCTACCATAGAAAACCGTTGAATAATGTATATAATGCATGGTGGAACCCTTTTTTACCTTTTCTATATGCTAATTTAAGCTATTTTATGCCGAGTTACAACAAAATATTAGCTTGACTAGACTTTGTGAATACCATCATGCTTGGTAAGGAATCATCTGCCGGCTCAGTGTGAATTTTGCAAGATGGGATTTATGATTATAGACACTTAAAATTGCTCCTCCATTCTGCACTTTAATCTTATTTTGATTAATTCATTTCATCAATGTTAGTTTCTTCCAAATATATTTTCCTTAACAAGTTTTTTTTCTAAATATTTGTTCAATTAAATGTTGTGTCCTTCGAAGTTATACATTGATTACCAAGTTGGTCTATAACACTAATTGGAATGTAATGGTTATTTCTAAACTCTATTCCTGGTGATCGGTATTGAAGGGAACTGTGAAACTCATTTTCCAACCCGCAGAGGAGGGTGGTGCAGGTGCATTTCACATGATAAAAGAAGGTGCTCTTGAAGGAGTTGAGGCGATATTCGGCATGCATGTTGACTATCGGTTACCTACTGGAAGCATAGCCTCCCTTCCAGGGCCTGTCCAGGCTGCTGTATGCTTTTTTGAAGCAAAAATTGAAGGGAAAGGTGGACATGCTGCAGGTCCTCATATGAGTGTGGATCCAGTTGTTGCTGCATCATTTGCCATTTTGACCCTGCAACAGCTCGTCTCCAGAGAAGCTGACCCCCTTGAAAGCCATGTATGTTATATGATCAAAGCTAACCATGTTTTTTCAATTTTTTTCTTCTTTTACGGCTTGTGGTTAGAAAAGTGCAAGCAATGGGTACTTTCAATTAATCAGTTTAATCAACTTGAGTTGTAGATAAAATTTCATGCTGCAAGGGTTCACTTTTACATGTCTTAAACCTTGATCATGGCTTTTTTTATACTGCCTGTAAACATCCTGGTGTAATTATTTCTTTTTGTTTGCCTTCCGTTCCTAGTATAATCCTGTTCATGCATCATAAAATGGTAGATTTCTCTAACTATAGTCTCCATTTGTGAATTCCTGATGATAAATGTGGTCTTTTATAGATGCATATAATTCTGTTTTGTAAGTAGTCTGAAATGTTGTTTCTGCTGAAGGTGGTTTCTGTCACTTTTGTCAAAGGTGGGGAAGCACTAAATGTCATTCCTCCTGTCATCGAATTTGGGGGCACGTTACGGAGTCTTACTACTAAAGGACTGCACCAACTTCAGCGAAGGGTGCAAGAGGTAAGGCATTAGAAACACTATTGTAGTGGGCAGCTACTCCGTAGGGAATAAAAATGTCCTGATGGACCTTTCTTTTGGTTGAAAGAAGGATTGCCAATCTATATGACAACAAAGATTTTATCCTAAAAATTTGGTCTATATAATCATTTTACTTTCTAGCAGAGTTTTTTTTTCTTTGAAGATTATGCTAAGCTCATTAAACTGTAATGGATCTGCTGACAGGTAATAGAAGGCCAAGCATCCGTACACCAGTCCAGGGCCTTTGTTTCCATGAAAGAAGATGAGTATCCAGCATATCCAGCTGTTGAGAACGACGAAGCTTTGGTTAGGCACGTGGAGAGGGTGGGTGCTTTGTTGCTTGGTCCTGAGAAGTTGAAGAAGCTTGAGAAGGTAATGGCAGGTGAAGACTTCGCATTCTACCAACAGTTGATTCCAGGTGTGATGTTTGGGATTGGTATCCAAAATGAAAAAGTTGGGTCAGTGCACTCTCCCCATTCACCGCATTTCTTTTTAGATGAGGATGTCCTCCCCATTGGAGCAGCATTGCACGCTGCACTTGCAGAGACTTACCTGGATGAACACCAATAGTTCATGAAATGTTTCCTTATTGTTTAAAAGTAGAATCCAAGAGAATATCTATGAAAGAAGAAATATGTATACAGTGTTTACACTTGTAATTAGCACACTTTCTGTTGAGATCTCATTAAGCAGTAAATAAAGAAAATGTCGAGATGGTCATTACTTACAATAGGAGGTGTTCGTCGTCCAAGTTTATGATGTTTTATTCTGTCATGAAAGTGGACTTGGTTGTGTCTAGGGTGGGTTTAAGAAGATTATGTGGCTAGGGTGTGTTTGTGACAGAGTGTTGATACACTCGTTTTGCAGCTCTGCCTATAGCTTAGAAGCGGTCCCTCGATTGTCTATTAACTGTGCTTGATTGGGAGAATCACAATCCCCTAGTTTTTAGTCATCTTTTGCATGGAGGGGGTCCATTCTTCTTTTCTCAAGTTCCCATGAGAAGGATTTGTTCAAACAATAAACAAAACTATGAATTGCATTTTGATGAATCCAACACCCAATTTGCAATACGAAAATGTTTCGATGGTCATTTTTATCGATCAAAACTCAGACCACACGTGTTTTCATTGTTCCAATTTGAATTAAATGAATTCATTTTTAGTAAGTGTATGAAAAAATTTAACTAGATATATACATCATCTAACGAGGTATATGTTTCACTGGATTTTTAACAAAACATATAAGACTGTATTTTTTACTGTAAAATCAATTGAGTGTAACAATGCCCTCCGCAATAACACTGCAGCCCATGTACATGCTGAATAGGAGCAATTCAGAAATAAGTGGACTATGGATTCAGTCTTCGCTTTACACAAGGGACATGTGATGTCCCTCACTAAACTTTCCTTTGCAGCTCTAGAGTAGTGGTCTTGTCCTGCAGAGCAGCCAAGCACAGGTCAAATATTTGGGGGGTCGGTACTTTTGCCGTAGCTACTCTTCTTTTTTTTTTTTTTTATTGGTTTGCCATAGCCACTTGTCTCACTTGGCTTAACTCTTTTGTTTCTGATAAATTCCCAAGCCTTCATAGTTTTAAAATATTCGTGTATCACTACAAGTAATTATGTGTACATAAAGTGAATTTGTCCTGTCATAACGTTTTGATGCTGCATCATAGTGGTACTCTGTGATGGGTTGTAGAACTCTTGTTTATTTGGTTGAATATGTTATCATCCCGCATGAAACAAAACAAGGCTTCACAACTAAAGCTAGATCCACAAACATTTTTTTTTCAATTATTATTACTCATACATTCTGTGGCAGCATGAGCTGTTACAGTGTCTGACTCCTATGTACAACAATTTCATAGTATTAAAGCTGATATGGTACTAGTACTGTCATTCCATTCCATCCTGCAAGAACATATCATCCTTATTAAATCTTGATGTAAAATAGACCAAAAGAAGAAGAAGAAGAAACAAAACGCTCAAATCATGAAATGCAACAAGCATTCGGATTCTCATCACTGAACAACTGTGGCGGTGGCAGCTGCTCGATCACGTAAATCGGCCTCCAGTACATCATCTTCTTCACCATGTCATCGCTCACGACAATCTCCTCCCCTTCCTTCTTTGGTTCCTCTCCTTTCTCCTGACCCTTCTCTTCGCCTCCGCCTCCAATGTCGCCTTCTTGAGGTGGAGGTTGAGCTTTCTCTTCTTCCTTCTTCTCCTCCTCCGGTTTCTCTTCCTTCTTATCCTCCTGTGGCTTCTCCCCTGGTTCTGCTTTCACTTCTTCCTCCTTCTTGGGTTCCTCTTTGGGTGGCTGAGGTATAATTTTGGCGAGCTTTCTTGTCCGCTGGTAAATGTAGTCCTTGAGCTTCTCGCCGTCCATCGTACCACTCACAGTCACCTTACCACTGCTCAACTCCGTCTCAACCGCCTGTACTCCTGTATTGGGACCACCACAAGTTAATTTTGTCTATTTACACTGTTAATTTTGTCATCTCACATTTGACGTCTCTTCTAATCAGGGGGACGTTGACTACCTGTATTTTACTCTTTTTTGTACCACGATTTCAGTAATGAAATCGCGGTAGCATGTCTACCAGCACTGTAAATCATGATAATGAAGTCACAACACAAACCTCTCATCTTGAGAACCTTCTTCTTGAGTTGCTGCGCGCACGCCTCGCAGTGCATGTTCACACGTAGCTCCACCGTTTGCATCCCACTCACCTGTGAACAATCATTTAGTACTGCAAACGTACGTGTATGCATTTGAGGTACATTTGCGCTTGTGCATGCATGGTTACTTTGGTGTACCTTAGCAGGAGGTGCTTCGGGTTTGGATTCTCCGTTGGCGGGTGGGAGAGGAGATAGAATTCTTGCACTCCTTGAGGTTCGGTTTTGAATTCTGTCACAGATCGCCTGTGGGTCTACTATGCCCTTCACAGTGACCTGGTTAATCGGCATGTTTATCTCTACTTCCTCCACCCCTGCAAAACCCATTTCAAGAAAACTTGTTATACAAAGAATTATTAGATGATACATTCAGTTAGACCTTCTGTCTTTCAATATGTACCTCTGACTTTCAATATGGTTCTCTCGATCTTCTTTGCACAGCCAACACAATGCAGGTCCACATATAACACTATTGGAGGTGGTGGGGATGGTGGCTTTGGCTCTTCTTCTTTCTTCTCCTCTGCTTTCTCCTCTGTCTTCTCTTCTTTCTTTTCCTCCTCTTTCTTCTCTTCTGGCTTGGCTTCTGCCTTGGTTTCTTCCAACATTTTGCAAAAAAAATCACCAGAAATAAAAAACCAGATAACCCAATTGCGAAAGAACCTCGCTTGAACAGACCAACTATGACATTACCGGTTTAGCTTCTTCACCTATTGATTAAAAGAAAAAAAGCAGGGCAAAAACCAAAGAGAGGGGGGGCTCAAACAAAGAAAGATGGGCTTCTTTTTATATAGTTGTCAAATGAGAGTGGGAGAGGTTTTTGGGTTCCTAATGGTGTTTTAGGAAAAATAACACAAGTCCACAACAAATGATTTGACTCCTGAGGGCACACGCAATCAGTATTGAATTTTGCTTAAATAGTTTTTCCTATCTTTTGTTTTTATCTTCCTTCAATGCAGGAGGAGGTAGAGAGGGAAGGGGGAGGGAGATTTACAGGGGGTGAGAGATGAGATAATGTTAAAAGATGAAAGTTGAACAGAAACAAATGTTAATAAAGAAAATGGATTTTTATTTTTAAGTCCTCATAAACCATAGGATTTAGCGATCGATCCCTCAATTTTTCATATTTTAGTTTTAGTCCTCAGATTTAAATGATATGTTCTTTTTTAGTTCCTAAGATGGACCTATCCCTAAATTATTTGGTTTTGTTTTTAGTCTCTGAGAGGACTAAAAAAGAACATATCCATTAAATCTGGGGACTAAAATCAAAATATGAAGAAGTAAGGATTCAATCTCTAAATAGGTATGTTTATAGGGACTGAAAACTAAAAAACCCTAAAGAAAAAATAAAGGGTGGAGGCAATTTTTTTTCTTCTTTCTTCCTTTCCTTCTTTACAATATACTTTATTTATATTTGGATGGTGGGGAATCTGGATCCAATCAGGTCTGTTAACATTAGTGTTATTAGTATTGAACTGTACGGTTTATTAATTAAACTACATAATTTATGAATCGAACTGCACAAAGAGTGATAATATACTCAATAATTGATTGTGCGATTCGATTTATAAACTATAGCTTGACAAATAGGCTGTGCAGTTGGATTCTCATTGTGCTGATGATACCCATGCCTAACTGAATCCAGACATGGGTATTG
Organism: Acorus gramineus; assembly: GCA_030737835.1. Taxonomy (NCBI): domain Eukaryota; kingdom Viridiplantae; phylum Streptophyta; class Magnoliopsida; order Acorales; family Acoraceae; genus Acorus; species Acorus gramineus. The sequence continues at coordinate 2,983,392 of CM060856.1, read as the reverse complement.
CCAAAGTAGTGTTATTTTCTTGTTGGGTATTTATATACGGTTGTCTCTACCAAAAGCGGGAGATCACATGGGGCGGGTTATGTAAATTTGAAAAGCTTATGATGACAAGCCTTTTTTCGTCTTTAGATTTTCTGTCTGGTTTTGTTTTGGGTTAAACCTTCTCGTAAAGGACTTTGTATAATCCCATACGGAAACAAAGTTCGCCCCATTAGAGCTGATCATATAAATTCAAACAGTGCAAGACGACTTTATATTGCTATCGAAGGAAGGTGCGCGCACATGCCTTCTTGTCTTATCCGCCGAAAAAAAAAAGTTGGTTTGTGAAGCCTTTGTCACCCTGACCTGCTACTCACCAACAGATGTCAACTTTTGATATGCCAAATACTTATTTCTTATGTGCCAAATAACAATAGCCATCTTCACTCACCAATTGCCACACAACGACCATGACCATATATATTACCCTCTAATATTACAAGTTTACCCAGTCCCAATAGTTATAGGACAACGGTTTAAGACTTAACGGTATTATCGATAGGTTCTGAGTTTGAGTCTTGACGCTGACTTATCCACTTGTTTGTTGACGATTATTTAAAAGAATGACAAATAGACGGATGTAGTCTTCCTAGCTCGACCATAAGATCAACAACGAAAGATCTCTCCAATATAAAAATAAAATAAAAATTTACTCAATAAATGGTGTCACTTAAGCTCATCCTGTTGGAGCCCTGCTTTCTACAATGCTCAATTTTAGAAACTAGTAGACCCCACAATCTAACATCCTACCTTATCGGGAACTCCATTGCTAACAGATGTAAGCAAGTACTCAACCGGCCAAATCAACTTTCGGACAAAGTTTATGATTTAATACAAAAGTGAACTATGGAGAAAGCTTAATCACGTCAAGATGCCAAGATGCGGGGCAATTGTCTGTTACTTCTTTTCTATAAAAGAAAAATGATATGTCCAATCCCGTTACATTCACAGTACTAATAAATTTTATTTGAATTTTTTAGTTTTAAATCCCTGTAAACATGTTTATTTAAGAATCGATAAATCTCTTCTTTATATTTCTTTTTAAGTTCCCAAATTCAACCACCTATTTAGTTTTTAATCCTTTTGCCAAACGCATTCCATACACCGTTAATTTCTGAAATGTGATTTTATTTTTAAATCCTTATAAATTATATTATTTAGTGATCAGTCCCTCCCTTCTTCATATTTCTTTTTAAGTCCCTAACTTTAAATGCATCCCTTGACAAAATGTCTATATGATTTTGTAAGTATTTTGATATTTAAAACTTGTATATAAAATGTTTAATGAAATATCTAAATTAAAACTATATTTGCATTGTTATATGTTTAGTGACAATTTCAGTGTTATTTAACACTACATATGCCCACCAAATCCAAAATTACATTCTCTTATAATCTTAATTGTCTAATTACGATTAATTACATAAGCAAATTTTGAGAATTTTTTCAATATTGAATTTTGATTTAAATGATTTCTTCTTGATTGACAATTGTGAAATATTAAATTAGATATGCGAGTGCGTTAAGAATTTTAAATTTAAAAATTAAATGCCATTAAAAAATTTGTATGCAGTCAATGAAAAATTTATTTTACATGGCTACTATTATTTATTTTTATTTAAAATCTCATTAATGAAGGATCCAAAATTTTCTCCCACTGTTATAAAATCTTGGCTAGGCAACTATACACCATAATTGATTTAAAGTATCAAATGATGGAAGTTGAAAATACGTTGAACTAGAAAATCGATATAAAAATACTTACAAAATCATATGAACATTTTATCAAGGGACTCATAAAAAAAAATGAAATTAGATACTTAAAATGAAATATGAAGAAGGAAGGGACTGATCACTAAATAACATAATTTATAGAGACTTTAAAATAAAAATCTCATTTCACAAACTAACGGTGTATATGGACAGACGTTTGGTGGAAGGGCTAAAAACCAAATAGCTGATTAAATTTAAGAACTTCAAAAGAAATATGAAGAAGGGAGAGATTGATCCAAAAAAGGTATATTTACAGGGACTTAAAACTAAAAATCCATTTTTATTTATTTATTTATTAAAAATATATATAATTGTTTAAAACTAAAAAATGCATGTTGTTATAAAAAATAAAGTATATTATAGTGTATAGATGACTGGAGAAATGCTTCTAGATTGGAGACAGTGCTACAAAACAGATGAGTGTATAAAACTCTTTCTAAAAGTGATGTATTCAAATATAAATTGGGGACTGCAGCTTTATAGCGAAAAAAAAAAGATGTACAAAGGGCATTTTTGAGGTATACAAAGTGGTTTAAATTTAAATTTTCTTTCACGAGTTAGCAGAGAGGGAGAGACAGAAAAGGCAATGACAAAAAAGAAAGAGAAGATTTTCTCGATCTGGAGGAGGACCCAATGAGTCGGTGGCCACGTCGAACTGAGTCAGCTTAGCACACACAAGAAAGCAACCCAACCCTCTATTCACTAGTTGGATGCAACAACAGACAAGGAGTGGAAACAATAAAATCCATAGCAGAATTCCTGATAACTGAAGATAAGAAATGATAGGCTAATATAAGACTCCATGTGATTTACAGATTTCATCACTTCATTTCCTCTTTGTTCTGAGGGGAATCAATAACAACAAACAATCAAATTCAACCAACAAACAATTCCCCTAAAAGAATGGATTGTTCAGAAGCATCTAGAGACTCATTATGCTGAGTTATATAAGCAAAAAAAAGATGACCCAACAAATCCAACAGCCCAGTACCCACAACATTAACATTGATTTGATTTTATAAAGAGAGAAGAATTGGGCAGCATTTAGTGGATTAAGTAAAGTGAGACTTCCAATTCTTTTGATTACCTGGATTTCTTTTGAAAGGATGGCTGCTTTATCGACAAGCTTTTCTATGTTTGGCAAGCAAGCCATGAAGGGAGATTGAACCGATATGATGTACAGATGATGGGTCTGGATGGTGGAAGCATTCCTGAACAGGCTGGTCATCCCTATATGCCAGGTAGGTGAGCCACACATTCCTTCATCAGAGAGGTTTAGGAAGCACAGACTACAGTTTTAAGTGCGCGTATAAATGTAGAAGACTACACAATTAAAAAATGATAATGTGTATTAGATTTAGGGAAGAAAAAAATAATAAGACCTAATTCATTAAGAGAGGGATTAAACCCTATATATAATAGTACAAGACCTAATACACGTGTAATACAGTAATACACGTGTAACACAGTAATAATATAATACACATGTAATTTAACACCCCCGCTCAAACTTAAGGTAGATCAAACAACGTGAGTTTGTGAATTAGAGATTGAAATCTAGGAACTGGATGAGACTTCGTGAAGAAGTCCGCGATTTGTTTAGCAGAGGAAATGTGCGGAAGCGTAAGTGTCTGAGCAAGGAAGTACTGACGGATAAAATGACAGTCAATCTAAATATGTTTAGTCCTCTCATGAAAAATCGAATTACTGGCAATCTGAATAGCACTCCGATTATCACAGTAAAGTGGAGTAGGACTTGTAACATCAACTCCAAGATCGACTAAGAGACGTCTGAGATGAACGATCTCTTTGGTCGTGATGGCCATAGCTCGATACTCGGCTTCTGTGATGGAAAGAGAAACGACATCTTGTTTCTTGCTGCGCCAGGAAATAAGAGAATCTCTAAGAAATATGCAAAAACCAGTAGTGGATCGATGAGTAGTCGGATCTCCCGCCCAGTCAGCGTCAGAGTAAGCTCGAAGAACAAGAGATGAAGATGATGACAGATAGAGTGATTTAGTAATAGTCCCATGTAAATATCTGAGGATCCTCATGAGAGCACTATAGTGAACCGAACGAGGAGCGGAGACGAACTGACTAACGATGCTGACTGCATGAGCAATATCAAGTCTGGTGATGCAAAGATACACTAGTTGGCCCACGATCTGCCTGTATCGTGTAGGATCTAAAAGAATCTCTCCATCAGTAGGACGGAGCTTTACATTAAGCTCAAGGGGAGTGTCAGCACTGCGAGTGTCAGATATAGCGGCACGATCAATAATATCTATTGTGTACTTCTGTTGAAAGAGAAGAATCCCCCGCTTACTCTAAGCAATCTCTAGCCCTAAAAAGTAGCGAAGAGTACTGAGATTTTTCATCTGAAACTGACTATTGAGGTGACGTTGAACAAGAGTAATACCAGCTGAGTCGTCACCAGTGATGATCATATAGGATCGCACAAACAAAGAGTGATCCTGAGAGCTCTCAACGAAGCCAACTGATAGAATAACACTATGAAAACGCTCAAACCACGCACGAGGAGCCTGCTTGAGGCCATATATAGCACGTCGGAGACAACAGACATGTTGTGGGGGAGTACGAAGACCAGGAGGTGGTTGCATGTAGACCACCTCTGATAAGTCCCCGTGAAGAAAGGCATTCTTCACATCCATCTGAGAGAGAGGTCAGTGACGAGTTGCAGCAACGGCAAGAAGTGTGTGAACAGTGGTCATCTGTGCAACAGGGGTGAAAGTCTCCTCATAATCGATCCCATACTCCTATGTGAAACCGCGAGCAACTAGACGAGCCTTGTGTCGTTCAATGGATCCATCAGGTCGATGTTTGACCTTAAAAATCCATTTGCAACCGATAGGCTCAACACCAGTGGGAAGAGGAACAATATCTCATGTGTGAGTCTCCTGAAACACCTGAAACTCCTCATCCATGCCCTGCCGCCACTCAGGGTGCTGAACTGCCTCTTGATATGACCTAGGTTCCCGATATGTATGAATAGCTGTAAGAAAAGCTTGAAGTTGTGGAGAATAAGAGCTCACTGTGACAAAACCAAACTGATCAGAGGGTTCACTATCAAAACTGAAACGGGCAGGCGGACAACGCTCACGTTGAGGATAGCAAGCGACACAACTCAGATCCACAGCCAGGAGAGGGGCGTCAGACGCAGAAGGCGGAACACCTTGAGAAGTATCTGCAGTAACAAGGGGAGGACTAGGAGAGGGTAAAGACACAGAAGATGATGGAGGAACGGGAAAAGACTCAATAACAGGACATGGTTGAACAGAAGGAGATGTAGGAGAAGTAAGCTCATGGGATGCAGACAAAAAAATAGGGAACATTCTCAACAAATAACACATGACAAGCTAACAAAAAACGATGACCCACAGGATCATAACAACGATACCCCTTATGCTTGAAACTTATTCCTAAGAAAACACATCGAACCGACCGAGCAGAGAGCTTGGTGCGAGCATGAGGAGGAAGAAGAACATAACACGCACAACTGAAAACTCGAAGACGACTATAATCAGGATGAGAAGAATAGAGGCATTCATGAGGAGACACGCCAGAGAAAACGGTGGAGGGAGTGATATTAATGAGGTGAACAGAAAGAAGTGCAGCCTCAGCCCAGGAGTGCTGTGGGGCAGACGAGGATAGTAAGAGAGAGCGAGTTGTCTCAAGAATGTGACGATGTTTACGTTCTACAACACCATTCTGTTCATGAGTGTAGGGACAAGACTGCTGAAAGATTGTGTCATGAGACTGGATCAGAGAGCGTATTATAGACGATATATATTCCTTAGCACAATCAGATCGAAAGGTTTTGATTCGAGTATGAAATTGGGTGTGAATCATGGTGGTAAAAACTTCATAGATGTGAGCAACCTCAGAGCGATTACGTAGTAAATAAATCCACGTAAAGCGAAAATAATCATCAATGAAGCTAATATAATAAGAAAAACCACTTAGAGAATGTACGGGAGCAGGGCCCCAAATGTCAGAATGCACTAACTCAAAAGGACTGGTGGACTGATTATTACTAGAACTAAAAGGTAGGGCCACGGGTTTGGCCAATTTACAGCCCACACACAGACAAAGGAGAAAAAGAAGCAGATCCTAACACACCAGGCTCAAAAAGGCCTTTAAGGCGAGACTCAGAGACATGACCTAACTTTCTATGCCACAGATCGGCATTAGAAGTGACACTACCACAAAAGACAGAAGGATCTGGAACTGGGAGATGCAGATACTCCACGAAGTACAATCCGTCGACTCTACGACCAACACCAATCCTCCGCCCTGAGTGTAGATCTTGCACAAAACAACCAGAGGAAGTGAAAGAAACGGTCAAACCGGAATCACAAAGCCGACTAATGGAAATAAGGTTCATGCAAAGATCTGACGCATGTAAAACAAATGGAATGGAAAGACGACCAGTTGGATCAGAGGTGGTGGTGATAGATCCACACTGGGTGATAACTAAAGTGGAACCATCAACAATATGAATCGGAAGCAAATGAGCAAGCGCAGGTGAACATGCAGTAAGTATGGAACTAAAGTGGAACCATCACCTTGAGAAGCTTGCAGTGGCATACGAGAAACCGGGCGTTTCTCTGGATGAAGATCCCAGCAGTTATTAATGGCATGGCCCGGTCTTTTGCAGTGCACACAAAGAATTACAGAACGTGATGAAGGTGCATTGGGAACAGCAGGAGAGGCAGCAGCGAGAACTCTTGAATATATGGTCGAAGACGTGGTTTGCCGAGATGCGACAGCACGAAGACGAGTCTCCTCAGCGACAATCTCGGCTAGAGCAGCCTCTAAGCGTGGTAAAGGATCCCGATGAATCAATTGTCCAGCCAAAGCAAAGAATTCAAGATGAAGAGCCATAAGGAACTGGTAGAGCTCACGACGATCACGAAAAACGGCTCGCTCAGCTGGAGATGCACGTGGGCCAGGCTCAAGGGTACGCAGTTCACGAAAACAAGTGCGCATGCGACTGTATAGATCTGTGACAGATAAATCACCCTAAACAATTGTCTGGGCCTCCGCAAGTAACTAGTACTCTCGGGCGCCGCTTTTATCAACAAAGCGTTCAACAAGAGAGGCCCAAAGCTCAGCTGCCGTGTCGAAGCCACTAAGATCGGCCCGAAGAGAGAGATCAACAGAATTAATCACATACGAAGAGGCACGCTGATCACGTCTGCGCCATGAGGTATACGTCGGAGAGTCAAACAGTGGAGCAGCAATAGTACCATCAAGGTGACCGAATAAATCACGCGAACTGAGGGTGCTCTTCACAGTGGCACACCAGGACGGCCAATCATCTGTGGAGCTCAGCAGGAAGTCGGTCGAATTCCGAAGAACATTACGAAATGACTCAAAGGAGTCCACATGGACGGTTGGTTGAAGAGAAGTGGTGACCGGCAACGTGGGATTTGGATTAGTTGAATTTTCAGACGAAGACATGATCAAAATATCTCAAATAAAGCCGAAATATACACGAATGCATAGACGACAAAAAACTGAACAAAATGAGTACCTGGATGACTAGATTCGGAGTCCGAACGAAGTCGTAACAGTCCAGGAAAGAAACACGACAAAATAGGGCCGACGGCCGATGGGCGGCGGTCTGATGGTGCTGGACGGTAGCTGGAAGTTTCCGGATGGTTGCCGAAAGTTTCCAGACGGTGGGCGGAAGTGGCCGGACGGTCTCTGGGATGTTGCCGGACGATGGCCGAACGGCTACAGTTGCCGGCAAAGGAACACCGGACAAACGGGTATTCGGATCCAAGTCCGACTGTCGGGTCCGGATGCGGGTGGATCCGGATGTGGGTGGGTGCATCCAGGCAGGTCGAACAGATCCGTGTCGCGGACGGATCCTGATGCAGGTCGATCAGATCTGGGGCGCGGGGTCCCCGTACGAGCACGCGTGAAATCCCGGACGACGTGGGATCTCGCACGGATTCTTCGAGATCGCACGCGCAGGGACGAACGGCGTGATCTAGTGATGGACTGGGACGAACAGCGCTCAGGCGCGACGACGGCAGCGTGCGAACGGGATCGGTGCTCGGACGTGTGCGCCAGACAGCACGCGGTGTGATGCCGGTGCGGACAGGTGCGCCGCACGAGTAAGATGAGGCGACGCTCAGGCACAGACGGGTGCAGCGACGAGCGACGCGTGATGGATGGTGCTCGCGCACGGATAGTGATGACGATGAGTCGTTTACAACGCGAAGAAGACGATGGCGCGAACAACGGCACAATGACGATGATGATAAAAAAAAAAAATTGGGATCTCAAATGGGCTTTGATATCATGGTAAATTGAGGGAAGAAAAGAATAATGAAATCTAATTCATTAAGAGAAGGATTAAACCCTATATATAATAGTACAAGACCTAATACACGTGTAATACAGTAATACACGTGTAACACAATAATAATATAATACACATGTAATCTAACATGTGAACAACATAATAAATAAAATGATACTCATTATTGAAAAGTTCTCGAAGCTCTCAATATAGTTATTGATCAAGAAAGAAGATCATCTAAACAGTGTACATCCCATAGGGCATGGGGCAGTATTGCGTCATACATCTGGTGGGAGTTGAAACGTATTTGATATTAATCTGTGTTATTTTACAGATGATTGTACATATAAGGTAGCTCAGTTTCGCATACCTTAATCTAAAAAGGAGGATCGTAGTTGGACCAAAATACATGCACATGTTCTGTCAGGTAGAGTGACATAAAAATAAATAAAGATCACTGCAAATCTGAACTTTTATGGTTTAAAATTTTCTGAACAAACCTTGATGGTATGTAACAACTACCGTATGACCAAAACATAAATGTATAAAAGCATTCATATTTCTTCTGTTTTGATGAAAGCTTATCCATCGATCCATTAAGATATGACCAAAACAAGCAATCACTATCATAAATGTATAAAAGCACTTATATAAAATCACTATCTTTTGTTTTGATGAAAGCTCCTCCATCAATCCATTAAGTTCGAAACTTTTTAAACTCCAAAAAAAGTTCCCCCTTTTTGTCTGGTAATTGAAATATTATTAACCAAAAATGAAACACTGTACAAGTAGGAGAGAATAAGAAAATCCAATCTAGAGAGGGAATCTAACCAAGTATCCTTAAATGCATCCTCTGGAAAGAATTGACTTCCCATATTACAACTCTGATTATAATTCAGTAACTAAAGGAACATCAGCATGTAACTCAGTATTTGATTTTATCTGTATACCATAAAGGCACTAGGTAGACCAAACACGCTTACACAACCTGACTGCTTGTCATCCATCAAAAACTCTCTCAAATCTGGATGAAGCTCATTCTCTTGATCGTGCTTATCTTCAATATTTTTTTTTTTAGCTTGCCAAGTAGTCGGCTACAGTATTTATCCCAAGAAAAAAACATGGGAGATATACCACAAATTGAATTTAGTTAAAACTAACCAAATATTGGCAATATAGCTTCTCAGCTCCCAAAACAGAAATCCATTTAACACCATTTTTGGAAAAATCCCCCCTTCTGGCCTCATTAATGATCAAATTACCCAAAATCATGAGAAAATACATGCCAGGTAACCATTCCAGATCCAGGATATTCATGAATAATAATATGCAATTAACAATGTGTATGGTGGGGCTTGGACCTGTGGTTGACAAAAAAATTTGCCTAAATAATAAAAAGCCATATGCAAGATAACATTGGCCAGGAGCTGAAACTCAATGATATGAAACTGTTCCAAGAAAAATAAATATCATAGGATATAATTATAGCAAGTTATGAAATAATCATTAACGATCCTACCAATGGTGTCATGAATTCATGAGAGAATAGCATTGCTCAAAACACAATAAGCTATGTTGAGAAAATAGTGTCATGGGTTGCCAGTGCAACCATCATCATCAACTTGAGAGGATAACTTCATAGTTATTGTGTTCATTCCTGAATGAAAAAAAGATTGTGGTCCTCATGAAAAATAAGTTTATTCGCATGTATGTGGCTTATGGACTGCATAAACTTAAATTATGACTCCATTGCAAATTGGAATAGGCTGGTGAACATAATGTGATGGGCAATCACAAATTTTAAAAGTTAAAGTAATTATGCAGAAAGATACATATTAATATTACTATCACTTGAAAAGATCATCTATATCTCAGTAATTTGGAGGTCATTCAAAGCACATTTCAGTAGTAGGCTAAAAAAATCAGACCTAACTTGCACATACAGGACCAGGGGACAAAAGTATTCAATATCTGCAGGCTGTTAAGGATTTTTCACAAAATCTATGTTTTTGGCAAGGTATTTCTTTTTCAATCACAATTTCTTTATCAACTTGTCTGATTGTATCAACTTGTTTAAAAAGGGAGGACTCAGCAAATTAATAAATAGTACATCATATTCTTGCTGAATTAACACAAGGTAATAAAGTCCTTCAGAGTGCTTGGTTTCTACATAGTTCATCTTGTCAGACAAAGAGTCGCCATCGTAATAGTAACATCGTGACATATGGCATACATTTTCCTGCAGTTTCTGTAAATCATTGGAAAGATTGGTAGGTGGTGTCGACCAATTCTATGATATTGATAGACTACTTGAAACAAAAGATAACAAAAGGTAAAAAAGAAGAAAAACAGTGCCGAGTGATTCATAAAAGATGGATCACTACTACATGGCACTGGTATCATTAATTGTGATTTGTTTTTCAGCCTTGATTAATGATTAGAAACACAACACATCTTTACTATAAAAGAAGAAAGAAAGAAGAAGAATAATAGAAGATATACCGGGTCCCAAAAGGCTATATAACTTTTAATAGAGAAAATTCATTCTACTAATTGTCGATGGGTCTTCGGAATGAACAAAGTTTATGAGATTAGTGTACCTAGTCATGCGCAGCTTGTTTATTTTCTATCCACTCACTGAAATATAAATTTTCCTTTCACAGAATGCACTAGGAAAGCAGGTGGATTTTCATGGTTTATGTGTTACAAATGCAATCAGACATTTGATGCAAGCTGAAATCAAGAGTGCCCTTTTCCCTGGTTCTGGGATCAGTCAATGATGTTGGCTTTCAACTGCATATGCTGCAGGGAGATCATCAATCTACTGGAACAAGGTCACAATCTGGAACCTATGAATAAAACTGAAACACAGTCTATACATAGAGGGCACAGCTGAAGTCAAATGCTATCACAAATTAATTGAAGCCTTCAGACAGATTCTGCACACATTGTCTCTGTATTTACATGCAAATAACAGCAGCCAGCAAACTAAGTTCTCTTTTTTTTTTTTTTTTGAAAAATGGTGCTCCCCAGGATTTGATCCCTTGACCTTTTTCACAGAGTTGGGAGGTGCTCACCGACTTAACCAAAGCTCAGTTTGCCAGCAAACTAAGTTCTAATTCTTTGTCCTATCACCAAAAAAAATAATCTTAGTTCAGGCATTTTAATGTCACCTTGACTGAAGGAAAAAAAATTGTGTAATTTGTAACAAACAGACCCCTCCAAGTTGAGAGACTAATCCATGGCTTGAATATTGTTAAAGCAACCAGGATCCTTGGAGTATTTATTGATACTGACAACATGTCATAAGAGAAATTTGTAAATGATTAATAATAATTACACTTGGTGATGTCCAAAAAGAGTGCACTGAACTGAATAAACCCTAAATCCTGCTTCCTAAAGTGAGGAGTCATACTAAAAATAACTAAAGTGAAAAGACAAAAAATAAGCTTATTTGTTTATTTCGTTGCTGGTGATCAAACTTAATGTAGCTCATTCATCAGGTGGTGCAAGCAGATATATGTAGCCTACTTACATAAATTGAGTTTGATGTGTCGTAAAAAATAACATCCATCTGTGATGCATATCTTGGAGGATGCCAGCTCTGTCTTGGTTCAGATAACCTCAATTACAACACATTTAGGTGGGGGATCTAAGTATATATCACTCAATATAGAACAAAATGTTATCTTCAGTATAATATGAGACATCTTCCTAAGAACTAGAATGTGAAACTGGTGTATGAAAAGTATCCATGCTACATAAAAAGATAGTAATCCATGGGTTATATATAATTGTACCATTCCTATGAGATGATTATACATATAGTAAAGCATTATATATGTTCCTAGAGGATTGAGAAATGAGTCTACGCGAAAGAAAGAAAGTCCCCACAAACATAACTGATTCATTTTCCTTGAACAATGCATCACACACTTTACAACAGCTGAGCATATCTTTTTAATGCATATATCAGTGAAACATCACATTAAATTCCCTCTTAGAGTAAGAACTGTGATGGAATTGAAAAAAAAAGGAGTACCTCAAAAATTGTAGCTCCCTTTCACAGTGGAATAGAGCTCCTGATGGAATGTATAAAATTCCAAAAGAAAAAAGAAAAAAAGAAGATAAAATCACTCAGTCACTGTGATGAACTCCATAACCATGGTGAACAAGTGTGCTAGCAATGACATTCCTTGCCTCCCTGCACAATGCCTCTGCATTGCTCCCTTTTATAGGCTTATGGATAACAACTTCTACCATTCCCGGATTCAACAAACCCTCCTCTCCAGGGGGCATGATCTCTCCTGTTCCCATCAGAGTAATTGGTACAACTAGTACTCCGGTCTTTGCAGCAATGCTAAATGCCCCTTTCTGAACAAAATCCGTGAAGAAACAACTCATTTAAAAGAACAACCAAAAGATTGCAGACATTGTTTAACATTGAAATATGCCCACATCAAAAATAAAGATGGAGGTAAATATAGTGCTGATTGACTCCAACAAGATAGACTTGGCATTAGGATATGCAATTGAGAATCAAAATCATTTAATAACTGGATTATCAACACAGTCAAGAAATAAAAACCAAACTCTACTTAAAATTTACCTTAAAAAACCCCAACTTTCCATCTTTACTCCGTGTCCCCTCCGGAAAGAAGAAAACAGATGCCCCCTTTTTCACCAAATCAATGCAGCGCTTCAAACAATCCTAAATACCACCGAACCACCAAAAACATAAACAGCTAGAACAAATCAATCCAAATCCATCAAAACCAAACAACAAAGAAGCTACCAATTGACTCCGACTGTCCATTCTGTGCAAAGGAATGACTCCCATGAGGAACATCGCCCACCCGATGATTGGAATCACAAAAATGCTAGCCTTGCTAATGAATTTGAAGCTCTTCCCAAGCGTCAAGAGCGTATAGGTATCCAGAAAACTCCTATGGTTCGACACATAGACAGCCGGAGCATCGGCCAGAGGCATGTTCTCAAGCCCTTTGAACCTGATGCCGTAAAACGGGGCCACGGTCAGGACCGCCCAGGCCTTAGCGATCAAATGGTGAGCCCGCCTCCTGTACCGATCAAACAACATAACGAAAGGGTGCGCCACCAACATCATCGTGAATAGAAAGATCGCAGAAACAGCAGAGACAGTGTAGAAACAAACGCCTCGAATTCTCGGAACCAGTTGAAATTCTGTTGTTACAACATCAAAGATGACGCCTTTGAATTACAAAAAACGCAAAATTGGCCAAAATTTCGAGATGGGTATTCGAAGGAGTTACCTGGTAATTCGCGGGGAGAGCTGGAAGGGCCCGTCCGGGCGATTTCGGACCGCACAAGCATGCCACGTCGCCGCCGTTGACGCGCGGTGTAACTCAGTCTGTGATGGAGCTCTGAAATTCGATCGAAGCGGACATTTGGTGACCCTTTGGGGGGTATTCTGAGAAACCCCAATTGAATTCTAGGGAGGGTGGAGGGGATTCTAGGGTTTATTGAGGAAGAGGAAGAGGCGAGAGGAGAGAACGGGAGAGGATCGAACGGCCGGAGACTAGAGAAGGTCACCATCAGATATTTGAAATCTTAGATTGAGAACAAATTGGAGGGTGAGAGAGAGATAATTAGAGCGGGAGTGTATGAGAGGTGTTTCCGGTGTTTGAAGGGGAGAGGGTGGTGGGGGACGGGAGAAAGGGATTCGATTGCCCAGTTTTCTTGGGTGATATACCACCGAGCAACTTTTTGCCTTTTAAATAAGGAAAATGTTCAATCTATTTCATCTAGAGAAATCTATTTATTGTATTTTTTTTTAAGATAAGATAAAAAATTGTCGCCGTGAGAATGTAGCCAAGCATTAAAAACATAAAAAAAACAAAAAAAAAAAAAGTAAAATGTGGAAGTAGAAAATAAAAAAAAAACATAAAAAGGTGGAGCTTTACTAAATCCGTTTATTGTTGTACAAAAAAATAATTGAGAAGGATATTCAACACTTCATATGCAGTTTCATATCTTTATGAAATTTTTTTGTAGTTAATTTATTAAAATATAAAATATTATAAAATATAAAATATATACTAAAATATTACACTATGACAATGTATAAATGATTGAGATTATTTCTAAGTTTTAAAAGTAGTTCCAATCAGGCTTCAAAAAATATAATTGAAAATCTATTTTGTGGTTTCAGCTCCAACCCACCTCCAAAATGAAGTCTCTAGGTCTTCTATTTCATTTTGGGATCCATATTTGGAGATCCACTATCTGAGACTCCATATGTCATTTCAAAACTTGTAATCCCACAAATATCTTTGTTAACTTAGAACAACTTTTGATAAATGATATTTAACTCCTACAAAATTATAAATTTTTAATTTTTCATTTGTATTTAATAAAAACATGGAATTTTGAAAAATGTGTGTTAAATTTTTCATAAAATAAGATGTCTTATTTCATCAGGCTAAACAACTGGTTAAACATATATCCACTTGCAATTTTACATGTATATATTACATTTTTTATATATGTGAAAATAGAGTTAATATAATTTTGGTATTTACATTTAAATTAAGATATAAATGTCAATAAACAATAATGATGAAAGAGCCAAAGGGTAAAATGAGAATTTTAACAATTCAAAATAATGATTTGAAGACCACATAAATTTTTTAAAGATCCATAATTGGAGTTGATTAGTCTTCAAAATAACAAAATCTTTAAACTGAAGATTTCATTAGAGTTCAGGGGTCTTCAAGAGTCTTAAATATCTAAAAGAAGTCTTTAAAATGAAAATCTCTATTAAAGATGTTCTAACAGATGGGGTTGTAAAATAGACAGACTAATTTGTGCTCAAAATTAATTGAAAATGGATGATAATTTATATATTGACAAAAAAAATAGTTAGATGTATGGTTTTGATATTTGTATATTAAGATGTGTGGATGAGGAAAGGAAAGATACACAGAATGTAGTGGATAGAAAATGATTTATCCATAAAGTAATTTAAAATATTCAACAATACACACAAATCATTTGTGTTGTAGCTTCTACAACTAGTCAATAATATGGATATCTCCATTGGCATTCCCACCACATTTAGCTATGTAGCAAGCATGTGTACAGAACAACGAGGGAAAAAAAAATTGAATTATATATCCAAGTGTTTTTTCGTACATGTGTTAGGTTTGGTGTGTACACCTCCTTGAGTATGCTAATAGTACATCTTTCCATGCAATATTACTTAAATTAAAATCAATATTTTGTGACAAATTGGCTTTATGCGGCTGCAATGATACACCAAACGGTCAAAACATGAAAAATGGTATGTCAACCATTTCAACGGGACTCTGGCTTCCTTTTTCTTTTTGTTTTTGTTTTTGTTTTTTGAAATAGAGAAAATGTTTTGTTTTTCTATTGGTAGTAGAGAAAATGTTAGAGCGTGCTAAATGCTTCAAATTGTGTTGGGGTAACGAGTTGCACCAAGTGTATCAACATGTCGAGGTACATCACGTATAATGTAGTGGGATCAATTGATATCATAACATTTTAAAAAAAAATAAACTTAAATTATTACTGTTATTCTTTCAAACCATGACAACCTAGCCCACCAGTGATCCCACAAGCTTGTCAATTGATCTACCTGACCTAAATTTTATACTTAAAACATCTAAATTACCCATGTTACAGTGTTACCATCGAGGACAAAGTTTATATATTAAAAATCATTCATCTCCTTTATTTGATGGTTTATTTTTTATTAATATAAATTATTCTATTTAAAAAAAAATTATATATATTTTTTTTGTAGGTAAATTATATTTTTTATGAACATATGATAAAAGTAATTTTTTAAATTTTTTTGTAGAATTTATTTTTTTAAATGACATCGTCTATAAAAATTTTGAGTCGTCAGTGTCAACATCGAATGACTGATGAGTTCATACTACAGTGGACACCGAATGATCATGATTTTAAGAATCTATCTTAATTAATATTAAATGTAACTTTCTAAAATCTGGTAAAGAGGATTTTTTTTATTAATATAATTTTATTTGGAGGGTACTTTAGGAAGAAGATAGATATTTGTCTATTTAAATACTCTCATAACAATGTATTCCACGAGAGGTTGAAAAGATTCTTAAGAGAGAGAATCCCCGTGAAAGTTTGTCGTACAAATGCTCAGTGAAAGAGTATATGGTGTCCCATTAATACAGTATTATATATTGTAAATTAGTAGAGTAAAATAGTGCCATTCAAAACAAATGACATCAGGGAATTAGGTCGTATATAACAACTGCTCATAAGTACTTCTAAACAATTTCTCTTCCTACAGAAGGAGAAGTGATTGCGTTTGAAAACCTAGTAAGTACAGAAGGAGATTCACTTATGCAGAAGTTAAATTTTTTTTTAATGTTTTAATAAAAATATCCTTTTGAAATTTTACAAACTCCCAAAAAACCCTTTGCCCATGTTTGGTTAGAATTAAGTTATTTTGAGATTTATGACTATTCTAGTATAAATAAGATAAAGTGGTTTTTTTTTTGCTGAAATAACTTAATTCTAAGGATTAGTTGATATTCATATACCACTTTATACTAGTTAATTCTGGAATACAGATTCTCATTTATTACAGTCTTCCAAACACCCCTTTTGAACTTATTATTATTTATTCCTATTTATTCTAACCCTATTTTAGAATCAAACATGTGCTTTAAGTATTATATAAAACAAATTTTCCCTCACATCTTAGGTGATGTAGGACAAATATAGTATCTATTTTTAGATTTGTTAGTATTAGTTCTTTTATATTTTAAATTTGAATAAGTTTGTTAGTATCTTTTCATTGTTAGAATAAGTTAGTAATATTACTTTTTATTATAAAAAAAAGTTTGTTAATAATTTAATTGTTAGGATTTGTTAGTTTGATTGTGTAACCAATTGTGGATAGAATAAATTTGTTAGTATTTTAATTGTTATGATTTGTAAGCAATATTTGAGATCTATATAGTTTATTATATTTATTTATATTGATCTATTACGATAATTGATAATTATATAATATAGGGACAAGGATAATTTAGATAATTAATATGATTTCTATTACAAAAGTTTGAAAATATTTATCAACGTGTGTTCTCAAATATTTTCTATTCAAAATACAAGAAGTTCATTCTTAAGAAATAATTTTTCTAGAAGTAACTTTTTATCTAAGTAATTTAGGCAAGTTGTCCCTTAACTCTATGTATCATTGGCAGGATCCCTCGGGATTCATAACGTTCGGGTGGGGATATGAGGGTTCGGAACCTCTGTTTTAACAAAACAGAGGTTCTCTGTTTGGACGAATGGGACGAAGACACGTGGCATATAACCTCACGTGATTTAACTTCACGAGTTGACTGATGAGCTTCCGTTTACTTCGCCGTTTCATCCCAACGAAAATCTTTTCATAATTCAATACCTTTTTTTTTTTTTTTCCCTTGAAGCTAACTTTGTATTATTTACTATTTTTTTTCTTTTTTAAAAAATATAGATCTTGCTACTAACACTTTCATTACTAAAAAAAGGTTAGAAGTGTGAATTCTCATCAATTCAAAAAAATGATTAAATTCCTTTTTTTTAAAAGTCACGTGTAAACAAATATTATTTTAAAAGAAAAAAAAATTTCATCATAATTTACGTCATTCTCAAATAACTCATCATATTTCTCATTTTTAAAATAATATATTTTTTCACATGATTTTTTTTTAAATAAAGAATTTAATCATCTCTGAATCTATATTATAATTTTATTATTACAAAAAACATAAATCGACATGAATTTTTTTAAAGGGTTATTTTCAAAAAATTTCAAAATAAAATATAAAAACTCGAAAATGATTATGTGAAAATATATTTTTACGGAAATAGAATCAATTTAACAATTATTTTCAAACATGACCACTCTATAATTAGATAATAAAAACTTATTTTTAATTATTCAAATTCAGAAGAAAAAAAAAAAAACTGTACGAAAGATCCATGCACGCATGGGTTTCGGTTTGCATGGGTTTATTTTATTTTTTTTTGTGCATGGGTTTCGGTTTGCATTTTTTTTTTTTTAAATTATGTTTGCATGGGTTGTTTTTGTTTTGCATGGATCTTTGAATATATTGTTTTTTATTTTCTATTTCAAATTTGGATATTTAAAAATAAGTTTTTATTTGATTTAGCAATATTTGGTTAAAGGATCTATTACTAAATACAAATAACATTCATAAAAAATCTGACTTTAATTATTTTTTTCTAAATAGCGTGATTTTTATAAAAAAAAATGGAAAAAGACACTCAAGAAAAAAATTTATCTCAATTTATGTCAACAATAAAACTATAATATAGATTCAAAGATGATTAATTTTTTTAAAAAAAAGTCACATTAAAAAAATCACAATAAAAACAAATTAAATTCTTGATTAAATGAAACCCTGCACGCAAAAAAAAAAAAAAAACTATGCGTGTATAGAACTTTGTATAGTCTTTTTTTTTTATTCCGAATTTGGATAATTAAAAATAAGTTTTTATTTATTATCTAGTTATAAAGTCATCATGTTTGAAAATAATTGTTAAATTGATTATATTCATGTAAAAGCATATTTTCACATATTCAGTTTCAAGTTTTAATATTTTAGTTTTAGAAATTTTTTGAAAATAACTTCTTAAAAAAATTCACATCAATTTATGCTTTTGTAATAATAAAATTATAATATAGATTCAAAGATGATTAAATTTTTTATTTTAAAAAAAAGTCATGTGAAAACAAATATTACTTTCAAAATGAGAAATATGATGAATATTATTTGTATTTGAGAATGGCGTAAATTATGATGAATATTTTTTTTCTTTTTCAAAGTAATATTTCTTTTAACGTGACTTTAAAAAAAAAGAATTTAATCATTTTTCTAAATCTAGATTATAGTTTTATGACTAAAATATCATAAATTGACATGAATTTTTTTTTCTTGGGTGTCTCGTCCATTTATTTTTTAAAAAATTCACAGTATTTAGAAGAAGAAAAAAATCAAAATCAAGCCTTTGATGAATATTATTTGTATTTAAAAATAGATACTTTAACCAAATCTTATTTTGAAAATTTTTTTTTTTTATAATGAATATTATTTATATTTGGGATTGAGTCATTAGTTTATATTTTCATGTTTATTTTTAATTTTTTTAATCTTTAATTTAAATAAAGAAAAAAAAAGTACTGAATCATGAAAAGATTTTACCTTGGGATGAAACGGCGGAAGGAAACAGAAGCCCTCATCAGTCAACCTGTCAAGTTCAATCACGTGAGGTCATATGCCACACGTCCTCGTCTCATTCGTTCAAACAGAGAACCTCTGTTTTGTTAAAACAGAGGTTCCGAACTCGGGATGGGAGTTCATACCCTCCGTGTGACAATCACAGTAAACACTCTGTTTAACCAATCAATGAATGTCACATGGATGATTCATAAGAATTTAGATGTTCATGTACTGATTTTTTTTTGTAAATAACATTATAAATGATAATATTTTTGTAAAAAATTTTCTTTTAAGTACACAATGACGATCCATATCAATCAAAGAGTAAATTTTTTTTATTAATTAAAAAATTATTAATAAAAATTTAATTAATGCATTTTGTTGAGACGTGTCGTCTATCCAACCATGAACCGATAAAAACTCCATTAATACGTATTGATATGAAATTATTTTTTATTTTTATAGAGTTGGATTTTTCAAATCAAGGTGGTAGATTTTTATTTGATAACACACCACATATGATCAGTCATGATACCTAGGCTCCAAAATATAAGCCATACTCACAAGCCTCATGAGGTGTCATCATCTTATTGGTTGGGTTGTTGAATTTTCAAAAAGGGTAAAATGACAAAATACAAATCTGCCATTCATTAAAAATCTGTCCCATTAACCTAAATCTTTTTTTTTTCTCTATTCAATTACTAATTTTCCACGGTTACACTAAAATTTATATTTCAAAATTTGAATTTTGAATTTTCTATTTTAGTTACATCCAGAACTTACCTAAATTACACCCAAATTTACCTAAATTGTTTTTTTTGTCAAAATCCTTCAAATGGCTACTCTTTTTATTTTCAAATTACATTCATACTATATACATTTTTTTTTAAGAATGTTATTAACTAAACATTCTAGTATTGGACAAACATCTTTTCAATTTACATAAATAAGATATATCTCAGAAAATGCAAATATATTTCTTGAATGTTTATATCTCTCACAACTATTTGTTACATTTACATAAATATGTTACATTTACATAAATATAACATAATAGTTATATTTACATAAATGTTTTACATTCTATGCAATGTTTAAACAATTTAAAAAACAGACCATCTCTTCAATAGTCAGTTACATTTTATAGAAAATAACAAACATTTTTTTTTTGTTGTGAGTTACATTTAACAAATGTTACATGAACTATTTGTTATAGTATCATAAAACTGTTACATTTACATAAATGTAGCATAACAGTTATATTTAAATGTTTTACATTTCATGCGGTATTTAAATAATTTAAAGGAAGATCCTCTCTTTAATAGTCAATTACATTTTATAGAAAATGTCAAATATCTTTTTCATTGTGAGGTACATTAGCAAATGTTACATAAACTATTTGTTACATTTTTATAAAAACTATTACATTTACATAAATATAACATAATAGTTATATTTATCTAAATGTTTTACATTCCATGCAATGTTTAAATAATTTAAAAACAGATTATCTTTTTAATAATCAGTTACATTTTATGAAAAATGTCAAACATATTTTTCGTTGTGTGCTACATTTAACAAATGTTACATTGCGTTCATGAAAAAATAAATTATGTTACATTCTTCAATCTAGGCTATACAAAAAACAGAAAAACATCATATTCAAATCCAAACACCAAATGTCAAACCTAAATATAATATATGTCAAACCTGATCCAATAGATATTGAGATGAAATCTAAATCGAAAAAAAAAAACTAAATCCGTGACTTCAAATTCTTCGAAAGTAGAAATTCAGATTTACTACGAGGTGATCTTCATGAAAAAATCGGTTCTGAGAAAAAATAAACGAGTTAATGATGAAAGAATAAGAATTCAATTCAACATTCTAAAAAAAAAAAAACATTAAATAATGTTACATGGATGCAAATCCGAAAAATCATAACCGCCACATGATTTACGAAATTGATTGACAAAAAGATATAATAGAAATTCTCCATTTGCTGCCTCATGACACATGCCCAGTGAATTAGGACTAAAAAAGCATTTCTCACATAGGATCTATACTCCCAACGGCACAGATGAGGACACGTGGAGTTAATTATCTGATCGTCCCTGGGGGGAGCACATAGGAAGTCCTTGATTGGGCCATAAAATGGCCCTACACGTCTAAATTATTATCTTCTAACCTATTGGAGTGAAGAAAATTTCCGAGCTGATGCTACTTCTCATAACAACAAAATGTGTAAAACAGAAATGTTAATGTTCCATAGACATCTGATTCCACGAGCATTTCTTCCTCGGTTACGTTATTTCTCCATGTTCACCAACCTTTAATTGACCTTCTTTTTGTATCTGCACAACACATGGAAGCCATGTCATTATCCCTCCAACAAACAAAACCTAATCCACAATGAACAATAAAGAATAAATCACTAACAAAAAGAAAAAATAAAAGTGATTCGACAAAGCAGCAGCCCACATGCAACCCATACGTTGTTATAAGCTTTATTCCCTCCTTTGGACATTATAAGTACTCATCACTACACATGAAATGATTTACCCATTTGGATATATAGCTGACATTGGTAGTTAAAACCTTGATGAATGGCTGATCTGCAGATTGTCCCGGCAGGCAAAACTGTAGAGGCTCAGTATGTGGAGATGAAGGTGCCTTTGTACTCATATGGGTGCGAGAAGAAAGTGAAGAAAGCCTTGGCACATTTGAAAGGTAATTGAGTACATCTAAACATATATATATATATGTGTGTGTGTGTGTGTGTGTGTGTGTCAGACAACTAACAAATGCAAAGCAGTAACTGATGTTGCATTATTAGTTAATTTCACTATAGGTATATATTCGGTGCATGTCGATTACGAGCTGCAGAAGGTGACTGTGTGGGGGGATATGTGATCGGTACGACGTCCTCGCGACGATCAAGAAGAAGAGAAGGGAAGCTCGGTTTTGGGATTGCGAAGAGTCATCCGGTGAGAAAACACCATCACCATCGCCACCTCCGCCGCCTCTGATGGAGAGAGCGACCCCTCGTATGTTGTGCAAGAGGAAATCTTGGAAGAGATTGTTTCCTTTGGTATTGTATTAATTCGTCACGTAGATGCGTTGTGAATTCCACATATGTTGGGAACTACACAATCTTGTGGACGAGATTGCATGTATATGGTTTTATAATACATAAAAGAGCCCCTATGAGTGACTTTTAATGTGTTTATATTAAAATAATAAAATCTGACGGTTGTAAATACATTAGACAATTAACACAATCCATATCAATATTTTAATCTATATTTTAACAACCTGATATTTTTATT
The DNA here is from genome assembly GCA_030737835.1 of Acorus gramineus. Classification (NCBI taxonomy): domain Eukaryota; kingdom Viridiplantae; phylum Streptophyta; class Magnoliopsida; order Acorales; family Acoraceae; genus Acorus; species Acorus gramineus. Next base: position 2,960,641 of record CM060856.1, on the reverse strand, counting down.
GGTACAAGACAAAATTTAAAGTTATACGAAGGGTAAAGAATAAGGATACTAAAATTTATGTGACGTGAAAAAAAGAAAAATATGGGACAACTCCAATAGAAAAAAAAAACACTAAACTATAGTTACTAGAATGTTTTTTTCACCTGAGATTTGTAAACAAAATGTTAAATGTTATAATTAGAAATTGAAAAATAGAAAAACAAGAGGGGATCGCCTGAAACAAAGAATGAGTTTTATTGACACTGGTGTGGTGTGGTACCTGATACAGGCTTTTCGATGCTGAAGTTAGAAATCTAACTTTTCTTATGAAAGATAGAAAGAATTACAGGAAAAAGTTAATCTCATAAAATAAATCTAATAACTTAATTTTGAGGGGTGTGGATATCTACTTTTAGATAAATCTTTACATGTCAAATACTTTTTTGATGATATCAATATATGTGCATGTGTCACACTATGGTGAGATTACACAATGAGAATATGGAAGTATAAACACTTGTTGGAGTATGATATGCGAGCGCATGTGAGAAAAGTCAAATTTGTTATGAGTTGTCGCATGGGGGGCATGCTAATTAGGAGGACCGTGGTGTTAGACCATTTATTGATAGCATATGATTCTTGTAACTTCATGTGATCCTCTTTAGAAGTAAGACGATCATGAGTGCGATACTTGGACTCTAGGGATACGCCTTTCTAGAGCCCCCTTTTTGATAGAAATGAGTGAAAGAATTGGATTTCTAGGACATTTCCTCATGATGTCTCATCTGCATATATATTTTCTCATAGTCCCGTTGAAGAAAGTTAATTAGTAGTAGACTCCTCTCAGATAATCAACAATATTGATCACTACATCGTCATGAGCGGATGGGTTACCTTCCTAGAATTTATTATGATGTGTTGATTTTATGAAAAGAATCACTTTCTTGAAGTCTGTAAGCTTGTTCCACATTCTCTTCGTAGATTGTGAAGACTTTTCGGACAATATTTATCCCAAGATTATATCACTCTTTCACCATTGCCTCTTTTTTATGGTTCTCCATTTTACAGTGTCCTTTATCATGAGTAACTGCGTTCATCTTTAGAAGATCATAATTTGTCACGTAGATTAACACGTTGTTCCATATGGGAATTTTGATTACAGCAAGAAGAGACTCACCATACTATGTTATTTCCTACCCAAGTAAATTCCTGTCACACCATCGGGTTCCCATATGTTGTTTAATTGTAGGAATTTTTCCATTAAGATCTATAAATGAAGTTAATTGTCATGACAACATTATTGATTTGAAGATTCAAAATATATATGAATTATCACAATGACCCGAGAATTAACTTCTCAATTAGACATGCAACACAACTACTAGTATTAATACTGGCCTGGAGAGAAATCAACACAAAGCCCCACTGCCATCCTAGCAGAAACAACAGGAAACCCACAAAAACCAAGGAAACTAGTCGTCCCAAATTTAAACACAGAACATACACACAAAGTTAATTATTTTCAGTCTTCAAGGGAGAGAAGAACTAATAAGGAGCCGCGCGTGTCACATGACAGAGCAGGCGTTCACGTCATCATCGTTGAAGATGTTGCTGACGGGGTCGTTCCCGCGGCAGGCGTCGGGGATGTTGCCGTGCTTGTCCCCGTTGTAACCATGCCTCCAGTAGTTGTAGCTGTCGCGGAACGACTCCTCGTCCCTGAAGTAGTCCGTCGTCGTCGTGAAGTGGAGGGGCATGTTCAGGCTCGGCCAGAACTCTGCCTTCTTCCCCGCCCGCCGCACCGCCTTCAGTACCTTGTTCCGGTCCACGTACCCAGTCACCGTCACCTTCTCCATCGGCAGGTCCACCTCCACATTGTCCACCCCTGTCACACCAGAATTGCATTTTAATTTGATTGACTTTTTTTTAGCTATAGCATGGAATGTGCATGGTTGTGTGTGAACTTGATTTGCATGGGCAAAAGAATTATTATAGGAGTACCTCTAAGCTTCATAATGGCATTTTTGACAACCCTCTCACAGCCTTCGCAGCACATCCGTACTTTAAGCTCTATTACCTGGTGATATATATTGAAATAATCAGAGATAACTATGATCAATACACCATTTGTAGACAAAACAGAGCTATTGTTTTCGTATGCTATGTAATTTCTATGCACGGTTGTACAGATTCAGTGTCTGTCCTTTTTATTTGTAGTATTGCACGGATGAATTTTACATCACGCACACCGATCCAGAAAGAATGGTCAATTACAGACTCCAATCCTATATATCATGGTTAAGCTCTGAAATTTTATTGGGGATAGATTTATTCCACATAATAAAACTTAAGCCCACCAAACCATGATATTCCTAAAATGTAGATTCTAGGTTTCCTTTGGATAGATTTATTATTCTTGTTATCCTTCAAAACAAAAAGTTCAACAACCAAAAAATATAATTATCCAAATAGTTATTTCTTATTTGATTTTTTTTCCTATCAACTTACCAACAGGTTCTGTCCTTTGTAATGTCATTTGGTGATGCATAGTTTTTTTCAAGCATATAAATTAAAATTAGGACTTTTTTATTTATTTTTAAGTTCTCGTGAACTATATAATTTAGTGATTGATCCATCCAATTTTCATATTACAGATTAAGACAACAATTTAAATGATATATTCATTTTTAATCTTCCTTAGGGACTAATAAGAAAATAAAACAATTTAGTGATAGGTCTTTTATCCTAAAGAATAATAAAAAACACATTCTTTAAATTTGAGGACTTAAACTGTAATATGAAAAAATGAAGTATCGGTCACTAAATTGTATAGTTCATGGGGACTTAAAAATAAAAAATCTTAAATTTTAATGTTATGGAGGCCTCCCGGGAAGCCCATGTGTGATTCTTACTTTTATGCAATGGCAAACATATAACTTCATAAGAAAATGAAGGGTTAAAAACATCTAAGTTTCTACAAATATGGGAAAATCCATATAAGTCCCTACTAAAATTGGGACAGATGTACAAGTACCTGAAAACTCAGAAAAAATCCAATTATCATCCCTGAGTTAAATTTTCATCCAAATTTAACTGAATATTCCCAGAATATTCCATCATATATAATTGTGTAGACATTGAAGTCCTTATAAACAGTTATAAAGACAAATTAGTCCCTGCAAAAAACAAAATTGCCCCTAAAAGACTTTTACATTAAATTGTGTACACATTGCAGTCCTTGTGAACAATCATAAAGACAAATTAGTCCTTGCAAAAGACAAAATTGCCCCTAAAAGATTTTTACGTTTAATTGAATAGACATTACAGTCCTTATAAATAATCGTAAAAACAAATTGGTCACTGTAAAAAACAAAACTGCCCCTAAAGGATTTTTACATTTAATTATATAGACATTGCAGTGCTTATTTACTTAATTATAAACAATCACAAAGACAAATAATATAATTTTTTTATTTATTCTTTCATTTTTTATCCTATTGCTCACACTCCACCGGAACAAGTAATGATTAATGCTCTTTTATTTAAAGTGTTTGCTTGCTTTGAAATACTTATACATGATTTTTTATAAAATTTGTTTATTTACATTCATGGCAGAGAGAATTTTAATAAACTCGTGCCACTTTTTTTATTTTCCTACAAACAAAAAGGTAAAAAGAATGCATTCTACCGGTTAAAATATTTTTCTTACATCCAAATTAAGATCTTCAGGTGGAGTGTGAGCGATAGGATAGAAAATGAAAAAATAAATAAATAAATTATATTATTTGTCTTTATGATTGTTTATAAGGACTGCAATGTTTACACAATTAAATGTAAAAATCTTTCAGGGGTATTTTGTCTTTTACAGGGACCAATTTGTCTTTACGATTGTTTATAAGGACTGTAATGTCTATTCGATTAAATGTAAAAGTCTTTCAGGGACAATTTTATCTTTTACAGGGACTAATTTGTCTTTATGATTATTTATAGGGACTGCAATGTGTACACAATTTAATGTAAAAGTCTTTTAAGGGTAATTTTGTCTTTTGCATGGACTAATTTGTCTTTATGACTGCTTATAAGGACTTCATTGTCTACACAATTATATGTGATGAGAATATTCCGGGAATATTTCGTTAAGTTTGGATGAAAATTTAACTTAGGGATGATAATTGGGTTTTTCTGAGATTTCAGGAACTCGTACGTCTGTCCCAATTTTAGTAGGAACTTATATAGGTTTTTCCATGTTTATAGGAACTTAGATGTCTTTAACCAAAAAATGAATTATACATTTATGTGCTCACTTATGCAAAATAATAATAGTAATCATTAAATAAAAAGTAAATGTTTCATCCTATGAAAACAAGTATCTTATTTATGAAATGAACTCTATGTGGGGCTCTGTATGTAAGGGCTACCTGTAAAAGTGCCCAAAGAAGAACCTCAATCCATTAATTAATTAATGACAATATCAAGCCAGAAACTAATCAGTATAACCTACCGGAGTGGCCCTCAAACTAATTAAATTAAATATTTTTATAATATCTTGCTTAAATATTTAGTTAGCCGCCCTTTGAGCTTATGCTAGTGGTGACTTCGTTCGTTCTCTTATATATTTCCTGGTTTAAATGCTTTAATAGAAGCTTTATGATGGAAAAAAATATTTTTTCAACTCAACTAGTACATGACATCTAGGCCTACACATAAAAGCAATTAAAAGGCACACCAGATATCTTTACATTAGAAGGTTAAAGTAAAACTTTAATTTGAAGCTAGAATATACAACATAATTGAAATTTTTTTTACATACAAAGAGAAAGAAAAGATAGTTGGACAATGGAAAGCTTGAAGTAATCATAAAGCAATACCTGCAAGGAGAGAGGGCGACTTTTGGTCATGTTGTAGAAGACGTAGCTGTTGGTGTTGTTGTGGTGGATGTAGTTGTTGTGGTTTGGAAAAAGAGAGTGGTTGATGAAGGAAAGGAAGGAATGTAAAGTCTTTCCTATGGCCGTGGGCATGGCTGATGATGAGGGGATTTCACTTAAAAAGGATATGAAGGCAGAGATCAGATATGAAGAGGAAGAAGAAGTGTTGAAGACTGCAAATTGAAGGAGATATTCCTCAACAAGCTAGCATTGGTTCCATTCTATGTTAAAATAATATAAACTCTCCTTTTTGTGATATTCGATGTGCCCTCTTGATAAACTATATCACGCATGCATGCTCTTTAAACTTGGTGTGCAATGCAAATATACAGTTTTTGATTAGGAGGAATAATGGTATCTTTGCCTGAAAAAAATGGAGATATACAAAACAAAATCATGATCAAGACATAACCATGCAGCACTATTAATGGTTCATCCGTTGGTGAAGTCTCGAAAGAGAATCTCAAGTTCAATTATTAATCCATGAAATCAAGAGGAATAATATCCTTGCTTGAAAGGGAAACATGCACCCGCACCTTATTATTTGGTTTTAATTTTGTAATGACAAACACATAAAGAACCTTTTGAGCATATATATTTATTGGAAGTTGTTGCGGAAAGCAACTGTTTTGTTAGAGTTAAGTTCATGAAGGTTTTAAAAGTATCTAGGAACACTGAAGACCACTAAATTATGGAATCTACACCTAAGCCCTTTTCAAACACAAGCATAGAATAAAAGAAAATCTAGTTAGGCACAAAATATTATACAGGTTTTATTACATGAAACATTATTATAAATCGGATCGCTTGTATTAACTATGCAATATTTGTCCAACTTTATTTTTGGTACAAAATCGTAACGGAGAAGCATTTGGTAGTGGGGGTGAGGAGAGCATCCCACAAAGTTCAGTAAAGACAAGCATACACTATTGAGGTGTGAGCGCTCATACACTCAATCAGTCTGTTTTGCAGTTATGTGCATTATGATAGTATATCATATACTGCATTATCATAATAAACAGATTAATTTTTTTTTTCATTTTCTCAAAATAAAAAAATATATTAATGTACTCAATATATACATCATTTCATATAATTGCATGCACTTTGATGGGATGATATATGATTTTAAAAAAAAAATAACGTGTACTACCAATGGGGCTGCCATGAAGCTTGGATGTATCATTTTCCATTGAAGTGTGGTTTACGCATAATAAAAACCTGGGATGGTTGTTGTATGGTAATTAAGATCTAGATAATGAATCATAAAATTTTGTAATATAAGACCAAGCGTGCCCCTATAAATCTTGAGTTAGAATCTCCAAGCACATGGTTTCTGAGTGATTGTAGTCAAGAATCAAGATCTATTTCAACTAATATTGGATTCCGCGTCAGTGAAACATGGGAATATTATTTGTGTTGATACACTGTTATTCCTATAATCCAACTTCTCGTATATATAAAATTAAAATGAATATAGTGGATAGGGATAATGGTTGGAGTTTGAGGCGCGTAAACGCTTTCCTTAAAGTGTTATTAGTCCCCACTCAATTTGATTGAGTTTACTAAAGGGTTTATTGACTAAATACTTCTAGGATACAACAAACTCTAGGAGTCTGCAGATAGCAACTCTGAAGAACTCTCACAACACTCTGAAGACTGAAAACTGATGTTCAAATTTGTTCAAAGAACATACTTAAATAGAGTTTGAAGGGTTGCCTTTGCAACCTTTCAAAAATTCTGTTATAAAAGAAGGGGTGCCTTTGCATCTCTTCATATTATTTCAGTTATCACTTGTAGAGGTGACTGAATTTCTGAAGGGATGCAGGTGTTTGGGAAGTGACTGTTGGGTCAGTAATTCGAATTTCAAAAATTATGAAATCCAGCAAATAATTTCATATTGCGCCTAATAATATGCCATTATGCTAAGTGCATCTAATAATGCACCAAAATGAGCGATTATGCGCCTACGGGTGCGTACACGCATACGGGTGTAAGCATGTGTGAGTGTGTGTGGTCCCTCTTTGTCTTTTCCAAGACACCCTTACACATGTGGGCTAATATATAAAGTGAAAAATCTTTTTCAAATTTTCAATGTGGCACTATTCCCAAGCACCCACTGCATATTACAATATATCTTCTTTAACAATCCCCCACTAGATTGTAATATTTTTTAATATCAGTTTTAACAATATAATCATGCATACATAAAGGTGTCTTTCGAGTTAAACCTTTACTTAGTGTAGTTACTTCAAAGTTCTAATAAGACATTGGTGGCCTTAGCTTAAACTAAGTCTTTTATACTAGAACCGGAAATAACACACACATGAATGTAATCATTTTCTATGAGTGTTCATGTTTTACTTTAGCACTATTATGGCCTTGTGCTACATCTTGGTTTCAATAACATTTACAAAAGCCAACCCCAACTTTTGCTAGAAGCTGCACCACTTCTATGTTCTCATAGATGAAGTTTTACTATGTGCCATGTTATTTGAGACATTTCATAATTTAAACTTCATTAAGAGTGTTTCACTCAATCTCATCAATATAGCAGTCTGCTCTGAGCATTTTGGAATGGGTTAATATCAGTGCTCACAATCACACTAGTAATTGGTTATTACCCATTAAACTTGATACTAGTTATATGCCTAAATCAAGTTGGGTTACCATTACTTGTGATTCTAAAGAAAGGGTTTCAATCCCATTCCACCATTTGTACCTTTTACAAGGTCTTTGGAGAGTCCTTTTGTTAAAGGATCTGCGAAGTTATTACTTGGCCTAACATAAATAATGTTAACAACACCATTTGTTATTAACTGTCTCACATACGCATGTCTTAGGCTAATGTGTCTTGACTTTCCATTATAAATTTTGCTATAAGCCCTAGACAGAGTAGCTTCACTGTCACAGTACAAAGAAATAGATGGCATCGGTTGTGGCCACAAGCATATTTCTCAACCATTCTGCTTCTTTGCCTACTGCAGCAAGTGCTATAAACTTAGATTCCATAGTTGAATGAGTTATGCACGTCTGTTTTTTAGAAGCCTAAGAGATGGCTCCTCCTCCAATAGTGAACACCCACCCAGATATGAATTTATTATCACTTGTACTTGTAATCCAACTAGCATCTGAGTATCCCTCTAGTACTGCTGAAAATTCAAAATAATATAGGCCCAAATTAATGGTTCTTTTCAAGTAACCAAGAATTCTGCCTATTGCTTTCCAATGCATGACACTAGGGTTACTCGTGTATCTTGACAGTTTACAACTGCAAATGCTATATCTGGACTTGCACAATGGGTAGCATACATCAAACTACCTATTGCACTTGCATACTCAAGTTGTGCAACAGATCTGCCAGAATTTTCAGCCATTTTCACACTAGAATCGTAAGGAGTATTCGCTTCTTTTATTCCAAGATGATTAAATTTAAGAAGCATTTTTTCTATGTAGTGTGACTGACACAATGCATAACCCCCACTATGTTTCCTCACTTTAATACGTAAGATAGTATCTACTTCATTCAAGTCCTTCATTTTAAACTTTGAAGTTAGATACTTCTTGGTCTCAGAAACACCTTTCATGTTTGTTTCAAAAATTAGTAAGTCATCTACATAAGGACAAATAATTACACCATATTCACAAGTGAATTTAGAATAAATACACTTATCAGCACTGTTATGTTTAAATCCATGTGATAAAATCACAGAATCAAACTTTTCATGTCACTGTTTTGGTGCTTGCTTCAAACCATATAGAGACTTGACTAATTTACAAACTTTATTTTCATTTCCATGTAGAACAAACCCTTCGGGTTGTTCCATATACACCTCTTCATCAAGATCACCATTTAGGAAGGCTGTTTTGACATCCATTTGATGAACATATAAATGATAAATTGATGCCAAAGCCATCAAAACTCTAATGGATGTGAACCTAGCCACTGGTGCATATGTATCAAAGTAATCCATCCCCTTTTGCTGTTTGAATCCTTTGGCTACAAGTCTAGCCTTAAAAGTTTGAATTGATCCATCTGTATTATATTTTCTTCTAAAAACCCATTTATTACTAATTGGTTTAAATCCTTGTGGTAAATCCACCAAAACCCAAGTTTGGTTTGATAAGATGGAATCCATCTCATCATTGATGGCCTCTTTCTAAAAGCTTGCATCTCTTGAAGCCATAGCTTCACTATAGATTTTAGGATCTTCTTCTACATTGAGTAAAATAGAATCATAAGGAGTAATCACTTCTTCTAGGTTCAAGAGTTAGGTTCGGATCCTTTTCCTTATCATTGAAAGATCAGTTGGGATTTTCAACCATTCTTGGAATAGAAGGTTCTTCTGCATAATTTGAATCTTTGATGAATTTATTTTTAATAAATTCAACATCTCTGGATTCTGTTATCACATTTGAATCCAAACCCAATAGCCTATATGCTTTGGAATTTTTCGCATATTCCACGAAAATACTTTTAATCCCTCTTGGGCCTAATTTTGATCTCTTTGGGTCATGTACCCTGTAAAAGGCTAGATACCCCCACACTCTAAGGTAGTTCAAATTGGGTTTTCTACCTTTCCAAATTTCATTAGGATAGGAGTGTGTCTTCATGGATGGTATTCTTTTATGTACATGACAAGCAGTTAGGAGTGCTTCTCCCCATAAATTCAAAGGCAACTTGGAATTTATAAGCATGGAATTAATCATGTCGGTGAGTGTTCTATTCTTTCTTTTAGCCAAACCATTTTGTTGTGGTGTGTGTGGTGCAGATTTTTGATGTATTATTCCATGCTCTTCACAATAAACAGAAAATCATTAGAAAAGTATTCACCACCTCTATCACTACAAAGGACTTTAATTTTCTTTCCTTTTTTATTTTCTATTTCTGTCTTATAACATTTAAATGCATTAAATGCTTCTTCTTTGTGAGACAACAAGTAAACATATGCAAATCTAAAGCAATCATCAATAAACGTAATAAAATAATGTTTTCCTCCTCTAGTTAATGATCCATTAAATTCACATATATCAGAATGGACTAAGTCTAATAAATATGTGTTCCTTTCAGCCTTTGGAAAAGGCTTCCTAGTCATTTTAGCCTGAATGCATATTTCACATTTCTCATTATTTATGTTATCACACGAAATTAAACCATGTTTAGACATGTATTTCAGTGATTTGAAATTTAAGTGTGCTAAGCGAGAATGGCATACAGAAGAAGACTCAACAATATAAGCAAAAACATTTATTTTATTGATACTGAACTTAAATATGCCATCAAAAGCATAGCCCTTCCCCACAAATACATCATTTTTGGACATAATCATTTTATCTGACTCTAAAACGACTTTGATGCCATTTTTACAAAGAAGACAAGCAGAAACAAGGTTTTTCCTTATTTCTGGTACATGAAGAACATTCTGCAGAGTCAACTTTTTGCCCGATGTGAATTGAAGTTCAACACTCCCTTTTCCTGTCACTTTGGCGCAATTGTTGTTCCCATCATCACCTCTTGATTCTCGGTCACTGGTTCATAAGTCTTGTATTGCGCTTTATCATTGCACACATGAATGGTTGCTCCGGAGTCAAGCAACCAATTAGAAGACTTCGTTGCTACAGCCATGTTCAATTCTATGATCATGCCAATATGCATCTCTGACACCATCGCAACCAGGTCAGATACATTGTCTTCTACCATGTTTGCTTTGTTAGTGTTGTTGGCATCTTTCTTGTTCTTTTCATTGAATCACCAATCCTTGATGTGATGGCCTTTCTTTCCACACTTGTAACACGCGCCTACCACTTTCTGCTTCTTGTTGGGATGTGAAGTTTTGTTAAACTTCTCCTTGGCCTTGCGTTTTTTGTTGGACTTGTTGCATTCAACATTATTAACCTTTGAGGAATCGGGAGGATTGAATTTCTTCTCTCGATTTTGAGTTTCCTCCTCGATTCTCAAATATTTCTGAATTTCATCTAAGGAAAGTTCCTCTGTTTTATGCAGCAGTCTTTTTCTATAGTCATTTCAACTGTGAGGAAGTTTGGCAATAATCGCCCCCACTTGGAATGTCTCAGGCAACACAATTTTAAGTTCCTTTAGTTTTGAAACCAAGACTTGAAGTTCATGAACTTGGTCCAAAATAGAAAAATTATCCACCATAGAAAACTCGAAGTACTTACAGATTAGGAACTTGTCCGTTCCTAGTTTTTCTGTCTTGTACTTGTACTCTAGAGCTTCCATACTTCTTGTAGAGTCTTCAACGAACTGTAGAGATCATATAGACGATCCGACAAGGTGTTGAGGATGTGTCATCTACAAACTAGTTTGTCCTCTTCGCGCTTCTTTCTGTTCGCAATCATCTGGACTGTGTCTTTTTTGGCTGTTGCTGGTAACGCCCCAAGGTCCGGATGCAAAACATATAAGATCTTCAGGATCGTCAGCAGGAACATGATCTTCTCCTTCCAGCGAGCGAAGTTGGTTCCGTCGAACGTGTCCAGTTTGACGAAGTCCTGTTTCATGACTTTGAAAGCAAAGATCTCTGATGCACCTTCCATCTAATAACACTTTAAGATTGTAAAATTAAAACGAATATAGTGGATAGGGAAGATGGTTGGAGTTTGAGGCGCGTAAACGCTTTCCTTAAAGTGTTATTAGTCTCCACTCAATTTGATTGAGTTTGCTAAAGGGTTTATTGACTAAATACTTCTAGGATACAACAAACTCTAGGAGTCTGCAGATAGCAACTCTGAAGAACTCCCACAACACTCTGAAGACTGAAAACTGATGTTCAAATATGTTCAAAGAACATACTTAAATAGGGTTTGAAGGGTTGCCTTTGCAACCTTTCAAAAATTCTGTTATAGAAGAAGGGGTGCCTTTGCATCTCTTCATATTATTTCAGTTATCACTTGTAGAGGTGACTGAATTTCTGAAGGGATGCAGGTGTTTGGGAAGTGACTGTTGGATCAGTAATTCGAATTTCAAAAATTATGAAATCCAGCAAAAATAATTTCATATTGCGCCTAATAATGTGCCATTATGCTAAGTGCATCTAATAATGTGCCAAAATGCGCCTACGCGTGCGGCATACGCGTGTAAGCATGTGTGAGTGTGTGTGGTCCCCCTTTGTCTTTTCCAAGACACCCTTACATATGTGGGCTAATATATAAAGTGAAAAATCTTTTTCAAATTTCAATGTGGGACTATTCCCAAGCACCCACTGCATATTACAATATATCTTCTTTAACAATCCCCCACTAGATTGTAATATTTTTTAATATCAGTTTTAACAATATAATCATGCATACATAAAGGTGTCTTTCGAGTTAAACCTTTACTTAGTGTAGTTACTTCAAAGTTCTAATAAGACATTGGTGGCCTTAGCTTAAACTAAGTCTTTTATACTAGAACCGGAAATAACACACACATGAATGTAATCATTTTCTATGAGTGTTCATGTTTTACTTTAGCACTATTATGGCCTTGTGCTACATCTTGGTTTCAATAACATTTACAAAAGCCAACCCCAACTTTTGCTAGAAGCTGCACCACTTCTATGTTCTCATAGATGAAGTTTTACTATGTGCCATGTTATTTGAGACATTTCATAATTTAAACTTCATTAAGAGTGTTTCACTCAATCTCATCAATATAGCAGTCTGCTCTGAGCATTTTGGAATGGGTTAATATCAGTGCTCACAATCACACTAGTAACTTGTTATTACCCATTAAACTTGATACTAGTTATATGCCTAAATCAAGTTGGGTTACCATTACTTGTGATTCTAAAGAAAGGGTTTCAATCCCATTCCACCATTTGTACCTTTTACAAGGTCTTTGGAGAGTCCTTTTGTTAAAGGATCTGCGAAGTTATTACTTGGCCTAACATAAATAATGTTAACAACACCATTTGTTATTAACTGTCTCACATACGCATGTCTTAGGCTAATGTGTCTTGACTTTCCATTATAAATTTTGCTATAAGCCCTAGACAGAGTAGCTTCACTGTCACAGTACAAAGAAATAGATGGCATCGGTTGTGGCCACAAGCATATTTCTCAACCATTCTGCTTCTTTGCCTACTGCAGCAAGTGCTATAAACTTAGATTCCATAGTTGAATGAGTTATGCACGTCTGTTTTTTAGAAGCCTAAGAGATGGCTCCTCCTCCAATAGTGAACACCCACCCAGATATGAATTTATTATCACTTGTACTTGTAATCCAACTAGCATCTGAGTATCCCTCTAGTACTGCTGAAAATTCAAAATAATATAGGCCCAAATTAATGGTTCTTTTCAAGTAACCAAGAATTCTGCCTATTGCTTTCCAATGCATGACACTAGGGTTACTCGTGTATCTTGACAGTTTACAAACTGCAAATGCTATATCTGGACTTGTGCAATGGGTAGCATACATCAAACTACCTATTGCACTTGCATACTCAAGTTGTGTAATAGATCTGCTAGAATTTTCAGTCATTTCACACTAGAATAATAAGGAGCATTCGCTTCTTTTATTCCAAGATGATTAAATTTAAGAAGCATTTTTTCTATGTAGTGTGACATACACAATGCATAACCCCCACTATGTTTCCTCACCTTAATACCTAAGATAGTATCTACTTCATTCAAGTCCTTCATTTTAAACTTTGAAGTTAGATACTTCTTGGTCTCAGAAACACCTTTCATGTTTGTTCCAAAAATTAGTAAGTCATCTACATAAGGACAAATAATTACACCATATTCACAAGTGAATTTAGAATAAATACACTTATCAGCACTGTTATGTTTAAATCCATGTGATAAAATCACAGAATCAAACTTTTCATGTCACTGTTTTGGTGCTTGCTTCAAACCATATAGAGACTTGACTAATTTACAAACTTTATTTTCATTTCCATGTAGAACAAACCCTTCGGGTTGTTCCATATACACCTCTTCATCAAGATCACCATTTAGGAAGGCTGTTTTGACATCCATTTGATGAACATATAAATGATAAATTGATGCCAAAGCCATCAAAACTCTAATGGATGTGAACCTAGCCACTGGTGCATATGTATCAAAGTAATCCATCCCCTTTTGCTGTTTGAATCCTTTGGCTACAAGTCTAGCCTTAAAAGTTTGAATTGATCCATCTGTATTATATTTTCTTCTAAAAACCCATTTATTACTAATTGGTTTAAATCCTTGTGGTAAATCCACCAAAACCCAAGTTTGGTTTGATAAGATGGAATCCATCTCATCATTGATGGCCTCTTTCTAAAAGCTTGCATCTCTTGAAGCCATAGCTTCACTATAGGTTTTAGGATCTTCTTCTACATTGAGTAAAATAGAATCATAAGGAGTAATCACTTCTTCTAGGTTCAAGAGTTAGGTTCGGATCCTTTTCCTTATCATTGAAAGATCAGTTGGGATTTTCAACCATTCTTGGAATAGAAGGTTCTTCTGCATAATTTGAATCTTTGATGAATTTATTTTTAATAAATTCAACATCTCTGGATTCTGTTATCACATTTGAATCCAAACCCAATAGCCTATATGCTTTGGAATTTTTCGCATATTCCACGAAAATACTTTTAATCCCTCTTGGGCCTAATTTTGATCTTTTTGGGTCATGTACCCTGTAAAAGGCTAGATACCCCCACACTCTAAGGTAGTTCAAATTGGGTTTTCTACCTTTCCAAATTTCATTAGGATAGGAGTGTGTCTTCATGGATGGTATTCTTTTATGTACATGACAAGCAGTTAGGAGTGCTTCTCCCCATAAATTCAAAGGCAACTTGGAATTTATAAGCATGGAATTAATCATGTCGGTGAGTGTTCTATTCTTTCTTTTAGCCAAACCATTTTGTTGTGGTGTGTGTGGTGCAGATTTTTGATGTATTATTCCATGCTCTTCACAATAAACAGAAAATCATTAGAAAAGTATTCACCACCTCTATCACTACAAAGGACTTTAATTTTCTTTCCTTTTTTATTTTCTATTTCTGTCTTATAACATTTAAATGCATTAAATGCTTCTTCTTTGTGAGACAACAAGTAAACATATGCAAATCTAAAGCAATCATCAATAAACGTAATAAAATAATGTTTTCCTCCTCTAGTTAATGATCCATTAAATTCACATATATCAGAATGGACTAAGTCTAATAAATATGTGTTCCTTTCAGCCTTTGGAAAAGGCTTCCTAGTCATTTTAGCCTGAATGCATATTTCACATTTCTCATTATTTATGTTATCACACGAAATTAAACCATGTTTAGACATGTATTTCAGTGATTTGAAATTTAAGTGTGCTAAGCGAGAATGGCATACAGAAGAAGACTCAACAATATAAGCAAAAACATTTATTTTATTGATACTGAACTTAAATATGCCATCAAAAGCATAGCCCTTCCCCACAAATACATCATTTTTGGACATACTCATTTTATCTGACTCTAAAACGACTTTGATGCCATTTTTACAAAGAAGACAAGCAGAAACAAGGTTTTTCCTTATTTCTGGTACATGAAGAACATTCTGCAGAGTCAACTTTTTGCCCGATGTGAATTGAAGTTCAACACTCCCTTTTCCTGTCACTTTGGCGCAATTGTTGTTCCCATCATCACCTCTTGATTCTCGGTCACTGGTTCATAAGTCTTGTATTGCGCTTTATCATTGCACACATGAATGGTTGCTCCGGAGTCAAGCAACCAATTAGAAGACTTCGTTGCTACAGCCATGTTCAATTCTATGATCATGCCAATATGCATCTCTGACACCATCGCAACCAGGTCAGATACATTGTCTTCTACCATGTTTGCTTTGTTAGTGTTGTTGGCATCTTTCTTGTTCTTTTCATTGAATCACCAATCCTTGATGTGATGGCCTTTCTTTCCACACTTGTAACACGCGCCTACCACTTTCTGCTTCTTGTTGGGATGTGAAGTTTTGTTAAACTTCTTCTTGGCCTTGCGTTTTTTGTTGGACTTGTTGCATTCAACATTATTAACCTTTGAGGAATCGGGAGGACTGAATTTCTTCTCTCAATTTTGAGTTTCCTCCTCGATTCTCAAATATTTCTGAATTTCATCTAAGGAAAGTTCCTCTGTTTTATGCAGCAGTCTTTTTCTATAGTCATTTCAACTGTGAGGAAGTTTGGCAATAATCGCCCCCACTTGGAATGTCTCAGGCAACACAATTTTAAGTTCCTTTAGTTTTGAAACCAAGACTTGAAGTTCATGAACTTGGTCCAAAATAGAAAAATTATCCACCATAGAAAACTCGAAGTACTTACAGATTAGGAACTTGTCCGTTCCTAGTTTTTCTGTCTTGTACTTGTACTCTAGAGCTTCCATACTTCTTGTAGAGTCTTCAACGAACTGTAGAGATCATATAGACGATCCGACAAGGTGTTGAGGATGTGTCATCTACAAACTAGTTTGTCCTCTTCGCGCTTCTTTCTGTTCGCAATCATCTGGACTGTGTCTTTTTTGGCTGTTGCTGGTAACGCCCCAAGGTCCGGATGCAAAACATATAAGATCTTCAGGATCGTCAGCAGGAACATGATCTTCTCCTTCCAGCGAGCGAAGTTGGTTCCGTCGAACGTGTCCAGTTTGACGAAGTCCTGTTTCATGACTTTGAAAGCAAAGATCTCTGATGCACCTTCCATCTAATAACACTTTAAGATTGTAAAATTAAAACGAATATAGTGGATAGGGAAGATGGTTGGAGTTTGAGGCGCGTAAACGCTTTCCTTAAAGTGTTATTAGTCCCCGCTCAATTTAATTGAGTTTGCTAAAGGGTTTATTGACTAAACACTTTCAAGATACAACAAACTCTAGGAGTCTGCAGATAGCAACTCTGAAGAACTCCCACAACACTCTGAAAACTGAAAACTGATGTTCAAATCTGTTCAAAGAACATACCTAAATAGGGTTTGAAGGGTTGCCTTTGCAACCTTTCAAAAATTTTGTTATAGAAGAAGGGGTGCCTTTGCATCTCTTTATATTATTTCAGTTATCACCTGTAGAGGTGACTGTTGTGAATTTCTGAAGGGATGCAAGTATTTGGGAAGTGACTATTTGGGAATTTCAAAAATTATGTAATCCAACAAAAATAATTTCATATTATTTTTATACACACACACTAAGTGCGCCTAATAATGCACCTATGCGCGTACGCGTGTAAGCATGTGTGTGTGTGTGTGGTCCCCCTTTGTCTTTTCCAAGACACCCTTACACATGTGGGCTAATATATAAAGTGAAAAATCTTTTTCAAATTTTCAATGTGGGACTATTCCCAAGCACCCACTACATATTACAAAATATCTTCTTTAACAGTATATACTAAATGAGAGTAGGATTGCAATTTGGACGGGTTAAATCGGATTGGAGCTCAACCCAAACCATCTTGAGGTTGGAGAAATCCAACGCAGACCCAACCTAACCCAACCCGACTCTCGGGTTTAAGAAGCTCAACCTGAATCCAACTCATCGAATTTTGTTCGATCGGGTTCGGGTTGGGTTTGGATTTAATTCTGGTTTGATTCAGGTTGGGTTGAGTTTAGAATTTGACTTAAAAAATGTATTATTAAAAACAATTAAAACTTTGAAAAAGTCAATTTTTCAAATAATAAAAAATTAAAATAAACATTTTTATTTAGAGAATAAAGATATGGAAACTATAGAAGTTTATATAAGTGAAAGATTCCATATAAAAAAAATGTATAATTCAAATTTTATCACACATATTAAAAAATCATAATTTTTCTTAGAATATTTTGTTTAGATATGAAAACTTCGAGTTTGATTTACCTGAACCCTTAATCCAAACCCAACCCAAATTAGATTTGGGTTGCTCGGGTTTAAGTTTAGGTTGAACCCATCCAAATTTTGGATTGGGTGGGATTCAACCAATACAGGTTGCACCTCTAGGTGAGACCGGTATATACCTGGATTAAGAAAACACAAAAAAGTTTGCATTCAACCCAATTGTCTATATGCGTCATCTTTTGCAAACCAAGTAGATACTTGTGAATGCGAATTCCTCATGAGTTATTGAGGGTAATGTCTCAATGTTATTCAGATCACCTTCTGAGCTTCTATTCCAAGCGTACGCCGATGAATGTAGGGACATGCCTTCAACGATGAGAGGGGATGTCCATGCTACAAGTCTGAACTCTGTTTTTTTTTTCTCTTGATTTGGAGGGGCTTCCGTGGTTAATCTTACAGTCAAGCTAGGTATATCAGCAGGTGAATAAGTCAACACGAAAACTCGGATCCAAGACCTACCCTTAACATAGGTAAGCAAGTCATTATTTATTGAATGGTGGCAAGAACTAGAATGAATGAGTTTTGGCAAGAACTGGAATGAATATCACATACATCCCTTCTGCAAATTGATCGACTGGGTTCTTATCTTTACTTCGAATCTCTTCTTTCCCGCCTCCACACGCTTCCCTCGAGGTGTTATAGTTTAATGGTGCTACCGCCAGTAAATATTGGTTAGCTTTTATTAAGGTTGAAAGCTTCCGGAGTTAAATTTAATTAGGATCTAAAAATTGAGTTATCAATTTGATTCTGATTCTTCCTTGTTTCAATTGATGACTAATGTCAGTCTTAGCCCTAGGCGACCAAGGTCGTTGTTTAGGCCCATAATCTCTTGAAAATTATTTTTTCATTCTTTATGTTTAAGGATATTTATTTTATTTTTGAATTATTTCATTGTATTTTTTAAAACTTATCCACCTCTTTTTTATCTCTTTCTCATCATCCTGTTACATTGTGAGTTTATCTTATTTAGTTTCTATTTAAATAGAAAAATCTTACTGGTTATGTGTTATTTTCCATTTTCATTTTTTTTTGTTTGTTTTATCTATGATTTTTTTTTATTTCAAACACATATTATTTTAATACTTTGGTTTTTTTATTTTATTAAGATTTTTTTATTTAGGGTCAATTATGTAAAAGAATTGAAAATTTCAATTTCAAATAACTATTAAAAAACTTCTGTGATAATAATAATAAAAATATTTGTGTGTTCCATTATAAGAGTTAGTGCCTATCTATTTCACATGATTTCAAGGTCAGCCCTGATAGACCCTAGTGTCAGTATCGGATTTCAGAGGGGGAGGGAGAACTCTGGGGAGAGGGAGGGGGGGGGTCACCTCCTTTTTCTCCTCCTTTGTGCGCATGGGTGCGCGGCGTGTGTGGGGGTTCTTCGGAGGTTCGGATCCGCTTCGTGCCTTGGCAGGCTTGGTCGGATCGTCTCTCAAAAGGGGAAAGGGGGTGTTTAGTTCCTGGTTGAGGCGGCCGACAGGTCCTCAGGAGGATTTAGGGGTTGTTTGTGATCGCCACCTGCTTTCTCAAAAAGCAAGAAAAGTTGGAGTGGATTTGATCGCCTTCGTGGGGGAGTTTGTGGGGTCTCCGCTCTGAGATACGGGCATGCCGTACACAGAGGTGAAAACAGGGATTCTCTTCTGCTTTGGGAACTTGGCTGAAGGAGGTTTTGGGAAATCAGGGTGTAAGTGAGGGTCGGCTAGTTTTTTTTAGCCACCTGGTGGGGGGCGGCTAGTTAGGAGTTGCCGCCTGGGACCTCGGGAGGGTGGAGCTTCAGAAAGGCAGTGAGGCCAGTGAGGCCACTCTGATGCACTCGCGCTGCAGCCTCTAGCTCCACCTCCCTCTCCAGGGGATCTAGAACTCCCACAGCTGGAATCACCAAGGAAATAGGGGGTACATCGGGCACCACAGGTGGATCTACCACCAAGGGGACCTGTGGAACTGCCTCACGGGCCGCCCTCAGGTCCTGAATCTCTCGAGCCTGCTCAGCTAATGCTCTCGTCTGGGCCTCTAGTGCTCTGGTCTGAGTCTCCACCAGATCTGCTATACGAGCGTAAGCACACTCCCATGCAGGAGGCTCCTGCGCCAGTCCTGGCCCCATAGCCGAGGACTCTCCAGTAGCATCCTCACCTCTGGTAGGTCCGGGAACCTTCAAAGGCCGAGAGGGACCACGTCCACGCATTCCTCTGCAAGGAGGCATATCAGCAACCTAAGAAAACCAGACACTAGGATCAGAATACTCATATAGAAATCCTAGGACTCATCTCTACGAAAAAAGAAACAATTGGCTCTGACAGGGCCAGGCTCTCATACCAACTTTTGTCACGCCCCAGGGCGGCCATCCCCGAGGCGCGGCAATGGTATATATGATATCAGCAGTCTAAACAGGAGGTCAATAATATACTCTAAACAACACCAACAATGACAACACAGACAACAATGAGGCTGACATAATATATACACAAATAGCGGAAGCTAAAAAACTGAGTCTGTAATTCAAAAGACATATTACAGACCCGATACATAATCAACTGTCCTGTGAGAGCCAATATATATAACGACATCCAAATGTAATACAAACGTGTGCCTAAGCACGGAATACAATACATACAATCAAAGGGGGATGCTGATGGCCTCTCACACGCAGAACGTGACGCTGCTCCGCTACTGCTGATGTGCCTCGGGGAGCTCCTCCTTCAGATCCGACTCAGATATAACTGGAGAAAAATATATGCGAGAGGTGAGCCACACGCTCAGTGAATAGCACAACCCATGCATCACAATTCATATTAACCTCAAATAATTTATAGCCTCTAAGTGGCAATAACTACACAATCCAGTGGGTCGCTACATCGCCGACCCACCCCACCCTCACCCTCAAACTGGTGACATGGTCTTTTGGGACTGACTAGGCTGTTAATCACCCTTGGTCCACCGATAGCCTCTCCTCCACTCCGTAGCTCGCCTGGTCTACTCCCACGATCAGCATAGTCCGACGCATCGGAGGTACCTACAGATGGGAGCCCTCTATCAGGACAGCCTGTCTAACGCTGAGGAGTCCCTACACGGATCCAACGAAGGGAAGAGAAACAGCCTACCCACACGGATACGATCCTCTTGGATCCGCCGACACCGATTGCAACTCTACTAATGTCATTAATTCTTCAGAATTCCTCCAGGGCGCATAACTAAGATGCAGGGAGACACATATTATAACCACGAGGTTATAATATTCTCTTAGGCATGCCAATAACCATATGCTCGCATTTGATTTAAATAAGTTAAACTAAATGGGAAACATGCGTAGGTCGAGGCTTTCCTAGCATGAAAACATGGCATCAGGATGCGTAGGTCTCTATACATAATATAAAGGTGCATATCCCTAGCATACAAAGTCTAAGGGGGGCATCAATACAACATAATGATCATGCATAGCACAGTTTACATTTAATATTAGTTAATATGCAACTATGGTGCCCCAGGGGAGGGCAATGCACGCCTACGTGCATCGAACGCCTCCCTACTGGGTTGGATTGTCCCACTCACCAATACCCGGGTCATCGCGTGACCATCCGTCAAGATCTGCAAGACATGGAAAATCAAAATAGTGAGTAATCTACACAAATACATAAGAAATACGCTAGAAATACCCTACACTCGGACAAGCATGCATACGGCCCGCACGCACGCGAGCCCGAGTGCCCCGACATCCTTCCGCACCCACGGCAGGCACACGCACGGCCACCCGCAGGCACACGCACGGGTGCGCACGCACACGCACGCAGCCCCGCACCCCGGGCGCACTGCCGCGCCCCAGCCCGCGCACCTAGGCGCGCTGTCGCGCCCCTGCCCGCATGCCCAGACACGCTGCCACGCGCGCGCGCACGCTCGCACGGGCCTGCGCCCACCGCGCGTCCAGCCCTGAGCTTACCCGCACGTACTGCGCCCCTGCGCAGCACCCCGCGCGCACGCTCCCAGCACACCCGACTGCACGCGCCTGCACTGCCTGTGCGCGCAGACTCGCGCGCACGCGCGCGGATGAGTCCGCACGCGCGCCCGAGTCCACCCCACCACCTCCCTCAGCCCTCCCACACCCCAAACACTCATATATACCATGCATACCCCATATCACCTCCTAAACAAACATCTAAACAAGAAAAAGGGAGGAGGAAAGCTCACCCAAAGAGAGGAAAGGAAAGGGAGGGAACTCGGGTGCTCTTCGCGCACCGAATCGCCACCACCAAAACCACCACAACCAAGCCCACTCTCAGCCCTAAAATGGCTGAAAACAGAAGGGAAAAGGTGCCATGAGAGGAGGTCAAACAAAGGGAAACACAAATCTAACACCATGGAAAGATAGATCGGGTCCTTACCAAGCTTTTCTCCTTCAATGGCTTTTCTTTTCTTCCACTTCTACTAGGTCAAAAGGGGGAAATAAAGAGAGGAGATGAGGCTTGAGAGAGATGGAGAAGAAGATGAATAGGGGGGAGACTATTGGTGGGCGTGGACTTAAAGGGGCTCACACACACACACACTCTCACACACTTAGAAAAATAAAATTAGGTTTTTGTGCTTTTGACTTTGGGTCAACCTATCCACACAAAAAAACAAAAAATTTTGACCAAGTCAAGGGTCAAACTTGACTTGGTCAAAGTCATCTTTGACTTGGTCAAGTCTCCCAATGACTTTTCGCTTGGTCAAAACCCGGATGCGATTCAGAACTGTGAAATTCTGAAACGTTACCGGAATTCGATAAAATTTTCGTGAGTGGCTTGGAATGGCACCAGGACACATAATGTGCAGTTAGATTTTCAATCGGAGTTCTCAAGCTCATGATGATAGCCAAAAGTCTAAAATTTTAGCGGTTCCGATCGAAAAAAGAAAAAGTTGAAAAACTGTCAGAATGCTCCAATGGTGACCAGAAGGCTAAAAGTGACACATATATAACATAAACTAAGTTTAACTAGGGTTTTGGAGAGCAGATTTGGAGGATGATTTGGCGTAGGAAAATGGTTTTTTTCTACTCACAAATAGGACTCTCTCTCTCTCTCTCTCTCTCTCTCTCTCAAGGGGTTTGAAGTGGTGGTATGAGAATGGATATGGGTATTGAATGTGAATTGATAGTGTTGGATTTGGTTGTGTTTTTTTTTTTGTTAATGCTTTGAATGCCCCCTATTTATAGTAAAAAAAGGGCAGGGGAATGTCCATTGGACAATAGATCAAAATGGGTAATAAGGTGCTTGATTTGACCTTCCATTAGATCTTTGTTCTCTGACAGTGTCCAGGTGCGGGGCTGTTAGTTGAAACTAGCCGCCCAGTCAGAGGCGGCTACTCTCAAGTAGCCGCCCCCATCATGACCTGCCAAACGTCCCATCTCTGATAAGCGGTGGCTTAGGTTGGTTATTGGGGTTGAACCAGCTGAGATGGGGCGGCTAAAGGGGACAATCAGCCGCAATCATGTTGCTTTATGTCCCATCCTGAGGAGGCGGTTTGGGGTCGGTTAGGGGGGCCGCTATTCTGAAGTAGCTGCCTCTGTCCAGGTCCTAGATTTTTCTAATTGTTGGACTAGGGCTTCCGGTTTTTGTTTCTAAGGGAGTTTTCTATTAGATGTCCAAATGTGGTTATTTCTAAATATTACTTGAAGTATTTTCATCATTGTGAACTGTCAAAATTGGGGTATCTACACTTAGGATACCTTCAAAAACCATTTAAATATGTTGCGCTTCAAAAGTGAATATAGGAATAATTGTCATTGCCTATTTTATTATGCATGGTCTCTTAAACTAAACCTCCCTGAGTTAGCAAGTGTAGGCCCAACATATATTCGTTGTGCAATGTTTAAGAGTGTGTTGATACATTCAATCCGTTTTACAGCCTGGTTTGTGATCTGAAGTGGTCCCCCAACCGTCTATACATTGTGATAATTTAGTATATACTTCGATATTGTTATATATGTGTCACTTTTTACCTTCTGGTAACCATTGGACCATTCTAGCAGTTTTTCAGCTTTTTCGTTTTTCGATCGGAACCGCTAAAATTTTGGACTTTTAGCTATCATCCTGAGTTTGAGAGTTCCGATTGAAAATCCAACTGCATATTATGTGTCCTGGTGCCATTCCAAGCTACTCACAAAAATTTCATCAAATTCCGGTAACGTTTCAGAATTTCGTAGTTTCAAAGCGTATCCGGGTTTTGACCGAGCGGGAAGTCATTGGGAGACTTGACTTGGTCAAAGTTGACCTTTGACTTGGTCAAATGATTTTGGCTTTTAGTGTGGTTGGGTTGACTAGGGTCAAAGTGCACTTAGACCTGACCTAAAGCTAACCTAAACCAAGCTTAACCTAATCTAATTTCAAGTGAGTGTGTGTGTGTGTGTGTGGTCCCCTTTAAACCCCACGCCCAAGAATAGTTCCCCCTCCCCTATTCATCATCTTCTCCACCAGAATTTCTCTCTCCCTCTCTTTAAATCCCCATTAAGACCTAGCTAGAGGTGTTGGATCAAGAAACCCTAGAAGGAGAAATGAAAGGTAAGGACCCGATCTATCCATCCATGGTTTCATTTTCGAGTTCCCTCTTGTGTGACCCCCTCTCATGGCCCCTTTTTGCCTCAGATTTCAGCCATTTTTAGGGCTGAAGGAGGGCTTGGTAGTGGTGGCCTTGGAGGTGGTGTTTCGGTGCGCGAAGAGCACCCGATCTCCTCCCCTTCCTTTCCTCTCCTTGGGTGAGTTTTCTTTCTTTCCTTTCTTGCTTAGATGCATGTATAGGAGGTGTTTATGGGTGTGCTTGGGGAGCTTGGTGGTTTGGGGGTTGATGGGGGGCTGTTGGTGGCTGAGGGAGGTGGTTGAGTTCGGCTCGGGCAGTTTGGGCTCGCTGGCGCGTGCGCGCAGGCAGGCAGGTGCGCTGTCGGGTGAGCTGGCAAGGCACGCGCGCGTGCGCGCGGGTGCTACGCAGGGGGCGCAGTACGCGGGGCGAGCGGGCGGTGTGCGGTTGCTGCGCAGGGGACGCAGTGCGCGTAGGGCGAGCGGGTACTGCGCTGGGGCGCAGTGCGTGCGGGTGCGCGTGCGGGGCGCTACGCTAGGGCGCAGTGCGCACGGGTGCATCCATGACTGGACGCGCGGTGTGTCTGGCGCGCGGGCTGGGCGCGGCAGTGCGTCTGGGCGCGCGGGCTGGGGCGCGGCTGTGCGCCCAGGGCGGGTGGCCATGCGTATGGCTGCCTGGGGGTTCGGGTGAGTCGGGGTGCTCGGACTCACGTGCGTACGGGCCGTATGTACGTTTGTCCGAGTGTTGGGTATTTTTAGCGTATTTTTGTATGTATTGTGTATTTTACTCACCGAGTTGATTACCCTGTCTTGCAGATCTTGACGGACGGTCACGCGACGACCAGGGTATTGGTGAGTGGGACAATCCAACCCAGTGGGGAGGCGTATATGCTTTTAGGCATGTATTGTTCTCCCCCTGGGGCACCATAGTTTAATATTAACTTGTATAATATGTAATCTATGCAGGCATGATTGTTATGTAGTATGCATGCCACCCTAGACCTTATATGTTAGGGACTTGCACCCTTAGGATATGTGTAAGAGCCATGCATCCTGTCACCCTGTTTCATGCTAGGAAGCCTTGGCCTGTGCATGTTCCCATTTAGTTTAATTTATTTAAATCAAATGCAAGTTATAATATGTGTCTCCCCGCATCGTAGTTATGCGCCCTGGAGGAATTCGCAAGAATTCATGACATTTAAATTGTTAGGAAGATGTGTTGCCGACGGATCCAAGTGGATCGTATACGTGTGGATAGGCTATTTCTGTTCCCTTCGTTGGATCCGTATAGAGACTGCCCCAGCGTTAGACAGGCCTTCCTGACAGAGGGCTCCCATCAGTAGGCACCTCCTGATTTGGGTTTGGACTGTGCTGAATTGTGGGAGTAGACTAGGCGGCCTACGGAGTGGAGGAGAGACTATCGGTGGACCAAGGGTGATTAACAGCCTAGTCAGTCCCAATAGCCGTGTCACCTATTTAGAGGGTGAGGGTGAGGGTGTGGTGGGTCGGCGATGTTGCGACCCACTGGATTGTGTATTTTCCTGCCACTTTGAGGCTTTGAACTATTTGTGGTTAATATAAATTGTGATGCATGGGTTGTGCTATTCACTGAGCGTGTGGCTCACCCCTCGCATAATTTTTCTCCAGTTATCACTGAGTCGAACTTGAAGGAGGAGCTCCCCGAGGGACTTCATCAGTAGCGGAGCAGCGCCACGTCCCGCGAGTGTTAGAGGCCATCAGCATTCCTTTTTTATTGTATGTATTATATTTCCGTGCTTGGGCACCTGTTTGTATTATATTGGATGTCATTGTATATATTGGCTCTCACAGGACAGTTGATTATGTATCGAGTCTGTGATATGTTTTTGATTTACAGACTCAGTCTTTTAGCTTCCGCTATTTGTGTATATATCATGTCAGCCCTGCTTTTGTCTGTGTTGTCATTTTTAGTGTTGTTTAGAGTATGTTATTGACCTCCTGTTTAGACTATTGATATCATATATACACTTGCCGCGTCCCGGGGACGGCCGCCCTGGGGCGTGACAAAAGTTGGTATCAGAGCCTGGTCCTGTCAGAGCCAATTGTTTTCTTTTCGTAGGGATGAGTCCTAGGATTTCTATATGAGTATTCTGATCCTAGTGTCTGGTTTTCTTAGGTTGCTGATATGCCTCCTCGCAGAGGACGGCGCGGACGTGGTCCCTCTCGACCTTTGGAGGTTTCCGAACCTACTAGAGGCGAGGATGCTACTAGAGAGTCCTCGGCTGTGGGGCCAGGATTGGCACAGGAGCCTCCTGCATGGGAGCGTGCTTACGCTCGGATAGCAGATTTGGTGGAGTCTCAGACGAGAGTATTAGAGGCCCAGATGAGGGCGTTAGCTGAGAAGGCTAGAGAGATTCAGGAGCTGAGAGCGGCCCGTGATGCAGTTTCACAGGTCCCCTTTGTGGCAAATCCGCCTGTGGTACCCGATGTACCTCCTGCTCCCGTGGTGATTCCAGCGGTAGGAGTTCAGGATCCCCTGGTGAGGGAGGTGGAGCTAGAGGCTGCAGCGCGAGTGCACCAGAGTGGCCTCACTGCCTTTCTGAAGCTCCACCCTCCCGAGTTTCACGGACAGACGGCGGATCCCCTTGCCCCTGAGAGATGGTTGATGGAGGTGGACAAGATCTTCGCGACTATTCACTGCACCGATCGCCAGCGAGTCTCCCTGGCCACCTTTATGCTGAAGGGTAGCGCCGCCGACTGGTGGGCTACTCGATCGGTGGACATTCCCGAGGGAGTGGAGCAGCTTCTATGGGCGGATTTCCGGAGGTATTTCCTCGAGGAGTACTTCCCGTTTTTGACGCGCCAGATCGTGATGCGGGAGTTTGAGCAGCTGACGCAGGGCTCCATGTCAGTCGTGGACTACTCGATGCGCTTCACGAGGCTTTCCAGGTTCGCCCCCGCCTTGGTGATGGACGAGGAGACGCGGTGCCGTCGATTCGAGATGGGTCTCATCAGCACCATTCGGGTGCATGTCTCTTCGCAGGCTTTCACGAGGTACTCAGACTTGGTGTCTCGGGCGAAGACAGTCGAGCGAGACCTCGGGGCCTCTATGGGGGTTCCAACCCCTTCGGTGGACCAGAGACCTCCCGGGAGCCAGGACCAGGGACAACGCAAGAAGAAGCGGCCCCGCTTTGATCAGTCAGTGGCTGCCACTATTCCAGCCGATGTGGTGCCAGTGTGAGGTCCAGCATCCATTGCAGCAGTACCAGTCCAGTCCAGACGACCGGAGACGCGGCGCTGCTACCACTGTCAGTGCATCGGGCATATTATGTATAATTACCCAGATGCTGGCCGACCCCGCGTGCTGCCTCCACAACAGCAGCAGCCACATGGTGGCCGTGTTGACCAGTGGAGGCAGCCTGCGCAGCCTCCGAGGCGTGCCCCTGCTCCTCAGCCGCAGTTTGTTCAGGGCAAAGTTGCAGTACTTTCGGCCGAGGAGGTGCAGGTTCCGGGTATCATGGTCCGAGGTATTGTTTTGATTTCCCAGCTCCCTAGATATATGTGTGTTATTTGATTCCGGAGCATGGGTTTCCAGTAGAGTCAGCAGTGTTCTTTAAGGGTGATGTCTTCTTCTAGTGTTCCTTTTCTGGATTAAGGGGCCTTGCGAGGTCAATGTTGAGACCCAGGCTAGGGTACTCCGTGTTCCTTGTTTGGTTGTTAGGATATCCTATATCGCGACCTCATGGTGCCCTCCCAACGCTTCTTTTCCCAGTCAAGGAATACCTTAGAAGCATCAAATTGATGGTGGATTAAGTGCGAGTTTTGGTTGGAGCGTATGGCCTTTCTGGGCCACGTGATTTTCGGTGAGGAAATATCTGTGGATCCGGATAAGACGCTCGCAGTGTCGAATTGGCAACGACCATCGAACCCCACAGAGATTCAGAGCTTCCTGGGTTTGTCGATTACAGGAGGTTTGTCGAGGGTTTCTCGAAGATAGCTGTACCTCTTACCCGCCTCACTCGGAAGGATGTCCGGTTCGAGTGGTCCCCGTCTTGCGAGGAGAGCTTCCAGGAGTTAAAGCGAAGACTCACCTCAGCGCCAGTTCTTACCCTTCCGTCTGGGAGTGGTGGGTTCGCAGTATACTCCGATGCATCACGGTTGGGTGTGGGTTGCGTCCTGATGCAGCACGGTAAGGTTGTGGCTTACGCGTCGCGTCAGTTGAAGCCCCATGAGCAGAATTACCCCACCCACGACCTTGAGTTGGCAGCGATCATCTTTGCGCTGAAGATGTGGAGGCATTACCTCTATGGCGAGGAGTTCGAGCTCTTTACTGATCATAAGAGCTTGACATATTTGCAGTCCCAGCCGGAGCTCAACATGCGTCAGAGACGTTGGGTTGAGTTCCTGAAAGACTATGATTGTGACATCGCTTACCATCCGGGTAAGGCGAATGTCGTGGCGGATGCTCTCAGCAGGCAGCCCTTGGGCATGGCCGCCCACATGGCTGTACGTCGTTGGAGGCTTCTGGAGGAGGCCGCTTGTTGGATCAGCGTTCGAGAGACTCCTGCGGGTGGCTTTTTGGCCAGGCTAGTGGTGCAGCCAGTTCTTCTCGATGAGATCCGCACGGCTCAGGCTCAGGATCCGCATTTTATAGTCCTCTCTGAAGGCGTCGCCCGGGGCGAGCGTCCGGACTACCAGATTCACGAGGACGGGATCCTGCGGTTCAGAGGCCGAGTATGCATTCCTGACGACGCAGAGCTGAAGCAGAAGATCTTGGACGAGGCCCATCGTTCGAGGTACACAGTGCGACCTGGTGGCACGAAGATGTACAGGGGCCTTCGTCGTGGCTACTGGTGGCGCGGGATGAAGACGGATATTGCCCGTTTCATTGCCCGTTGCTTGGTATGCCAGCAGGTGAAGTCGGAGCATCAGCGCCCTGCGGGGAAGCTGCAGTCCATTGAGATCCCTCAGTGGAAGTGGGAGCAGATCACCATGGACTTCGTCTCGGGTTTGCCGAGGTCACGTTCAGGTCGCGATGCCATCTGGGTGATCGTCGACCGACTGACGAAGTCTGCTCATTTCCTCCCCATCCGACTCACCGATTCTCTAGACACCCTGGCGCAGTTGTTTGTCTCCGAGATTGTTCGTCTCCATGGCACTCCCGTCAGCATCATTTCTGATCGAGACGCGCGATTTACTTCGAGGTTCTGGCGTAGCCTCCAGCACACCCTTGGTACGAACCTCCATTTCAGTACAGCGTTTCATCCGCAGACGGACGGCCAGTCGGAGAGGACGATTCAGACCCTGGAGGACATGCTGCGAGCCTGCGTTCTCGATTTTGGGGACAGTTGGGAGAGGCACCTTCCGTTGGTGGAGTTTGCCTACAACAACAGCTACCACTCGAGTATCCAGATGGCTCCTTACGAGGCGCTCTATGGCCGCAGCTGCAGGTCCCCCTTGTGTTGGGACGAGGTCGGGGAGCGCCAGTTGGAGGGACCAGAGATCATTCACCAGACCTCAGAGATGGTGAAGACGATTCGCGAGCGTATCCGAGTCGCTCAGAGCCGTCAGAAGAGCTACGCCGACCGTCGTCGCCGTGAGCTCGCCTTCGAGGTTGGTGACCATGTCTTCCTGAAGGTGTCCCCGATGAAGGGCATCTTCCGTTTCGGTGTGCGGGACAAGCTGAGTCCGCGTTTCATTGGGCCGTTCCTCATCCTCGAGCGAGTTGGGGAGGTGGCCTATCGCATAGCTCTGCCCCCACAGTTGGCTCAGGCCCATGACGTCTTCCATGTCTCGCAGCCAAGGCGTTATGTCCACGATCCTGCTCACGTCATCCCGTTCGAGCCACTCGTCTTCGAGCAGGACTTGCCATTCGTCGAGCAGCCGATCGAGATCCTAGACCGCCACGAGAAGAGGCTCCGTACTAAGACCGTCCAGTTGGTCAAGGTGCGATGGCAGCACCCTTCCGGTGCCGAGGCCACTTGGGAGCTCGAGGACGCCATGCGTGACGCGTATCCACATCTTTTCCCTTCTTAGATGTTCTTGTATTTATTTTGAGGACAAAATTTCCTAAGGGGGAAAAATGTTAAATATGTGTCACTTTTAACCTTCTGGTAACCATTGGAACATTCTAGTAGTTTTTCAGCTTTTTCATTTTTCGATCGGAACCGCTAAAATTTTAGACGTTTAGCTATCATCCTGAGTTTGAGAGCTCCGATTAAAAATCTAACTGCATATTATGTGTCCTGGTGCCATTCCAAGCCACTCACAAAAATTTCATCAAATTCCGGTAACGTTTCAGAATTTCGCAATTCCAAAGCGTATCCGGGTTTTGACCGAGCGAAAAGTCATTGGGAGACTTGACTTGGTCAAATTTAAACTTTGACTTGGTCAAATGATTTTGGCTTTTAGTGTGGTTGGGTTGACTAGGGTCAAAGTGCACTTAGACCACCTAAAGCTAACCTAAACCAAGCTTAACCTAATCTAATTTCAAGTGAGTGTGTGTGTGTGTGTGTGGTCCCCTTTAAACCCCACGCCCAAGAATAGTTCCCCCTCCCCTATTCATCATCTTCTCCACCAGAATTTCTCTCTCCCTCTCTTTAAATCCCCATTAAGACCTAGCTAGAGGTGTTGGATCAAGAAACCCTAGAAGGAGAAATGAAAGGTAAGGACCCGATCTATCCATCCATGGTTTCATTTTCAAGTTTCCTCTTGTGTGACCCCCTCTCATGGCCCCTTTTCTCCTCAGATTTCAGCCATTTTTAGGGCTGAAGGAGGGCTTGGTAGTGGTGGCCTTGGAGGTGGTGTTTCGGTGCGCAAAGAGCACCCGATCTCCTCCCCTTCCTTTCCTCTCCTTGGGTGAGTTTTCTTTCTTTCCTTTCTTGCTTAGATGCATGTATAGGAGGTGTTTATGGGTGTGCTTGGGGAGCTTGGTCGTTTGGGGGTTGGTGGGGGGCTGTTGGTGGCTGATGAAGGTGGTTGAGTTCGGCCCGGGCAGTGCGGGCTCGCTGACGAGTGCGCGCAGGCAGGCGGCGCAGGCAGGCAGGCGCGCTGTCGGGCGAGCTAGCAGGGCACGCGCGCGTGCGAGCGGGCGTGCGCGCGGGTGCTGCGCAGGGGGCGCAGTACGCGGGGCGAGCGGGCGGTGTGCGGTTGCTGCGGAGGGGACGCAGTGCGCGCAGGGCGAGCGGGGAGTGCGTGCGGGTACTGCGCTGGGGCGCAGTGCGTGCGGGTGCGCGTGCGGGGCGCTGCGCTAGGGCGCAGTGCGCGCGGGTGCATCCAGGGCTGGACGCGCTGTGCGCACGGGCGCCCGCGTGCGTGCGTCCGAGCGTGCCGTGTGTCTGGGCGCGCGGGCTAGGCGCGGCAGTGCGTCTGGGCGCGCCTGCTGGGGCGCGGCTGTGCGCCCGGGGCGGGTGGGCGTGCGTATGGCTGCCCGGGGGTTCGGGTGAGTCGGGGTGCTCGGACTCACATGCGTACGGGCCGTATGTACGTTTGTCCGAGTGTTGGGTATTTTTATATGTATTGTGTATTTTACTCACCGTGTTAAATACCTGTCTTGCAGATCTTGACGGACGGTCACGCGACGACCCGGGTATTGGTGAGTGGGACAATCCAACCCAGTTGGGAGGCGTATATGCTCTTAGGCATGTATCGTCCTCCCCTGGGGCACCATAGTTTAATATTAACTTGTATAATATTTAATCTATGCAGGCATGATTGTTATGTAGTATGCATGCCACCCTAGACCTTGCATGTTAGGGATTTGCACCCTTAGGATATGTGTAAGAGCTATGCATCCTGTCACCCTGTTTCATGCTAGGAAGCCTTGACCTGTGCATGTTCCCATTTAGTTTAATTTATTTAAATCAAATGTAAGTTATTTAGTAATGAGCATGCTTAGTAAATATTATAACCATGCGGTTATAATACAGGCTTCCCCGCATCGTAGTTATGCGCCCTGGAGGAATTCGCAAGAATTCATGACATTTAAATTGTTAGGAAGATGTGTTGCCGACGGATCCAAGTGGATCGTATACGTGTGGATAGGCTGTTTCTGTTCCCTTCATTGGATCCGTATAGAGACTGCCCCAGCATTTGATAGGCCTTCCTGACAGAGGGCTCCCATCAGTAGGCACCTCCTGATTTGGGTTCGGACTGTGCTGAATTGTGGGAGTGGACCAGGCGGCCTACGGAGTGGAGGAGAGACTATCGGTGGACCAAGGGTGATTAAGAGCCTAGTCAGTCCCAATAGCCGTGTCACCTATTTAGAGGGTGAGGTTGAGGGTGTGGTGGGTCGACGATGTTGCGACCCATTGAATTGTGTATTTCCTGCCACTTTGAGGCTTTGAATTATTTGTGGTTAATATAAATTGTGATGCATGGGTTGTGCTATTCACTGAGCGTGTGGCTCACCCCTCGCATAATTTTTCTCTAGTTATCACTGAATCGAACTTAAAGGAGGAGCTCCCCGAGGGACTTCATCAGTAGCGGAGCAGCGCCACATCCCGCGAGTGTTAGAGGCCATCAGCATCCATTTTTTATTGTATGTATTATATCTCCGTGCTTGGGCACCTATTTGTATCATATTGGATGTCATTGTATATATTGGCTCTCACAGGACAGTTGATTATGTATCGAGTCTGTAATTCAGACTCAGTCTTTTAGCTACCGCTATTTGTGTATATATCATGTCAGCCCTGCTTTTGTCTGTGTTGTCATTTTTAGCTGTTGTTTAGAGTATGTTATTGACCTCCTGTTTAGACTACTGATATCATATATACACTTGCCGGGTCCCGGGGACGGCCACCTTGGGGCGTGACAGATATATTACACCATCACGGTGTATGAAAATTAATTTTTTAAAAAAATTATATTAATGTATCTCACTGTGTGCTTCACTTTTTATAAAGTGAATCACTTCAATGGTTCAGTCCCACTCAATTGATGAAAACCTAGGTGGGGCAACTTCAACTTTTGTTGTTTAATTGAAGGATGTAAAGAAAATTAAGAAGACAGAGACCATGACAAAGAGAAGAAGACAGATGGAGCGCGGGTGGTGGGCAAGAGGGAGCGTCGTAGACGCTGGGCCACTGAACAGGAACGGTTACGGTGATCTCCCGGTCACTATTTCATATGCTTGAGGATGGGTCACTGGAGGAGAGACTGTCGAGACCCTCTGGTCTGCTGACGACGCGGTGGTATAGGGCACAGGGGGTTTGCTTGTCCAAAGATCGAGAAGGACTCCAATCAACGGGCTATTGGGCAGGAACCATGATCAGGGGCAACAGAGCTGATGTTACTAGACTCTTTCACCCCACAAAGGGAAGCAGCATACTTGTGAGGATGTCTGGTGGCCATGTTAGAAGGTAGATCACCTTTTTTGGCAGAGCTAAAGGACTCTTTGAAACTCATGTGTGGTACAAACTCTGTTGAGAGGGTTTGCCGTATGGGACCTAGAGCGTTCCTCGTTCGCATGGTCAGTGAGCAGCTAAGGAGGGATGCACTAGGTGTAATGGGGATAGAATGGAAGGGGGGTTAGATGCGGTTGAGGGAATGGGGACCAGAGTTCGGGGCCCTCCCTATCCAATGTCAGTTATGGAAGGTGGGACTATCGGGGCTTCCTGTTCACTTGCTGGAGACGGGATGTGTTCAGCATATCGTCTCCCAATTTGGCACTTTGGTGGAGCTGGTTCGATCGGACATGGATGAGCTGGAATGAACACTAAGGGAGGTTCTAGTCTTGACAAAAGGAAACGTCGTCTCATTCCCACTGGAGATGGTGGTTTCTCACAAAAAATGAATCTTTCTATGTAAATCTCAGGGCGGGGAAGGTGAACACCGCTTCCAATAAGCGATCATGGGCGGAGGTGGCAGGGTAAGCCGAGAATGGTGGAGATGAGAGCTTTGGGTTCTTCCAATAGTAACAAGGTGGTGCGTCGTCGTAGGCATTGATGGGGGAAGGCGCGGTGTACGTCGGAGTTGTCTCCAAGACACTCTATGTTGCAAGGACTCTGGCAAACCTCTCAACCAGCTGGCCCCAATGGGATTGGTCGTCTAGGGTCAAATCGGGTGGGTCTCAAGGTGCAAGTTAACATGCAAGGCATGCCAGAGTGATGACAAATCGCGTTCAGGTATCAAATGCGAAGAAAAAAGTTGGTCCGTTGGTGGTTGTGCATCTGGACAAAAAGTTGATTTCGTACGTTCACGTATGGACGATGGACCTCAGGAAGTGGCAAGTGACAGGAGGGGAGTGGGTGGTATACATGGGTACGAGGTTGGCAGTGGTCAGCTCAACTAAATGGGGAGGACCACATGTGAAATCGTGATTGACAACTTAGGGGTAGGGAAGTCAATTCTACCCATGGAGGGGGTTTCAGACTCGGGTCAGATGGGTCTGGGCTGGGCGTGGGCTCTATGGGAAAGGGATGCGATTACTGGCTCCCATTTATTCAGGAGGGTTTTCTCTGATGGATCTGGCGCTTTGGACTCAGGATCGGTTTCAAGTGGGTCCATCTCGTTCACAGTCCCGATGTTGCCAAAAGCTGGGTAACATATTCCTTAGGCCAGATGCCTCCTAAAGGGGAAGTGCTCCCATGCTCCAGTCAGGTCAACATCGCCATCAATGGACGGACTGGGTGGGAGCAGTGGGCAATCGAAGGATGCGCCTAGGGACCGGGTTGTGCCCTCTACGGATGTCTCCCTCTTGGCTTTGCCTGGTGTGGGCGGCATACCAGGGGAGCAGGCTATGCAGCTTGGTTTGGACGTTCACGTAGTACATAAAAAGGTAAAATTTGGGGAGTTTGTCTGCAGCACTTTCGGAGAGGTGCTTTTCCAGACTGCGATGAGTCCTAGGGGCTAGGTCTCAATGAAACAAGTGGGAGTTTGGCGAAGGAGGTCCTTGGGTGGGGGGACCACTCTTGTCGAGGATGAGATTTCATCTCAGTCTTATTGAGTGCCATCTCTTGGAATATACGGGGGATGTACGACCCCCAAAAAAACGTGTGGTGGCCAACATGGTGAGAAGCATGGGGATGCAGCTGGTTTGTTTACAAGAGACAAAGCTAGATGGCCCGGTGAGTTCTGAGCTAATAGCTTTCGGTAGTGGCAGACTTGATGAGATGGTGTGGAAAAGCGCAGTGGGCTGCTCGGGTGGGATCATTATTGCATGGGACTCTACGAAATGGGAGAAGCTGGACTCCCTTGAAGGCGAATTCTCTCTATCGGTGTTGTTTTGAGAAAGGGAGCGTGATTGTTGCTGGTTTTTCTCGGGGGTCTATAGTCCCCATCGCTCAACGGCTCGAGGGAGGTTGTGGGAGGAACTGTTGGCGATAAGGGCGGTGTGGATCACTCCTTGGTGTCTTGCGGGCGACTTCAACATCACTCGTTTTTGCAAGGAGAGAAACAAGGATGATGGCGAATCTCCGTCTATGCGCTCCTTTTCCAAGTGGATTGAGGAGGAGGAACTGTTGGATCTACCCATCATCAACCATTCTTTATATGGAGTCATATGGGGGAGGACCCTGCGCTAGCTCGTCTTGATCGGGTGATGTTTGATCTGGAGTGGGACAACATGTTCCTAGGTTGCGAGGTATGCGGTATGACCCGAACCCTTTCTGACCATACTCCATTAGTTTTGTATGCTCTACCTGGTCGTAGGAAGCTGTGAAAATTCAAGTTCAAGGCTTGGTGGATCGTGGTGGAGGGGTTTATGGAGGTGGTCCAGGAGTCGTGGACTGCTAATGTAGGTGGCATGACAGGTGCGAAGTGGCTGGCTCTTAGTCTCATTTGAAGGTGTGGGGAAGACGAGCAAAGGAGGATCAAGTCTGATGGAAACGCCTGTTGTTGGCAACTATAGGCGCTCTCGATGCTGAAGAAGAGCATGGTATGCTCAACAAGGCGCTCCTTTCACAGCGTGCAGAGGTGCGAGCGGGCATAGATCAAATTCTGAAAATAGGAGGAAGTGGAATGGTGACAGAAATCAAAGACACTATAGATCAAGGCAAGGGATAGCAATACAAAGTACTTTCACAAATTCGCTTCCCACAGGCGTCGTGTGAACAGAATTTCAAACTTGTTGGTGGATGGTGAACTGATTGAAAACAAGGGGGACATCGGTAGGTGCTTGGTCAAGCACTTCAGCTCTGCATTTAAAAAAGACTGGAGTTGGCGACCTAAATGGTTTGATGAGGAGCTGAATAAATTTTCTAACTCGTGCCTTGAGGTGCTGGAAGTGAGTTTCTCTGAGGAGATTCATAGTGCCATCTTTGGGGCAGCGGTGAGAAGGCGATGGGGCCTGATGGCTTTGGTCTCCAGTTCTTCCAACACTTCTGGGGGCTTGTGAAGGATGATGTTCTCAGTGTTTTCACTGAATTACAACGAGGAGCGACAGGGATAGGGTGTCTGTATGCAACATCAATTGTGTTGATCCCAAAGAAGGATGGGGCGATCTCCGTGAACGATTTTTACCTGATCTGTCTTCTTAATGGCACTTATCTGAATGGAAAAGGTGCTTGCTAACTGGTTGCGCAAGGTGAGTGATTATTTGGTGGAGGACGCTCAATCTGCGTTCATCTCAAGGCGATCTCTTCAGGAGGGGTTCATTGTGGCCAAAGAAATCATTTCGGCGATTCATAGGGAGGACCGAAAGGGTGCGTTGCTCAAGGTGGACTTTGAGAAAGCATACGACAAGGTGGATTGGACGTTCCTTTTTCATGTTCTGAGTTTGCATGGGTTTGAACCACCATGGATCCGTATGTTGGAACTATTCTTGTGCATAGCAAAACCCTGCGTGGTGGTTAATGGGGAGTCATGTGGTTTCTTTCAATTGAATAAGGGGCTCTATCAGGGGGTCGTTATCCCCAGTATTATTCACAAAAGTGGCAAACGTCCTTCGTAGGTTGTGCATGGCCGCGGTGGAGGCAGGCTGGTTAGAAGGGCTGGCCGTGTGTCGATCCGGATGAAGGATCTCTCACATTCAGTTCGTTGATGACACCTTGATTCTCGTGGAGCCACGAGTGGAGGTATTCTATGGTGTGCGTTTTATCTTGAGGTGCTTTGAGTTAGTGTCGGGTCTTCGCATCAATTTTGGAAAGTGTTCACTACTCACAATGAACGTGGAGGACAACATGGCAAATAGGATGGTGGGGATAGCGGGTTGTCAACATGCGCAATTTCCATGTTGCCATCTTGGTCTTCCTCTGGTTTCAAGCAAGCTGTCTCGGCGGGGGTGGTATCCGGTAATCAAAAGAATGGAAAGGCGACTACAAGGGTGGCATGGAAAAATTCTCTCATAGGGGGGCAAGCTAACCCTAGTGCAGGCAGTGCTATCTTCGCTTCCCCTCTTCTATTTATCGTTATTCCAGGCTCTGAAGGGAGTTCTAGCCCGAATGGAGCAAATCCGCGGCAGATTTTTCTAGAAGGGAGCATCAGCGGAGGCAAACACCCCCTATCTGGTTCAATGGTCCACAATTTGTATGTGGTGAAATAAGGGGGGGTTGGGCATTTTAAATTTGGATACCATGAATAAAGCGCTGCTCTCAAAATGGTGTTGGAACTGGGTCACTAAACGGAGTTAGCATGGGTCCGTGTGTTCAAGGAGCGACACGCGATACCTCCAATGCAAGGGGACGGACGCCGGTCTTAGTTCCTCATTGTTCTCAGTTATGTAGAGGTTTTTTTTTTTTAATCTTTGGGAGGACTTCGCAAAGGAGATTGCATGGATAGTTGGGGAGGGATCATCGTGTCGATTTTGGGAAGACCGATGGTGCGCAGAGCATGACTTGCGGTCTTTATTTCCTCGCCTCTGGTCCAAGGCAGTCCGCCAGGAGGGGCTGATCTACTACTTCTGGCTGATGGATTGGCATGGTCAGTCGTGGGATGCACGAATGCGGCGTGGCCTCAGTGGCGTGGAGATTCAACAGTTCTTGCAATTACTGGCATTGCTCAAGGGACAGAGGCCTATGGTGGGATTAGGCGATGGGGTGTTTTGGGTGATGAAACCTTGAGGGGTATTCGGTGCATGCGGGCTATGATTGGTGGGCTCGCGACTGTGTCTTTGACGCGCAAAAGGCTCGGTGGACGGGCTCAATTTGGAAGGCCAAGATTCTCCTTAAAGTGAAAAGCTTTTCATGCCTTTTACTACAAGAACGATTGGTAACAAGGGTGCATCGCCCGACGTCCACGAGGATTTGTGCTCTTTGTTGGGCTGCAGAGGAAACAATTTTTCACATTTTTTGTGATTGCCTAGTAGTGACTCGATTATGGCTTATTACGGGGAGACTAGTGGAGAGGAACTTGTCATTCCGTTCAACAGAGGAACTCTGGGAGACGGTGCTACACATGAAGAAGTAGGGGGATAGGAGCAAGTCGGGGAAGATCAGGCTATCCATTATTCCAGCATGCACGTGGGCAATCTGGCTTGAGCATAATGCAGTGGTTTTTAGGGGGTCGACCTTCTATTTTGATAACTTATGGGAGAGAGCGTGGTGCTTCGTTCGTAAATGGGGTGCGGTACTGGCTGAAGCTTCGGTTATTAGAGTGGAGAATGATCATTTACAAGTGATCAAGTGACATATTTTGGCTCGAACTTGGTCGAAGTCTCTTCTACCCGGCTCTGATATATATTTGTTTTGGTTTTTACTTCCTATTTTTCTCTCACCCCCTATTTAGACATTTTCCATCTTGTACTCTTCTTTACGAAATAGAAATGCTTATATTATCTAAAAAAGAACATATACTTCAATGGGTGTGTATATTTTTAATAAAAAAAAGCCGATAAAAACTACCAACAGGACCACATGCAGGGCGGGATGACACATAATAATTTTTAACTGAGTTTCTCTCCCAATTTTCAAGCGTACATCAGAATGTCCAACATTCTTTTGAGCCAAATGAAGCATCTTTAACTGAGTCCCTCTCCTCTTTACTCCTCTGTTTTCCACTGTATTTTGGTTCAGGGTGGTAGTCCCTTCTCCCTTCCCCTGCTTCTAACACTTTTTGGCTTGTCATCTGAGCTGTACATTTGTTTATAAGTTGCAATAGAAGCTTTACATTACCAAAAAAAAAAAACGTCTTTTAAATTCATGAAAAGACAACATTGTTTTTAAGTTTCCCCAGAAATGTTCTCTACCCAAAACACTTGCTCTCCTCTCCATTGGATATAAGATTATTTTTGGGGATTGTTTATTGAATTTTGTTGCAGTTATGGCGTGGAGATTCGGATTCTGTCTCAAAAAATGCAGCAGTCCCACCACTAATGGCATTTCTTTAGAATTCCGGGAAAGCCAGGGAACCAAGTTAATGCGGTAAAGTTCGGGAATAAAACCTACTATCTTTATTCTTCATGATTATTTAATATAGATATATTTTGTACTTGTTCACACTAAGTCTGTCAATTATCCAAAAAAAATCTGAATCCGATCTGAATCCTTTTAAGATCCGAAATGCGGATATGGATATCAGTCTATCCGATCCCAAAATTATCCGTATCGGATATATATAATAAAAATATATATATTTGTATTATATATTGCCCATATTGTTATCTTGTACGATTAATTACAATAATAATATATTATAATATTATTAAATTTTCAATGTATGATATCTGAAAGAGATAATGAGCCTTAAAATCTTAATTTTAATTTTGATGTCTCTATAAAATATCACTTGATTATCCAAATTAATGTTAATATTCAAACATGTCAATTATCCAAAAAATATCCGTATCCGATCTGTATCCGAAGGGATCCGAATCCAAAAATTAATATTCGTATCCGAATCCGAAAGTTAGGATATGGATATTGACATATCCAATCCGTATACGTCCGATTAACAGGCTTAGTTTATCGGTTTCTTATCTTTAGTTAGGCAAGTATTCTTGAATATCTTATTTTTTGGGCCTAGTTTTATAAACAGATAAATTTTTAAGATAAGTTAGTCTAATTTATGGGGATAAAAAAAATTACTATTTTTATCCAAATTTGCATTTGGTAATGCTTTTTTATTATCCTCATTTTTTGTATTCTTATCCTCAATCTTGTATTTGGATCAAATATGAAATAACTTCAAATTTAAAAAAGAAATACATCTACCGTTTCTATTAATAGGGCATTAATATTGTTTGGTGGAATACATTCTTTTTTTTTTTTTTGGAATGGTAGTCATAAATGTTATCTCAATTTTACAAAATATAGATAAAAAATTGGAACAAAATCTGTTTCACCTTTTACCTAGAACAAACTATCCTCATTTTTTATCTCAAAAGGTGGACAGTTGTCCATACTTTATCTCTTTTTTTTAATGCCATATGGGATAACAAGTAATTTAATTTAATTTTTTCTTTATCCCAATCCCTTATTCCCATGTCAAACTAAGCTTTGATGATTGTTCAGTACAATCTCATCAAATTGTCCCACCTGACTTTGGCCCAGTGACAGTGGACACCCCTCTTTGTGAGAGGGTTGCCTTCTATATGCAAGAATTCGATGAAAAACCAACCCGTATGAGCTTAATTGGGTGTTGTATGGGCTTTGTTTCCATGGTAGTTTTGGGTATATAATGGTAGTCCTTATACTTTAGCTAGTGTTGTTGGGACTTTGTAGCCTTTCAGTAGCCTTTGGGTACCAAAAAAAAGAAAAAATAAAATCTACACGCAATACAACGAAGATGCATTTTGGAATGAATAAAAAAAATAAAAAAAAAAGAATGAAAAAAGGATCTGCACGCCAATACAATGAAGATGCGTTTTGGAATGAATATCAGAAGGAAAAAGAAAAAAAGCATTTTCGAGAAGATGAAAAATCAAATTTTTTAAAACTGATGATAGTATACACTATATCAAAACTTATTAAGATCACTCAACTGGTTTTACATTTCTATTCATAACTCCATGTTCCTCTTTAGCAATTAACAAGGTATATATATCTTGTAAAAAATTTCTTTACATATTCTATAAATTAGTCTATATAATTAATTGTAGTATATGTTTCATCTTTCAAATCTCATTGAATATGATATACTATTTTTAAAATAATATAAAATGGTGTGGATTGTATTTGGGCGACTGTAACATTTTCCTAAGATAAATTTAATTACATGGAATTTTGAACAAGAGGAAATGGATGATTAATTATTGGAGAATGTCAAGTAGAATTTTTTTTTCGAGCCCCAATTACAGTTCACACATATTTTGGTTTTTTTTAATAGTAAATTTCATCTCATGAGATATATCTTTTATAAACAATGAAATATCTACTCAATGAATTCCATATATCTATTTATTAAAAATGTGAAAAATTTTCAATAATGTATATATCTCATTAATGTGAGTATATAACAGTAAGATGTATATGGGATTAGAATGAAGCTGGAAAAAAAAAATTGGATCTTAATTATTTGATCATGATAAATGGTTTGGAAAAGTTAAATGTTTGTGGCGACATAAATTCAAGTGGTGATTTGAAGCTTGGAAGACAATGCACAAAAGCCACAGTTATGTTTCATTTGAATTAAGGGTTATCATTTGACCTAAAGCCTGTAAACAAGACTTCCTTGGCTCGAGTCGATAGGGCTTATTCAAGTCCGGTCTACTAACCTGTCGGAACTAGGCCTATTCTAGCAGGCACATAGGCCCGTTCGTGCCAAGTTGGGAGGGGAGCTACCTACAATTTTTTTTTTTGGGAAGGAGGGGGCCAACTGCTCCCTCTCCCAATCTGGTGCCCCTCCCCCCATTTATTTGGGAGAAGCCCTTTAATAATTAAAAAAAAACAATAATAATAATCTAGGGGCCAAACGGCCCGCCTGATATCCTAAGGCCAGAAGCCCTGACCTAGCCCGGGCCCGTGGATAAGTCTTGGGTATGAAGTTTTAGTTTATGAAAAAGATACACACAGCCTCCATTGCAGCCCCAATTACAATCTATCCTGTTTTTTTTTTAAAAAAAGAAATCATACACTTGTCTTTTGAAATGCACGCTGTTATATGAAATGAAGTATATACTGAGATACATTAGTGTTCTTTTCTTCATAGTGAAAAAATGAAAAAAAATTATGTCATATACTATGATAGGACCCATACACTATGATAATGCAGTATATACTACGTTATCATAGCGTATGGGGCTGCAAAACGTACTGCAAAAAGGACTGCGTGTATCAATGCTCGTTTAGGAAAAAGATACACACAGGGTTGGCCCGTGGCTTAAGCCCAGGGCCAGACTTGAACCATGTTTTCATGAGCCAGCCTGGTCCGTTACCGATGCCTAATTTGAATGAGATCATTGCATTCAAAGCTGTAGTTTTTTCCTAAAAGGAAAAACGTGGGTAGTCTTGTGTGGAATCCCCATATGATTTTAATTTTTTAAAAATTAGTGTGGGATTATTCAATTAAGATTTTCTTTGACAAAAGATCAATGTCCATGAATTTTTAAATTCTGAATTATTTAATTAGAACATTACTGAGTTGTTGACAAAAAATCGAGCATCATTTGATTGAGACATCAATTGTGACAAAAAGTCAAAATGTTATGTGTTATTCAATTTCAACAATGATTTGTAAAGATTTTCATAAGTCGTAGACTTAGTAGATTTAGAGAGAAAATATAAATGAAAAAGTCATTTCAAAATCTCACAGTGAGATTCTCATAGACTTTAACTCTACCACTGTGAACATCTTCTTCTTCTGTTTTAACATTAATCTCTTCTTTT
The DNA here is from genome assembly GCA_030737835.1 of Acorus gramineus. Classification (NCBI taxonomy): domain Eukaryota; kingdom Viridiplantae; phylum Streptophyta; class Magnoliopsida; order Acorales; family Acoraceae; genus Acorus; species Acorus gramineus. Next base: position 2,917,697 of record CM060856.1, on the reverse strand, counting down.
TCTACTTTTTTTTTATGTTGTTTTTTATAAATGTTTTTATTTTTTATGGATGTTCATTTTTGCATCTCATGTCTTTCATAAATTTGTTGCAATTTTCTTATGATTTATCTATTTTTCATCTCTAATTTCACAAAATCTGACTTCTATTTTTTATTTTTGATGATTGTGCATATATATAAAATATTGTTATCACCTCATATGTTTCATAAAATGTTTGAGAATGGTGAATTTGATTGTGTTGTAAGCAATCATTTTCATTATTATTGTTATTATTATTAGTTGTTATATAATATATGCCTAGATCCACAATTATTTTCAGCTATATATGTTTCTTTTTGTTATTTATTTGATTAAATGTGCAATAACTCTATATGTGTAAAACTTGAATTTTATGATAATGAACTTGATGAGTTGATGTTGGTTAAATTTGTACTCATGGTTGAACTTGTATTATTTTGTTCTATAATTATATGATGATTTGAATCTTATATATATCACATCTTTTATATATTAAATCTTCATTATTAAAATATTCTTAATTATTTTTAAGTTGTATTGTCATTTGAAAATGTATCAACAAGAGGAAGATGTACCTAAAGAAAAGGAAATGTTGGAAGAGGATGAAGGGGGCACAGTTGAAGATCGGATGAAATTGACAACGATGATGAATTTGATGTGGGAGTAAATAAGCATCAATGACAATAATGGGATTTGTTACTCAATTTAAAAGCATAATTTCTCAATGGTGTATTGAACCTCCACTAGCTCGACATCCTATTTCTACTATTAAATACACTTATATGCATTATAAATTAACCGGTGATAATCAAAATAGATTCCGTAAGTTGTATAGTATGTATCCTGATGCCTCACAGAAATTTTGCAGCATCATTAAAGAAAAATATTTTTACAAGATGCTAGATTTATTTGTGTCAAAGAGATACTTGCCAATTTTCAAATGATAGCCGGGCAAAATTCTCCATGTTGTCAAACTTGTATGACTTTTAGCCAATCTAAATGGACTATTATTTAGAATTTTAATAAAATGTTGAAGGTAAGAAATCAAATAGCACCGGAGTTCATGGATAAGCCACGATGTTTAATTTCACAAAAAAAATAGAAAATATTCGATTCTATTCTTATTATAAGTTAATGACAAAATAATGTCGTTGCAAAAGTATATATTGTGAAAATCTGTAAAAAAAAATATGCAAAAATCCATCGGTGAATTTTTTTAAAAAACTCTAAAAATCTACAAATGTTTGTGAAAAGTCAGTAAAATTTACAAAAGTTTATCACTTAAATATTGTCCGTACAAATATGTGAATGAGCTCGATCCATTTGGCTCGTCGGATGGGCACAGGGCAACATGTAAACTTGCCGAGTGGGCAAGGGTGGTCGTGCTAGGTTGGTGTGCTATCGGTCGGGCCGTAACGCCATGACATGTATTCAATTAGAGCGTTGATACACGCACTCTTTTTTGCAGTCCGTTATGCAGTCCCATACACTATAATAACATAGTATATACTGCACTATCATAGTGTATGGGCCCTATCATAATATATGATCCAATTTTTTTTCTTTTTTTCATTATGAAAAAAAATATATTGATGTATTTTAGTATATATTTTATTTCATATAACAGCATGTACTTCAAAAGGTGAGTGTATAATTTAAAAATAAAATAAAATGAGATAGACTGCAATGGGGGCTGTGTGTATCTTTTTCCATTCAATTAACGTGTCCACATGACATGGCTCATTAGCTCATTAGCCGGTTCACTAACGGGCCGGGCCGGCACCGCTCAACCCATTTTACACCTCTTCCAACATTCCATCTCTCCTTGCCAAACAAGAAACACTTTGGAAATGATAAACCCTAGCCCTTACTCAACATTTGATTATCTAATTCTTGACAGTTAATTCAAAAACAAAACAAAAAAAAAGTTGGGAAGTATTCTTAAATTGAAAAAAAAAACATTTTTCTATGTTAAGTTTCCTTTTATTGAGGTATTACCAGATTTTAACATAGATGAGAAAAGGCCATTAGGTCATTTTATATTAACATATAGTTGAATGATACTTTTTTTTTTTTTTTGTATAATTTTAACAAGTGGCTGATTTCGGTGTATCTAAATCTTTGGAGTTATTTTTTGGTTTTTTTTTTTTGTTTTAATTAGTCATACATTTTTTATGCACAAATGATCCTAACAAAATAAATCTTAATAAAATAGGAAAAATAAAAATAACTCATACATTTCAAAAAATTAAGAATAAAAATAAACAAAAATAAGGAAATAAACAAAAAAAAATCAAAAGTAAAACTAAAATATGAAAATCAACACAACCTAATAAGATCATCTTCCTTGCAAATCAAACAATAAATAAAATAAAATACCACTGGAAAGAAAATTAAAATAATTATATACTAAATAACAAATAAAAGCTGAGCCTCTAAAATAAAAATAAAAGAAGAAGAAGAAGAAGAAGAAATTATTAAATTTCCACAAATATCTGTAAGTAAAACAAAAAAAACTCCTAATAAAATAGGAACAAAAGAAATTATTCTGCTTTATAGGTAGGCCTGTCAACGGGTCGGGTCCGGGTCGGGTCGGGGTGGACCCGGACCCGACCCGTGACAGGACCCGGCGGTCCAGGTCCAACCCAGGACCCGACGGGTCCGGGGAAATGTGGACCCGGACCCGGACCCGTCGGACCCGGGTCGGGTCCGGGTCCGACCCGACCCGGATGGTTGGGTAAAAAAAAAAAGAAAAAAAAGAGAAGAGCTCATGTATTTGTTTGCCTTATCATTCTATTTGAAATTTTTTTGTAATAAAACATTATTGTTAATGAGACTATGTTTGAATATAATTTTATACAATTCAAAAGAAGTAAATGAATTATTAAACAACATCTAAAACAATAATCACTAACATAAAAAACATATTAACTTAAATAATAAACATAACTAACCTAAACAACATTCAAAACAATATTAACCGAAACAACATTCAAAACAATAAACACTAGCATATTAACCTAAATAATAAACATAAATCATGCAACAAACTAATTAATCATACAAATTCAAATGCTAATAAGTTAATTGTCCAAAACAAACCGATTTATAGGCTTGTTATGATTGTAGATGCAAAAATAAGTTAAGTAAGAAATAAAATTATGTATCAACTAATACTAATGGTCTTATAATATATGAACATATATTAAAAAAACAGTCGGGTCCAACGGGTCCAACGGGTCGGGGCGGGGTGGACCCGGACCCGACCCGTTTGTTTGTTCGGGTCCGCCGGGTCGGTCCAACTCGGGTCGGGTCCAAATCGGGTCGGGTATATTACACATGTAATCGGGTCCGGGTCGGGTCGGGTCCGGGTCTGGACCCGACCCGTTGACAGGCCTATTTATAGGTAGGGGACCTAGGCTCTTTGTAGGTAGAGGGCCTAAGTGGCATTGCTTCCCTGTACCCAAGGTCAAACCGGTAGGAGGCGCAAATGAAATTTGAATTTTCATAATTCATAAAATCTGTGTCACATATTTACTCTGATGAGAATGTTACTTACACGCAGTCTCATCGTGCTACCCTTACATAGTTTTTATGTTTTAATAATCTATGTATACAAACACATATATACATGCATACCAATTATTAGTATTAATCTATTTAACCGATATAATAAAAAAAAATGATTTTTTTTTTACATGATGTATACATTTGAGCATCATTGAGTTGTGGGCCGGTTTAGTGCATCTGTTTAAGCAAGATTCGGTGCATTCTGATCAATGAGCGCACTTTGAGCATCATTGAGTAGCTGGAATGGCAATGCTCCGTTAAGAGATAAACCTTTTTTATCCACGGCGTTGTGGTCTTTGGGCCCAGGTTTATTTCCTACTGCTTATTTTTGTATTTTTATCGCTTCTCCCCCTTATTCGAATTTTGTCTATCTTAATTCTTAAACTTTATTTAAAAATAGACATTGACTGTATTTTAGACACACGAAACTACGCGTGGGACACTGCACAAACCCCAACCCCACCAACAAGGAATGTCTAATTAATAATGGCATTGCCAGTAAGATAGGCTTTGAAGTTGGTGGTCTGGTCATCCCTTCGGGGTGGTCCCCAACTGGATATGCATGCATCTCCTCATTCAAAGTCCAAACCAGGGAATATCTAAAGCCCATTGTTTTGTTCACATTCTAGTAGTACGTGGCGACTGTTCCGTGGGATTGACTCCGTCATGCATGTTTTTTTAAACATGGAAAGCACGCACAGCCCAAAAGTCAAAACACCACGCTAATCAGGTTTTTTTTTTTTAATGCATTTATTTAATGTTGTTACTTGAGTAGTTTCTTGTCTGTCAAGGAATTAAATTTTATTTGATAACGTGTCGGTCTCATCGCGTTCTAATTGAAGGCTAATGGGCATATAATTGAACGGATTAGAGCCACGTGTCACAGAATTAAGAGAAAGGCAGACGGCAGGTGCATAATTAAATGATGATGATGACTCTAGAAACGTCTCCGGCTCTCCCCTTCTCGATCTCCTCTTCCAAGTTTCCGTTACCACAAGTTTCTTCTCCTCACCCCCTATAAAAGTTGACCAATACACGAAAACACACAAAAGTCACAAAATATATATATATATATATTTAAAAGCATGGAGAAGCTATTGGCGATGTCGATCTTGAGCTCTGCCACAGCCGACATGAGCGCGGAGGGGTGGATGAAAGCTTGGTTGAAGAAGGAGAGCAAGTCCGAGAAGGAGATGACGATGAGGAAGGTCGACAAGGAGAACGAAAAGCCTGCGAAGGTGGAGCAGAATGGAAAGCAGCAGAGGCGAATCCGGTTCGCACAAGAGTTCGACGGGCTCGACTTCTTTGAGACCCTCGTCTCTCGTTGATTCGTCCCCCATTTCTTCTGTCGTCTTTGTCGTCTTCTTTTTTTTTTTCATTTATAAGGGGATTTTTGTTTAATTATTGAGGTTGAAGAAATTGTAGATACTCTTTTGTTTTTTTCGCCTCTCTTTTGTGATATATATATATATATATTTATAGTGGTTCCTTGATGAATGATGGGAAAGGCTTTTTTGTGATCATTGTTTAGATTTCTTAAGATTTTTACTATACTACTTTTAAAGCTTCTGTTTTGGTCAACTTATAGCTAAATGAGTTTGTTGATTTTAAACTCAGGTTAAAGGAAAAAATATAGGAGCGCCGTCCGATTACTTTATCCGAACATCATGTACTCCATTATGTACTCTGTATTTTGGTGAAGCTAAAAATGGATTTAAAAATGGAATTGGGTGTAAGAATGCTCCATTATGTACCCTGTAGTTTCTTTGATAATCTTTTATTTTTTTATTTATTTTTTTTGCTTTGTAAGAATCGACCACCCCGCTAAGGGGGTCTGCCATAATAATAATAATCTTTTATTTAGCATACTTAAATAAATGAGACAATCATAATTCACTTCTTAAAATCAAATTTTATTTGTTAAGCTAAGCAAGGGTTAAATGTGATTCTCTACAAACAAAATTCATTTTTAAAAATTAAAACATTGACTTATTAAACCACAAATACAACTCTCTTAGATGTCATAAGTTTTTAGTTGCGGAGTCTTAACAATGTATTTTAGGCACTGCTGCGTGGAAACCTCTTACTACTGGATATGCATCTATTCATAATAACAAGACGCTTTGAAACTGGAGGTCCATTCCCCCTCTTGAGAAGGGGTCAACAACCGGATATGCATCCTCTTCATCCAAAGTCCAAACTACTGAACATCTCTAGTCATCTATTTTGGTGAGTTTCGTCGTAAATGACAGTTTTTCAGTATCCATATTTGCTTGACTACGTCAAAAACACGTACTCGTCCATAGTCAAAAACGCATATCTTCCATCTTCTGGAGTCATATGGACGCCAGAGGAAGAGTCTACCAGCCCAACACGCACAATTTCAAATGTATTTTGACTTCTTCAACATGATCAGTTTTTTTAACTGCTCATTAGACCCATTTATTATCAGTTTTTTTAACTGCTCATTAGACCCATTTATTATCTTTTTTTTAAGAAATTATTCATAAATATATTCCACATTAAATGCAATCACATAACAATTAAGAGTGATTTGTTATTTTTAATATGTCTAAAACTTTCCCTCCCAAAACAATTTATACAAGATGTTCTAAAAAATAAAATTTATAGTGATTTTATTTTAGAATTTTTTTCATCTTGATTTTTTAATTCTAGAAAATAAGATCATGCATAGGATAAATATTTATCATTTATATTTAATTTTTTTAATAATTAAAAATATATATTATAATTTTTTATACAATATCATGAGTGGTAAACGAGCCGAACGAGCTGAGCTTTGACATGTTTAAGCTTGGCTCGTTTATAAACGAGTCGAGTCGAGCCGAGCCGAGTCGAGCTCACGAGCCTCAATGAGCCTAACATTTTTTTTCATTTTAGGGTCTTATAAAAGAGTTTAGTCAAGTTTCAACTAAGTTTTTTATAACACAACGAGTCGAATTTAAACACAAAATGAAATTCGATCCAGGTCCCGAGCCTAACCGAGCTTTAGAAATTGTTCAAGCTCGCTCATTTGTTTAATCGAATGAGCCTGAACGAGCTTAAACCGAGCCGAGCTCGAGCGGCTTGGTTCGTTTACCAGCCCTAATCACGAGAGGTATTTTGGGTTAGTAAAAATACTTAATCACTTTAAATTGATAGCGCAATTACATTTAATGTGAAAACTAAATATTTAAGGAATTCTAATAAATATAAAAATAATATATGAGTTTCAACCAGTGTCCTAAGTGCACTAGTTAAAAAAACCTAAAATAGAATCATCCAAAAATATCGCCGAACATTACCAAAAAACGGCCTAATCAATGCCGATTAATGTGATTCACAAAGACATAATAAAGTCCGATGACGGCGGGCCATATTATTAATTGAACAAAGAAAATTAAAGCGAGGGCAATTGCCTAATTAAATGATTCTTCGTCTCCTCTTCCAAGTTTCCTTGAATTCTCTCCCCATCCCCTATAAAATCTCACTTGCCCAACCCCCAAGTCTCATTAATAAATCACACAAAAAAAAAAAACATTAATAAATCAATGGAGAAGCTTTTGGCGATGTCGATATTGAGCTTTGCCACGACCGACATGAGCGCGGAGGGGTGGATGAAAGCATGGCTGAAAAAGGAAAACGAGTCCAAAAAGGAGACGACGATGAGGAAGGTCGACAGAGAGAACGAGCCGCTTGTGAAGGTCAAAAAGAATGAACAGCAGCAGAGGCGGATCCGGTTCGCACAGGAATTCGACGGGCTCGACTTCTTTGAGACCCTCGTCACTCGTTGATTGGTTCCCTATTTCTTCTGTTGTCTTTGCTTACTTTTTCTTTATTACGGGATTCTTGTTTAATTGTCGGGGGTCGTAGAAACTGTAGACACTCTTTTCTTTTTTCCTTGTGCCCTCTCTGTTTCAATTTTGCGCTTGGTTAATTACTTGAGAGAGATTTTTGTGATGAGATCCATGTTTTTACAAATTTTTTATCTTTCCTTTTGACTATTGTTTCTGTCAACTTTGAGTTTCAAATGACATTATCTATTTGTTGGTTTGAGGCTTTGAGGTTCAATAAAATATAGGGTGTTTCCAAGAAATCTAATTATGATGGGCGTTAATAGCTCACTAACAAGAACAGAGATACGCTAGGGGGGCTGACAGTCTGACACACATCCTAGGAAGGTGACGCCGCACTGACGGCTTAAGCAAAACATATAATTTTGTTGGGGGATCGGTTAAACTGTGAATCTAAATCAAAACAGATTTTTTTTTGGATTTTGGATCAATAGAATTTTTGTTTGGTTTGAATATGGTTTGAAAAATTAATAAATTGATCTATTTTTAATTTATTTTTAAAAAAAACTAAATTAACTAAATCGAATTAGTTTAAACACATGATTATTTATAATTAATATTCATTTAGATCATTTTTTTTATCAAAAACTATATTATTGTTATATTATTAATATTTATAAAAAAAAAATGAATACACTAATTTATATCATCAGTCCTATCCTTTTGATATTTTATGTAAAGTTGTTATCAACTCAAAAAAATAATCTAGCAAACCCAAATAGGTGGGATGAAAAAAATAATTGGGTATATATATGTTTATTTTTAACGGTTCAGTTCAATTTTAGGTTCGATTTTTGGGTTATATGGGATTATACTTTGGTTCAATATGGATTTGTAAAAAATCGAATCAAACCGACTGAATTGCACCGCTAATCTGTATAGTACCCTAATAAGGCGATGTCGTATAGACGATTCACACCAATGGAAGGAAAATGTGCCGATTGTTCAGAAACACTCTGAATCACTATTAGGATTCCTGGATAATTTTATCTATGTGAAATAAATAATTCTATGCGAGATAATATTTTACACAACCCTAATCAATCACTGACGCAATAAAAAAAATATTAAAGCAAGCAAACTATAAGAAAACACCAAATTTAACGTTGTTCGGCTTAAGCCTACATCCATAGGGTACTTCAACAACAATCCATTATCTCAATGTAAATTGAAATTTGCTGGAAGAACCTGAAGGGGACTGCTCCTTTTTTTTATGTCCTCTTTTCTCTCTCTTCTTTCTCTCTCCATTGCCGCCAAACACATGCCGAAGACCCTCTATATTTCTTGGAAAAGACAAAGGAAACCACACATGCTTATGCGTGTACACGGGCGCATAATGATGCATTGTTTGACGCATGCAGGGGCATATATAATAACATGAAATTATTTTTTGTCTAAAAAAAAACACCCTCTATTTCTTTCCCTAGATGAATTTTTAAATTGGGCCCCATGCATATTCAGAAAATCTAACTTGTTTAATATTATACATAATTTTATTTTAAACTATTATAATGTTATAAAATAAATATATAATTTATTTTATAATAATTTAAAAGCCTAAAAGCAACAAAAAAATATAAATTTAAATGCAATGAAAAGGTTATAAAATCATAAAAATAAAGGGTTTGAGCACTATTTATTATAAGGAATTTTTAGTTTTAAGTCCATGTAAACATGTCTATTTAGGGATTGATCCATCTCTTCTTCACATTTCTTTTTTAAGTCCCCATATTCAACGGCCTATTTGGTTTTTAGTCCATCCATCAAACGTCCGTCTATACACCGTTAATTTATAAAATGTGATTTTATTTTTAAGTACTTGTAAACTATGTTATTTAGTGATCAGTTCCTCTCTTCTTCATATTTCATTTTAAGTCTCTAATTTCAAACATTGTTTTTCTTATTATTTGATCGATAAAAATGAAAACATGTTTAGTCTAAATTTTGAACATGTTAAAACTCAACTCGCTCGACTTGTTTACTACCTCTAATGCCCGCCAATCAAAATATCAGTGGAAATGACAATCTAAATACCCGATCACACCCGAACCTGGGTAGAAGATTATTTTGTTTTTTTTCCCTCCAATAAGTATCACTTCGACAAAATAGAATTCTCAAGGACCGAGATAGGGTTTGAATAATTGGTTGTCTAGTCTGCCTTTGAAAGGGGTCCACAACTGGATGTACATCTCCATTATTCTAGTTTCTTTGGTGAGTTCCATTTGCGCCAACCCATTCCATTCATATTTGACTGCTGATAAATGGCTGACGCGCTAATCCATTTCAATATTAATATCATTGACTCGGTCATGTATTTTTTTTTTTAGAAATCGGAAAGCACGCACTAGTCCAAAGTCAAAACGCTTTTCATGTAATCTCTTCTACTTTCTGGAATCATGTGAACGGCAGTGGAAGACTCCAGCAGCCCAGACCACCGATTCCTCAATCAATCTGTTTCGTGGAATCCCATAACATATGGACATTTTGTATACAAAACTCTACACTATGGATAGTATTGTTAAATGTATATATATGTTAGGGTTAAGGGTAGATTAGTCTTTTCTTTGTTTCTCTTTTTGTACTATAAATATTAGATATAAATCTTCATAATATTCTTAATTCATTCTTTTCATATTCTAACATGGTATCAGAGCTTGAATCCAATTTTTTTCCTTGATTTTTTGTTGGCGATACTCTCCGTTCGGAGATCGTCGACGCTCCGCTGTCCGTCGTTCTGTTCGTGTCACCCGCGCGCAGCCCCGCGGCTGCCCCGCACTTATCCGCTGCCCCTGCCGCAGCCCCGTGTAACCTCACGGCTGCCCCGCGCTGATCCGCTGCCCTGCCGCAGCCCCGCGCAGCCCCGCCAGCGCAGCCCCGCCGCTGCCCCTGTCACAGCCTCGCGCATCACCGCCGCTGCGCCGCCCTGCCGCGCCGCCTCACGTTGCCCTGCCACCCTGCTGCGCCGTCCAGCGCCGCCCAGTCCCCCACGCGCGCACAGTCCACGCCCTGCCGCGCCCTGCCGGCTCCCTGCCCGCGCCCCTTCCGCGCCCTGCCCGTCCGCGCGCCGTGCCCGCGCCCCGTCCGCGCATCGTCCGCGTCTGCCTGCGCGTCATCTCGGAATTGCGTGATCAGCGCGGATCCGCGCCGATCAGCCCGGATTTCCTGGGATCCTGTCCCGGATTCGGTCCCGGACAGCATCCCGGATCTCCCGGGAATTTGTCCCGAGATCCCGTGCTTCGCGCCCGCGCGCGCCCGACCCAGCACCCGATCGCTCGCGCCCGGCCCAGCTGCCCGACCCGGCTCCAGCTGCCCGACCCGGTTCCGCGACCCGACCCGGATCCGCGGCCCGACCCGTTTGTCGCTCCGTCATCGATCTTTCGGTATTTTCTTTATCCGGCCGCTACGGGCTCATTCGGACTCCAAATATAGTCATATTGGTACTCATTTTGATCAGCTTTTCGTGATCTACGCATCTGTGACTGTTTTGGATCTATCAGATACTGTTTATTTTGATCTATTGCTGTGCAAGTACTATGGATTGCAGATATTGTCACTCCTTTGGTCATGTGACCCTCGATTGCCGCAAGTTGGCTAGAAAACGTGCTCGAGATGCCGCTTTCTCTTTATCAATCCAGTCGTCTACTCAATCTTCTCTTTGTCAGGATCAGATATGTACATCAATTGCACCTCGCGTTGCTTCTGCTCAGTCACAGTTTACCACAGCTCACCTTATTGCACATTTAAAGGGGCTACAAGATCAATATCAACAGCTTTATGTTATGTTACGATCATTGACTGGTATAGATCTTTCTGGTTCTGTTCAGTCTGCTTCTACTCCCGTACCAGGTATACCGATTACCTCATGGGTTCTTGATTCTGGGGCTTCCCATCACATGACATCGGATGCATCGATTCTTGTTAATTGTACACCACTCCGTTCTCCTTCACTTATTCGCACTGCTGATGGTTCTCCTATGTCTGTCTCGAGCTCTGGCATTCTTTCTGATCATTCTCATCGATTTAATGTGCCAAATGTTTTGCATGTTCCTAAACTTTCCATGAGTTTGTTTTCTGTCAGTCAACTTGCTGACCTTGGTTATACGATCACATTTGATTCATCATCTTGTTCTGTTCAGGATCGACTTACTGGGAGACGGATTGGGACTGGGCGACGACAAGGTGGACTCTATTACATGGATCAGCTTCATGTTCCTCTGCCTTCCGCTGCTTCTGTGCAGTTAGATACAAATTCCCCTTCCCCTTTCGATCTTTGGCATCGTCGTCTTGGTCATTTGTCTCAGCCTAGACTCCGATATCTTGTTAGCACCGGTGCATTAGGATCATTTTCTCGCACGGATCTTCAACCATGCGTGGGCTGTAAATTGGGTAAGACAGTGGCTCTTCCTTTCCCTTCCAGTTCGCATATTTCAGATTCTCCCTTTGATTTAGTTCATTCTGATATTTGGGGTCCGTCTCCTATTTTTTCAAAAGGGGGAAATCGATATTATGTCATTTTTATCGACGACTATTCTCGTTTCACTTGGATTTACCTTCTCTCTAGTCGTTCAGATTTATTGCGTATTTATACTTCTTTTGCTACCATGGTTGAGACTCAATTTTCTCGTCGTATTAAGGTGTTACGCTCTGATTGTGGTGGTGAATATTGTTCTAAGGCTTTTAGTGAATATTTGACATCCCAAGGCACCCTTCCTCAGTTTTCCACTCCTTATGCTCATCAACAAAATGGCGTTGCTGAGCGTAAACACCGTCACATCCTTGAGATGACTCGATCTTTACTTCTTTCTGCATCCGTCCCTGTTGAGTTTTGGGGTGAGGCAGTTCTCACAAGTGTGTATCTCATCAATCGCACTCCGTCATCTATTACTGGTGGTATCTCACCATCTGAGCGGCTTCACAATCAGCCACCTGATTATTCTCGTCTTCGTGTTTTTGGTTGCACATGTTTTGTTCTTCTTCCTCCCACTGAACGTACCAAGCTTTCTCCTCGTTCTGCTATGTGTGTTTTTCTTGGATACAGTATTCAACATAAGGGTTACAAGTGTTATGATCCTATTGCACGACGTCTTCGCATTTCTTGTCATGTCACATTTTGGGAGCATCATCCTTATTATGCTCTTCGCTCACCTCCGGCTCCACTTCCTCCGTCTACTGTTGATGACCTTATTTTTCTGGATTTCTCGACTCCTGAGTCATCCCCATCGTCTATCCCACCGGCTTCTATTCCTTCATCTGTCCCATCTACGACCTTGCCATCCCCTATATCTCCTTCTTCGGATGATTCATGTGAGCCGAGTCCCCCTGTTGTTGCTCCTGCGCCTGATGTTGTTCAACCAGTAGTCGACCATGCCCCAGCAGTCGACCCCGCATCAGCAGTCGACCATACACCAGCAGTCGACCCCGCACCGGTAGTCGATCCCGCACCAGTTGCTCCTCGTCGCAATCCGCCTCGCGCTCGTCGACCTCCTCAACGACTTAGCTTGGTTGCCTCTGATTCTTTTTCTCCTAGTTTTCAGTGTTTTCTTTCAGCTGTTTCCACTCACTGGGAGCCCCAATCATATCGTGAGGCTGTCGGCATTCCAGAATGGGAAGGTGCTATGGCAGAGGAGCTTAGTGCATTACAACGCACTCATACGTGGAAAATTGTACCACTTCCTCCAGGGAAGACTCCTATCAGCTGTAAGTGGGTTTATAAGATCAAGACCAACTCTGATGGTTCGATTGAGCGTCACAAGGCTCGGTTGGTTGCCCGTGGTTTCACTCAGCAGCATGGTATTGATTATGATGAGACATTTGCTCCTGTAGCAAAGATGACGACTGTTCGTACTTTGATTTCTGTTGCTTCTGTTCGTCAATGGCCCATTTATCAGCTTGATGTCAAGAACGCTTTTCTTCATGGTGATTTATCAGAGGAGGTTTACATGACTCCTCCTCCGGGTCTTCCTCATTCATCTGGTCATGTATGCCATCTTCACCGCGCTCTCTATGGTCTCAAGCAGGCTCCTCGTGCTTGGTTCGCTCGATTCACTGATGCTATCTGTGCTGCTGGGTTTGTTCGTAGTTCCTCTGATCCAGCTTTATTTGTTCACACCTCTGGTCCTCATCGTACTATCCTGCTGCTTTATGTTGATGACATGATCATCACCGGCGATGATTCGTCTCATATACAGTCGGTCAAGCAACATCTTCAGCGTCAATTTGAGATGAAAGATCTTGGCAAACTTCGCTATTTTCTAGGCTTGGAAGTTGCTTCTGCTCCGCGTGGTTATCTTCTCTCCCAACGCAAGTATACTGCTGACTTGATCGACCGTGCCTGTCTGACTGATGATCGCATTTCTCCTACTCCTATTGAGCTTCATGCTAAGCTCCGGCCTGACGATGGAGAACCACTTTCTGATGTTACTCGTTATAGACAACTTGTTGGAAGTCTCGTCTATCTCACTGTCACTCGTCCTGACATTGCCTATGCTGTGCATATTGTCAGTCAGTTTGTCGCTGCCCCTCGTACTGTTCATTATGCAGCAGTTCTTCGGATTATACGCTATCTACGTGGCACTATATCTCGTGCTCTGCTGTTACCGTCTTCTTCTACTCTTGAACTTCGCGCTTATACTGATGCTGATTGGGCAGGAGATGTCACAGATCGAAAATCCACAACTGGTATATGTGTCTTTCTTGGGGACTCTCTTATATCTTGGAAGGCCAAGAAACAAGACATTGTTTCTCGTTCGAGTGCTGAGGCCGAATATCGTGCTATGGCATCTGCTACTGCTGAGGTTGTTTGGCTTCGACGCCTCCTCTCTGACATGGGTGTCATTCTATCTGTGTCTACTCCTCTATATTGTGACAACAAGAGCGCCATTCAGATTGCTAGCAATCCAGTATTTCATGAACGTACGAAGCACATCGAGATCGATTGTCACTTCGTCCGTCATCATTTTATTGCAGGCACTATATCACTCCCATATATTTCCTCTTCTCTTCAGTTATCAGACTTTTTCACAAAGTCTCATACACTTCAGCGGCATGGTTTCTTGTTGAGCAAACTCTCGGTGTATGATCCACCATGAGTTTGAGGGGGGTGTTAAATGTATATATATGTTAGGGTTAAGGGTAGATTAGTCTTTTCCTTGTTTCCCTTTTTGTACTATAAATATTGGATACAAACCCTAATAAGATTCTTGATTCATTCTTTTTATATTCTAACAAGTATTATGTAGTATATGATAAAACTGTGACCCCATAAGACAATCTGTGAATCCTGATGATCTTGACCTGCGTGCATGTCGTGCTAAGGCATCGAGTCTAGCAATCAAGTCTCGCGGGACTTTGAAAAATAATACCTAGTCTAGTTGATCTATTAAGTTATAGATATCCATGAGGCAGTCCTGTAAATGTTACGGTCTCTCCCTACAACTTTGAATATGAATTATTAAGGCATGTGAGTCAGAACATATTCAAATTTGTCGCAATTGTTGATCGCGTGCGAATTAGAGGCCAACTTTTATTTTTTATTGGTTCAACCTCCGCTCAAATGGGGGAAGCCCACGTCCAATATTTAAATCCTGCACCTATAATTTTCTTTGAGGACTCCTAGAGTACAATGAGCCCCGCGCCAGCCTCGCGAGTGGAGTCCATGACGCTCTCATCCATGAGTACAAAGATGTGGCCGATGTTATGGAAAGTCATTTGTGCTCCATGAGGTCTTGTTGGAACTTGCAAGCTAGAGTCAAATATCGTCGATCGCCTAAGTCTTAAATCAGCCATTGACCGAGCCTCCGTGCACTCGTAAAGATCAGCCTTTGCCCTCTTTACTACCTGTCGTGGTGAGACTTTAAACTGTCGAAACACTGTGTAGTTGCTCGCTTTCCATATACGTCATAACATAAGAACGAGAAATATTTTTTTCCTCTGCATTAGTGCTTCATCCTTCCATACATTGTTAAATAACACCTGCACCCATGATCCTACCTGCAAAATGCCTCTTGGAGGAAGTAAAAATGGACAAGATAAATGTCAGCTAGCAGCAAAAGAACATTCAACAAACAGGTGAAATGCCGACATCGGCCTATCTTCGCATAGGGGGCATCGGGTATCCATGTATAGGCCAATATTATTAAAACAAACCCGTGTAGGAAGCCGTTCCCATACTAATTGCCAAGTAAAAAACTTAACATTTGAAAAAACCATAAGTTTCCAAATCATTTTCCAAATGTAATGTAAGTTGATAAGGCCTTTTCACCCAAAAAGTAAAAAAAAAAGTCCTCAATCAATCTTTTCTCTATTAACAATTCGATTTCTAATGTAGCCCGTTGTTTGTCCCTTGACTTTTCCAACATCGGCGGTTTCTAATATCTTAAGAAATCCTATGCTTCGTTGCCGACATTTTGTGATCTCATTTTTATTGAAATTTTAATAGATAACAAAGACTATTTATATTTAAAATTGGAAAAATTCAAATTACCCCCTTAAACTATTCGAAATCCACATGACCCATTCCATATAACCCCCCTGGAGACACATATACAGATTCAAATAATCTCTTGAATTAAACTTTCGTTAACAGATGAAAAATATTATACAAATATTTTATTTGGTTACCTTGACTGAAAATATGAAATTTTTTTTGTAAATGACGATTTAGTCATCTGAATATGTTATAAAAATTTATTAAGAAATATAAAATCGTCATTTACAAAAGAATTTTTATATTTTTACCATATTGTAAAGGGGATTTGGATACTGTGTTTTTGCAAAGACTAACAAAAAAGAATATTCACGTAATATTTTTCATCTGTCAATCAAAAATTTAATTCAAATGATTATTTAAATTTACATAGGTGCTATCACCTGTGGACTCCATGAAAAATCAAAGGCTTCATCCAGGGGTTATATGGATGTTACCCTTAAATATTAATTACATGATTTTTGAGTGTCACATAAACAAGTAGGGTTAAAGACATCTAAGTCCATGTAAACATGAAAAAACCCATATAAGTCCCTACCAAAATTAGAACAGACGTACGAGTCCCTGAAAACTCAAAAAAACCCAATTATCATCCCTGAGTTAAATTTCCATCCAAACTTAACGGAATATTTCTAAAATATTATGTCACATATAATTGTGTTGACATTGAAGTCCTTATAAACAGTCATAAAAACAAATTAATCCCTGCAAAAGACAAAATTACCCCTGAAAGACTTTTACATTAAATTGTGTACACATTGCAGTCCCTGTAAACAATCATAAAGACAAATTAGTCCTTACAAAAGATAAAATTACCCCTGAAAGATTTTTACATTTAATTTTATAGACATTACAGTCCTTATAAATAATCGTAAAGACAAATTGGTACATGTAAAAGACAAAAATGCCCCTAAAGAATTTTTACATTTAATTGTGTAGAAATTGCAGTATTTTAGAGGGTATTTAATTTTTAAATTGCAATGTCTGCACAATTAAATGTAAAAATCCTTCAAGGGTATTTTTGTCTTTTAGAGGGATCAATTTGTCTTTACGATTGTTTATAAGAACTGTAATGTCTATTCAATTATATGTAAAAGTCTTTCAAGGGCAATTTTGTTTTTTGCGGGGACTAATTTATCTTTATGATTATTTATAGGGACTACAATATATACATAATTTAATGTAAAAATTTTTTAGGGGCAATTTTATCTTTTGTAGGGACTAATTTATCTTTATGACTATTTATAAAGACTTCAATGTCACAATTATATGTGATGGAATATTCTAGGAATATTCTGTTATATTTGGATGGAAATTTAATTCAGGGATGATAATTGGGTTTTTTTGAGTTTTCAGGGACTCGTACGTCTGTCTTAATTTTAATAGGAATTTATATGGGTTTTCTTATGTTTGTAGGGACTTAGATGTCTTTAACCCAAACAAACAAATAATGTGCGGTGGCGGTCGAGCACGTCATTGAACAGAACGGGTCCACGTATAATGAAGACAACTAATAAGAGAAAGGCGGAGGAGGTTGCATTATAACATGATTCTAGAAGACCCTCCGTTTCTCCGCTTCCTCTTCCAAATTTCCATTCAACTGCCCCCATTTTCTCCCCTATCCCCTATAAAAAGCTCCGGCACTACCCAAGTTATTAACCAAAACCACTACACAAATAAATAAAAAAACACAAATCCTACAGAAGAGAAATCAAATCCATGGAGAAGCTGTTGGCGATGTCGATCTTGAGCTCTGCGACAGCCGACATAAACACGGAGGGGTGGATGAAAGGTTGGTTGAAGAAGGAGAGCAAGTCCGAGAAGGAGGCGACGATGAGGAAGCTCGAGAAGGAGAACGAACGGCCTGCGAAGGTCGAGCAGAATGAACAGCAGCGGAGGCGAATCCGATTCGCGCAGGAGTTCGACGGGCTCGACTTCTTTGGGACCCTCGTCTCTCGTTGATTTCCGTTGGTTCGCGCACCCACAAGTGGTCCTGACGTCATCGCTTACGTTTTTTTTTATAATTATTGGGGTTGGAGAAACCGTAGATATTCCAATTATTCCAATTTTAATTCTGATGCCCTCGGCTGTTTCGTTCAGGCATCGATACTGTTATGTATTTTTTTTTTCTTTTATAGTAGTTTTCGTTGGGAGAGCTTGGTTGCTTAATAGGAGGTTTTTGGGGGTGAAATTCATTGTTCAGATCGTTTTAAATTTTTTTTTTTTTTTTTTGTAAGATGTATAAACCTTGTAGACCTTTTATAAATTTTTAGAAATTTTTGACATTCTACTTGGTGACAATTGTTTTTTTTTTTTTTTTCCCACATTTGACATTCCAATACATGAGAATTTTATTGGTTGAAAATACATCAAGTATATATTAAGCATTTGTTGATGATTTGAGACTTTCACGAAGGAAAAAAAAAATAGGATATTTTTTTTCTGATATTTTAGTTACGCCATTGAATTGGGTTATTACAACAAATTTGTGTACTAATATAAAAGGAGTACCGTCACATAGTAAATTATTTTTTATTTTCGCACGCACAAACAGAGTTGTACTTCTATACAAGAATTCTATTAGTGTAAAAACTTAGTAATAAAAACTGATCTAAAAATTAATCAAATTTGAAAAACATGATTCAAAGAAATATATAGGAAGACTACCACATATTTTTGGATAATGTTACACCCTTTTTGGGTATAACAGCACCCGGTATACGTCATGTTGCAAAGTTGTCAATTGTCAATTAAAGTGTCATTTAAACGTGTATCACAAGGGTCTTGTCTCATGTCTATCTACTGCCAACCAGTTCGGGCTTAGATCGGGCTTGTGTATAAAGATAAAAAAAATAAAAAAAAGTTTTTGAAATAGAGTTTTTTTTTTTAAGTAGTTTTTATATTGGAAGTATATTGTCAAAAGTTGTGGTGCTTGAAATACAATTAAATTAAAATATGATTCTTAAAAGAAAAAGAAAAAAAAAAAACAGAAACAAAACCAAATTGACTTTTCAATCAATTGTCAAAATGAATTTTATTCAACAAAAATCAATTGTTAAAATTTCACCGAATCTCTTACTAGTAGGATAGGTTTGAGTATTGCATCTTAATGATAGAGGTAAATTTGACCAAAAAAAAAAAATTCAATATTCATATAAATAATTTTAAATCATTTTTTAAGTTTTTATTTTTTATTTAAATTCTATTTTTATGTGTGAAAAATATAAAAAATTGTTCCCAAAAAGTTGACTGAGATTATTTATATAAAAAAACAGTAAAAACATTTATATAAAAAAAATTTAAAAAAAATGAAGGGATGTATGTATATCACATACTTCCAATTTTGTTAAAATACTCCTGAAAAAATCCACAGTGCAAAAATATCCCTCAAAAACTTTAAATGAGTGCAATCGTACCCCTATATCACATACTGTGAAGAACTCTATATTAACCATGGTTAAAAGGTCTAATTCTACGTGTATATTGACCTAAATGTCCTTACTAATTATGAAAAATTGATTTTTTTGTATATATACCCCTCTTAAAACCGTATTTTTGAAATCACCCCTCTTATGTTCACCATTATAGAAATACCCCTAAAATTTTAATGAGTCGTGCAAATTTATCCCACTGTCAATTGTCATTAGGAATGCAGACCGACCCATGGTTAGATCCCCTGTAAAATGACCAGTTCACCCCTCACTTAAAGCACGCTTCAAGGAACGGAAACATTGATTTATCCTAGAGCCTCCCTAGCCAAGGGTTTTACCTTTTCAAAATTGGCACCAATAGAATCTAAAAGACCATATCCCTTCGGAAAAATCTATGTAACCCTCTAACTTTTTCGGAAGTTTATATAACCCATAAAAACATCTATGTAAATCCAAAGAGTCCCCAACGTTAAATTTCTGTTAACAGATGATGAATATTCTATTTAATTAATTCTAGCTGAAAACAGAGTATACCCAAAATCTTCTACAATATGTAAAAAATGTGAAAAACCCTTTGTAAGTGAAGATTTTATCCCTCCAGATAAGATTTTATAATCTATTCATAATAATAAAATCGTCGTATACAAATTATTTTTCACATTTTAACACATTGTAAGAGTTTTTTTGTATATTGTGTTTTCAACCATGATTAATCAAATAGAATATTCATATAATATTCTTTATTTGTCAGATAAAGTTTAACTCAGGGGCTATTTAAATTTACATTGATGTTTTCGAGAGGCTATATGGACTCCACAGGAGATTATATGGATTTTAGATAGTTTATAGGGGTTTATTTGAATTTTTCCCTATCACTTATTCACCTCGAGCCACTCATTGATTTCTTTCCTTTTTCTTTAGATTCCATTTGGGTGTATGTTCGGGGAGATTGGTGGAATTGATAGTGCGATTAAAAAAGGGAATTTTTCATTTATACCCCTGTTAAATATGGTATTTTGCGTTATACCCCTCTTAAAAAGCTAATTGCATCTATACCCCTGAAAAACTCTTTCGTGTTACAACTGTGCCCCTCCGTTTGTTTTCCTTACCAAGGCTAAACCAACCATGGTTACGAACCTAACTCTACCCAATGAAATGTCTCTTTTACCCTATGGAATTTTGCATTTATACCCTTGTTAAATATGGTATTTTGTGTTATACCCCTATTGAAAAGCTAATTGCCTCTATACCCCTGGAAACTTCTTTCGTATTACAACTGTGCCCCTCCGTCCATCTCCGTTACCAAGGCTGAACATATAATTTATGTTGTTTTGTATTGCAGTTAGAATAGGACACTCATGTTGATCTAATTTTTAGGTATGGAGGGTTTTGGAAGATTGATAAAGGCTCAGGAAAAGGAACATATAAGAACATATAAGAGAACATATGTCTTGTATTTTTCAATGCTTATACATTTCACATATCATTGTGATCTTGTTTATTAAACAGCAAAAATAAGTAGCTGAATAGACAAATATACATAGATCCATTTTTTTTTCTTGAAATATTTGTAATATCAACTTTAAAATCAAGACAATTGTTTAAACAGTTTATCTAAAAAGTATCAAATTTCTATTTAGTTCTTTTATGCTTGGAGTGGATCATTGTTGAGTTCCATATGGTTCTCATTATGCTAATAGAGATTCTATTTGTCTTTTGATTTTTGTTCGTGAAATCTCAACATTGAAATAAAATTTGTGATTTTTTACTTTTGTTCATCCTACAATCAATCGGTGTTTTTTTGTCTCTATGTGGTGTATTATGCTAATTGATGCTTATTCTACATGTTGAGGATCATCTGACATGAAAATTTTGCCAATCAATATTTTTATATTTTTTTCACTGTGATAGTCAGGATGATTATGCCTTACTTTCTAGAATGGTTATATGATTGAAATAGTGTTTGTTGATATTTTCTATTATGAAAAATAATATCTATCAATGAAACCCAAATAAATACTATTTATCTTAGTCTTTTGAATAATTGTAAGGTTTTCAACATGAAGAATTTAGCTAGATCCTGGTATATTTTGTTTTTATGTTGAAGAATGTGAGAAAAAAGAGTTTCAATAGGTCTGGAGGTTGCAAAACTCACTCTTGACATGATGTTCACATACAATTGAAGATATAATTTGATATTAAAAGTCTTTAAACACGTTATGTTTTTTTTTTTTTTGTAACATGTAATTTTGATTATTTCATTTAATTCCTATTTAATACTATTGTGTCATTTATACAGAAGATCAAATAAATAAAAAGAAATCCTAATAGTTAAAGTTTTGTATTATGTTATTTTTTGTAATAATTTTTTAATTTAAATGAACAACCATAACAAAAAAAAAATTTATTTTAGTAATTTACTTTATTTTGTTTTTCACTTTAGAATGAAATACCTAACTTCTGGTTTAAAAAAGAATGAAAGGAACTGGAGTTATCACTTCATAATTTTTTAAGGGCAATTAGTCATTGCCTTTTTATTTCAAAATGAATTTTGTGATTATTTTCTGGTATGGTTATATGATTGAAATAGTGTTTGTTGATAGATTTTCTATTATGAAAAATAAAATCTGTTAGTGAAACCCAAATAAACACCATCTATCTTAGTTTTTTAAATAATTATAAGGTTTTCAATCAATTATTGAAGAAGATGAGAAAGAAAAAGGTTTTAACAGGTTTGGAGGTTGAAGAAAATGGGTTTTATAAGCATCAGGCAAACACAGGGGCATAGATGAAATTTCAGACAGACACAGGGGTATAAATGCAATTTTTCAAGCCCCTACGGTTCAAAGGGTAGTTTGGTCAATTCATTTTATATTTAACGCCGTTAATGGAATATTCCCAGTATATTCCACTCTCATCCGACGGAACTTAACTTCAGGGGCACAATTACAACATGAAAGATTTTTTCAGGGGTATAGATGCAATTAGCTTTTTAATAAGAGTATAACGCAAAATATCATATTTTATAGGGGTATACATGCTAATTTCCCATTAAAAAAGCAGTGTTTTAAGGCACAGGAAACTCGCAAAAAAAAAAAAACATTAAAGGCGACAGAGGAACGGTGACCTTAACCGCGTCCGCATGTTCATTGAAGGTGGTTTCTTTAAAAAAGAAGTAAAAAATACGTTGCTCTTGTCCCATTGAAAACACAAGAAACATGCGTGACGCATTCATCACAATAAATACATGCTTTCGGCAATGTGAGGGGACCACGGGCGGGAGGGGCGGGGTTAGCGTGAAATGCACGGCCACAATACGAGGTCACTTTCCTCCGTCAAAACGGAAAGAAAAATCAGAGACGTGGTTCAAAGATATACCATTCTTTTCTTGCGCGGCACTTACATCCCCTCCTTTCCCCCAAACGGCAAGCGCAAATCACATTTTTCAGGTTCTTCCCCTCCCTATATATAAATAGAGCCACCCAGTTCATCTATTCAATCCATCCATCCAAAAAAAAAAAAAACCATCAATCCATCCCTGAAAGAAAACCCTGAAATTGGCAATGGATTTGCTCCTCTCAATGTCAATTTTCACCTCCAACTGGCCCATCGTCTACAGCAACAGCGGGAGTCGGGCGACAAAATTGTTGACTGAGGAGGGTGGTGAAAAGGGGAAGGCCATGGAGAAGGCGGCCAAACGGACGGTGGTGAAGAAGCTTTCCTCGTTGAGGTTCGCTGCTGAGTTTGATGGGCTTGAATTCTTCGAAACCATCGTCTCCCGCTAATTGTCTTTTTTTTCTTTTTTCTTTTTACTTTACCTTTGATGATCCTTTGTTAATTCTAAAAGGAACTATGTCCTGTGATGTTTTTATTTTATTGATGAATTTAAATTAACGATAGATGTTGGTGGAATTCATAAAGTTTTCCATCAATTATAGTTAACATCATTTGTTTCTTGACTTTTCTTTGGAAATTTATGGAAGCGTGTAGGACAATTTGCAGTTGGGTGAGAGCTATCAGAATTGAAAATTTTGGATTCGATTCGTGTTGTTGTTCAACTAGATATTGGCTGTGATTTTTCTGTCCGTGTGTTCACCGTGTTGGGCGATATTGTTGCGATGAATTAGTGTAATTGCGTGATAAACGTTTCAGTTGCGCGTGTAAAGTAAGTTATATTTTAGAGAACATATGATTTGTTATCCTCACTGCATCCTATCAAAGGGTGATGACGCATGTCAAGGGTTAGCCGGATGCAAATCATTGTACCTGGTAACCGATAAGTAGAATTTGACAAAAAGAGAACAGACGAATATCAACTAAGTATTCATGAACAGGTGAGACACGACCAGATTGATCTCCCCACGAGGTGAGTCAGGTCTAATGGGACAATTTTACATTTCACAGGTGAATGCCAAATCATATGTTAAGCAAGACTCCACGTCCAAATTAGACGAAGACAGATAGTAAAACCTCAAAAGCGATCAAATGTCCATAAAGTCCGTAACTGACAAGTTGTTGATTAAAACTCATTATCCATTAAACGTGGATAATTAAGGACACGTTTAACTACAATAAAGTAGAGCGGTTACTACAAAACTCGTCTACTAACAACCATCAAGGGGAAAACTATTACAACGGCTATATGGCCAAGTGAACCTTATGAAAAGGAAAAAGATACACCAGATGAAGATATGAGTTTTTCTAGTTAACAAGTCACATTAAAAGTGATATTATTTCCTTGAATTTCCTTACTGACTTAAACATTGGAGTCCTCTTGACTAGCACTACACCGGTGTCCTATTTATTTTATGTGAGTGCAGAAATCACATTCAACTAAGAGAAACTATCCACTTCAATTGATTGAATAAGAATTTTACCACTTCAGTGATAATTTATTTATTAATTGTTATAACTCTCTGCACCCAAGGCCAATTCCTTTGGGGCAATACATCTCTCATATCCTCCACTTAAAGACTTGTAAATTAATGAAAATGTTGCACTCAATAGATTTTACCATCTGAAATGCGGACGGCACATATTTTTATTTTTTAAAATGGTGAATGTTAGGCGCATATCTATTTTCTTTGAATCTTATGGTTACACGGGAGTTACTTGGGTAAGAAACAATAGAGAATGGTGGGACACCCTTTTCTAACTAAGCACCTAGTGGATCCACATGTTGGCCCACGTGACAGGTTATGGTCCACAAGAAGTTAATACGATCACTCCTATTAAGGAACTCCGGGTAACAAGGGAGCATAAAAGAGGGAAAATGATGCACTCAATCACATTTACTAATTAAAATTTAAATCTTATATTTTTTTTAAGTAGTAAGCATCATCTAATAAGATATTATATGATTTGATAAAAAATACACATTGTTTTATTTTGAGTTGAATGAATTCATTTTTAGTAAGTGAAGAAAAAATTTAATGAGATATATACATTAACTAACGAGGTATATACTTCACTGTAATGAGGTATATAGATCGTTTTGGATTGAAAAAAAAAAAAAACAACTGAGTGTAGCGGCACTCATGAAAGAGAGAAGCAGTAATGAGAGCACTTATTTCTAAGCCCCCGTTTTGTTCAAGAATAGGACTTAGAATAAGTAGGAATTAGTCATAATAGCCTTAAAATGGGTATTTGAAAGACTGTAATAAATGAGAATTTGTATATCAGAATTAACTAATATAAAGTGGTGTATGGATTCCAAGCAACCCATGGAATTAAGTTATTACATATTATTCAACCAAAAGAATACGTGAGCCCACTGTGAAATCAACTGTCACCACCTCTTATATATCAACTGTTATCATTTTTTCACCTTTTATAAATCCTTATTCACACTTTATTTACATTTTATCCAAACAACAAAATCTTTATATTCTATTTTCCAACAAGAATAATTCTAGACACAATTAAACAAAAAAATTATTTTATCCTTATTTATACTATAATAGTCAACCTTAAAATAACTTAATTCTCTGTTCAAATGGGAGAACGAACGACATGTCATGTACTATTCTTGGAAATTACTCATTCATTAAGGTGGCCAAATCTAATATTTGCACTTGACACCTGCTTCCACAGCAAGAAGACAGGCTAGAATGAAATATCATGTAACATTCTTGGAAATTACTCATTCTTTGAGGTGGCCAAATCTTAGATTAGCACTTGACACCTGCTTCCCATGCAAGAAGACAGGACATCATTCCAATGTATATCCGAAAGACCGAAACACAGACCAATGAACCTTATGGTCTATGGAGGAGGACAATGTTGGTGACGTCGAAAACAAGAGAGTTGTCAAGGATGATATACACAACGGTGCCAAGTTTGCTGATTGTTTATACTTCCAACTGAGAACAATGTAATGTATATCTGTATATTTTGTTTTGTTACAGCAATATAAATATCTTGATTACCAATAAAAAAAAAACTGTCAACTAAGAAGCATCACACGATTCAGCCCCTTGTTTCATAGGTTGGATGAAGAAAGTACCAATGGCGAAGGTGAAGGAAGCTTGTAGAGTACCAATATCTATTAGATGCTTCACAAACAAAATAATATTTTTATGTACAAATCTCCGATCCATAACATTCTTCACAATAAATTTGCAAGTGATAAAGAGTTTGAATTACCAATGTTACAGTAGCATTATTATTATACACAAGATACAACACTATACAAGTTGGACCTTAAAAAATATTGTACCACTGCAAAAGAAATTTAATGATGCAAAACGTATAAACAGGTATAAGCACATCTCAACAAGGAGATCGAATAATTGGTTCATCATGGTGTCAACCACTGAGCTGTTCCACCGCATAGTCGTCGGCTGTGTTACAGCAGAACAATCATTTAAATGCAGTGATCTGCTTCCGTTGTAATGATATTTTCCAAATTAGACTTTCAGTTTGAGCCAAATTCCTTATTCCACTCTTCAAGCTCAACCCATCTACTTTTCTGTAAGCTCGGTCTAATAACAGACATTGCTTTGTGAAAATCCCCATATCGCAGCGGTCGTACCTGGCCAAAATGTAATTGAGTCACTTTATCCTCTCAAGCCATGATAGAATCCTCCGACTTAGATAACATGTAATCCTTAAGACAAGCAAACGAGCACAATAAACAGTTTAAATGAGACTGGCATCCAAAAACTTTTTTTATGTAGAAACTTCCTACATTCTAATTTTTATACTTTTGAAAATTCTAACAGTTAACAATTTCCCAACTTCCTAAAACATCAAATATATAGGCGGAGCAGAGAAAGAGGCCAAATACATGGGGAACTGGTTGTAAAACTGGGGAAAAAGTCCACAGGATGAAGAAAGTTTGAGAACACGGGATTCTTCATAATAAGCTTTTATGTTGCAAGATCATCCAAATGACAACCTTTTATAATGCTATACATAAGATTACACAGCTTTTGTATCATAAGTTCAGTATCTAAAAAACTACTGAGCACAGTATGAACGAAAATATAATTTAGCCACACCATGAGATTATTTACTTTCTTAAAAATATACTCGATATACTAACAAAAATCATCAATATTTCGTTCAAGTTAGATATTTAAGACTTAGATAACAAGAGCCAGGCTCCAAATATAAAACTTAAAAGCTAAAATTAAAATGACAGGCTGATGGATTACCTGATTTGCCTTTATAGTCAGAACCTGTGATCCCAGTTCTCTGATTGGCATCATTGCAGCTTCCTCGCACAAGGCTCGGAGATCACTTCCAGAATATCCTATAATTTTGGAATTCCACAGTTGAATTACAACATGCTATCAACTGCTTCAATAAAACTGTAGAAACATAACGCATACCTTCAGTCTCCCTCACTAATCTTTCCAGGTCAGCATCTGTTCAGTGAAAAATATATTTTAGTACAGGAATTTGAATCCACTTATTACTAACAATAAAACATCAAAGTAAGCACAATCAGGAAATATTCAATCTAGGATCTCAATAAAATCCACATCACAATAGCCTGTTCATTGGGTTTGTTTGTTTTTTTTTCCCTACCATGCTATCAAGTCGACAAGCCCATAGTGTCTGTGTGATCTTTGTATCCTACTAAATTAACGTCATCGAACTATTCCTTTCCAACAATAATGACTTGATCCATAACTATTTCTGACAGGTTCAGTCAATCATCTATGTTGTGCTTCAAAAGACTCTAGAGTTGAATTTCTATTTTTAACACATGCAATAGTTCTGACAAAGTTCAAACATTTCCAGCTATATGGGCAAACTCATCACATGAAATAGCAAATGCCCTTTGTACAAGTTCAAACAGAACCCTTATAGGAGAATATAAAACAGTATTTCTATATGGCTGTGCATGTCAAGGTTCTGACAGCTCTTTCTACATGAACATAATGTCGAGCAATCTATGGCAAATAATCCCCAGTACAAGATTTTTCAGCCCCATTTTATTAAATTTTATTAGGAAGAATAGATAGTAATAACCTAGGTAGAAAGGACAGCACATGCACATGTATTGGAACAATGTCTGACACACCAAGCCCATATTAAACAGGAGTACACTAGTGACTAGTCTATGAATTTTCATCATAATAATTCAATGTGTCATCCTGCTATGAGCACTATATCTAAATCCTGCTACCATTCTACCATTCATATTAATTAATGTAATGCAAACTAGCGAACTAACCTGGTAGAGAAAATGCTTGTCCTTTGAGTTGATGTTTGAGAAGAAGCCTCCTAACATTTGAATCAGGCAGCGGTATATAAATTCTCTTCACCTGGTTCATATTTCACATGATGTGAATATCATTTTTAGAAACATTGCCCCTTACATATTACACAATCTAAAAATTGAATGAAGAACCAAACAGAATCCATCCAGATATATAATTTCCTTATTATTTCTTAAATGCCTTTTTACTATTTATTTCATGTGAAACTTAGTACCCCAGAGACGTTCTTGGAATTTCATACAACTTGGAGAACTTATACTTCAATTTCATAGGTCACTAAATTCAATCATGCTTTAGAAAACACTGAATACAAACTTCCAAGTTTCAAGTTCAAAACATAAGGATTGATTGCAAACAAAATTTTACGTGACAGATTACCTACCAATCTGCGAAGAACTGCATCATCTATCTCTTGAGGCTTATTTGTTGCACCTGTAACAATACTTCACTACATTAACTAATCAAATAAATACGAATCAAGAGATAATAAAAAAAATATATCCAAGATGAATCACAAGAAAAGAAGCAAAAAAACATATAACTTTGTAACTATTTAGATGGTATGTATTGAAGAAAATATGAATTTTCAGAGTTAACCATGAAATTTTGAATATGTACAATGTCAAAGAGTTCAAATCACTACATAGAAATCATAGAATCATCCTGCAACATAGAAATCTGCATGTATGATAACATTAAAAATCATATCTGGCATAGTTATAGATGTAGTACATATGAGATCATGAATTTCGGAAAAGGAAACAAAGGTAAGCTATATACCAATGTATAATAGAATGAGTGCTTCCACTACATCAACCAAAATCTGCAAGTAGATATACATTGATATTAACAGATGCACTGACCCGCATTGTCTTATTGCTAAAATAATCAGGGAATTTGTTCAAAAAAATGGTACACTGATTCCTAATTGCAGAATTCTATTTCATGGGAATCAAGCTCAGTTATAAACTCAAAGCTAAACCATGTTTCCTTACAATTGGATCTCTCAAATGGTGATGATGGTGACCTAAGAGATGCTAGATGTAAACTCAAAGCCCTTTACGCAATGAGGTAAACAAAAATAAAAAAAATAAAAAATGGTGGATTATCCTCAAATTACCATTGGTTGTTCATAAAAGATGAAATTGGTTTCTGCTACCATACCTTTTTTCGAGGAAACGTACATTCTGTACATAAAGTAAAAAAAAAAAAAAAAAGAAGATAGAGATACCAGAAGTATCTCCATCAACAAACCCCACACAAAAGGCAATGTAACCTAATATATGATCACCTACAAAGCACGGACACTACCCGGAGGCCCCGTACCCATGTCGGACACGGACACGGCGTGGATATGGCATAGACACGTGTCGGATGCGGCTCTAGCCGTGTCTACCTTCATTTTGTCTGGACACGGCTAAGACACGGCTGGGACATGACCCAGGACACGGCCCAACCAGTTTTAGCCCAAAAGTAAAAAAGAAAAAGAAAAGGACGACCCAAACATAGCCCACAAGTATTCAACCCATTTAAAACAACCTAGAACAACTCATTTAAACAAAATCTAGGTTAAAAAAAATAGTGATTTATTAGTTTAAAACAATTATTTATAGTTTATAACAATGAGTTATAAAAACAGTGGTTTATTGGTTTAAAACAGTGATTTATTAGTTTATATAATTGGTTATAAATAGTGAATAAATGAAATGTGTTTGTTTATATAAAATAGTGATACATATATTTATTTATTATATTAATTTATTTGTTGCCGTGTCCTAACCGTACCCGTGTCCTATTTTTTCAAAAATTGCCGTGTTGTCGTGTCCGTGTACGTGCTTCATAGATGATCATCACACATTCCCCAAAATTACAAATCTCTCAATTTTAATAATACGGATAGTCCAATCTTGTAGAAAGAAGATGATAGAAGCCTGAGTGTTCTCTGGATGGCAGTCCTTCCCTATAAACAGTTTGTCATTTCGAGTTAGCCAAACAGCTGAACAAACCGCCTGAAATATAATGGAGGTAAGTTTGGCCATCTTACTTCTATCACTTCTTTCCTACGTGAAAACTGCAAAGCAGATCTTTCACAGACCTGAGATATATATGTTGTCCTCATACACCACTATTCAAACCCCATATCATATGCTCTTCCAGTATGGGTGTTATTGCATCATATATAAAAACAATTTGCCACAGGCATATATCATCAGATATTATAAAATTGATCCAAAGAGTGACTACAATACATTCCAAGAAAAAGGATCCAATACATAAAAGCAACCAATGGAGAAACAAAACACTATCTCAAGCTGTTGCACAAGTAAATGATGTGATATGCCAAACATCATTTTGGCATATTGGTAGAGATAACCCCCCACCCCCTCTTTAGAAGATTTAACCAAGAAATAAAAATAAAAAAAAAACCTACCAAAATATGATGTGATATATTTGACTGGGCATAGATAGCTAATTATTAAGACAAATATCCCTAAATTAACTAAAAACTACATGGAGCTCTATGTTTTCAATCTTGGAATCCAAAGAGTGCATCGCAACTGTGTCTGCTATCCCAAAGAATGTGGAGCCAAGAAGGTGTGCTTCATAGGGACAACCTGTTGATTGAGACTTCCCTTCGTTTTCCTTTGATATTTTGCTTTTTTGTAGATAGCTCATCTACTGTTTTGTTTTTCCTTTTCTGTTCCTTATCTATTCTTGGTGTTCTACCCCAAATCTTCTAATATAATTTGGTGGCAGAATCCATAACAGTTCCTCAAAAAAATATACAAATAGGAATGCAAAAAAAGGATATAAGATCTTTTGTAGACATAGTTTAGGAAGGATAGATGGATAACTGGTGATGTTCCGGCCACCCTCATCTCAAATCTCCTTCTGGTGGCTTCAAACAAGGATGACATATTGTGTGATTCCTTTATTTGTGGAAATAATTTTAAAATTTAGAGTCCTCGATTCTGGAAAAATTTAAATGGGGTAGATGTTGATGAAGTAAATCTTTTTTTTTTTTTTTTTTGAAAAGAGGAAAACTATTTATAACTTTGTGAGCCCAAGTTACAAACTTCCAATTAAATATCGAAAAATAAAATGTTACAGCGACCAAAAGTGGCAAGTGCAAGAAGCTCACGACTGCCCAAAACAGAACAAAAACACCACATTCATAGAGAAGGCCTTTACTTTTTCCAGACGACACACTCCTACACCCTGATTTGTACGCCCCCCCACCCCCCGGGCTAATCTCAATGTGATATGCACCCACGATGAATCGGCCCCAATCCTTAACTAGGATTTCCACAAAGAAAACACACAAGCAGGGGGACAGAAGCATCACTTCGTTAGTTGAGAAAATCTTGATCGCTTCAAGAGGTTACTTTGGAGTTGGAGAATTAAGGCACTGTAGTGTTGATGTGCTCACCCTCTAAATGGTTCTCTGTTAAATCATTTTACATGCAGCTTAAAAGAAACCCCTCGAGAGACCCCCTCCACTAATTTTGGCAAAACAAATTTGGGTGTCCTCACCTTTGAGTGTGTTGTTTCATGTGGTTGTTACCTCTCGATAAACTCCTTACAAAAGTGAATCGTGCAAGATAAGCTAGAGAACAAAATGTAGTATTGTATTCTGCAACTTTCTGGTGTATAGGAAACTAGGGATCAACTCTTTTTTTGGTTGTCTCTATTCCTCAAGTGTGTGGGAGAAAGTAGCCGAAACCATTGGGGTGCCTTGTACCTTTTCTAATGTGGATGAAATGTTGGTTTTCTTCTGACAAAGGGTCAACAGAGGTGATAGAAGTAAAGGTGCTAAGTTGGTGGGCATATTCCCTCATGTGGTATGTTGGAGCTTGTGACTAGATCGGAACAATCTTCCAAGACAAAAGAATCTACATAAAAAAAACATTTAGGAGACAATCAAGACAACAATTCATGCTTGGGATTTTGCTCTTATCGGGAGAAGGCACTTGTTTTCCTCGTAATATAGGGTCATTTGGAGAGGGAAGTTGAAGTTTATTCCTTGGCTTCTCAAGGAGGATTTTTTCCCCTCTTTTTTCACTTAAATTCCATGTTTTGCTTCTTTTTTTCCGTTTTGGAGATCACTGGTCTCCGGTTTTCTTCAAGGAGCATCATTTAGATATATACCTTTTTCCTCAAAAAATTACTTTTTTAATTATTATTATTATATGTTATAATTAGTCATCTGATATAAATAATTAGCCTTCAAAAGAATAATCACAGCAAAGTTCGATTGAGCTTTATCTTTCACAAGTCAATCAAGGATAAAGTACTTTCATAACATTACTCTTCCTTGAAGCACAGATAAGACCATCATACATGAGTTGAAGACAGATGTGGCTTACCAATGACAATTACCAAATCATCTGGATTAGAAGTCACCCCATCAAATTGCACTAAAAATTCTGACTTCAATCTTCTGCTTGCATCATTTTCATTAGCTGTTCTTGACGACATTATACTATCTATCTGAAGATTAGCAAACAATCAAAAACAGAAATTATAAGAAAGTATGCAGAACCTAGGACAGTATCTTTGAAGAAAATAGTAGTTAGCAAAAAAATGATATAAACATTGGTGTCACAACATACAACTGTTTCTATCCTTTGATTCGTATGAGTTACGGTGAATTTGAATCAATGTCAAAAATGAGGGTAAAAGGAAGAAAAAGAAGGTCAAGCAAAAAAACACAAAGACCAAAACTGAATAGTATCAGCTAGGAGGACATTTTCACATCCACAAGTTTGCCGATAACATTCTAACTATTTTCAGAGCTTCAGAGTAAGAATAATTATCATCAACTGGACTTCCATATTTTTTAATGGTTTTTGGCTTAAAGATTAATATAATAAATCCCTTTTTCGGGAGATGCATATTGAAGAAGGGGATGAACCTCGTAATCCAAATGTTCTTAATCATGGGTAAAATAAAATTTGCAATTTTTAAGTTGTATAATGTGTATATAACAAATTATACTTCGAGTGTATGTAGATAAACTTAAACTGGTATGAGTAAAAAAGGACTGAAATTTTTAACTCAATATAAATTAACAAATAAATAAACTATAATTCCAACACAATATGGTTCATTGTCACAGTTTATGATTTTCAATCTCACATGACAAACCACATCCAAGCATTTCACCTAACACTAAGAGAAGCTATGCAACATCAGTATATCACAAAAGAAAAGGACACAATGATACAGAAAATGATTTAAGGAGAGAATATAATTAAAAAAAATATCACAAGAGGTTCAAAAGCGAGAAGCTAACTTCATCAATGAAAATAACAGATGGCTGCTTAGATACAGCGACCATAAAAAGAGTCCGAACAAGCTTTTCAGCCTCCCCCACCTGTTTCCATGGAACAGTATAGTGTATAACCATCAAAACAATAAAAGAGGTAAATCACTATGAAGCCCAAATGACTTCAATGATAATCAACTGACAAAGTGGCGTACCCATTTAGATGTCAAAGACGATGCAGAGACATTAAAAAAGGTTGCCTCTGATTCTGAAGCCACAGCTTTGGCAAGCATAGTCTTGCCATTACCAGGGGGACCAAAAAGAAGCAGACCTGAAAAATGGTAATAAATTTTGCTAAAACCATCATTGGTTGAGCTTCTCAAGACACAGGTAACTAAAGGACCATACTTGAATGTATCACCTTTAGCTGGTTTTCGGAGACCTGTAAATAAATCTCTTCTCTTAGTAGGCAGTATAACCATTTCCATCAGAGCTTGTTTTGCCTGTTCAAGACCAGCTGCAAGGGAGACGGTCAAATAAAAAAAGATATTTGTAGCAAAAGTGGGGAAAAAAAAACCAATGTTGTAAAAAGAGCAAGGTGCAAATCAGGGGTTGGTGACCGACTAGTGATTAATTGGTGAGGCGGGGATTAATCTATCACTTTTTTAAATAATAAATATAACACACATAGATATTATGTATATAATAGTTAAAATTTTAGACTACAAAATAGCAATAAAGTAACATCAAAACGAAATTGATTATATAAACATATTAGGGATAACATACTTCAAACAACTTGATAGTTTATTAGTCAACTAGAGATCGGAAAGGCGGCTAGGCATCAAGCGTTGTGGGTTGGGCAGGTTTGATCGGCGCTTAGAAGGGATTTTTAGAACACTAGAAAAAAAAATAGAGTTTCTAGATAGCTCACCAACATCATCCCACTTCACAGAAGGGCTCCTATCCACTATAGCAGTGTTTATCATTTCCACTAGATTGGTGTCATAACTGCCGAGAGGTCCTTTTTTCACATTTGATCTTCCAACATCATTGGTCCGATCTTTTGCCCCGACATTAACTCTGACTGAGCTGTGTGGATTCCGCACTGGAACCTTTTGTGTGTTAGATATGGTCGAGGAAACTGCTCCGGTTCGACCAGACATGTTGGCCTGGAGGTCAAGAAAAGACACATCCAAGGCGATCATGACATTGATATTTGTATATACCGATGAGAAAAATCAATAACAATAGATAGGAGAAAAATGAAGGCGCAGATGGTCTACACAATGAAGCATTTTTCAGGCTCCAAAGTTGTAAGGACAAAGCTAAAGCTCGTGATAGATGACACAAAGGTGGCTTGTTCTCTTCACTAAATGGCAATGGCGTAGGAAATGTGTGATAATTGTTACACATGAAATAAATAAAAGAATAAATGAATGTGCAAATACCTCTATAATCACATCACATAGACACGGGACAATTTACTAAGGCTGATGTGGAAATTTCTTTTTCAAAAAATCATAATAATATGCCATGGAATGAGTCAATGAAAGGATTAATAAATTTAAGGTTGACACGGTGAAATGTCTCATATAATGTCTTTGAGAAATAGATCTCAATTTCAACCTACACTGCTACATTTTAAAAAAAAACAACATTTCCCTAATAATGCTTTTATTCAATACTTTCAATTTCCCAAAGAGAAAACACCAATATATTGCCTTCATTTTTTATAATTAACACTATCCACATTCACTCGGCAAATACATAAGCATATATGTCAACACGCATGAAATACGCTAGAAAAATGCAAATGTACACAAAGACCAACAAGATTTACACTTACAGCTCAAACAGATCATCTCATACCTTCTTCGGAGATTTCGCAGCTAATGCAATGCCAACAAGGAAGAAAAAAAAAACAAATCCATTATCAGCACCACAAATAAACCATAAAATAAATCAAGAAAGAAAAAAACAGAAAACACATCAGAGGACTACACAAACCTGCCCGCTGTCCCAACATCTGAAGTCTCTCCGAAACTTGGATCTGCCACTTTGATATCTTCTGACGGTAAGACTTCACCTTCTCTTCCTCACTGTGGAACAAGAAACAAAAAGAAAAAAAGACAAATACACCATTCACCACCTCTCGATCAAACAACCGCGAATTACGAGAAAACCTAAATCTTCCAAACCTGGAGGAGACGAACGAAGGGACGTAGGTCGAATTGGCTTCAAGGAGGACACGCTGGGCGTTCTTGTAGTGACCCACAGCATCCTCGACGAGCCCCCACTCCTCCGCACGCACGGCCTTGTCGATCTCCTCCTTCGCCAGTTCGAAGTAACCCTTCAATTTGTGCGCGGCCCTCTCGTTCGACACCGAAGAAGGACCGGCGATTATAGACCCCCCACCGTCCGTCATCGCGGTCCGCTCACGATCGTACGGAGGATCGTCAGAACGCCCTCCACCGCCTGAACCGAAGAGGAAATCACCTAGGTATTCAAAAAATCCTTTTGAGCTGTTCATACCTAAAGAAAGGAGCACAGACAATTGATCGAAGATTTCATGAAAACGAGATCGAAGACCAAAAACAAGATATCTTGATCTAATTTTACCTTTTCGAATCTAAATAAACAAGCGCATCTCTATGAGAGTTTCACTTCCAGGAAACGAAACCGCCGACGACAAACCACGTTAGTGTAAAGGTTCTACACGGGTGAGGTCCTCTCTCAGATCTCTCAAATCCATTTGGAGGCGTTTGGACGCGGGTTAGGTAATTGATTTTTTTTCTCAAAAATTTAATTTAAAACTAATTTGTAGATGCTATCTTTACTTATTATGAAAAAAGCTAATTTTTTAGCATTTAATTTTAAAAATATGTTTGTAGCTGAAAATTAAACCAGCTAATATACATGTGCATTGCACATGAACTATTTTATTAAACATAATGAAATAGCATTAGTTAGATTAAAAGTTGAAAATATTCATCTCATGTGATATGATTTTCATTTTATATAAAAAAATGTAAATATAAACTTATAATATATGAGACAATCGACAAAAATAAAAGAATATATAAAAAATTTATAATTTATAATAGTGATAGAGGAATGAAATTGACACATAAAATTATCTCAAGCAATTGAGGTACTCATTGACTATAGCAACAAATATTTAAACGATAAAATGAACATCTTTGTAAAAGTAAAAATAACAATAAGATTTAATGATTTTATATATTCATTTTCTTGTTATTGAATTAATTCTTATTATCATTCTCTTCAAATCATCGACATGTTTGTACATATAAATTCTTATGTGAGAATGTTAAAAATTCATACATGCAAATTGTAAGCTCTCCATACATCCACATGAAATTCACAAAAAAAAAAAAAAATCTCTTGTGAGGGATGAAATCCGGCTCTCCCCTCTCGGGCCGGATCTTCGCTGATCCAGGCTTTGGATGTAGACCTGAGATGGCGTGGGTTGGTCCTTCCCTTCGCGTTAGTTCACCACCGCCTGCAGCCTCCTTGATCGTTTGACTCCTCCTTTCTTCCCCTTCGGGTTTGGGTACCTGAAACTCACATCAGTGTGGTGCCGGCTAACGCCCCTCCGACGCT
This sequence comes from Acorus gramineus, assembly GCA_030737835.1. Taxonomy (NCBI): domain Eukaryota; kingdom Viridiplantae; phylum Streptophyta; class Magnoliopsida; order Acorales; family Acoraceae; genus Acorus; species Acorus gramineus. The sequence continues at coordinate 2,880,711 of CM060856.1, read as the reverse complement.
CAAGTCAGTAATCTCTCCCTCTAGGGAAGAAGAGGAACTCAGAGTCCTTGAGTCTTAGTGGGAGAGAGAGTCAGTGTTTTTATATCTCGAGAAGGAGGGGAAGTCTCCTCTTTTATACTCCATAAGGGCGTGCCAAGCTTGGCCTTGCAGGGTGGTCATATCACGATATGGAATCTCCACGTGGCCTCAGGATCCCTGGACATGTGGCTCCTAGGGATCATCATCATAGATAACCGTTCCTCTGACGACCTGTCCTTTTTCAGTGTCAGGGAATATTCCCTTCACTTAACCGTTCCTCTGCAGAGGAGGGCCCTATTGCGGATCTGCCTTTTACTCAAGCATTGTCCTCCGGTCTGCTTAATCTTAAGGTCAGGCAATGTTTGACTCCTGTCCTGAGACTAACAGCGTATGGTTGCCTTTTTAGGTCGGGCTTAATCATCTGGCCGACCTTCGAAGGAAAGCGGATTTATCCGAGCCGTTGGTGAATTTTCGGGCCCATGGGCTCTCCTTCCTCTGGCCATATTTTTACCAACAGGGGCTGCTCTTAGTCCAGCCCTTGTGCTTATTCGACATTAACTAATTCGGTCACTTACAAATGCCCCTTCTTTTGGGCTCTCGATTTCTTGGGGGCCCGAAAGAACTGATCTGGAGAAGCCTGCCAGTCTGAACGACTTGCCCGCCAAGCCTTTCGTGTCGACTGGATTCAGGCGCTGGGCCCAATGGCTTGTGCCTACGACACTTGTCACTTTTTCGAGTCGCCTTCTTCATTTAGTACCACTTACTAGGGGGGAATAACTCCCAGATTTTAATTTTGCCGCCTCGTCTTCCTGAATCGACAGTGGCGATTAGGGTTCTGGTCCCGATCCCTTATATATTCTCTTCTGCTGTTGAGCTTTTACTTCAATGGCACTCCCTTTCTCGTAGGTTTTGTCTAGCGCGTCTTTCCGCTCTTATTCCTTGCTTAAAAATGGCCAACTTTCCCGACAGCCTTGTCGTTGAGGAGTATACCGGGGAAATGCCCCCTCAGCCAGACCCCGAAACCCTCCTACTCTACTCCGGCCAGATCGAGGCTAGCATGATTACCTTCCCGTTATCTTTGCTGATAATGGAATTTTTGAGCTTCTTCGGCCTTCACCCTCTCCAGCTCGTTCCGAGCGCCTATCGCATTTTGATGGCAGTTATAGCCCTCAATCGTGCTTGCGGCATCAACCTCGGCTTGAGCGAGGTGCGGAGCTTCTATGCACTAAAGTTCCTCAACGGAGAAGGCTGGATGTTCTACCTGGCGCGGAGGTCGGCTTCGCGGGAGCTGATCAAGGATGCGCAAGAGTTCGTCTATGATTGGCGGTCCAAACTCTTCAAGATTCAAGGCGCATGGGCGCCCGAAGGTTGCACGTTTTGTGTTCCGCTTCATTGGAGGGACTCTCCCCTGGGATCCGGTTGGTCCTTCTTCCTGGCGTCAACCGTTTTGCTCCCCTCCCCCCCCTTTTTATAACGTCCTCCTTTTACAGGTGACTCGTCTCTTAAAGCGTGTCCCCCTCAAGAGAGTCTTCGCATGGGGGACATTGATCGCGCCCTAAGTTTCTGGGAGAGAAGCTGGAAATCTTTATTGGGTGCCGCCTTGGTCAACCCTAGTGTTGCGCTTGCTCCATCCCCTCTACCATCTTCAAGCGGGGGTGCCCGTCCTAGCGCCTCTTCCTTCTCTCGGGGCGAGACGTCCAACTCTTCGTCTGTCGGTGGGGGCGCGTTGAGGAGGTCGAATCGCCTCCGTAAGGTGGCAGTTAGGTCGGCTGTGCCTTACAACCACCCGATCCAGATTAAAGAGAAAGAAGAAGAGGAGGAAGAAGCTTTCCTCGAGGATGGCGGTCCCCCGAATCATCCAGCTCCCCCCTCTTCCATGAGTCATCAAGCTTCTCCATCCGCGGCCTCTCGAGAGCAAGCCCGGGAGAGGGAGGAGCTCGCGGGGGTGAGTCTCCTCGAATAGAAGATCATGCCGGGCATTCCTGGGGTTTTTCGGAGGCCACTGGAGAGCCTAGCGTGGCGGCCCCAGTTCCTTCTTCTCCACCGAGGGTGCCTGGTCGTGTCCTCAGTCCCACCCACCCCCCCTCGGCCTGCGACTGGCGACTGTCCTCTGACTGACCCTCAATTCGCGATGCCCCCTGCTCTTCCTCGCAGGGCTAGTCTCACAGCCTGGGGACACGTCACAGTCGCCGGGAGGGAGCTCGATAGGCTGAGGCGCCTTGTCGAAGAGGAGGAGGAGCGATTTAGCGACTTCTCTACTAGTTTTTATGCCGGTTACATGGCTGCTCGAGGCGGTGAAGCCTTTCCCTCCTCAGCCCAGTTGAAAGATATGTATGATCTCTGTCTCTATGAGAGACGTTATAGCCGTTTTGCGGAGGATGCTCTAAGCGCTTCAGCTCGGTCTAACCTGTCCACTTCTCGCCCTTGTCAGTGAGAAGATGCCACTACGTGCCTCATGGCGCCTCTCCGTTCTCATTCCAACAAATGCTTCGATCTTGCTTCTATTTTTATTATTGTAAAAGTTTTTTTCGGGTTGCGTCCCGCGTATAGTTTGTCTTTTTGTCTTGACTCCGTACTTCAAACTTTTTCTTATCTTGAGTGTCTACGCTTACCTTATACGATTGTATTTTTGCCATAGAATTTGGCTTGCATTGTTGTGCCTCGCCCCTACATCCTACTTTCTTTTGTACCTTAACTCTATAGGTTGTTTGTCGAATAGATCAGAGTTGTCAAGTTGGGCTTAAGGCGAGTGCACCCCCTCCTGGTCAGGCATTGTCGGCTTTTTTTTTTCGACTTCTAAAGGTCACGCTTTTCAATGTTGGGTTGAAAGGTTAGCGACAATCGCAGCCGTTCGATTATCCAGCTCATCAGCCTGAACGTGGTCATGTAGGGTCTGGTCCTCACGATTCTTCGTAACTTCTAGTGTCAGAGGCCCGTGAGCTTTCTTACACGTGGCGCTTGAGCGGGATATTTAAGGCATTTTGAAATCGATCTCATGATTAGGGTTGCCGTTTCTCCTTCCAGAGGCGCCAACCGTCGTATCTTGGGTAGCTGAAAGGGTGCGCCGATCCCATGGCACGGCTGACGTCTTTTAAATAGGGATCCATCGTCCGGATGAAGAGGTAACCGAGCCTTTCATCTTCGAATCGAGGTATCGTTCTTTCTCTCTCCTGCTAGGTCTGTTCTTCATTTTTTAGGAAAGATCCTTTTTGCCTTTCCATTATGAGAACATCAATCGTTAAATCCCTACATGGCCTTAGGAGTATGTTTGAAATCCCTGAGTCGGTAGGCATGGCATGGTCGGATTTTGACTCGTTTCCTATTCCCCTAGATAGCATGAACCACTCGTGTATGTACGTGTATCCTTCCCATATAGCTAGGGGTGCCCTAACGGTGCCGTTCCCTCCACTCGTGAGGAAGTTCTTGTCGACTTTTGATCTCCACCCAACACAATGCAACCCCAACTTTTTCAGGGTTTTGATGTGCTATGTGGCGCTAAATCGGGAACTCAACTTAGATTTAGGCATCCCAGAAATTATGTATACTTATGAGCTTAGGAAATCTAGTGAGGGCTATCACTTCAAGGCTAGGAATTCCAAAGAGAAATTGATAGATGACCTGCCGGACTCCAATAAGGGTTGGTCCGAGAGTAAGCTGATTATTTTATCCATCTACTGGGAGTTCGGTGGCGCTCCCAAAGATATATGGAGAGTTCACCAGATTGGCTTTGTTATATATGTGTCACTTTTAGCCTTCTGGTAACCATTGGAGCATTCTGGCAGTTTTTGAGTTTTTTTCGTTTTCGATCGGAACCGCTAAAATTTTGGACTGTTAGCTATCATCCTGAGTTTGAGGACTCCGATTGAAAATCTAACTGCATATTATGTGTCCTGGTGCCATTTCAAGCCACTCACGAAAATTTCATCGAATTCCGGTAACGTTTCAGAATTTCACAGTTCTAAAGCGTATCCGGGTTTTGACCGAGCGAAAAGTCATTGGGAGACTTGACTTGGTCAATGTGGGCCCATGACTTGGTCAACTCTTTTGTCTTTTTGTGTGGATGGGTTGACCCAAGTCAAAGTGCACTTAAACCTCCCTAATCCTAGCTTAACCTAATCTTTTTTCACTAATTGAGGGTGTGAGTGTGTGATGTGTGTGTGAGGATAAATAAATCCCACAACAACATTTAAGTCCCTATTCATCATCTTCTCCACTCAATCCCTCTCTCTTCCCTCTCTTTAAAACCTCCATATGACCTAGCTAGGGTGCTTAAAACCAAAAACCCTAAGAAGAGAAAAGATAGGTGAGCTCCCGATCTATCTTCCGGTGGTCTCGGATTCGAGTTTCCTCATGTGTGACCCCCTCTCATGCCCTCTTTTCTCCTCTGATTTCAGCCATTTCGAGGGCTGAAGGAGATCTTGGTGGTGGTGGTCCTTGAGGCGGTGTTTCGGTGCGCGAAGAGCAACCGATCTTCTCTTCCTTCCTTTCCTTCCTTGGGTGAGGTTCTTTCCTTCCTTTTCTTGTTTAGATGCATGGTAGGAGGGTGTTTTTGGCTGTGGTGGCTGTTGGTGGCTGTTGGTAGCGGGTGGTGTGCGGGTGCTGCGCAGGGGGCGCGGTGTGCGTAGGGCGAGTGGGGAGTGCGTGCGGGGCACTGCGTTGGGGCGCAGTGCGGGCGGGTGCGCGTGCGGGGCTCTGCGCTAGGGCGCAATGCGCGCGGGTGCACCCGGGGCTGGACGAGCGGGTGGTGCGAGCCGGTGGTACGCGCGGGGTGCGCGCGGGGTGAGGCGTTGGGGCGCAGGACGTGCGGGTGTGCGCGCAGGTTCCTGCGCTGGGGCGCAATGAGCACGCGGTGCACCCGGGGGGCTCGGCAGAGTGTCCGGGCGTGCGGGCAGGGGGCTCGGCAGTGCGCTGGGCGCGCGGGCCGGGGCTCGGCTGTGCGCCCGGGGCGGGTGGCCGTGCGTACGGCTGCCCGGGGGTTCGGGAGTGAGTCGGGGTGCTCGGACTCGCGTGCGTACGGGCCGTATGTACGTTTGTCCGAGTGTTGGGTATTTTAGTGTATTTTTGTATGTATTTGTGTATTTTACTCACCAAGTTGATTACCCTGTCTTGCAGATCTTGACGGACGGTCGCGCGACGATCCGGTTATTGGTGAGTGGTACAATCCAACCCAGTAGGGAGGCGCTATATGCACTTGGGCGTATACCGTCCTCCCCTGGGGCACCATGGTTAATATTAACTTGTGTAACATGTAATCCATGCAAGCATGATAAATATGTAGTATGCATGCTACCCTAGACCATGTATGTTAGGGACTTGCACCCTTAGGATATGTGTAAGAGCCATGCATCCTGTCACCCTGTTCTCATGCTAGGAAGCCTCGACCTATGCATGTGTCCTACTAGTTTGATTTATTAAATTAAATGCAAACTTATAGTATTTTAACATGCCTTAGGGAATATTAAGGGGCCTTGCGAGGTCAACATTGAGACCCGGGCTAGGGTACTCCGTGTTCCTTGTTTGGTTGTCGGGATGTCCTATATCGGGACCTCATGGTGCCCTCCCAAGGTTTCTTTTCCTAATATTATTGTATATGTTCGCCGCATCTTGGTTATGCGCCCTGGAGGAATTCTGAAGAATTCATGACATTAGAGTTGTTGAGATGTGTTGTCGGTGGATCCGAGTGGATCGTATGCGTATGGATAGGCTGTTTTATTCCCTTCGTTGGATCCGTATAGAGACTGCCCCAGCGTTAGAAAGGCCGTCCCGTCAGAGGGCTCCCATCAGTAGGTACCTCCTGATTTGGATTCGGACTGTGCTGAATGTGGGAGTGGCCAAGCGGCCTACGGAGTGGAGGAGAGACTATCGGTGGACCAAGGGTGATTAACAGCCTAGTCAGTCCCAATATCCTATGTCACCATATTGAGGGGTGAGGGTGAGGGTGTGGTGGGTCGGCGATGTAGCGACCCACTGGATTGTGTAGTTCCTGCCACTTTGAGGCTTGATTATTTATTTGTGGTTAATATCATTGTGATGCATGGGTTGTGCTATTCACTGAGCGTGTGGCTCACCCCTCGCATATATTTTTCTCCAGTTATCACTGAGTCGGACTTGAAGGAGGAGCTCCTCGAGAGACTTCATCAGTAGCGGAGTAGCGCCACGTCCCGCGAGTGTTAGAGGCCATCAGCATCCTTTCTTTTGATTGTATGTATATATTTCCGTGCTTGGGCACCGTTTGTATATTATTTGGATGTATGTGTGTATATTGGCTCTCACAGGACAGTTGATTATGTATCGAGTCTGTAGTATGTTTTTGAATTACAGACTCAGTCTTTTAGCTTCCGCTATCTGTGTATATATCATGTCAGCCTTGCTTTCGTCTGTGTTGTCATTTTAGTTGTTGTTTAGAGTATTTTATTGATCTCCTGTATAGACTGCTGATATCATGTATACACTTGCCGCGTCCCGGGGACGGCCGCCCTGGGGCGTGACAAAAGTTGGTATCAGAGCCTGGTCCTGTCAGAGCCAATTGTCTTCTTTTCGTAGAGATGAGTCCTAGGATTTCTATATGAGTATTCTGATCCTAGTGTCTGGTATTATAGTTGCTGATATGCCTCCTCGCAGAGGACGGCGCGGACGTGGTCCCTCTCGACCTTTGGAGGTTTCCGGACCTACCAGAGGCGAGGATGCTACTGGAGAGTCCTCGGCTGTGAGGCCAGGATCGGCGCAGGAGCCTCCTGCATGGGAGCGCGCGTTCGCGCGGATAGCGGATTTGGTGGAGACTCAGACCAGGGCACTGGAGGCCCAGACGTGAGTATTGGCTGAGCAGGCGCGAGAGATTCAGGAGCTGAGGGCGGCCCGTGATGCAGTTCCACAGGTCCCCTTGGTGGCAGATCCGCCTGTGGTACCCGACGTACCCCCAGTCCCCGTGGTGGTTCCGGCGGTGAGAGTTCAGGATCCCCAGGAGAGGGAGGTGGGGCTAGAGGCTGCAGCGCGAGTGCAGCAGAGCGGCCTCGCTGCCTTTCTGAAGCTCCACCCTCCCGAGTTCCATGGCCAGACGGCGGATCCCCTTGCCCCAGAGCGTTGGTTGATGGAGGTGGATACGATCTTCTCGACCATGCTTTGCACCGATCGCCAGCGAGTCTCCCTGGCCACTTTTATGCTGAAGGGTAGCGCCGCCGACTGGTGGGCTACTAGATCAGTGGACATCCCCGAGGGAGTGGAGCAGCTTACATGGGCGGGATTCCGGAGGTATTTCTTGGAGGAGTACTTCCCGTTCTCGACGCGCCAGATAGTGATGCAGGAGTTTGAGCAGCTGACGCAGGGCTCTATGTCTGTCGCTGACTACTCCACGCGCTTCACGAGGCTTTCCAGATTCGCCCCAGCCTTGGTGATGGATGAGGAGACGAGGTGCCGTCGTTTTGAGCTTGGTCTCAGCAGCGCCATTCGGGTGCATGTCACCTCCCAGGCATTCACGAGGTACTCTGACTTGGTGTCTCGGGCGAAGACAGTCGAGCGAGACCTCGGGATCCTCGTGAGGGTTTCGACCCCTTCGGCAGACCAGAGACCACCCAGGAGCCAGGACCAGGGACAGCGCAAGAAGAAGAGGCCCCGCTTTGATCAGTTAGCGGCTGCCTCTCCTCCAGCAGATGTGGTGCCAGTGCGAGGTCCAGCACCCATCGCGGCGGTGCCAGTCCAGGCCAGGCGACCGGAAATGCGGCGCTGTTACCACTGTCAGCGCATCGGGCATATCTTGTATAATTGCCCCGATGCTGGCCGACCCCGCGTGCTGCCTCCGCAGCAGCAGCAGTTACAGCAGCAGCCATACCAGCAGCAGCAGCCTCAGCGCCAGCCGCAGCAGCAGCCTCAGCGTCAGCAGCAGCAGCCACAGGGTGGCCGAGCTGACCAGAGGAGGCAGCCAGCGCAGCCGGCGAGGCGTGCCCCTGCTCCTCAGCCGCAGTTTGTTCAGGGCCGAGTGGCAGCGCTTTCAGCAGAGGAGGCTCAGGCATCAGGCAGCGTGGTCCGAGGTATTGTTCAGATCTCCCAGCTCCCTGCATATGTGTTGTTTGATTCCGGAGCCACACACTCGTTCGTGTCTCCCGCTTTTGCGAGACGGACGGGCGTGGCGTCCGCCCCTTTAGATGCTATCCTGGAGATATCATTGCCCGTAGGAGACCGTATTCTCCTCCGTTCTGTGTACCGAGGGTGTACGGTGGTGGTTGCGGAGCATGAGTTTCCAGTGGAGTTGGTGGAGCTCGCGATGACGGACTTTGATGCCATCCTGGGAATGGATTGGCTTGCAGCTAGTCACGCCAGCATCGACTGTTTTGCCAAGTCGGTGTCTTTCCACCTTCCGGGTCGGAGGTCTTTCCAGTTCGTGGGCGATCGTGACGTAGCCCCTTTGGGGTTCGTGTCGTCCATGCAGGCGTGGAGACTCCTTCAGGGAGGATGCGAGGGCTTTCTAGCGTATATTGCTCAGGAGGATGCACCGCTGCAGGCAGATATCAGTCAGACTCCGGTCGTGGCAGAGTATCCCGAGGTTTTCCCCGATGATCTTCCGGGATTACCGCCGGATCGCGCGATCGAGTTTGAGATAAATCTGATTCCGGGGACCGAGCCGATTTCGAGAGCTCCGTACCGGATGGCCCCTGCAGAGCTGAGGGTGCTCAAGGAGCAGTTGGAGGAGTTGCTGGAGAAGGGCTTCGCACGTCCGAGTGTTTCTCCGTGGGGAGCCCCTGTTCTGTTCGTCCGGAAGAAGGACGGTTCGCTGCGGCTTTGTATCGATTACAGGCAGCTGAACAAGCGGACAGTAAAGAACAAGTACCCCTTGCCGCGGATCGACGATCTGTTTGACCAGCTCCAGGGAGCGCGTCTTTTCCAAGATCGATCTCCGCTCGGGCCAGCTGAAGATCCGGGAGTCAGACATTCCGAAGACGGCCTTTCGTACCCGGTATGGGCACTACGAGTTCAGAGTACTGCCATTCGGGTTGACGAATGCGCCGGCGGCCTTCATGGATCTGATGAACCGGGTGTTTCGGCCCTTCCTCGACTCCTTTGTGGTAGTATTCATCGATGACATATTGGTGTACTCGAGGAGTCTTGAGGAGCACGCTCACCATCTTCGCACTGTCTTGGAGACTTTGGCCAGACATCAGTTGTTCGCCAAGTTCAGCAAGTGCGAGTTTTGGTTGGAGCGTATGGCCTTTCTGGGCCATGTGATATCCGGCGAGGGCATATCTGTGGACCCGGAGAAGACGCTCGCCGTGTCGATTTGGCGTCGACCGTCGAACCCCACAGAGATTCGGAGCTTCCTGGACTTGGCAGGTTATTACAGGAGGTTTGTCGAGGGTTTCTCGAAGATAGCCGTTCCTCTTACCCGCCTCACTCGGAAGGATGTCCGGTTCGAGTGGTCCCCGTCCTGCGAGGAGAGCTTCCAGGAGTTGAAGCGAAGGCTCACCTCAGCGCCAGTTCTTACCCTTCCGTCTGGGAGTGGTGGGTTCGCAGTTTACACTGATGCATCGCAGTTGGGTGTGGGTTGCGTCCTGATGCAGCACGGTAAGGTTGTGGCTTACGCGTCGCGTCAGTTGAAGCCCCATGAGCAGAATTACCCCACCCACGACCTTGAGTTGGCAGCGATCATCTTTGCGCTGAAGATGTGGAGGCATTACCTCTATGGAGAGGAGTTCGAGCTCTTTACTGATCATAAGAGCTTGACATATTTGCAGTCCCAGTCGGAGCTCAACATGCGTCAGAGACGTTGGGTCGAGTTCCTAACGGACTATGATTGTGACATCGCTTACCATCCGGGTAAGGCGAATGTCGTGGCGGATGCTCTCAGTAGGCAGCCCTTGGGCATGGCCGCCCACATGGCTGTACGTCGTTGGAGGCTTCTGGAGGAGGCCACTTGCTGGATCAGTGTTCGAGAGACTCCTGCGGGTGGCTTTTTGGCCAGGCTAGTGGTGCAGCCAGTCCTTCTCGACGATATCCGCACGGCTCAGGCTCAGGATCCGCATTTTATAGTCCTCTCTGAGGGCGTCGCCCGGGGCGAGCGTCCGGACTACCAGACCCGCGCGCACTCCCGCGCGCACCCGCGCGCACCCCCGCTCGCGCCTGCACCGGCGCGCACTCCTGCGCGCACCCGCGCGCGACTGCGCGCCCGACTGCGCCCGCCAGACCGCGCCCAGCGCGCGCCCAAGCCCTCATAACCCCTTTTTCACCCATCCCAACCCCTCACACACACCCAAACCCAACTACCTAGCAAGCATGGCCTCCCCAACCAACCCTAAGCCCTAAAAATCAAGAAAAGAAGGGGAGGGGCTCACCTTTGGAGGGGGAACGAAAGGGGGAGGTTCGGGGGCCCTTGACGCACCCACGACCACCTCAACCGCCACCACCACTACCACCACCTCCTCAGCCTCTCCTCAGCCTCCTCTTCAGCCAAAAATCAGGGGGGGATCCATGCAAGGGGAGCTTGGGAGAAGGGAAGAAACAAGCAACAACAACACAACCCACCTCCACTTCCTCCTCCACCTTCCCCTTCTCTTTGACACATTTTCTCAAACACATGGGGGGGGGGGGTTAAATGAAAAGAGAAGGAGAGCAAAAAGAGTTAGTCGTGGGATTTGGGAGGGGAGAGAGAGAGGGGAAGATATTTATCAAATATATCTTAAGGAGAATTTACTAAGTCACCCTCCGACTAGAAATCCTACGCAAGCTTCACTGGAACAGCCATAACTTCCCCGATACAGCTCCGAATTGCTTGATTCCAAGACCGATGGAAAGCTAAGAAGATTATCTACAACTTTCATGTTCATGGCAAGATCAGATAATCTCTCCAGCTAATCCGAAATTAGAGCTAAACATGGAACAGGGCTGCTGCCAGAATTTCCATCCCCGGGGTATACTTGGAAAAATACCCATAACTTTTACTACAAGAATCCAGTTGGTCTAATTCCACTTCTGTGCGAAAGCTAACTCAAAACTGGACATCTCATAATAAAATCATAATTAAACCTCTTCATCTTAGATTTTAACAAAATCAAATCCAAATACCAAATCAGGAATACATAACTTAGAGAAAAAAATTATGTACCCAAATCTTCAAACAGAGCGCTCCAAATGACACAGACACAACAGACCAAATCCTCTGTCTTCTTCTGAACTTGCGGCCTTGCATTGTCAGGTAACCAGTTTCCTTTGTTGTACCTTGTTCGATATCATAGATGTCGACGGATTTCCTTCCCCTGGTCGTCCAGGTAACTCTGCTGTAATGAAGTCGGTAGTTGCCAACATCGCAGGACTGAAGAGTGAGCCTTGCAGGAATGTCATGAAGTCAGAGGCACTTCCTCCTACGGCGGGTGCAACTGAAACCGTGGTTCCAATGAATGAAGATCTGGTGACATTGGCTGCTAGGGTTGAAGATGAAGATGATGCTGAAGAAGATTCTATTCCCCTGATCCGACGAGCTCCCTCAAGACGCGCCACGGGAGAAAAGCCAAATTGATGCTTCATGGACTACTTTCGTTATATATATATATATATATATATATATATATATATATATATATATATATATATATATATATATATATTTGCATTTTGTACTTACGACTCCATGGTGAAATGGCGTGAATGCCAATTTATTGTATGGCGAATGTATCTAGACAATTCAGCTTGATTTGTGCTAGTAATCTGGATGTTTGTCTTGTTGCTATCTATTCCTTTTGCATGCCTGTTTTGTGATGCCGATGTAGTTTAATGACAGGGGGGACGTACTGTTTTAGATTGGCATATTCTTAGATACGCCCTGCAGTTTTGCTTTCGCAGCGGGTTCTGTGGATCTTTATCTTCTTGATATCCCCTCGTTTGTGTTATTTGATTAGTGCGCGGCTGCTAGGGCTGAACCGAGTCGAGTGAAAAGAGCGACCCCGACTAGTTATAGCCGTGGAGCGCGGCTTCGTTGTGCCGTGTTGGCTAGTGCGCGGCAGTTAGGGCTGAACTGGGTCGAGTGCAAAGAGCGACCCCGACTAGTATCAACCCATTGAGTGCGGCTTCGTTGGGCCGTATTGGCTAGTGCGCGGCTGCTAGGGCTGAACTGAGTCGAGTGCAAAGAGCGACCCCGACTAGTTTCAGCCCGTTGAGCGCGGCTTCGTTGGGCCGTATTGACTAGTGCGTAGCTACTAGGGCTGAACTGAGTCGAGTGCAAAGAGCGACCCCGACTAGTTTCAGCCCGTTGAGCGCGGCTTCGTTGGGCCGTATTGGCTAGTGCGCGGCTGCTAGGGCTGAACTGAGTCGAGTGCAAAGAGCGACCCTGACTAGTTTCAGCCCGTTGAGCGCGGCTTCGTTGGGCCGTATTGGCTAGTGCGCGGCTGCTAGGGCTGAACTGAGTCGAGTGCAAAGAGCGACCCTGACTAGTTTCAGCCCGTTGAGCGCGGCTTCGTCCTGTCGCGTTATGCAATTCACATAGAAGACTGAGAAAGGGAAAACACTTCTCATTAATGATAATATTTCTTGAGATGGATTACATTCCAGGGTTGGGGAATCTCCGTCCCGTCCATAGTTTCTAAATGATAGGCTCCGTTTGGTCTGGTCTTCTTGACTTTGAAAGGGCCCTCCCAGTTCGGCCCGAGTTTGTCATCCTTCTTGTTCTTGGTTTCTGGGAAGACTTCTCTGAGGACAAGATCGCCAGCTTGGAAACTCCTGCTTGAAACTCGTCGATTGTAATATCGAGATATTTGATTTTGATAATCCGCCATCCTTATTGCTGTGATCTCCCTCCTTTCATCTCGGAGTTCTAAGTCTTGCGTCATCTGATCGTCATTCCCTGCTTGATCAAAGCCCTGGGTTTAGTGGGTGGGTAGGTAGGTCTCGACTGGCAGAACGGCTTCAATTCTGAATGCTAGTGAGAAGGGGGTCTCTCCCGTAGACCTTCGTGCGGTGGTCCAGTAGGACCAGAGGACCGAAGGAAGTTCGTCGACCCATTTCCCTTTCGCACTGTCTAGCCTTTTCTTTAAACCGTCTAGGATAGTTCGGTTCGTGATTTCAGCTTGTCCATTGCTCTGGGGATATCGCGGAGTGGAAAAATGATGCTGTGACCGAGATCCGATATGCCCCCCCACACAAACCCGAGTTGAGCGTATTTAGCACCCGTTGCACCTCTTGGGGTCCTACGCATCTTAAATAAGGTCCCTGAAAACTCCTTTTATAGAAGATTCCCATAGATGACATCTAAAATTTGGCCGCCCTCTGCTTAAGCTTTCTGGCCTCAAATTTACTCTCTGGCATGAATCCTTCCGAGAGGTGCCGTTTGATGTCCGTCATCCAGTTGGATGAGTCTTCCGCGCAGGCAACCATTAAGATCTGATCAGCTCTTTCAATGCTCGGGATTTTTAAATAATCAATTTGAATTCTCCTGGTCGGCTTTTCACTGATGGTTGATGCTAGGTTAGCTAAGGCATCCGCTTGAACATTGAGTTCTTTCTCTATCTGATGGATATTTGCCGATCTGAATTGGGAGAGCAACAACTGCACCTTCTCCTGATATGCAATCATCTATTCGTCCCTTGTTTCATATTCTTCGGTGCTCTGAAACACTACTAGTTGTAAGTCATTGTAGATGTCAATGATCTGGGCACCGAAATGAATTGCGAGCTCCAACCCTTCAACAAGGGCTTCGTACTCTACTTCATTGTTAGATGCTCGAAAACCTAATTTCAGGGCATGTTCGAACAAAAGTCCGTCACTGTTCCTTAAAACCAGTCCTTCTCCTACGCCTTTTCAGTTAGATGCTCCATCAACGTTCAGGGTCCATGTGGGCCCAGCCTCGGCCTTTTGGTTGTTGATCATGAACACCTCGTCGAGCTGTGGGGTCAAGTTGGCTACAATGTCAGCGATTACCTGTCCTTTCACTGCACTCCTCGGAATGTACTGGAGGTCAAAAGGAGACAGCTCGATCGCCCATTTCAACATTCGTCCGGTGATGTTGGCCTTCTTAAGAATAACCTTGAGCGGGTAATCGATAACCACATTAATCGAGTGAGCGACGAAGTAATGTCTGAGTTTCTGGGATGATATAAGAAGGGCGTAGACAACCTTTTCTAGGTACAGGTATCTAGACTCTGGTCCGCACAAGGATTTGCTGACATAGTAGACTGGTTGCTGTATTCCTTCGTGTTCTTTTATGATGGCTGAGCTGACTGCATGATCAGAGGCCGCCATATAAAGGTACAAGGCTATCCTAGATTCAGCTTCACCAGCAGCGGAGGCGATGCGAGATACCTCTTGAGTTCTTCAAAAGCCATCTAGCACTCAGAGGTCCAATCGAATTTTTTGGCTTTTCTAAGCAATCTGAAAAAGGGAGATTTCTTTCAGTCACCTTAGAGATAAACCGATTTAGGGCCGCCAACCTCCCAGTCAGCCTCCGAACTTGCTTTCTGTTTCTTGGTGGGTTCATCTCGAGCACAACTTTGATATGATTGGGGTTGGCTTCTATACCCCGATGCGTGGTCAAGAACGCAAGGAACTTTCTCGATTCTACCCTGAAGGAGCACTTAGCCACGTTAAGTTTCATGCGGTAGTTTAGAAGAATTTTGAAAGCTGCCCTGAGATGCTCGAGATGGTCGCCCCGTTTGTCGCTTCTTATTAACATGTCATCTATATAAACTTCCACAGTTTTGCCAATCTGTCGCTCAAACATCTAGGTGACGAGCCTCTGATATGTTGCCCCTACGTTTTTTAGCCCGAAGGGCATGACATTGTAACAATAGGTGCCCATCGGGGTAATGAACGCCGTTTTTTCCACATCATGTTCGTACATCAGAATTTGATGATATTCCGAATATGCGTCCATGAAGCTCATCAACTCGTTTCCCGAGGAGGCATCTGCTATGTCACGCCCCAGGGCGGCCGTCCCCGGGACGCGGCAAGTGTATATATGATATCAGCAGTCTATACAGGGGGTCAATAACATACTCTAAACAACACCAAAATGACAACACAGACAAAAGCAGGGCTGACATGATATATACACAAATAGCGGAAGCTAAAAGACTGAGTCTGTAATTCAAAGACACATTACAGACTTGATACATAATCAACTGTCCTGTGAGAGCCAATATATACAATGACATCCAATATAATACAAACGGGTGCCCAAGCACGGAAACATAATACATACAATCAAAGAGGGATGCTGATAGCCTCTAACACTCGCGGGAACGTGGCGCTGCTCCGCTACTGTTGAAGTCCGCCGGGGAGCTCCTCCTTCAGATCCGACTCAGTGATAACTGGAGAAAAATATGCGAGGGGTGAGCCACACGCTCAGTGAATAGCACAATTCATATTAACTTCAAAATTATTCAAAGCCTCAAAGTGGCAGGAACTACACAATCCAGTGGGTCGCAACATCGCCGACCCACCACACCCTCACCTGCACCCTCCAATAGGTGACACGGCTATTGGGACTGACTAGGCTGTTAATCACCCTTGGTTCACCGATAGTCTCTCCTCCACTCCGTAGCCCGCCTGGTCTACTCCCACAATTGAGCACAGTCCGAAACCAAATCAGGAGGTGCCTACTGATGGGAGCCCTCTATCAGGACGGCCTGTCTAACGCTGGGACAGTCTCTATACGGATCCAATGAAGGGGAAAGAAACAGCCTATCCACACGTATACGATCCACTTGGATCCGCCGGCAACATCTTCCCAACAATTTAAATGTCATGAATTCTTGCGAATTCCTCCAGGGCGCATAACTACGATGCGGGGAAGCCTTTATTATAACCGCATGGTTATAATATTCACTAAGCATGATCATTACTAAATAACTCACATTTGATTTAAAATAAATTAAACTAAATGGGAACATGCACAGGTCAAGGCTTCCTAGCATGAAAATATGGTATCAGGATGCATGGATCTTACACATATCCTAAGGGTGTAAGTCCCTAACATACAAGATCTAGGGTGGCATGCATACTACATAACAATCATGCCTGCATAGATTACATATTATACAAGTTAATATTAAACTATGGTGCCCCAAGGGAGGACGATACACGCCTAAGAGCATATACGCCTCCCTACTGGGTTGGGTTGTCCCACTCACTAATACCCGGGTTGTCGCGTGACCGTCCGTCAAGATCTGCAAGACAGGGTATTCAAAACGGTGAGTAAAATACACAATACATACAAAAATACCCAACACTTGGACAAGCTTGCATACGGCCCGCACGCACGCGAGCTCGAGTGCCCCGACTCACTCCCGAACCCCCGGGCAGCCATGCGCACGGCCACCCGCACGCGCACGCACTGGTGCGCACGTACGCACGCACGCAGGAGCCTCGGGCACACTGCCGCGCCCCAGCCCGCGCGCCCAGACGCGCTGCCGCGCCTCTGCCCGCACGCCCAGACCCGCCGCACGCCGCGTGCACACTCGCGCGTGCCTGCGCGCACCGCATGTCCAGCCCCGGGTGCACCCGCGCGCACTACGCCCCAGCGCAGCACCTCGCGCGCACACCCGCATGCACTGCGCCCCAGCGCAGCACCCCGCGCGCACGCCCGCTCGCCTCCGCGCGCATGCCGTGCACTGCGCCCAGCGCGCCCGACCGCACGCGCCCAGCGACCCCGACAGCACGCGCCCAGCGCGCCTGACCGCAGCTCGCCTGCCTGCGCCTGCCTGCCTGCGCGCGCAGGCTCGCGCGCACGCGCGCCGGTGAGCCCGCATGCACCCGAGCCAACCCTAACACCTCCAACAGCCCCCAACAGCCCCCTCCAACCACCCAACAGCCATGCATAACCAAAAACACCTCCTAACATGCATCTAAACAAGAAAAGGAAGGAAAGAAACTCACCCAAGGAGAGGAAGGGAAGGGGAGGAAGAACGGGTGCTCTTCGCGCACCGATTTGCCACCTCCAAGACCACCACCACCAAGATCTCCACTCAGCCAAGGAAGGGCTGAAAACAGGGGAGAAAAGAGGCTATGAGAGGGGGTCACACATGAGGGAACTCGAATCCGAGACCATAGGAAGATAGATCGGGTCCTCACCTATCTTTTCTCCTTCTAGGGTTTTTCAATCCAACACCTCTAGCTAGATCATAAAGGGGATTTAAAGAGAGGGAGAGAGAGATTGAGAGGTGGAGAAGATGATGAATAGGGGGGGGGGCACTATACCTAGGCGTGGACTTAAAGGGGGGGCCACACACACACCTCACACACTCACCACTTACACTTAGTGTAAAAAGATTAGGTTAAGCTAGGTTTAGGTTAGGTTTAGGTGAGATTTGACCCTAGCTAACCCAACCACACTAAAAACCAAAACCCATTGACCAAGTCAAGGGTCAACCTTGACCAAGTCAAGTCTCCCAATGGCTTTTCGCTCGTTAAAAATTCGGATACGATTCGGAACTGCAAAATTCTGAAACGTTACCAGAATTCGATGAAAATTTCGTGAGTGGCTTGAAATGGCACGAGGACACATAATATGCAGTTAGATTTTCAATCGGAGTCCTCAAACTCAGGGTGAGAGCCAAAAGTCCAAAATTTTAGCGGTTCCGATCGAAAAATGAAAAAGTTGAAAAACTGCCAAAATGCTCCAATGGTGACCAGAAGGTAAAAAGTGACACATATATAACATGCTAGCTGGTCTATTTTTGGCAGGGGAAAGCTGTCCTTCAGACAAGAGCTGTTCAGATCGGTGAAATCGATGCACACTCGCCACTTGTCGTTCTTCTTGGGTACTACCACCGTGTTGGCTAACCAATCGGGATACCAGACTTCCCGAATGAACCCAGCAGCGAGGAGCTTCTCTACCTCTTCATTGATGGCTTCGGCGTGAACCGGAGCTACTCGCCTCTGCCATTGCTTGAGGGTCACACCGTAGGGGAGATACACAGTCAGTGGCAAATTATACTTAGATCGATGCCGGGCATTTCTGACGGCTTCCACCCAAACACATCCACTTGTTCATGGAGCAATTTGATCAAATTTGCTCTTTCAATCTGGTCCAGCGTGGTGTTGATAAGGAAGTACTTTTCTGGTTCGAGCGGGTCGAGGAAGATCTTCTCCAGGTCTTCACTACCCGCTGAGCTGGACCAGGTCGAGCCTCATCGGCTTTCACCCAATCCTTCAGTAATTGCTATCTTTTGGTATGTATGTCGTCTACCCTCCCGGGCAGCTCTTCAGCCTTAGACTTACCAGAGGTAGCGATGGCATAGCACCTCCTCGCTACGGACTGATCGCCTTGTATCTCCATGATCCCACGCGGAGTCGGGAAGCGCAACTTCTAATGGTATGTTGACGGTATGGCTTTCATTGCCCCCAGCCAGGTGCGGCCCACGATGGCATTGTAGGGGGATGGGAGGTCCATGACAGTGAATTCGGTCAGGACAGTTTCTTTACCTGCCTGCATAGGCAAAATTATCCGTCCTACCGAAACTGCCTGGCTCCCATTGAATGCGATCAGCGGGTCCCGCATTGGCTCGAGGTTAGAGGGCTTCAGGCCCATCTTGAGCTAAGGCTGCATAAATAGGATGTCAGCCGA
This sequence comes from Acorus gramineus, assembly GCA_030737835.1. Lineage (NCBI taxonomy): Eukaryota > Viridiplantae > Streptophyta > Magnoliopsida > Acorales > Acoraceae > Acorus > Acorus gramineus. The sequence goes on along the minus strand of CM060856.1, from coordinate 2,862,155 downwards.
GCTTCCCGTGTCGACCAGTATTCGTTTAACATCGTAGTTCGCAATTCACAGGGTGATGGCCAGAGCGTCACTGTGAGGTGTGGACACGTCAGACAAATCATCGTCAAAGAAGGATATGAGCCGGGGTACTCCACCTTTGGCCTTTTGGGGATGAGTCGGGCTTCCTGGTTGATCTGCAAGACTTCCATATGATGCGCACTCCTTTTCACAGTCCGTTGGACCGACTTAGGGTTTCTCAAGACAGGCAGTCCTCCGTAGATCATGTCTATAACTCCGGCCGCGTGTGAAGGGGCAACGGCGACCATGCGCTTTTTGGGCTTCCTTTCCTCCTGAGCGTCTATAAATTCTCTGAGCTTCCCTTTTCAGACCAACGTCTCCATGAATCCTTTGAGTGTTTGACAGCTTTCTATCTGATGCCCATAGTCTCTGTGATAGTCACACTTGAGACCCCCATTCCGAGTGGCAGGATCGCTCTTCATTAGGGGTGCCCATTGGAAGAATGGGGCGTTTTTTATCCTTTCCAGGATTTGAACAAGAGGCAAGGTGAACTTGGTGTATGGGCGCTCTTTGACTTCGTTGGTCTCGGGTTGCCCTTGATGTCGGGTCGCTGTCTCCGTCCCTTGTCTTCCTTTGTCGGGGGGTTCTTGGAGACTACCGCGACTGCCTGTGGTCGGGAAGGGACGGCCTCGTCTTCGACCTTCGCGTATTTCTCTACGCGGCACATCAACTCGCTTAGCGATTCTGGGACCTTCTTCACCAGAGAGTTTCGCAGTTCGTGCTTTGGGGGTAAACCGTTCCTGAATGCCATGATGGCCGCGTTCGGATCGCATCAGTCGACTTCGAACATGAGGAGGCGGAAGCGGTCCACATAACACCAAATAGATTCTCCATGTTGCATGTGAACCTTCATGAGGTCGCCGAGATCCTTCCTCTATTTTCTGCTGCATATGAAGTGCTCGGCGAACAGGGTGCCGAGTTCTTCAAAACACCGGATTGATCCTCTAGGAAGCTGATGGAACCAGTTGAGTGATGCTCCTTCCAGGCTTGAAGGAAACATCCTGCACATGAGCTTTTCATATTGTTCATACAAGGCCGTTGCATGTCGGAAACCCAACACATGATCAAATGGGTCAGTGGTCCCATTGTATAATCGAAACTTGGGTCGGACAAACTTCTTGGGTGGGGTGCTGTGCAAGACATGCTGCACGAAAGGGGACTCGAATCCCCTCAGTGCTCTGGAAACGAACTCTCGATCTCAGGTGATCGTCACTGCACTCCTATAGGTTCGCTTTGTCCGTTCAGGACGGTTCTCCTCGTAATTGTCATCCGATGCCGAGTATTTACTAGGACTTCTGAGCCGTCCTCATCGTGCCTGATGATGAGAAGTGGCATGCTTGTCCCGCTGTTCCCGACACGGGGAGTAGTCACGACGCTCCTTTTTTTCGTGCCTAGCCCGATTCTCCACAGCGAGAAAGTCTGGGGGTCCTGTTGCTTGTGACCTCCGCCGGAGGAGTACACCGATTCATGGCTCCTCCCGTTGGCTTGCCGGCTTTGGCGGTCACGATCTCGTGATTCGACTCCCGCCCTCATCGGGTTTCACTGGTTTCATGCTTCAAGGGGAGGTGGTGGTGGCATGACCTCCTTCCGCTTCAAGAATTCTTCCATCAGGCTCTCCAGATGGTGGTACCATTGATTCATCACTTTGAGCTCCTTAACGAAGTCGCGGCCCGCCTCCGGGGTCGGGTTTCGTGAAGTGGATCCGTCGATTGTCTCCTTGCCCTTCGGCGGGGGTGGGTCGTTGGGCGTCATGCGCTCTCCTTCTCCACCTTGCTCATAAACTGTCGATTGAGTCCTTGTCAACACCATCTTCTTAGGTCGAAGTTTGGGACGGCTTTTTTGCTCGTGTCCCACAAATGGCGCCAATTTGTGAGGGATGAAATCCGGCTCTCCCCTCTTAGGCCGGATCTTCGCTGATCCGGGCTTTGGATGTAGACCTGAGATGGCGTGGGCTAGTCCTTCCCTTCGCATCAGTTCACCACCGCCTGCAGCCTCCTTGATCGACTGGCTCCTCCTTCCCTCCCCTTCGGCTTTGGGTACCGGAAACTCACACCAGTGTGGTGCCGGCTAACGCCCCTCCGACGCTCAAGTCAGTAATCTCTCCCTCTAGGGAAGAAGAGGAACTTAGGGTCCTTGAGTCTTAGTGGGAGAGAGAGTCAGTGTTTGCATCCCTCGAGAAGGAGGGGAAGTCTCCCCTTTTATACTCCATAAGGGCGTGCCGAGCTTGGCCTTGCAGGGTGGTCATATCACGATATGGAATCTCCACGTGGCCTCAGGATCCCTGGACATGTGGCTCCTAGGGATCATCATCATAGATAACCATTCCTCTGACGACCTGTCCTTTTCCAGTGTCAGGGAATATTCCCTTCACTTAACCGTTCTTCTGCAGAGGAGGGCCCTATGGCCGACCTGCCTTTTACTCGGGCACTGTCCTCTGATCGACTTAATCTTAAGGTCGGGCAATGTTTGACTCCTATCCAGAGACTAACAGCGTATGGTTGCCTTTTTAGGTCGGACTTAATCATCTGGCCGACCTTCGAAGGAAAGCGGATTTATCTGAGCCGTTGGTGAATTTTCGGGTCCATGGGCTCTCCTTTCTCTGGCCCATATTTTTACCAACAGGGGCTGGTCCTAGTCCATCCCTTGTGCTTATTCGACATTGACTAATGCGGTCACTTACATCTCCTATTGACAAAATTAAAAAGCCGGTCTCAAATATGTGAGATAGTTTCCATTAGTTGAGTCAGGCTACAAGGTAATTAGTAAAATCAAAATCATAATATGAATTACAGAAAATGATAAATAATTTTCAAACCATTATTTCAATGAAAGATCTAAAGATATATTCAGTGGATACTGTCAAAAGTTGGGGCCAAAGCGGTTGAAGTCGCTTCTTGAGACGGTGGCAGATAATAGTGATTGAGGAATGTTTTGGCATCGTGCGATCATTGTTCCCAGCAGAATAAATTGGGATGAATCGTTGCAAGAGAGAAGTAGGCGAGAGGTCTCCGAATGCAATCGGTGAAGTAAATGTGGAGGCCGTGGATGAATCTGAGTGGAATATGTTTATCGGTTTATGTAGGGGGTGGCGAATAAAATGAAGGGTGGTGAATTCATTAATAACAGTAATTGAAACGTTGTAGGGGAGATGAATCATTGGGGTGGAATATGTTTTGGATGATGGAGTGGAAAATGTTTGGGATGATACATATGTAGCAGGGGATGGTCATGGAATTGAAAATTTTGATAGGGGTAAAATTATCAATCAATAGTTTTTGCAAGGATTGGTATTGTACACATAATGCCTATATATAAGGGTAAAATTAACCTATATATATATGGAATTGAAAATTTTGATGGGGGTAAAATTATCAATCAATAGTTTTTGCAAGGATTGGTACTGTACACATACTGCCTATATATAAGGGAAAATTTACCTATATATAATGCCTTAATATAGGTTAATCTAGTGACATGTGCATTAAATATAACTTATATTAAATTTTTTATCAATTATGATATATATATATATATATATTAATTTGAACATAAACTTTATGTGCAATTTATTTATGATATTTTATATATCCACATATTGACATATAATTCGAAAAGGCATGTATTAATAAATATATAAAATTTAATTCATTATATAATTTTAATATAGTGTTATAGATTTTCAAGAATTTGAAATGGTAAATATGTAAAACAAATGGTCATTTGGGATATGAATGGATTTTGAAGAACTGGGAATGGTAAATGCGGAGGTAAAAATCCTCACCACGACACGTGTTATATCAGGGATGACATGTCACACCAGGACGGATGAGGGCCTACCGTGAGACCCACAAATCTGAGTTCCAGTCCTTAGTCATGATGACTGTCCCGAATGTGCTGACACGACTAGATCCAGGGTTTAGTTGGACAGTCGGGCACCTCACAAAACGAGCAATCTAAGGCACGACTAGACACGAGGTCTGGTCGATCGACCTTACTCCTCGAAAGCGAGTAGTCTAAGGCACGACCAGACACGAGGTCTGGTCGATCGACCTTACTCCTCGAAAGCGAGTAGTCTAAGGCCCGACTAGATGCGAGGTTTGGTCGATCGACCTTACTCCTCGAAAGCGAGTAGTCTAAGGCACGACCAGACACGAGGTCTGGTCGATCGACCTTACTCTTTGCAGACATGCTATGAAACGTACGAGCGAGCATATCAAGAGACCCCGAGCAGAATGAAGAAATGGTCAGAAAACCACTAACACCTGTAACTTCCAAGTTGGCACCTAAGGCCCACTACTAGCAGAACGTGGGTAATCAAGGGCCGACGTGGAGCATAAATACCGGGGACATTTCCTTGGAAAAGGGCCCACTAAAGGCTTAGTGGCAAGGCGGTTATAAGGGTAAAAAAGGAACTACGTGTGACTTGATCCCCAAGGGATACGTAGGCAGTCTATAAAGAGGTCGCGAGATGGCACTCTAAAGGCCCAATCAGACAGTCAAGCACAGCCAGTCATTGTGAGTCATTGTGTGTCATTTTTTATACAGTCATTCATTGTGAGTCATTGTGTGTCATTTTCTATACAGTCATTGAGAGAGTAAAAACATAGCCAAAAATTCATATAGCCCAAGTTCATTTTTCCCAAGTGATTTACAAATTTAACTGAAAGGGGAAAATATCCACCTCAGTAAACATGTCAAGTGAATGTTTTTCATGGATTGATACTTTTATAAGTAGCATAGATATAGATATAGATAGGGCTGCAACTTGGGTTGGGTCCAACCCGAACCTGACGGGTTGAACCCGATTTTTGGACGGGTTGGGTTGAAAAAACTGGGTTCGGGTTCGGGTTGGGAGATTCGGGTTGAATAGATTTTAGGGTTGGGTTCGAGTTGGTATCTCAGCCAACCTGACCCAACCCAAACCCAACAAGTAAGAATAATTTTGATTTCATATGGACCGTTGGATGTTTATTTTCTAATCTACACCACTCATTATACTTTTACACAAACCCATCAAATGGAGTCAACCCTAGCCGCCAATCTCCCTGTTCTCTCCTTCTTCCCTCTCTCCCCCTCCCTCTCCCACTCCCTCTCCTTCATAACAGAACCCTCAATCAAACCTCCCTGTAATTCTTTTTTTTTCTTTTTTGTTACAATCCAAACAAAACCCAGCCACCACCCCTTCTCTTTCTTTTTTTCTTCTTCATAACAGTGCCTTTTCCATAAACACAACTATCAAAAAATCATTCAAATCCCCGTGTTTCTATTTTTTTTGTTACAATCCATACAAAACCCAGCCACCACCCATTCTCTTTCTTTTTTATACTTCATAACATTGCCGTCTCCATGAACACAACCACATCAAAATCATTCAAAAAAAATATTCACAACAAATATTTTCTACAAGGGGATGGCGAAAATGAAGATTGGAAATCAATGATGTTTGATTTGTTAATCTTTTCTCTATCAAATACCCAATTCGGGTTCATCGGGTTAGTTCGGGTTTTGAATGCTTACCCTGGGTTGGGTTACGGTTGGGATCACCGGGTTACAAATCGGGTTAGGGTTGGGTTCGGGTTGGATATTTTAACTTCGGGTTGGGTTCGGGTTGGAGTCAACCCGAACCCAACCCGTCCGAGTTGTAGCCTTAGATATAGTTATAGATATAGATATAGATATAGATATAGATGAATGTTTTTCATGGATTGGTACTTTTATAGGTAGTATAAATATAAATTGTAGCTTTGTTCTGTTTTGAATCGTGTTTGAGAATTTACAGAAAGTTGTTTCCCCACGTATTATAAAAATTAATTTTTAAACATTTTTTTTATAAAAATTGTGAAGCCTGGCCCATTGAGGGGGAGGCCCAACAGTCCCAAGAGGCCTATGGATTGGGTGAGTGTGAGGGTTTGGTGTTTAGTCCCACATTGCCTAATAGGAGGAGATAGTCTTTGCTTATATGTGAGTACAACTCCTACACACCAAGACGCTTTTTAAAGCCATGAGCCCATTTAGGGGTAAAGCGGACAATTTCTTGCTGTGTACATGTCACGCCCCCGGGGCGGCCGTCCTCGGGACGCGGCAAGTGTATATATGATATCAGTAAACAGGAGTTCAATAATATACTCACACAACAGCTAAAATGACAACACAGATAAAGCAGGGCTGACATGATATATACACCAAATGCGGAAGCTAAAAGACTGAATCTGTAATCAAAACATACTACAGACTCGATACATAATCATATGTCCTGTGAGAGCCAACATATCCATATATACATACATCCATATACAATCCATACTAGGTGCCCAAGCACAGAAATATATACATACAATGAAAGAGAAGGATGCTGATGGCCTCAAAACTCGAGGGACGTGGCGCTACTCCGCTACTGGTGTAGTCGCTCGGGAAGCTCCTCCTTCAAGTCCGCCTCGGTAATCACTGGGGAAAAACAATTATGCGAGGGGTGAGCCACACGCTCAGTGAATAGCACAACCCATGCATACAGTTTATATTAACCACATTTATCAAGTCAATAGCCTCAAAGTGGCATAAACAACACAAATCCGGGGGTTCGTACATCGCCGAACCACCATACCCTCACCCTCACCCTCACCCCTCAATAGGTGACAAAGGATGTTGGGACTCAATAGGCTGATAATCATCCTTACACAATCCAGTGGGTCGCCACAACGCCGGCCCACCATACCCTCACCCTCACCCCTCAATAGGTGACATAGGCTCTTGGGACTGACTAGGCTGTTGGTCACCCTTGGTCCACCGATAGTCTCTCCCCACTCCGTAGGTCGTTTGGCCACTCCCACATTCGGCACAGTCCATCTACCAAATCAGGAGGTGCCTACTGATGGGAGCCCCTGCACGGGACAACCTTTCTAACGCTGAGGTAGTCTCTACACGGATCCAACGAAGGGAACAGAACAGCCTATCCATCGCATATGATCCACTCGGATCCGCTGACAGCACATCTCTACTACTCTAATGTCTCGAATTCTTCAGAATTCCACCAGCGCGCATAACCAAGATGCGGGGAAATAAATAAGACATAAATGAGGAAAAGAGACCTTGGGAGGGCAACTTGAGGTCCCGATGTAGGACATCCCGCCAACCAAACAAGGAACACGGAGTACCCTAACCCGGGTCTCAATGTTAACCTCGCAAGGCCCCCTTATATTCCCTAAAGCATGCTAATCAATATAACGAGCTTGCATTTAATTAAATAAATCAAACTAGTAGGACGCATGCATAGGTCGGGGCTTTCCTAGCATGATAGCGAGGTGGCAGGATGCACGGCTCATGCACATATCCTAAGGGTGCAAGTCCCTAACATACAAGTCTAGGGTGGCATGCATTCTACACATAAATCATGCTTGCATGGATTATAATAAACACAGTTAATATTAACTATGTGCCCCAGGGGAGGACGGTACACGCCCAAATGCATGTAGCGCCTCCCAAACTGGGTTGGGTTGTCCCACTCACCGGAAGTCGGGTCGTCGCGCGACCGTCCGTCGAGATCTGCAAGACAGGGTATCAACTTGGTGAGTAAAATCCACAAATACTACAAAATACTCAAAAATACACAAAACCCACAATTAAACACCCAACACTCGGGCAAACGTGCATACGACCCGTACGCACGCTAGCCCGAGCACCCCGACTCACTCCCGCACTCCCGGCAACCACCCGCACAGCCACCCGAGCCCCCGGATGCACCGCCGCGCCTCAGCCCGCGCACCCAGGCGCACCGCCGGGCCCCTGCCCGCCGCCTGGACATGCAGCCGAGCTCCCCGGGTGCACCGCGCGCCCGCTGCGCCCCAGCGCAGCAGCCCGCGTGCACCCCGCACTCCCCGCGCTGGCCCGCGAGCACACCGCACGCCTCGCGCGCCCAGCGCCTCGCCCCGCCCGCGCGCACCTCCCCTGCCTCGCCCCGCGCGCACTCCGCGCGCATCATCCGCTCGCACAGCTCTCCGCACCAACCGCTCGACCAGCTCCTCGCACCAGCCGCTCGACCAGCTCCTCCCGGGTGCACCCGCGCGCACTGCGCCCCAGCACAGCGCCCTGCATGCGCGCCCAGCACACCCGGCACGCCAGCAACCAGCACGCCTAGCGCAACCCGAGCGCACGCCCGCGCGTACGTCCGCGCGCACGCGCGCGCGCGCGCCCAGTCGCTGCACGCCTGCCTACGCCTGCTGCCATCCTGCCCGGGACAGATCACCACCCTGTCCGAGCACCCCTACCACCAACCTCTGGCCACCAATGGCCTCCGACCGCCCCCCAACCACCTCCGACAGCCACCCACAGCCGCCGACCACCACCCAACCCCAAAACCCCCCTCCTAACATACATCTAAGCCAAAAAGAAGAGGAAAAAGGACTTACCAAGGGGAGGAAGAGATGTCCGGTTGCTCTCCGCGCACCGAAACGCTCCCCCAACGGTCTCTACCACCAAGACCTACTCCCACCTCCGAATTGGCTCGGATCTGAGGAGAAGAGAGGGCGGAAGAAGGGGCTAGGTAGGCCGGAATCCGGATTTGAAAGCACCGGGGTGTAGATCGGGACCCGATCTACACTTTCTATGCTTTAGGTTTTTGGGTTTGAGGACTCTAAGGGGCTCAAATGGAGGTTTTTGAGAGAGGGAGAGAGAGAAAATGAAATGAGGAAGATGATGAATAGTGCCAAGAGAACTTTTAGCTTTCATTATATAAGTCAAACCATGATTAATTAGGGCTAATCAAGATTAGGGCTAGATTAGGTGAGGATTAAGGGTTTTAAGTGGGATTTGACTTAGGTCAACCCAACCACACAAAAAGACAAAAAGGGTTGACCAAGTCATGGGCCCACTTTGACCGAGTCAACTCTCCCAATGACTTCTCGCTCGGTCAAAACCCGGATACGCCTCGGAACTGTGAAATTTCAGAAACGTTACCGGAATTCGATGAAAATTTCATGAGTGGCTTAGAATGGCACCAGGACACATAATATGCAGTTATATTTTCAATCGGAGTCCTCTAGCTCAGGACGATAGCTAACAGTCCAAAATTTTAGCGGTTCCGATCGAAAAACGAAAAAAACTCAAAAACTGTCAAAATGCTCCAATGGTTACCAGCAAGCCAAAAAAAAGTGACACATATATAACAGTACACCTGGGGCGTTACAAAAATATATTTGCAATTTTAATTAAGCTATAATTTTATTTATTTATTTTAAAACGCATTTGATAACTTAGCTTCCTGCAAAAGCTCTCATAACCCATTTCTAAACCGATGAAACTTGAAGATCAATTTAAGTTTGTTTCATTTATCATCTCCAAATTTGCAATTCCCCATCTTAAAAAAAAATACAAAATATTGATTTGCACCCCCTCTCATTCATATCCAAATTTAAAACTCACATTTGTCATACAAGTGAGAGAAGACATGGAGGAGGAGGAGGAGCGAACAACAAGGATAAGGCAAACATTCGAGATGATCTGGTGAGGAGAATTGGATGAGATCACATGTTGTTGTGATCCGCCAAGGTGATCTGGTGGAACGCTAAAGAAAGACAAATGAGATCTGGCAAGGAGTTTTGATGGGATGCATAAGGATGGATGCATGATGACAGAGTGTGAGCCTATGCCCTAAGGTTTCATAGGGAAGAGACCTTCATGAGGAAGAAGAAGAATTGTACGAATAAGGGTGTGCAAAAAAAATAAAATAAACAAGGGGCATCTAAATAGGTTCATCAAATTTAGTTGGATGTGCATATTGGAGGGGCGTGCACTTGAGCAAAGCAGATAGAGGCAGCCTAGCACTTTCAATTAAGCAGATAGAGGCAGCCTAGCACTTTCAATTAGGTCTATCAATGGGTCAGATTTGTGCCAGAATAGGGTGAACCAAGACCCGACTAGACAGAAGATCAGAACCGGGTCCTATCTAGCATCTGTTTGAACCTAAATAAAAAGAGTGACTCTATTTGCACCCCTCTAATTTGTAAGTAAGCCCCCCTTAAGTGGATCTTGTTGTTAAAGATCCATTTAAATATACACAATAAGTACGCCACCAATAAGTAAACCCACCTCATTTTTTGAAAAAATCTTTTATTAACATTCCTTTAATAAGTACACACACCCACATCATGTAAATTGAATATTTTTCTTTGTGTAGGAAGAAGACAAGGAGCAGAAGATTCATTGATAATTGTAGTTGGACATGGATTTTTCTTCATCAAATAATGAGGTACACAATTTATCTAAGGTTTTTATGTATATTCATTTGTATAGGGTTAGGATTTATAAATTATTTTTAGGGTTTAGGGTTTTGTATGAATTTGTACATGAACAATGGATTCTCATTTTTTTTTCATTTGATTTATTCTATTAGTATGTTAATTAAGGTAGTCGGTACTTGTTACTATGGTTGACATCACAAACTACGATCACTTTCGACGGTGCACGTGACATATGCACAAATCTAGTATTTATTACAACCTATTTATCTTGGACAATCTATTGTCGTTCGACATTTGAAGAATCTATCAACAAGTGAATGGTCGATATGCCTAGGGTTTTTTGACGAGGTTGTAAACCGTGTTCCTTTAAGCTTGGTTCTAGTCTGTAAGCAATGTTTTGAATCACCGCTTGAATGATTGTCCAAGATTGCCTACCGCTTCTAAGAATGTGGTATGATCGTCACTTGCTTTTCCTCAAAGGCAAGAATACAAGGATGCACTTCGATTCTCACCTTTGTTTGCGAAATGGGGAGTTCTACTCTCAAGGATCACGGCCGGCCATGGCTTGAGGTGAATAAAAGTTTGATTCGTCTTGCAAAACCTAGAGAGAGAGAAAGCAAACAGTAGAAAATGTGATGAAGAGCAATCAATTATTCAATAGTAGGCGATGATATGGATGAATCTGGATATGTGAAATCAGTGTTTTGACCATAACACACAAATCAACAAAGAACAAGATGCCAAAAGGTGGAAATCCAGAATTAGTGTGAAGATCTTTTGAGTCGTCAAAAGGTAGATCAAAAGAACCAATGAAACAAAATGTTTGATGCACTACAGAATTTGCAAAACCAGAGAATAAATGGGAGAAACTGACAACTCACCTATAGACTGTCTAGAGCCAAGTAGAAAATCTGTGAAAACAGAAAAGTTTTAATGAACCAGGGAACTTGCAAAGCAGAACAAAATCAGTGAGCAAAATCGACGGTCGCACTTTGAGCCGTCCAAAAACAGATCCAGAAAACTCAATAAAACAATGACCAATACACCAAGAGTTATCAAAACCAAACAGTAAATAAACTGGCGGCTCAAATGTGGTCACTCCTCAAACAAACCAGAAGATCAAAGAAAACAAAGCAGTTAAAACCAGAAAACATGCAAATCTAGAGGCACTATGAATAAAACTGACAGCTCCACTGTGAGATGTCTAGGGGCAAAGCACAAAAAACCCAATGGAATGGATAAAATAGTAGCCTTGTGAGAGTGATAAGCACAAGAGAAGCAACGGCATAGTAAATAAAGATCAACAGTGATCAAATAAAACACAAAAGAAAATAAGTAAATGGGATTAGTAGTCCTTGGAAAGATCCTAAACTTTAGGAGATGGAGAGTTTTCAAATGGTCTCTAGACCAACTGGCCGACGGTTCTAGTATAGGTTGTCTGTCAGGTGAGTCCTGTTTCCAAATGAAAATGGTTAAGCCCATTCAATGAAAATGCAACCAACACTCACCAATTGATTAATTCTAGCCTTATATTGATTAATAAGCTTACAAGTCTTTCATTATAAGGTTTGAGAGGTCATGAAGACAAGTTTTTTAGTGAAACCCTAGAAAAGAAGAAGAAAAGAAAAAGTGGAGATGTGGGTGAAAAAGGAAGGGGAAAGGGTGGTTTTCTTTCTAAATTATCTCTCTTTCTGGTTTTGAGTGGTGGAAAGGTTGAGTCCAAAAATAACAGAGTTTCTCCTCTTCTTTCACTTGTTTTTCTTGCCTCCCAAATTTCTTCTTTACAACCCCTCCTTTTATAGTGTATATAGGAGCTAATCTCCTCTAGACAACACGTAAGGGGGCATCATTGCTTCACTTCTCGTCGATCAGACCCGTGGAAGCGACTTCTTGGAGCTACAGCCAAGGGAGGGAGCACCACTATCGTTTTTGTGAGTTTTCTACCAGCTACTTGATCCAGACAACGCGACTGCTCTAACTAGGGCCATTTAAAATGCAACAGCCATATTTGGGCAACAACTCTGATGTGGGCCGTCGGGCAATGCCTTCTTCATTTAGAGCCATACAACAATGCTACAGTTTCTGGGCACAGGGTCCTACAGAAGTAAAACTGATGGCCCATGTTGTAGTTGTTCCAAACTTGATGGCCCATATTTTGGCCATCCCAAATTGATGGCCCACATTGTGGCCGTCTAGTTGGAAGCAGTCGTAATCAGGGTTCTCTTCGAGATTTTTCTAATGGGTTGGCTTCAATTGTCTTGAGTTATTTTCCAATTCTTTGAAAAGGTCATCTTTGGAAATATTCTAGTTCAAATCTGTAATAATTGGATACTATAATTGATAAGTATTTTGTCATTTTGATCAGTCAATGTAATGCACCAGGTTTACACAGCAAGAAATTATCCGATTTACCGATGAGTGAGCTCATGGCTTTAAAATGTATCTTGGTGTGTAAGAGTTGTACTAATATATAAGCACCACACTGACTATCTCCTCCAATCCTATTAGGTGATGTGGGACTAAACACCTCACCTTTACCCAATTCATGGGCCTTTTAAGACTGTTGGGCCTCTTGGCTATCCTAACCCACCATGCCCTCAACGGGCTGCGTGTCACAGTAAAAAATAGGGTATCTATAGATAGTTAAAGTGTCGTTACATTCACATAATAAGCAATGAATGAAATCTTGAATATTGACAACTTCATTGTCATGCACCAAGTATACCTACGACGTTTAAAGTGTTGATACTCCCATAATAAGGTGAACTAATTGTTTTCCACATTATTTTAGGATTTTGTTGTTGCTTCAAATGAAGGTATTGTGAAAGTGGCTGATCAAACTAGGCTTTTTACAACATCTAAGATGAGAATTGCAATAATCATTCTGATTGTTTGAAGATAATATTTTATTGTAATCTCTATGATGTTTAATCCACTTCTTTTGCTATGTAGATATTCAAATTTTACGAGGAAATGATCAAGTGGGCAAAGAAAGTCAATAGGGACAATAGCATAGTGGTCATTGTTAGCAAATCAGATTTGTTGGATCCTCATCGGTTTGCACGACTATGGCTTGGATGCAAAAGTGGTGGACAATACCCGCTGCATCATCCATGTTGTCCACCAGAATGCAAGCGCGTAACATCAACGAAACGGTGTGGCTATCCTTTTAAGTTGAAATGCACAAAATTATCACTTTTAGAAGATCAATGGATGATCCAAGTGTTGAATGAAACACATAACTTCCCATTGACTGAACACATGGATGAACATTCATATAGTGAAGGACTTCTGAATGAAGAATATGAGATCCTTCGAGGCAAGACAAAAAGTGGTGTGTGTCCGAGAGACATTCTTTCACATCTAAAGGGACATGACGGCTCAAACGGATCCACACTTGTTACTATATGCAATGCTAGGGCAAAAGCAAAGAAAGAAGAAATTGGTGGACGCACAAACATGCATCGATTATTTTAGTATATGATTTCTGATTATGTGGAACGACATAGAGAAGATTCAGATTATGGAAGACTACTAGATAATTTTTTGGCACACCCTACATCCATTGCATTGGTGAATGAATTTCTGTTTGTTTTTATGATGGATTGCACATACAAAATGAATTGGTATAGATTGTCACTTCTCAAGATCGTGGGTGTTACATCAACCCTTAAGACATTTTCAACAGCATTCATATACATAAAAGCGAAAAAAGAGGCAAACTATACATGGGTATTTCAATTCTTTAGAGAGTTATTCAATGATACGTCATTGCCCTTAGTCATTATCACTAACCGGGAGCAGGGGTTAAATAATGAGTTGAATTGTGTTTTTCTTGACACAACACTTATGTGACTTCCACATCGAAAAAATGTTCTGGCCAAGTGCAGAAAAAACTTTTTAACTAATGAAGAGTGGGATGCATTTTTCAAGATGTGGATTAGTCTTATGAGATGACATAGAAGAATAATGTAAGTATAGGATGATTGAGCTTGAAGAGAAGTTTGAAAAATACAAGGCAGTGCTTAATTATGTTCAGGAGCTCCTTCAACTAAAAGAAATTTTTTTTTCTGCGTGGGCAGATCAACATTTTCACTTAGGAAATATGCCTACCAATCATGTTGAAGAAAATCACGCAAAGTTGAAGAAATACTTATGCTCCTCAATGCAGAATCTTATAAATTCATGGAGTACAATCAAACTCCTCTTAGATCAACAGATTACAGATATTAAGGCGTCGTTCAAACATAGCTTTACAAAGGTAACTCATTGTTTCTTAAATGCACTTATAAAGAATTTAATTGGAGTCATCTCTCTAAGTGCAATTGTAAAGATGAAAGTCAAGATTGTTCTTAGTGAAGGCCTCGAAGTGGTCCAAATGCATGCGCTCATGTCATATATTATACGCATGGGCTACCTTGGGCTTGTATGATTGTTGCCTATAAGAGGGAGGGTCGAGCTATCCCATTGGAGGATATTTATCTATTTTGGATGAAACTCTTAATTACACCGTACATTGAGGGGGAGAGAGAGAAGTTGTTGACATTGCTACACAGTTAGAAATGATTTCTAAAAATTGAAACTCGTATTATGCAAAAGTTAGAGATGAAAAAGAAATTGAAGATCCTAAGCAACCTGGCCACCACCCAGTTGATGGAGCCATTGGAGAAGACTAATGTGAGGGGAAGAAAGAGCAAAAAGAGCAAAAAATAAAAAATAAAAATTGATGAATCGTCAACTAAATGTGATCCTTCTTCTCATTTTGAGCATGTTCTTGCCTCACTCAAGTTAGACAAACTAATTCCCAAAGCGTCGCAGAAATCTATCAAATTAAAAGAAATTATAAAAAAATGAGGAAAAACAATCGCAATACATCCATCTGGAGAGGAACTACTTTTTATGAAGAATTTTCCCACACCTTTATAGCAACATATTACTAGAGTTGTTAATGTTGCTTCAGATGGACATTGTAGTTTCAGAGTAATTGCTAGTTCACTAGTATTAGGTGATGGTGGATGGTGATAGGTGAGACGTGATCTACTCACAGAGATGGAGGGCCGATTAGATGATTATACTCCTATTTTCTGTGGTGATGAGCATATTAAAGAATTGAGGAATTCCTTCATATGTGAAAACATGGTCATCGACAAGGATCATTGGATGATAATACTAGACATGGGACACTTAGTAGCATCATATTATCATGTGATTCTTGTATATATTTCTTTGCGATTGTTGTCTTACTTTTCTTCCTTTGTGGGATCCTATTCCAACACGGCCTCACAAAGTTATGTACATGGGTTTTGTGAGTGGTTGTCACTTCGTCCGACTTAAAATGATAGCAGATACACCGATTCCCCCAGAGTGGTTATTACTTTGTCCGACTTGAAATGATAGAAGATGCACCGATTCCCCCAGCGTCGATGATCAGGACAAAACACCGTCATATATGTGCTTTTGACTCCATATGTTGACCGGATGAAGTTTTTCAAGAACATTTTTGTTGGATATGATTTATGTAATAAAATTTTTCATTGGATGGTGTTGGATGTTAAATTTTTAGGAGGTAAATTTTAGGTGGCATTGACTATAAATTTTGATGGAATTGAATATTGTCACCAGTTGTCATAATTTAAAATAAAAGTGTTTGATAGGGTCAACACAGATTATGTCAAGATTTATTATCTATATCGACAATCATCATGTCGATACCGACAAAATAATTACTACTGGCTCTTTGTAGTCCATCCGACAATATAAACATCAACAAAATCTATAAATGTCGACACACTATGTGGCGAACTCTATAGATTCATTAATCTGACCTCTTGTGATGCATTCGACACTTGTGATGTCAACATTTGACACAAATATCTACATTTCCAAAGTCGTTACCAACAAATGTTGATTTATGAACATAATTTAGAGTGCCGAATACTTCATTGTCACATTCTCAATGTCGGTACTAGCAAATTTAAATTGTCGATATCTTCATTGTCAATAGATGCAAATACTTTAGACACTTTAAGTTTCGATACTATTCCTCACTTTGTCACCGAATAATCCACTATCCCTCACTTTGTCACCGAATGCAATGTATTCGTCATCTAAATTCCAACTATCTAAAAGAGTAACAGGTTGTCGACACTTTAGAACTGGTCGCTCCTGTATAAAAAAAATTGAATTAGAATGTGAATTTTTTATAAAATAAAAAATAAACAATTTAAGTATATTATATACCTTTCCATTCTAAATCTGATATACCAAATGGTGACGATAGTCTATGAATAGGTCGTTGTTTACTGGTCCTCCAAGAAAATGACCCTTTAGACTAGCTTAATCAATCTCTGAATCTACTTTTTCTTCAGTATTTTCCCTCATCTCTTTCTCTTGTTGCTCTGCTTGAGCTACATCATTTTGAAAACTTGATGAGACATCACTGGAACGATTTTTCTGATTTGATGTTTTTGGTCGGATTCATTACTTTTGAGCCATACTACATAAAAAATAAGTTAGCACTTGAGGATTTGCAAGAAAAATCGAACACATGCTCAAAGAGAAAGTAAGAACCACATTATAGTTTTTACATTTTTTTTCGTTTTAGTCAAGGCATGACTCTTAATTTAATAAATCTCAAAAAATAACATTATATTTTTCGTTTTAATGGTCCAACACTTCGCCCCCGTTTGGATTGAGGAATTGAGTTATTCTGGATAGATAACTATGACAATATAGATAGCAATTCTACATGAATAAGAGATTTTTTGTTTGGTTGTGTTTTTTTTATTCTCATTAGAAAACGTAAGAATAAATGTTGAGTTGTTTGGTCGATAAAGAATAAAATATAACTAAAGTGTAAAAGGTTGATTTAACATGTGGGCCCTATTGATGTATAAGAGGTATTAATAGGTGATTTGATTTGATAAGATGTATTTTTATTTTGTAAGTGGGCCCCACTTATCCATGGGAATAGATAAGCTATGTATATCTTATCCTAAGGGTTACTTAGAATTGTTATACTCTCTTATACTCTTTTAAACTGACTTATTAATACCAAGTTATACTCTGCAGACAAACAACTATTTTTCTTATTCATTCTTATGCCACCCTTATACCCCCTTATACTCCCTTAACCTGTGATCTAAACAAGTGGGTTCATGGTTAAGGCTCAAATGCATGTACTAAAATTCAATAAATGAGTGTTTCTAAGGTATATAAGGATCCTACTTAAAATGTCCTACTCTCCTAACATTTGAATTGAACACATTATGAACAGATTAGGTTTTTCGGACTCCAACAGTGTATTCAAATGAGCATGAAATCTTAAAAACTAAACTATCAATCTTAAGTACCAATATAAAGCCATGGAAAATTTCATTCATTTGACAATTCAAAGGACTAATTCATGAAAATCCAATTGGACAACCAAAACTCACGGTCACACGGGCGATCAAAAGCACAAAATTTTTTCTCCTAAAGAAGCAAATTTCACAAGAATCTCTTAATCAACAAAAAAAAAAAATCCATCTACAATATACGTATCAACCAAGAAAAAAATTCTTGTTAGGCGGCAATACAAACAAACACACACCAATAAAAAAAAACACACACACAAAACTTAATTTTCCAATCAAGTCCAACAAAATCAAGAATCCAATCAAAGAAACCACACCAACCAAACAAAGAAAAGTCTTAAATTTTTCAATCAAGTCCAAAAAAATCAAGGATAAATCCTTACAGCATTGACGACCGGGGCTTACTTACTTACCGAAGAAAACGAGGCGGCTCGAGAGGAGACTGCGTGATTGCCGCGTGTACTAAGGGAGGGGGGGTCCTGCAATGGAGGCTGTCGGAGGAGCTTTGGACGTTTTTAACAACCATCGTGGGAGACAAAGAGGCGGAGATGATGACGGGCGACGAGAGAGAGCCTCCGGGTGTAAGAAGACGAAGGGGGCTATATATTCTATTTCGAGAGATATAACAAGAGGCGTGAATTTTTTTAAGGTTTTTTAGTTTTTAGTCCTTGTAAACAATACATATTTAGGGATCGATCCTTTACTTCTTCATAATAGAGGGTTTTTATCTTTCTATAGATATTAATATTTAAAAAATTAAAACTTAATATTCATTATTCAAGTTTAACCGCATTTATAATAACATCTGATTTAGTCAGATCTCACAGCAGACAGTCAAACTGGCGTATCTTTAATACATTTAAAAAGAAAACAGGCTTTTTAAAATTAAAATATAAAAATTACCCCTTTTTTTTACACACCTTCCTTTTTCATATGCCTTTATACGATGAGATGCCCTTCAGAAGTAGGTCAAATGCAGAGAGCACACATTAGTTCATTTTTGTGCTTATTCTGCCACCACGCTGGCAAAAATGACTAAATAAAATAATACGCACAACATGTTTATGGAATTGTCCTATTCAAGATCAAATATCTCACACACAAAGGTAAAGTTAAGAGAGCATGTTATTTCAAGCGTGGACTAGTTATAACAAAATGCCATCTCCTTCCAAATAATAATAATAATAAAAAAAGTTAATTATTGATCTCTGATCGTCCCAAGATTGCCTCACCCCTTCCATTCAAAACACAAGACAAATTTTCGTCGTTTAAATATCCACACAACACACACACACACACACACAAATCAAGATCGAGTACATCCAAAATAAAAATTAAATCAAAATTCGGATTGTTTCAACCAAAATCACAAATCCCTTGCTTATTTACATTAAAAAAAAAGGGAACAAGAAACCAAGATCAAAAGACTACATAAAAATCTCTTTAATTGCGGGCAGTGGCTGAGCTAGCCAAGGCGTTACGAATCGGGCGAGGGGAGGAAGCGAAGGGGAGGCTCCGGAGTATGAGAAACCGCATCCGGCTCGGTAACGGCGCCACGTTGAAGAGCTGCTCGAGAACCCTCGCCAGAAGCACCGTGTACTCCTCTAGCATCTCCGCCAGTACCGCCACCAATATCATCTCTAACTCTCTCTCTCTCTCTCTCTCTCTCTTTTGAACAACGATGAAAAGCTTTCCGATCAAATATTAAGAGCGAGCGATGACGAAAGAAAAGCCAATATTCGCGCCTTTTATATTGATAGATAAACATGAATCAGTTGTTGAAAAATAAAATAAAAGATTTTAATTAATTCAAAATGGGTCTTTATCGTATTTGAGCCAATAGCTTATTGACTCCTGTTAAGGGCCGTACTCAGAAGTCGTCCTCGCCTCCTCGGTCTTATCCGATTCGGGTAATATATTAATTCAGATTGATTTTTTTTCTTTTGAAAAACATTCATACAACCCTTTTAACTCATGAATAAAATTTTTACTGACAGATAATAAATTTTATATTAATATTTTATTTAATTAACCTTGATTAAAAACACAATATATTAAAAATATACCTACAATGCGTTAAAAATATAAATAATCATATGAAAATAATGATTTTATTCTCTGAATATATTATAAAACCCTATTTAAAAGGATAAAATCATCATTTATAAAAAATTTTTTTATTTTTAATGTATTCTAAGATTTTTTTAAATAATATACGTTTTTAACATATTAATCAAATATAATATTCATAAATTAATAAAAAAATCAAGAACCTTCACAGCACATAGAAACTGTTTGATGGAACCTTGTTTTATGAAAGTTTTATATATTTATTTAACTTGGGCCCACTGGATAATTTAAAGTTAATTTTATAAAAAAAAAAATGAGAGAGAAATTGAAGCTGCCGCAGTTCCGCATGCGGTTTTCTGAACATAGTGGAATTGACTATATTATATATTAATATATTTTTCCTGGGAACACACGGGACGCTTTGATCTGAACCGTTCGCTCGGTGGAATTAACTGATCAGAGAGCTAGCTATAAAGGACCGTCTATCCTAATTGAGGTCGGTAGATCAATCGGACCGCTGCATGGCCTGGCCACAAAACCGTGAGCCACGGCTAATAATTTAATACATAGTTTTATTAATTAGTATATACAACAATTTATATACAAATACAATGTACATGCAAAATTTGTACAATAATTGCTATGAAAAATCAGGGGATGAATTTTGTGAAATGCCCTTCTCAGCTATTATTCCATTCGGAATGGTGATCCTCCTTCACGATATGGGATCCATTGCCTATCGCCAGGAGTGGGGGAGATAAGATAGGTATATGATGGTCTAATCCCCAGCTGGATACGAATCATTTACATAACAGTTGGTTGTTGATACGTGTCATCCATCCAAATAAATATTTACTAATGGTTCTTGAGTTTCAAATGGTGGATTTTGATAACACAGGGTTGGTTAAAGGATCTATATGTAAAAAATTCATTTTGAGGTGTAACATATCTTTTTTTATTTATAATCTCATGATAATTATTAAAAAAATTTATTATATTAAATATGTAAATAACATGATATATTATATTGCATATAAGTGAATTAAAATAAATTGAGGGTGTTAGTTTAAAATATTTTTTATAATTAGTTTTATTTTCACACACGTGCGTGGGAAAGACTAGTGACATACTGTGCGTGTGTATGCCTTTGTTTTATGGTGTTTTTTTTTTTAAAGTCAAGTGATATATATCTTATATACTCGATTTACCCTAACCAAAGATTGTTGTGAGTTGATTTCATTTCAATTTTAAAAATTAGATCATTTAGTTATCATTTTTTAACACACGTTTCATCTCATTAGTTTTTTAAATTAAAAATTGATTCAAAATCACAAGAAACACTAAATACGTTGTTTTTTTTTTTTTTTTTTTTTTTTGAAAATGGCTATGGCATTGACATTTTAAATTTTTTAGCTATTATTTCGCATGCCAAAATATAAAAATCTTAAAATAAATACGTTAATGGGGTTGGCATATTGAAGAGGGAACCCAATAAATATTCAGAATGTAAAAAATAAATCACATTCATCATCCCCAATAACAATCATCTAAAAAACAATAAAAGCATTAATTTTTAAAATCTAACTATCATTGAAACATAGCAAAACTCAAAAATATAAAAAATGAAAAGTAAAATAATTTTATGAGGAAACAGAAAAAAAAAGAAAAAGGAATGATGTGAATATGCGATATAGGTGGATTTTATCCTAATATCAAGGGGTGGGTGGGTTTTTTATTTGATGCAAATGATAGGCAGTCACCTTAATATTAAAACGAAAAGCCCAAATGAGTTACAAGAAACAAAATAAAGGTCCTTTAATCCTAAGTAGAAGAGACATCTACCAGGAATCAAGAGAGAACATGTCAAAGTCCTAATTTATAACAAGTCTATCAGCTATGAAACATACTCCTCCACCCCCCCCCCCCCCACACACACACACACTAATTCCCCCAAGCATGGATGAGTCCCTTGGCCAACTCCCAAATGTTTTCATTATAAGGATGTTGACCCTTAAATACTACCCGGTTTTGAGTCAACTATGTGGACCACACGAGCGCCGAGATAAGAAGTTGCGAGACCTTCACCTTCTTGGATCTATCCCCCATTCTTCGCATACTCTTCCCAGCTGCCAACATGCCTTCCAAATATGAAAACCTAACCTCCAAACTTGTTGCTGTGTTCAGCCGCTCCCAAACCCACCGCACCATCGGGCAAGAGGTGAAAAGGTGATCCGTTGTTTCCTCGTCCTCCCCACAAAGAACACAAGAAATCTCTAGACCCGAAATCCACCTTGCAAGCCTTGATTTAGTGAGGATCTTCCTTTGATAAAGAATCCACAAGTGGAGGGTGGGTTGATTTAATAATTTTTGAGAAATTGTAGGCAGGGCCGGCCTTTGGGCAAGGCAACCAAGGCAAATTGCCGAGGGCCCCTACCAATGGAGGGCCCCCGAAAACCATATATTTGATGGAATAAAAAAATAGACGATTAGATGTATCACTTATTTTATAAGGTGAATTAATTTAACACACTCTCTGCCCTAGAATCAAGCCAAAACAATTCTCCCCTCCCTCTCATTAGTTAAATTAAATAACGTTGAAACACTCTTTAGGTATTTTTAAGATTTTTATAACCATTCCATTAAAATTTAACTTTTTTTAGGCTTTTTAATTATTATAAAATACCATGTATCTAAAGTGTAAATATTTATAGTTTTTAATAAAATGATATATAAAATTTTAATAAGTTAATTGTTTTGTGAATATGTATGGGCCTCACTTTAAAAATTCACCTGAGGCCCAATAAAAAAAAAGTCAATTCTCATGGCCGGATTGTAGGCCAAACTCATGGGAGGGTGGGTTAATTTGAGGTTTGATTTATGAGAAAATGATCAAATATTATTGTATTAATTTTATACTGATTTAAAACTGATTTATTTTTTTTTATCTCTGTTAATACATTTTTTTTTTATCTATTATGATATTTAAATATAAAAATAAAACATTAACTCAATTTTGCATTCAAGAAGAATTATCTATATATGTGAATGCATGCACTGATCATTTCACTTGATATAGTAAAAAACACGATGAAATAAAAAAAACAAGAAACATTCCAATAAAATGTATCATTAAAAATATAAAAATCAGAACATCTAAAAAATCAAATAAAAAGAAACGAGTTCCTGACAATCTTCCTCTCCATCTCTCTCGTGCATTTAGAAAATAATTGGCTTCCTATTACCCTGTTAAAGCTCCATACTTTCCAAGACACCATTAAATTAAGATCAATCATGCATAAATAAGAATTACACAATACAAATTTACATAAATCAATATAAATAAATAACATGACATATATACACATAAATAAATAAATAATATGGTTGAAAACAAAAATAATTTATTAGGCCACAAGGATGAAAAGTTTTATATAGGACTGCATATAGATCGAAGGCCCCGTTTGGATATGAGTTTTTATAGATTCTGTTTTTAAAAAGCAAAAAATTCTCAAACTCAGATCCAAACATATTTTTAGCGTTTAGCTTTTCAAATCATCATCTAAACTTTTTAGGTAAAAAAATTTTGCGATTGAAAATCAAGTAAAACATAACTTTTCAAAAGCTGAATTTGAAACAAAAGATTTTATGAATCTTAGCATTTCTACCTCACATCGAAACGTAGCCATAGTGATAAAAAAAGAAGAAGATAAGTTAGATAGGAGTTCGAACACCTTTGTATTAATTTAGAGATTCAACATTTGAATAAATCAAATCCTTAAAAATCTAAAAAAAGCATAATAGTATTACACCTTTCCGTATCTTTTTTCCCTAGAAAATCACAACAAAACATATTTATTCAATTATGCATAAATGTTTAATATGAAATATATAGATTTATAAGGTATATTATACACACATTCATATGTACATCTTGTATTATTTATTTTAGCACAATGGGGCTTTTTTCATTATGTAACTAAAAACATGTTCATGGAAATGTAATTTAATGGATATATATATGGTGAATATATTTAATTTCCAAATTAAAAAATTAGAAAATATAGATATGATTTATTAATTTTAAAATATAAAAATACAAAATAAAAAGATATTATATGATTTAATTAACTTGGCTATTAAAATCTTAAAATATTTATGATTTGTCTAAATCTGATTTCAAATCTTAAATTTTGAATAAATAAAATATAAATAATTGTGAAATTTATGAGTGAGTAAAAAGGGCAATGAAAGATTGGGTAAGAATCCTTTTGATAAGTAAGTAAATAGCCTTTCCCATGCTCGATGTGGAACGACAATAAGATAAGTCAGAAACCAATTTCATTCTTCAAAATTAAAATCTTAGTTTTCCATTCAATTGCATGACAATAAGATACCAAGTGAATGACAAAACAAAACTAATTTTCATTCAGTTCGGTTAGGCTTGACAATTCTGATTTTTTAGTATACTTACATTCAATCACCATGTCTGATAATATTATTTAGCTTGTCATATTTTTTATTAATATTATTATAAATATAATTTTATTTTAAAAAAATTGTCATGTTTTTCAATTAATTTGTTAGAGAATCTAATTATATATAAAACTTAGAATTAATAAAGATGTTAATTAAAATCATATATATATATATATATATGAAATTAATGATTTGTGGTATTCAAAAAGATAGATTTGATCAATATCTCATATTATCCTTAAAATACTAAAAATAATTTTTTTTGTTCTCATGTTTAAACTTAATTTAAAAATCAAAGATAATTAATAACTAAGGATAAATTCGGAAAATGAAAATGTTACGAAGGAATGGACTTGAAAATTTAAATACTTTCGCTAAGTATAATACATAGATAAATAGATAGATAGATAGAAATTTAAAAAATTAGAATATATAGATATGATTTATTAATTTTAAAATATAAAATATAAAAATATAAAATAAAAATATATTGATATGATTTAGTTAAAATTTTTCAAATCTTAAAATATTTATGATTTATCTAAATCTGATTTCAAATCTTAAATTTTGAATAAATAAAATATAAATAATTCTTAAAATATAATAAAAAGGGTAATAAAAAGGGTAATGACAATATTGGGTTAGAATCTTTTTAATAAGTAAGTAGTATTTAATGAGTAAGTAATAGAAATTTTGAATAAATAAAATATAAATAATTGTTAAATTTATGAGAGTAAATAGGGTAATGACAATATTGGGTCAGGATCCTTTTGATATGTAACTAATATATTAATAAGTAAGTTATATTTAATGAGTAAGTAATAGAAATTTTGAATAAATAAAATATAAATAATTATTAAGTTTATGAGAGAGTAAAAAGGGTAATGAAAATATTATGTCAGGATTCTTTTTATAAGTAAGTAATTGATAATAGATGAAAATCAAATTTAATTTTTATTTTTCTAAAAAAAAATTATATCAATGTACATTTAAATGGAAAAAAATCCATATATCCCTTTGTAATCTACCCGATATCCATATAACCCCTAGACTTTTAGGTAAATCAAATACTCCCCCATAAACATATGCATCCCACACACACACACACCCCAAAGTTAAATTTATATAACAGTTTTGGAATATTTCAAGAATATTCCATCATCTACACCTTCTAAAAGAGTGTGTTTATTTAACAATCTACGAACAAAATACAATTAAAAAAACCCCTCGTATTGACTATTTTACTCCTGCCATTACAAAATCTACTCCAACCACACGTAACACACGTTTATGACCCCTATTAATAGTGTCGACCATTGCCACTTCGACCGTTGACAACTCGACCGTTGGTCCTCTCCCTATATAACTGTTGCCATCCACTCTCCTCCAATGGTCAAGAAACCCGTACAGATCGGCAACACCTCCTCCACTGGACAGATCAGCAGCATCTCCTCCACTGGACAGACTAGCAACACCTCCTCCACTGAACAAACCTGCAACACCTCTACCACCGATCAGCCCGATAATAGCACCTCCTCCGCTAAATCTGCAATGAGTATGTCGAAGATGGTGAGACATCTAATGTCATGATTTAATGTGTTTGATGGAATGCTTCAATGAAGTATTTATCGCGGATCAATACTAACCTCTTTTTTGTTTGCAAACTGCACCATAGTCACCTAGCAAGGTTTTCATATTTCAAACTCCTCAAGATTGCAAGTTACTTGAATGAATTGATGAATCGAGCAACACTACACACGATTTGAAATATCAGTTAATTGGTTTGAAGGTTTCAATGGAGAAGAAATTTAAGACACTGAAGAATATGCTCACCATTGAGAAGAAATTCAAGACAGTGAAGAATATGCTCACCATTGTAATTGTGTTATCGTTTGTTATATGTGGCACTCAATGTTATCAATGCTTCAAATCAATGTATGAAATATGAGGTTGTGGAATGCATGTGTTTTGGTGGGACTGCTTCAAGTCAATGCTCCATATACTGTTATTGTGCTTCAATAGAAGTGGAACTATTTTGGAATGTGTATTGGTGTGACTTATTCAAATCAATGTCATATTTACTGTTCTTGTGCTTCAATGGATTTC
Source organism: Acorus gramineus (assembly GCA_030737835.1). NCBI lineage: Eukaryota > Viridiplantae > Streptophyta > Magnoliopsida > Acorales > Acoraceae > Acorus > Acorus gramineus. Next base: position 2,835,859 of record CM060856.1, on the reverse strand, counting down.
AATATCTTGCCATGTATTTTGGTTCATGTTGAGGTACAATATTATTGACATTGAACAACACATATAATACACTTTGAAGAAAATCAAACTATTTTATTCAGTTTGGATGTCAATGTACATTACATCTCTATCTCCACAATGTTAAACTACAATGTTGAAAAAAAATTGGACAACATTTGGTTCCTCTACATGCCCTTCAAAATCAAACTGTTTCTGCCACTGGGTTGTTTGGTTGCCTGGTTTCTTGTTGCTCTTCTTCTATCCTACTTTGTCCAAGCTACTTAATTGTTTGGTTGCTTGTTTCTACCCTTCAGAATGAACTACTACTGCTCCAAGGCATGAATTGAACCTGCTCCAGGTGTTCGAATGGAAAAACCTATATGAAATAAATTGGAATCAGATTATTTGGAATGGAACGACCTGGAATCAAGTAACTTGATAGTAGATAAATTTATAATGAAATAGTTAGACTGGAAAAAAAAATAGACTGAAATTTGAATGAATTAACCTGGAATTGAAATGACCATCTCCCATTTGAAATTGTATGGACTGAAACAACCTGCTCAACATATATATACCATATACTGTCCAAGAATACAAACCAAACAAATAGTAGACATACATAGTTCAAACACAAGTCATTCATACAGTCAAGACTTAGGAGAATAATATGATTTAAAATACAAGTAGTTCATTCATACAGTCCAAACTTAGGAAAATAATAAAGTTCAAACACACAAGTCATTCATACAGTCCAGACTTAGGAGAATACTATAGTTCAAACACACTAGTCATTCATACAGTCCAGACTTAGGAGAAAAATATAGTTCAAACTTCAAATACAAGTCATGCATTTAGTCCAGACTAGTCAATCCAGAAAGTATGAACGAACTCCACCCATAGTCCAAAAGCATGCAGTCCTGAACATGTCAATACAGAAAGCATGAACCAATTCTTGAGGACTATCTTCAATCTACATAAGACACACAATTGTGTAATCAATGTAATTGTATTAAACTAGTTACCAAAAAAAGCAAAAAAAATCCACACTATGAGTTGGTGGTAACTTACACATAATCGTCAGTTATTACTAGATTGGATTCCAAATATTCTAACAAACAACAAAATAAAAACTTGTACAACACCAACAATTCAAAGATTGATCACATTTTTACATGAATGAAACTCTAAATCAAAATAGAAACTTCTGATTTATTATACATATAAAAATGAAAAAAATCTAAAGCTAATGCAAATCTACACATTGATGTTTTTATGCCACAAAGAGTACTATGAAAGATCAATAAAACCCTAAGTGAAAGGGGGGAAATAAGTTTATCATCACAAAATACTTGAATAAAGAAAAAATCATGCCAATAGATCTGTGGGGAGGGTTGGTGTGCAGGACGGATTGGAGGGGAGGGGCTTCCAGCGTACATGATTGATGAAGGTTGGTGTACCCGACGGATCGGAGAGGAGATGACAAGCTTCCGGTGATTTCAGATATCCATTCTGGCGATTTTTAGATCTGAGAGGAGAGGAACGAAGAGAGTTGGAGAGAGAGAGAGAGAGACAATGGGGGAAGGGATTATGTTTTAGTGTTGGGTTTTTCAATTTTAAGTTCATGTAAACATGTCTATTTGGGGATCGATCGGTCCCTCACTTCTTCATATTTCAATTTAAGTCCCTAGATATAAAGGGCATGTTTCTTATTAGTCCTTGGAAATGACCTATTACTAAATTATTTGATTTTCTTTTTAGTCTCTAGAGGGACTAAAATGGAACATATCTTTTAAATTTAGGGGCTTAAACTAAAATATGAAGAAGTGAGGAATCGATCACAAAATCATATAGTTATGGGGACTTAAAAATAAAAAACCCTTCTTTTTAAGTCTCCAAATTTAACCACCTATTTAGTTTTTAGTCCTTCTGTCAAACATCTATCTATACACTATTAATTTGTGAAATGTGATTTTTTAAAGTCCCTGTAAACTATGTTATTTAGTGATCAATCCATCCTTCTTTATATTTCATTTAAAGGCCCCAACTTCAAATGTTTTTTTTCTTATTAGTCCTTAACACAATTTCTGTATGATTTTGTAAGTGCTTTGATATTTGAAACTTGTATATAAAAAGTTTGATGAAATATATAAACCAAAACTACATTTGTATTGTTAGGTGTTTAGTAATAATTTTAGTGTTATTCAACATTGTATATGCTCACCCAATCCATTATTATATTATCTTATAGTTTTAGTTGTCCATTTATGATTGATTACATAAGCAGAAGAAGAATGATTACATAAGCAAATTTTGAGGATTTTTTCATTATTGAATTTTGATTTAAATGATTTTTTTCTTGGTTGAATATTGTGAAATATTAAATTAGATATTTGAGTGTATTTAGAATTTTAAATTTAAAAATTTAGTTGCCATTAAAAATTTGTATGGAGTCAATGAAAATTTTATTTTGCACGATTCTAAACTTTTATTTATTTAGAGATTAATAATTTTAGGAGAATCTAACATATTTATATAATATATTTATTTATTTAACATTTAAGCTACTATTATTTTAGTTTTTATTTATTTTTTTATTTATATTTAAAATCTCATTTATGAAGGATCCATGATTTTTTTTCCACTGTTATAAAATCTTAACAACACACCGTAATTGATTTGAAGCACCAAATAATGGAAGTTGAAGATATGCTGAACCAAAAAATCAATATCAAAAGACTTATCTATTTGGATATTTCACCAAACATTTTGTATATAAGTTTCAAATATCAAATACAAAATCATATAGACATTTTGTCCAATGACTAATAAGAAAAAAATTTGAAGTTGGGGACTTAAAAATGAAATATGAAGAAGGGAGGGACTAATCACTAATAACACTGTTTACATAGACTTTAAAATAAAATTACATTTTGCAAACTAACGTTGTATGGATGGATGTTTGGTGGAGGGACTAAAGACGAAATAAGTGGTCGAATTTGGCTACTAAAAAAAAGAAATATGAAGAAGGGAGGGATCGATCCCTAAATAGATATGTTTATAGGGACTTAAAAACTAAAAATCTCTTTAGTGTTTTACTATGAGGGGTATAATTGACATTTAACATGTGGAGGTTAACATATGGTTTTGGTTAACCAATTGAAGGGGCAATCCGGATTTATGCATATGTTTAGGGAGGTTATATGGATTTACTGAAAAGTCAAGGGGATTATATGGATATCAAGCAAAATATAGGGAATTATATGGATGTTTTCCAATTTAAATATATATTTTTGAAGCAAACTGTAGACCATCTTATAACAATCAGAAGGTGTTACAATTGGTTTGAGGGAGAATAAATTACTAGACCCACACCATTACAATAGGTTTGCAACCCAAATCCTAGGGCCTACGGAAGAGAGAAAGGGGGGTCAGGAGGGACCATATAACAAAACATATTTAAATCCTCATTATATCATAAACCTTCCCCCTGCAAAAGGACAGCCACGCACACCTGGTAACGCGCCACTCCCGTCCTTGATGAAGCCCAATGTAGCCTTCCATAAGTTCTCCTCGCAGAAACGATGTCCCCTGAACAAGACACCATTCCTGGTGAGCCATATAGTCCATAAGGCTGTTGGAAATAGCAGTTGCCCGATCTTCATGTTGGACCCCGAAGTCCCTGATAATGGGTGCAATATCTAATCCCAAAGGTCCTCCATGTTGGAGGACAGTTGGGATTAGGACGCCACACCTAACAAAGACCACAAATTGGGATTGGGGCGCCACGCCTAACAAGGACCACGAATGGGAAGTCTTGGGGCAAGCGCAGAAGAAGTGCTCCACCGTCTCCTCCTCATTTGCACACAGCACGCACAACGTGTCAGACCCCAGCCTCCATTTGGCCCTATAAGACTTAGTAAGGATCTAATTTTGCAATGCTAACCACTGTTCAGATATGCGCCCCGTGCGGCCGCATGGGCTGTTTGGTCACTCGACTGAACCGCCTCGGGCTTTAGTCGGGCATATGCGGTCGAACCCGCATATGCGGCCTGCACCCTGTTTGTGCGCCCGCTTAAGCAGGCGCACAAGATTGAATATTTTAAACGGGCCGACCTGTTTAACATTAGAATCCCTAACTTTTCTTCTCAGCCAGCCCTAAATCAAAGGTTCTTCTTCTTCTCCTCACCTCCTCGAGTCCTCGGTCAATCCTCTTCAAGACTTCAACGTCGCTGATCATCTTCTTCATCGACTCCTCCTTAATCTTTACCACAGGCCACAACTACCCCAGTCCCCGGCATCTTCTTCAGTGACTACCTGTTATGTTTTCTCAGATGTATCTCTTATTCTCTTTCTTTATGTCTCATTCCCTACCCCACCTCTGATTTTCATTCATCTAATCCAGCAGGCTGGATGCAAAGTTGATTTTGCTCTATGTGCTCATTGAATTATTTCATGTTTATTAAAGTGATTGTACATCCAACTGATCCAAGTAAACACTAACTCATTAAATAAATATAAAGTATTAGTGGCCTTAAGATGGAGCAGAAATATGATGACTCAAACACCATAGACCGTGGTGTTGACATTGATGCATGGGTGTTTCCGTGTTTGATTTCTCTACTTATCTCTAAAGGTTAGTGAATTGCATACGTGTTGGATTATTGAATCTGAGGAATCAGTGGGACTGGGGACATATGTTTCATTGCTTTAAGTATGATTTACTTTTCTACCCCCTAGAAACGAACAACAAATATTCTTGTGGATGTGTGAATTTTTTTTGTTGACCTTTTGACTCGAATTGGTATAAATTATAATTATGTAACATATGTTTATATGTTGAATTATTGAACAGTTCAATGGATAAAAACGACGTCCATTCCAACTTTTGAAAGTGGATCATCGCCGCCGGCGTATACACCACCTGGTTCAACTGATCCGGAATGGAAGTACGGGTATTTGACGAGCAAGAGTGATACCAATTCGGTCACTTGTAGGTTGTGTTCCAAACTCATCAAATGAGGGATTAATAGGTTGAAGCAACACCTAGCACACATCAGAGGAAATGTGGCTCCATGTAAGCAAGTTGATGAGGAGACAAAAAAAGCTATCAAAGATTATATGGAAGGATTGTCCAAGAAGAAGGAAGTCAAAGCAAAAGATTTGAGGGAGGTTCAAGAGGAAGTAGACATTGGTGGTGGAGAGACAAATACTAGAGTTGGAGGGACAAGTCCTGAGGTAGAATCTGATAGTGTGGCTAAAAGACCTCGTGTTGAGGTGCCAGATGCGAGACAAAAAGGGAAAATGCGACAAACATGCATAAAAGAAACATGTGCCAAAGACCAAAGAGATAAGAGTACTTGGTTACTTGGCTAAATGGGTATACAAAGCTGGTCTTTCATTTAATTCCCGAATGATGAATGACTTTGTGGCTTTTTGTGAGGCAGTTAGACAATACGGCCTTGGATTCATACCTCCATCCTATCATATGAGCTCAGCCAGACTCTCCTAAAGAAGGAGATTCAGAACACAAAAGAGAGGTTGCAGAGTCATGTAAAAGAGTGGAAGAGAACTGGTTGTTCTATTATGATAGATGCATGGACTGACAAAAAGGTAGAAGTATCATGAACTTGTGTGTCAATTGCACATTGGGCACAAGTTTTTTGAGATCTATTGATGCTTCTAAAGAGTCACACACTGCTGATTACCTTTTTGGCTTGGTAGACACATGTATTATGGAAGTTAGAGTTGATATTGTTGTTCAGGTTGTTACAGATAATGCATCAGCCAATTTGGCAGCAGGAAGACTAATGAAGGCGAAATATCCTCATGTCTTTTGGATATCATGTGCTGCCCATACCATAGATTTGATGCTTGAGGAAATTGGCAAAGAACCAAAGGTAAATAGTGCTATGGAGAAGGCTAGAACTGTTGCTACTTTCATTTATAGTCACATGAAGATCTTGAGTATGATCCGCTGCTTTACTGAAGAAGGAGAAATTGTGAGGCCTGGAGCCACAAGATTTGCCCCTATGTTTCTTTCCTTAGAGAGTATATATTCATAGAAAGATAAACTTAGATTGATGTTTACTTCTGAGGAATGGAGGGATTGCAAGTGGTACCACACGAGAAAGGGACAAAAGGCATCGGATATTGTCATAAGTCCAAGTTTTTGGAATCAAGTTGCGTTGGCCATTAAAATATTTGCGCCTTTGTTTCGTCTCCTTCGCATTGTGGATGGTGAACATAGACCTTTAATGGGTTTTGTATATGGTGGTCTTAAGGAAGCTAAAAAGGAGATAATGCAATTGTTTAAAGATGTTGAATCATCTTACAAGCCTTTTATTGCTCCTATTATCTCGAAGTCAAAAGGAAGATTAGATGGTCCTCTTCATTGTGCAACATATTATCTCAAACCCTATTATTTTTTTAGAGATCATGCTTTCATTGAAAGCAACAGGGAATTGAAGAGTAATTTGCGGGAATGCATTGAGATTTTCTATCCTGACTTGGAAATACAAGATGTAATTACAAGGAAAGAACTGACTACATATAAGAATGTCGATGGACTATTTGGAAATTCATTAGCTATGTTGCAAAGATCCATTAACGATGATGATTACAATCCTGGTAATAAATATTGAATTGTGAATAATATATTCTTTGCCTTCTACATTTATTTAAATGCTCATGTACTTTGTTAACACTTGAAATCTTATTGTGTAGCTAATTGGTGGGACGTGCATGGATTGGATTCATCGCATTTGCAATTAATGGCTTATAAAATATTGAATCTCACTGTATCTTCTTCGAGGTGTGAAAGAAACTAGAGTTCTTTTAAGAGGGTAATTTATTTTTATTTTGCTATTCATTTATGTATCACTTTGTTACAAATTTACAACTATTTCTTGATTATGATTTTACTATATTTTATTTACAGATTCACACAAAGAAAATAAATAGACTTGAAGTCTAAAAGTTAAATGACTTGGTATATGTTCAATTCAATGCCAAGCTCATGGATCGAAAGAAAGAAATGGCTCAAAATGGTAAAGATCCTCTTTCTTCGAAAGAACGCGCTCATGCTTACAAGTGGATTGCTAAAAAGGATACAGAGGAGGAGGTCTTCCCTGAATCTGGACTCACAAGAGGAGAGCCTTCCACGTGGACCACGTCTACTTCATCACGATTGCTTGATGTTGATGAGGACAAGCATGATTTAGATGAGGGTGATGCCTTGATGATGAGACAGATGATGATGTCTCTAATGCTAGTATTGAATGGGAGTCAGACTGATTTATTTTGTTCCATTTGTGAAGACTGTGTGAACTTTATTTTTATTATGCTCGGTGAACTGTGAACTTTTATTTTATTATGTTATGTGAACTAAATTCTACTTTTTATTATGTTTAAATGTTTCATATCTCATTGCTAAATTGTGCATGTTATTTGAATAGAATACTTATGGTTAAATAGATTTATATACGCATTTTCATTGTATTGTAGGTGCCACCGTGTTTCTACTGAAGTACTGAGTGGATTGTTGCGGGATATTCTTATACAACTCCTTTGGATTATTGACATTAAATGTTAGATTTATTTTAATTTATGATATTTAAATGGTTAACTCTTATTTATAAATCATTACCATAAAATAATTCATTTTTTAATTTTTATTAATAAAAATATCGAACCGCATACACTCCCGCATATCGCATATACTCTGTGCGGTATTTTAACCACACGTAAATCATATACCATATATCAAAACACTGATGCTAGCCTTAACCGTACTAATACAATGCTTGATCATGCGAATCCACTCCGGATTGAAACCATGCAAAAATAGAACTTGCAACAAGAACTTCCAATTTAAATATACACATCAACTCATAACCATTTTAGAAACGAAACGGAACCAACGGTGATTGCGGGAGGAGAAAAAAAGGAAAAGAAAAAGAGGCAGCTCTACCCCCACCATGCTATTTGTTGTCCCCACCTATAGACTGATTCCACAAGCCATGCTCAATATAAAACCTGATCCCACCACCGTATATATTACTTTCAAGCTGATTACGGGAGACCTATCCGCGCGCCTCTCAACCAACTCCAAATCCGTATCTCCGCTGTTACCCGTTTCTCACTCTACTCCTCCCAGCCAGTGACTCATGTAAACAACTGAGAACCCTCGGATGTGAAGACCAGACATTTGAAGGCACGTATTGTCTCCGAATAAGATCACCGTCGGTTAACCTTGTCACTAAACCTTGGTATTATCATCTACACAGAACCGGATAAAAAAAAACAAAACAAAAAGATCTTCCGTCCTCTTTTAATTCGCTTCTTCGCTGGTGATCGGGTGGGGTTCACGGAAGCCGACGGCGATGGGGCCGGGGTCCACCGCTCAGGGATCATCATCACCATACACTCTCTCCCCTCTCGCCCCGCCCTTCACCGTCGATCGATGGGCCACCACGCCCCGCCCTCCAATCGAGGATCCCTACAACCTCAGGCGCCCGATCCCGAGCACCGCCGATCCCTTTGGAGGAAGAACTGCCGGTGGATATGGGGGCTTCGGCGCGTACGGAGGAGGATTGCGATCTGCGGGGATGCCGGAGTCCTTATATTTCGATGTGGCGAAGCCCGAGAGGGACGATGCCTATGGTGTCGTGAGATCGGATTCATGGAACGGGCAATCCTATGAATTGGGACATTGGATGATGGGCGGTGATGATGGAGGTTCGTCAGGCTGGAAGGACACATTGGGGCAGATCGTCTCTTCTTCCAAGCACAAGAGCCCGCTATTGCACGGTATTCATAACTTTTTATTTTGTTTTGTTTTTATTGACTCAGAAATATTTATTTTGTTTTGTTTTTGATTGATTGAGCTTGGCGTTCTGTTTAATTGAGGATTATTAGGCTATATTTGAATTTTTCATTGTCTGATGATATTATGTAAAAAATATCACCGTGAATCGAGGTAGAGAAGAAGAAAACAATCACACAACCACACAAGAGAAGAGATTTATTCAGTTCGACAAAGATTGCCTATGTATAGACTTACTAGGGGTGAAGCCATCTAATATTTTTGATTAAAAGTACTAGTTGTTTTATGAGGCCGAATCCAGTCAGGACTGGCTTCGATCAGTCCTGTCGGTACCGAACTGTACAACTCATTAATTGAACTACACAACCAATTGTTGGATATATATTTCACTTTCTTATTGGATATATATAAATTGAACTGTTCAACTAATTGTTAGATACATGTTTACTCTTCTATTGGATATGAGACCGGATCTAGTCAGGCCTGGATCCGATCAGTTCGGTCAGTATTGAACTGGACGACGTGAAAATCAAACTGCACCACCTATTAATCAAACTGCACAACAAATTATTGGATATATATTTCACTTTCTTATTGGATCCAATAAGCTATTGGAGAAAATATGAATTCCTAAGTACATCAGTATCTAATAGGAAAGTGAAATAAATATCCAACAATTGACTGTGCAGTTCGATTTATAGGTGGTGCAGCTCGATTTATAGGTGGTGCAGTTCGATTTTCATGTCGTTCAATTCGGTACTGACTGGATCCAGTTCTGACTGGATCTGGTCTCATTGGATATTGATGATACTTAAGAATCTATGTTTTATCCAATAGCTGACTAGATTCAATAAGAGAGTGAATATTTATCTAACAATTGGTTGTGTAGTTCGATTCAGGCTGTGTAGTTCGATTAAAAGGCTGTGAAGTTCGGTATTGACAAGATTGATCGAAGCCAATCTCGACTGGATCTGGACTCTTATGTTATATAAGCTGGTTTGAGTGAGAAAGTATAGATACAAATCTAAATGAGATAAGACATCGATATTTCATATTTCAATAGAAATATTCAAGAGTAAATAACTAGTGTAATTCTACATAAGATTGATCTATTAATCTCATTTTAGAGCATGAGAGCTTTGATTAATATATTATTGAAATTTCAATTTACACATTTTTCATTTGAGTTTTTGAATTTATTCATATGATTATATTCTTTAAGGATTCGGGTTATAAAATAAACCAAAGATGATATAATCCAATAATATTATTTTCTGAGGTTAAAAATACCAATGTAAATAGGTGCCTGGTAAAAGTTGAAAATCACCTTTAAAAATAATAGAAAATGCATATCACTGTTTTTTTTTTTATTTTTTTATTTTTATTATAAAGAATAATAAATCGGAAACAATGAAAATTAATAAAAACCTACATTCACATGTCAGCAACAACAATAAATTTAAAAAACAAAATAAAAAAGCTCTCCCATGCAAATGAAGCTTTGTTTAGCCGGTTATCGTCCCTTATCTCGGAAAAGGAGTTTAAGAGATCAAACCCACTATGCCAAAGGTGCACAGTGAGGCACAAATTTTCCAAAAAAAAACTTTCTGATCCCCCACAATGTTGTATTTAACCAGTGGAAGGAAAAGAACTCATATAAAATGAAGAAAATGGTAAACAAAATCTCAATTTAACCATCATATGTTTGTAGCCTCATAGTCATCGACGATGGGTAGAAGGAAGGCAACGAGCAGTGGTATGGCAGTGGAGTGGCAGACTACGGTGGCTCAACTTGCCTCTTGCAGTATTTGATCAGGCAATGCATTCTTCCATTCTTCCATGAATGGAAGCAGAGAGGTCGACAATAGTGAAAGTAGTGGGGAGGAGGAAATGGCGGAGCACACCTTTGTTAGATGTTCGGTGGCCAGACAGGTGTGGTGGCTTCTTGGGAAGTCTACGGGGAAGAAACTCCGAGGGAGGGGAGACAAAAGTGTGCGCACAAATATCACCCTTTCCTATGTCCTGACAACTATGTGGGCAATTTGGTTTGTGTGAAATCATTCAGTTTTCCAGGGGCTTGAGAGCTTGTTTTGAAAATGTGTGAGAGATAGTGATTCAATTCATCAAGATTGGGGATGCCTTTATGCTGGGGATAATGAGTGTTTTGCTTGTCAAAAGAAGGTTGAACATTGTGGAATTGGCAATGTGGCATGGGGTTTGTGTTCAGGTGAGTCGGGGGGGGGGGGGGGGGGGGGGGGGGGGGGGTGGGGGGGGGGGGGGGGGGGGGGGGGGGGGGGGGGGGGGGGGGGGGGGGGGGGGGGGGGGGGGGGGGGGGGGGGGGGGGGAGGGTGGGGGGGGGGGGGGGGGGGGGGGGGGGGGGGGGGGGGGGGGGGGGAACGCACACATATATTATACACATATTTAAGATAACATATATGTATATGTACATTAGATACATAAATATTGAGAAATATTTTTTAAAGAAAAAGTTGGCCTTCACTGGTTGTGGAACAAGAAGTACAAAGCCATGGAGGACTAAAAAACAAAGAAAAACAGAACCCGGGGAAACAAAAAGAAAAAAACCGTAAGACAAGCCATCTTCCGGATTTTCCAAACAAATAATACAAGTATTATTCCTCAATTACATGTTTTCCCCACACGAAGCCAACTGAAGAAGCCCCACACAGTACTGACCCCATTCAATGGTAGATATTTCCGCTTAATCCTACATCTATTCAAAATAAAAGATGCCCCTTTGGAAAACCACTCAATTCTTCTTGAGCCATATATAGCCCAAGCCATCACTGTATTCAGAATTTGAGAAATTTTCTGTTTTTATTTCTATTTTGTCTCTTGCCGTCCACATCTGCTCAAGGGATGAGAAGTTGTGATTGAGCTCGGTCAACTCTCCCAAGGTCCTCCAAATCGACCTCATAGCCGGACATAACGTTGTAGCAATTTTATTATAAAGGATGCACCCCAGACAAAAGGGAGGCGAGGGATCCCCGTACAAAGATAAAGGAGAAAAGAAATAAATCCAAGAGAAACCCTCCCAAGGTGACCACTATGCCTACAATCTGAACTATATGCCTACAATCGGAACCAAGTGTTGCCCATAATAGTATAAGCTGTCTTCTCCTAGGAGCATGATGACCCATGATCTGAGAAGAGATGTGGTCGCCGCCCAAGTATTATCCACTTAAGTCTTATGTTGGAATATGCATTTGTTGCATGTGGTCCAAATGCTCCAACACACCACATCAAGATCGAGCCATTGAAACTTGGCGAGATTACTACGGTCACTTCCCTTGCATGTCTTTCGGAACCGTTTCCATATGCCTTTAGGGTCATTAAAAAACATCTAGCACCTAAAGCTGAACCCACATTTTCCCAAATCTGAGTGCTAAAAGGACACCCAGAGAAAAGATGATCCCTTGATTCATCTTTCCTACCACAAAGATCACATGTTTCGTTGCCATCATGCACTAATATCAACTGATTGGCTTTGGTGAAGGCATTGATGCATTCGTACTGAATGGTGGGAATGTCTTGGGGGGGTGCATTTTGAGCTTTTGATAGAAGATCTTCACGGAGAAATCGGAATATGGGGACAATTTCCAACAAACTATGTCCTCTTCTTCCAAGTTATAATAGTTCACCTCTTGGAAAGCTGCGAAAGTGGTTTTCTTTTCTCCTCTTTCCCCCCTTAACTGTCTTTCTCCCAATTTCCACTGAAGATCACCTCCACACCTTACTCATCATCATCCCCACTTCATTCCCTCCTTTCCCTCTTTCCATCAGCAATGATCGGAAGATTGAAGATGGCAGAGCTGGCGATGATGATGGATTGTGGGAAAGGTGAAGAAGGGTTCCGGCAGTGACAGATGACAGGTTTATCAGTCCAACATGGCAGCCGCAGGCCCACAGTGTTGGTGCAGTTTGGAATAGGGGCAAAAGCGGTGGTGTTCAGTATAGATGATGAATGAGGAAGGGAGCGAAGAGGAAGAGGAGGGTGGTGGTGGAGGTGATGGTGTAAAGGGGCTTCGGTGGTAGAAGGTAGTGGGGATGCATTATTATAGTGTATTGATAGGAACATGTGAGAGGGCCAAGGGGAGAGATCAGAGAGGAAAGCATGAAGAGAAAAAGTGGACCATCCACTATCAGAGGGTATTGATTTTATGGCTAATATATATTCGGGGACAGGGAGGAGCACCAGCAGTAGACTGCAGGTGCCCTTTTTTAGTATAGATCTTGCAGAGTATAATTTGCGTGGATGTATTCACATGAACTTTATTTTGTAGATTTTGACATCATTGACAAAGCTATTTTGTGTTTTTTTGGAGACCATTCCGAAGTAAAAGAAATCTTGTGGTGCTTTTGAAATTCCAATAATTTAGATTGTTTGATTTTTGTTTGATGTTTATGCATCATCATTCATCGTATTTTTAATTGTAATTCTTATAGGAGTTCCGGCTGCAGCAGATTTTGTAACAGGTGAAGATGCTTCTAGCACTTGGCGTGGGAAATTTGTTGCGAGTGCATCAAAAAACATAAATGATACTGCTAAGTGGCTGGATCCTCCATCAGTTTTGGACAAAAGATGTGCTGTACCTTCTTATGATTTGTCGCCTGATAGTTCAGGATATGAACAAATACCCTATTCTCATATACCAGAGACACTACCCTCTGTGACATGGCATCCTTTTCAGTTAAATCCCATTTCGCTTGACAGATTTAGGCCACCAATTGATTCTTATATAAACGATCCTATAGTTCACTGTTCCTCTCAATATGCTTACCCTGTCCAATCCTTCCTCCCACAAACTAGTGTAATCAGTTCATCCCTTGTGACAGTCGTGCCAAACATTGTTAAACCAAGTACTCCATCTTTGGATGCGTATAGAAACAAGGAACCGTTTGGCCAGTCATCTGTTGGGATAAAGGGGCTCCCGCAGGGTAAAGTAGGCTATTCTGAACCTAGCAGAATTATTGAAGATATGAAACCTAATTATTTTTCTACAGAATTCTCGCTGAAGGATTATGATTTGCCTTCCAGCCGCAAGTCTGTTTCTGTCAAATCTGCCAGGGATTCTTTAGATACAAATTCATCATCCCCAAAGCCTCTGTCCCAGCAGTTTGAAGCCAGCCATGTCTTAGAAGCAAACACTGAAACTATGGTCAGACAATTAAAACTTCCTAGCACTTGTCTAACCCTTGGACCTGGTGGTACCAGCTCAGCTTACATACAAAGTTCTTCTGATGCATCTGATCAAAGTAATTTAGCTGTGGATTCCCCCTGTTGGAAAGGAGCCGCTGCATCTCGACATTTTTTGTTTGGGGTTTGTGAAGCTGTAGATTCACCTTCAGCAAAGGAAACTAGTGGAGGTTCAAATCAAGGGCATGTTGTTCTTCCTGGCAGCATTTATCCAGAGGCAATTTCTTCACCAAAGCGTGATGGAGATCTAAAGGAGACATTATCTTTCAATAACCATGATACTGAATTCAAGTTGTCCAATGATTTAAAGAGTGGTTCTGATCTGGAAGCTGTTAATACATCTCCAAGTCGAACAGAAAGAAATATTCCATCTGATGCACATCCTTTGTCTGCAGCCACATTATCTGGTAAATTTTCAGTGATACTTTCCAAGATACAGAATACTGTTCACATATACTTTCTAATAGAACCGTCATTTCCACAGATGAGGCGGAGCCAAATGAGATACCCAGCCTTATAATAGAGCGTTCATTTCATAATACAAACTCTCAACTGCTTGTTAATGCCATACATAATCTCTCAGAGTTGCTTTTGTCTAGTTGTCATAACGACTCAGGTGCATTGAAGGAAGAAGACTATGATGTTCTTCGTTTAGCACTGGATAATTTCAATGCGTGTGTGAGAATAAAGAGTGGACCTACAACAGGACCACCTGGGACACATTCCACTTTTCATCTTAGAGGGATAACCAACACTCATAAGGTATGTTAAACTGAAAACTATTTTTCGTGAAGAATACCCTATCCTAATTTATTTGCTGGAAACTTCAATTGAAATTTGTTTTTTAAAAGGAAAAGAGTTTGAACACAGTTAATTTTTTGCTTGATTTCTTGCATCTTTATTTTTTGGTACTTTTCAACAATGATTCTTCACATATCTGTTCATTTGGTCAAATATCATAAGATTTCAGAGTTACATTGCTTCTTATTGAGTATGCATATCAGGCTTTAGCAGCTGTATTACTTCTTATAGTGTATCCGTATCAGACTTTAGTAGCTGTATTGTTTCTTATTGAGGATATCTGTTGACTTGAAAAACAATAGTACATGGTTATATGGTAATATTTGGAGTCATATTTAACATGATGGTTATATGGTTATAGTTAGAGTAGAAGGGTAATCCGTGAGGCTGTGGTTTCACAGAGCAGCGTAACCTCCCGTTCGCGATAGTGGAAGGATTATGGGCTGTCTTTTGAACCTAACGAATAATGTTTGGAGTTAATCTTTTTTGGTGGTATATTTAAATGCATCTTTGGATTTCCTTAAGCTGCTCTTATCCTTTATAATGATAGTAAAGTTTCCGCATTCTTATGATCTTTCCATTACTAAGAAAACATGAAATCAATTCATATAATTTTTTCTTGTGAATCAAAATGTTAAACATGTCTATTATTTCAGATAGACATGTTGCTTGCTTCTGGTTTCGACCTAATTGGATACTATCTCTTGCTTTTAATCTATGATGCTGTTTTTTGGATTTTTTATGATATTTTAATCCTATTCTCATTGCCTCTTTTCTTTGTGTATTAGTTTTTAGAAAATTTGTCTCATTTATGGAAATATTTACTTAATATTATTACAACTCCATGTTCTTTTGCTCGAAATTGGATTTTGCTTTCTTTAGGAAACCACCATCAAGGTTGCAGGGGAAGACACTTATAATGTTTTGAATCAAAACAACCATCATAGCATCCATAGGAGTGAGGCCAATTTGCATTCTCCCAAATCTGGCAAGAATGCAAATGAGTTTCTTAATGGCATTTTATTTGACGGTTCAATTTCTAAGACGGATAATGAGGTCACCAAGGTCTGCGCTGAGCTTTTTTTTATCACTTATTATTTGAAATGATAGTCATTCATATTTTAGTTGTCTGCCTTCTCTCCAATCACAGCCCATGAAGAATGTCATGACTGAAACTTTCTATGATGAAGAGGAGAACCCTTTCAAAAATCTCTGGATTGAGGCAGAGGTTTCACTGTGTTCAATGAAATATCAGCTGCAGCTTGCTCACATGGTAATGAAGAAGCAAAGATGCAAGAACTGCTGTGCAAAAGGTGAAGCATTCCATCTTGATTCAAATTATATACTGATAGATCAATTGTTGAAGTTGAGCATTATTGGGCTTCAAGATTAGCGAAGGGCTCAAACTCAACTATTCTGCACTCCAAAACATAATTCATGAAGTATAGTTACTCAATACTTGTCAGATATGATCGAGAGGCATGCAAATGTGAAAAAACCATCAAGCCCGCTCCCTGCTTGTGACATGTATCGGGATGGTCCATCTGTTTCCAGTGATAAAGAGGTTTCTGTCTGTAGTTTTTCTACTGAAGCTGCTCACGCTCCAGAGAGTCTTTACAGAAATCCTCTGGAGGCAATGGAGTTGAGTGAAAATCATCAGTCTGAAGATGTTGATTGTTCGGTGATGGCCAGATTCAGAATTTTAAAAAGCCGGATGGAAAAATCTTGTTCTATGATTAAAGCGGATTCTAAGAACCTATTTGATTCGTCCGCAACGGTTAAAGCAAGCGGTGGGTCGTGTCTCTCTCCATCCTGCTCCACAAGTTCTAGAGATTTAACTGCAGTCTCAAAGCACCCACCAATGAACATCATTGATCCGGGCTTTTCAGAGATTGCAAATCCATGGCCTTTTATTGCAGGTGAACCTGTGCAGCGGGAGAATTATTGTGATGAAATCAGCTTGAACTCTGCGAATGAGCCAGCATCCAATCATTATACGTTCCATGGACCTGCAAAACGGATCATTAATGGACAAAATAGCCCTTCTTCTGCTGATTGGGAATATTTATTGAAGGAGGAGCTCACATAGCAGATGTAAACCAGTATGCTTGGGGATCAAAGCCTTTTTGAGGATTTGGATGATCCCAGGAATTTTATGGACTTAATTGCGCACCTATTTGTGGAAAAACTTTCCCCAGTAACGAATCATGGAAACTCAACAACATTTTGGAAACTGTAATTATTTAGAATGTTTATGCATGACTGTAAATAAGTTTATGCACTAAGCTATTTATGTTTATCTGGCTGGTTTTGCTTATTCTCTAGCTGGTAGAATCCATTTTCTCTGCCATCCCAATTTTATCAGCTCTGGTTGTTTTTATTGGGTGGTGTGACCAGCTCTGGTATATTTGAACCAGATATTTCATTCTAGAAGATAAAAAAAAGAGATCCGTTACACATTCTTTTTCTATTTCAATTTTAGTCTTATGTACCTCGATAGCATCATATGCTCACATTAACGAGGTATGTGCTAGAAATTTTTCATATTTTTTTATAAATGAATCCATGCATTCATTAGAGTACTATATTGTTCATTTTTTTTATTTTTATGAAAGCACATATCTTATTAGAGGCATACTATTTTTATAAAATTGAAACATGTGTGCAAAACTGATGAAAGTAGGCTGTTTCAACATCCTTTTCCATCCTGAGTTGATATTAAGAATTTCAAATACATGTATAGGCTATAGCTCTTTGGTAATGCAACTGAATTTCTTTTTTAAATATCTTTCTTGCTCACATCATATGATGCCTTGATTAGGCCTCAACGGGTTGGGTCTGGGCCGGGTTGGGGTGGACCCGGACCCGACCCGTGGCAAGACTCGGCGGGTCTGAGTCCAACCGAGGACTCGACGGGTCCTTGAAAATGTGGACCCCGACCCGACCCGACCCGAATACGGTTAATAAAAAAAAAGAGAGCTCATGAATTTGTTAGCCTTATCATTCTATTAAGAAAATTTTGTATAAAACATTAGTTTTGAGTTTTCACTGGTGTTCTGACATTATGTTTGAACATATTTTGTACAATTCAAAACAATAAATACTAACATATAACATTTAAAGTAAACAAAAATCTAAACAATATAACAATGAATTAAAAGGGAGAGCTAATAGTTATTTGTGTCACAAAGTAAACGTTCAAAACAAAAGACACTAACATATTAATCTAACCAACATTCAAAACAATAAACACTAACATATTAACTTAAATAATGAACATAAATCATGCAACAAACCAATTAATCATACAAATTCAAAAGCTAATAAACTAATGAGGTTTGTCAATGGGTGGGTTTGGTTGGTTATGAGTTATGATTTATGGGCTTCGTTATGGACTTATGGATACAAAAATGAGTTAAAACTTATACTTGTAACTTGATAAATAAGAAACAAAATTATGGGTCAACTAATACTAATCGTCTTGTAATATATGAGCATATATTAATAAAACAGTCGGATCTCGGGTCTAACGGGTCGGGACGGGGTGGACCCGGACCCGACCCGTTTGTATGTTCAGGTCCATCGGGTCGGGTCCAAATCGAGTCTGACATATTACACGTGTAATCGGGTCTGAGTCGGATCGGGTCCGGGTCTGGACCCGACCCGTTGACAGGCCTAGCCATGATGGTATAGGAATAGCTGCTCAAATATATTTGGAATTTCAATGGATGAAGAGCGTACTTTTACTTGGATTAATTTGGGCAGAAGAATAGATGTGAAATTTGGTGGAATGGGGGTGACTAAGTCCAAATAGTGTGCTTATTTGCAATGAATAGATGAATATAAATTGGTATTCCACGTACTCTTGAACCAATTCTATTTCGCTAGTATTTTAGTGGCTCACATGTCAAATCAATATTTATCTTTTATAAATATTTATTCATATCTTATTCAATTTTTATTCACAATTTATTTATGATCAATCAAACAAAACTTCATTATTACGTTTTCCAATAAGAATATAAAAAAACACAATCAAACATGATATGGTTTATTCCACTGATAATTAAACAGAAAATGCATGGTTTGTTCTACTCAGATAACTATCCATACTTGAATAATTAGCTATCCGCCCAAA
Organism: Acorus gramineus; assembly: GCA_030737835.1. NCBI lineage: Eukaryota > Viridiplantae > Streptophyta > Magnoliopsida > Acorales > Acoraceae > Acorus > Acorus gramineus. Next base: position 2,816,878 of record CM060856.1, on the reverse strand, counting down.
ATAATTATGTTGTTATGCAAACGGGGTTTAGAGTTTGAGCCATTCTTTAAGGTTGTTTTGGGACAATTAAATCGAAGAAATTTATAGGGGGATAGTCGATTAGGATTTTCATAGACAAAATGTCCATGTCCATGGATTTGTAAATCTGGTGTTTTTCAATCAAGACTTTGGTTCATGGACAAAAAGTCCAGCGTTATTCAATTAAGACATTATTTGGTAGACAAAAAGTCCAGTGTTATTCAATTGGGACATTATTTCATGGACAAAAAGTCAAGCGTTATTCGATTGAGACATTATTTCATGGACAAAAAGTTCAGCGTTATTCGATTGAGACATTATTTTGTGGACATAAAGTCTAGTGTTATTCAATTGAGACATTATTTCCTGGACAAAAAGTCCAACGTTATTCGATTGAGACTTCTCATAGTAGGCATTTTGTCATGTGTTATTCAATTTAAACAAGATTTGTGAAGACTTTAATAAGTGATGTATTCTTGTAGATTTTTGTGGACTTTTGAGAGAGAAACATAAAGGAAAAAGTTATTTCAAAATCCCACCCAAATGGGTGGGATTCCCACGGACTTTTATTCCAACATTGTGAATATTTATTCTTTTTTTCTTTTAACAAATCTTCTTTATGATTTTTATCCATGCCTTTCATATTTTTATTCACATTTATGTATTTATTTATCATCTTTTTTTATGAATGTCCATATGTATAGAATATTCCTATCACCTCATATGTTTGATGAATATATGAGAATTGTAGATTATTTTATATAATATATGCTTAGATTATCCACAATTATTTTCTAAAATATAGATTTATCATATATTTGATTATACGTATCATGTTTGATTTGATTTTCCTTGAAGATGTTTCTATTATTGTACAAGATAGATGCATATATATTTTTTTAAATGTTCTAATTGAGAAGCAACAACGAGAGGACAATGAAGACCCTCCAGAAGTTTAAACTCAAAAGCAACAACATCGAGATGCCAATAATTGGCGATTAAATATAGCTAAACGTATGTGGGATGACCATGACATCAATATTCATGGTGAATTAATGTAATATTATCCAGTTAAAAATGGTGTCTTTATCATGTCATTCTAGCAATATGCATTTCAGATATATGAAGACTGATATTTACTATATTAAATTACATTTTATGTTGGGTATCAATAATTCATGTTGAATTTGAATATTTGAGTTCTTTATTTGTTATTTTAAAATTTTAAAAATATTATTGTGTTTATTAATAGAAATCCACATGTGAAAAGAGTCAATTTCTAAAAGTCTGTGAAAGTCCATGAGAGTGATTTGTGAAAGTCTATGAAATCTATAAAAGTTAATCTGTGAAAGTCTGCAAATGTCTGTAAAAGTCTATGAAAGTCCACAAGAGCCAATATGTGAAAGTCCGCAAAAGTCTGTGAAAGTCCATGTGATAGAAACAGATAATAAAATAATAGAAATCCTTGTATTGCACTTTAGGGTTCAGTCCCTTATATACAAGTACACATAGGATTACACGTGTAATACACTATGACATAACACATATAATTTAACAGCCCCCCTCAAACTTAGTGTGGATCATACAAGGTGAGTTTGTGAATGAGGAACTGAAATCGAAGAACTGGATGTGACTTCGTAAAGAAATCAGCAAGCTACTCTGCAGAGGAAATATGCGGAAGCGATACTGTCTTTGCAAGGTAGTGCTGACGAACGAAGTGACAGTCGATCTCAATGTGTTTGGTCCTTTCGTGAAAGACCGGATTGCTAGCTATCTGAATAGCAGACCAGTTATCACAATAAAGAGTAGTAGGACCAATCATAGTGACTCCTAAGTTCACCAAGAAACGTCTAAGATGAACAATCTCCTTGGTGGTAATAGTCATGGCGCGATACTCAGCCTCAGTGCTGGACAGGGAAACAACTTCTTGTTTCTTGCTGCGCCAAGAGATGATGAAATCTTCAAGAAATATGCAGAACCCAGTGGTAGAGCGTCTCGTGGTCGGATCTCCAGCCCAATCAGCATCAGTGTAAGCTCTAAGAACCAAAGTGGAAGAGGATGACAGATACAACGATCTAGTGATAGTACCACGTAAATATATGAGAATACGTATAAGAGCACTATAATGCACTGATCGAGGGGTCGAGACAAACTGACTAACAATGCTAATAGCATGAGCAATGTCAGGTCTGGTGATGCAGAGATACACAAGTTGACCCACAATCTGTCTGTATCTAGTAGGATCTGGGAGAAGCTCACCATCTATAGGGCGAAGCTTCACATGAAGCTTGAGAGGAGTATCCGCACTGCGGGTATCGGAGAGGGCAGCACGCTCTAAAATGTCAGCTGTATACTTCTGTTGAGAAAGCAGATCCTACGATCACTCTGTGCAATCTCGAGACCAAGGAAGTAGCGAAGAGTACCAAGATCCTTCATATAAAACTGTCGACTGAGGTGGTTCTTGACCAGAGTAATACCAGCGGAGTCATCGCCAATTATAATCATGTTGTTAACATGCAGAAGAAGGATTACCCGCCCCTACGATGAGGATTGCACAAACATAGAGTGGTCCTGGTGGCTCTCAACAAAACCAACTGTCAGAATAACACTGTGAAAGCTCTCAAGCCAGGTACGAGGGGCCTATTTCAGTCCGTGTATAGCCCGTCGAAGATGACAGAGATGCTGAGGAGGAGTGCTGAGACCTGGAGGTGGCTGCATGTAGACAACCTCAGATAGGTCACCGTGAAGAAACGCATTCTTCACATCCATCTGAAAGAGAGGCCAGCGATGAACAGCAGCAGCAACAAGGAGAGTACGAACAGTGGTCAGCTGAGCGACAGGTGCAAACGTCTTCTCATAATCAATACCATACTCCTGGGTGAAACCTCGAGCTACAAGACGAGCTTTATACCGTTCAATGGACCCATCAGGACGATGCTTGATCTTGAAGATCCATTTGCAGCTAATAGATGTAACACTATTTGGAAGGGGAACAACATCCCTAGTCTGCGTTTGCTCAAATACCTGAAATTCCTCTGCCATGGCCTGCTTCCACTCAAGGTACTCGACTGTCTCGCAGTAAGAACGGGGCTCACGGTGGGCATGTATAGCTGTGAGATAGGCCTGAAATTGTGGAGAGTAGGTACTGACAGATGCAAAACCAAACTGGTCAGGTGGTCCCGAGTCGTAACTGAAGAAGGAAGGGGGGTGACGCGCACGCTGAGGATAACGAGGCAAAAGATGAGGATCAATGGCAGGAGGAGGCGCGTCAGGCGTGGGAGTCGGAGGACCAGCGGAAGAATCTTCAGTAGGGGCAATAGGAGACACACTGGGAGGAGAGGGTGGGTTATCTGCAGGAGTGTCAGGTTGAGACGCAGGGGTAGGAACAGACTCTAGTGCAACAGGTAGGCCAAGAAAAGGAAGAGACGTAATAGGAGAGACCTGAACAGGAGAATGCATAGGAGAAACTTGAACATGAGAATGCACAGGAGGAGAGGACGGAGTGGGTGAAGAAGAAAAATAGGGAACATCCTCGACAAAGGACACATGACGAGCGATCCAAAATCGATCTCCAACAGGATCATAGCAGCGATAACCCTTGTGTTCGAAGCTAATCCCCAAGAATACACACTTTACTGACCGAGCGGCCAACTTGGTGCGTTGATGAGGAGGGAGAAGCACAAAACACGTACATCCAAATGTGCGAAGTCTGCTATAATCAGGGTGAGAAGAATAAAGACGCTCATGAGGAGTCATACCGGAGAGGACAGAGGAGGGGGTGATATTGATAAGATGGACACAGAGAAGAGCAGCTTCAGCCCAGAACATACTGGGGACTGAAGAGGAAAGTAAGAGAGCACGAGTCGTCTCAAGAATATGACGATGTTTACGTTCAGCAACCCCATTTTGCTCATGAGTGTAGGGGCATGATTGCTGAAAAAGGGTGCCATGAGAATGAAGAAGAGAACGCATCGTAGAAGAGATGTATTCTCGAGCACAATCAGACCTAAAAGTTTTGATACGAGCTTGAAATTGGGTATAAATCATATTGGTAAAAATCTCATAAATTTTGGGAACCTCAGAACGTTGACGCAATAAATAAATCCAAGTAAAACGAGAGTAATCATCAATAAAACTAATATAATAAGAAAAACCACTCTTTGAGGTTACATGAGATGGGCCCCAAATGTCAGAATGAACAAGCTCAAATGGACTAGAGGACTGATTATTACTAGGACTAAAAGGAGTAGCCACAGGTTTGGCTAATTTACAGCCCTCGCAAACAGAAAGTGGAGAAAAAGAAATACGACCTAAGACACCAGATTGAAATAGTTCTTTGAGACGAGACTCAGACACATGACCTAACCTTCGATGCCACAAATCGACATCAGAAGTGACGCTACCACAGAAGACAGATGGATCAGGAACGGGAAGACGAAGATACTCCACGTAATAAAGTCCGCCAAGCCTACGTCCAACGCCAATCCTCTGCCCTGATCGTGGATCCTGCACAAGACAACCAGAGGTGGTAAAGGTAACAGTGAGACCAGAATCACACAATCGGCTAATAGATATAAGATTCATGCAAAGGTCAGGGGCATGCAAAACAAATGGTAATGAAATGCGTCCTGTAGGGTCAGAGGTGGTAGTGATCGATCCACACTGCGTGATGACTAAAGGGGAGCCATCTGCAGTATGAATCGTGGGCAGGTGTGAAGGTGCCGGTGAGCATGCAGTGAGGACAGAACTGTCCGGTGTCATGTGATGTGAAGCACCTGAATAAAAAATCCAATGAACAGGAGTACCCGAAGTAGTAGAGAAAGCAGAGGGAATAGAAGAACCAGGAGGAGGTTGCTGTATGATCAGTTGATCGAGGCTCTCTCGGATACGCCCAAGCTGATCTGTGTATGAAGACGGAGCGTCAGTAGCAACAGCAACAGAAGTATAGGGAGCAGTGGGGCGACGCTGTCCTCTTCCTTTTGGTCCAAAGCGCTTTTCAGGATGAAGCTTCCAACAGTCGGCGATCGGATGTCCAGTCCTCTTGCAGTGAGCACAAATGTATTCTTTCGAGAGGAGCCTGTGAGAGTCGTAGGAGGAGTAGCTGCCAAGACACCCTCATAAGTGGAAGATGGAGTGGACTGGCGCAATGCAATGGTGCGAAGACGAGTCTCCTCAGCAACAACCTCAGTGACAGCGGATTCCAGTCGAGGAAGTGGATCCCGATGTATGAGTTGACCGGCCAATGCGGAAAACTCTGGACGAAGAGCCATCAGATACTGATACAACTCGCGACGATCACGAAAAGCTTCTCGCTCAGCGGGAGTGGCCATCGGTCCAGGCTCAAGCGCACGAAGCTCCCTGAAGTTCGCCTTCATGCGGCCATATAGAGTCTGAGCAGATAGATCACCTTGAGTAGCAGTCTGAGTGTCGATCAGAAGTTGATATTCACGAGCACCGCTTTTCTCTACAAAGCGATCACAAAGATGAGTCCATAGTGCGGCGGACGATGGAAAACCAGTGAGATCTGCACGGATCAAACGATCAACAGAGTTGATCAAATAGGAGCGTACGCGTCTGTCCCGTGTGCGCCAGGTGATATATGTCGGGTCTCAATTAGACAGTTGCACAATAGAACCATCAATATAACCGACAAGATTACAACGATCAAGAGCGCTCTGTACCGTAATGTGCCAGGGTGACCAATCGCCGGCAGAACTGAGAGGAAAATCCGTCGAGTTCGGAAGATTGTCCCAAAAAATCTCAAAACATGCCATCTGAGAGAGAGTAGCAGCCTGAGAGATCAGATACCACTACAGCTTGAGGGAGATCAGAAACCTTCGAAGTTGGTAACGGAAGAGTAGGGTCGTCGTTGGATTCTGACATTGTGCAGAACCACTCGGATGAGGATCAGAAGCAGACAAGTAAGTAGAGCATGAAAAATCGAGCAAAATGAACTCCTCGATCACCTTAATCGAACTTTCGGAGAGGAAGTTATGACCGATTTAGTGATTCGGAGTCTCAAGGAGGTGCTGGAGGCAGCGGAGAGCGGCCGGTGGCAGCAGAGGGATGCCGGAGGAGTCGGAGGGCGGCCGGAGGTGACCTGAGGGCGGACTCGGGCAGGGTGCCGGGCCGGGTTAGTAGATCCGGGTCGGGTCCGGGTCGGATGCTGGGCCGGGTTCGTGGATCCGGGTCGGATGCTGGGCGGACTCGGGTCGGGTGCTGGGTCAGGCGCGCGAGATGATCTAGAACGCTCGAGACAGGCTGTCACGAGCTGTCTCAGCAGATTCCGGGAAATTCGGGCAGGATCAGCGGATCGGTGCCCAGGCAGATTTGTCAGGCGCGACAGATCTCGAGTAATCCGGGCAGGTTCAGACGCGCGGCAGGGCGTGCTGCAGAGCACGGCAGGGTAGGGCGCGGCAGGGCGCTCGACAGGGCAGGGCGCGGCAGGGCGCTCGACAGGGCAGGGCACGGTAGGGCGCGCGGCAGGGCAGGGTAGGGCGGGGCAGGACAGGACACGGCAGAGCACCTGGCAGGGCAAGGCGCGGCGCTCGGCAAGGCAGGGCAGGGCGCGGCACACAGCAGGGCTGGACGCGGTAGGGCAGGGCTGCGCGAGCAGCGGCAGGGCGGCGCGCAACAGCGGCAAGGGCGGCAACGGCGACGGTGAAAGATTCCAAAAAAAATTAGGGTTTTTTAGGTTGGGGCTCTGATACCATGATAGAAACAGAGAATAAAATAATGGGAATCCTTATATTGCATTTTAGGATTCAATCCCTTATATACAAGTACACATAGGATTACACGTGTAATACACTATGACATAACACATATAATTTAACAAGAGTCAATTTGTGAAAGTCTGCAAAAGTCTACGAAAGCTTGCAAAAGTATGTGAAAGTCTGAAAAATCTACAAAAGTCCATCACTTAAATAATGTCCACAGAAATCCATCAAAGTCCGTATCGACTACGCCCTCCCCCCCCCCCCCCCCCCGCAACACTCTTTGGTAAATGGAGTGGTCTGTCCTGAATTGTGATGCCCACATCTACGTTTGCTTGCGTCCGTTTTTACATATGATGAATGTAGTAAATACTATATAATCACCAAAATAAGGAAGGACCAGAACGACTGCTCCCTGTTGTGGCCTATTGAATGACGTAGAATAGAAATGTTTTTCAAACTGAATAACAATTCTATCGAATTATGTTACTTGTTATATTCAACTGGCATGACTTTTATACGTGGTATATCAATATTTTGTATAGTGAGATTGGCACAAAAGCAGAATAATAAATCTGAATAAACTAAGGACAATAGGTTAACTATTATTAGAGCATCTCCAACTTTGGAGGGTGACGTACTTCAACCGCACTATCCACCTCCAAATTTGAAGATTTGAATTTGACCCTCCAAATGTGGAGGCCACCTCTATATTTGAAGGTCACCTCCAAATCACATTTTTCACTTCTTACTTTATTCACTAATTAATTCATCATAATGTATATTTAGATCCACTAATCCATTTTTAATAAAAGTACTATAGTTGGAAAGATCTTATCGAGACTTCAAAATGAGACTAATATTAAATTATTTTAGAATTGATTTTAAATAAATCCCCATACGTTTGATTATTCAAGATTATTTTATTTATTTAATTAAAAAATTATTAATTTAAAAATAACTCTAAAACCATTTAATATTAGACTCATTTTAAAAGTCTTAATGAGATCTTTTCAATGATGTAATTTTTATATAAATGGGTTAATAATAATATTATTTATTAATGGGTTTTTATATAACATTATATAATTTTAAAAATGATAAGAAAAAATAGAAGATGATGGTTGGAGTGCAACACCCTCTAAAAATGAATTTCCTAGATGCTCTTATATTGCTTGTTCCTATTCAGTTTTTATCCTGTAAAAGATGTAAAGGCCTGGGATAAGAGGAATAACCAAATGGGGCAGATTATTTAAAAAAGTTTTTTATTTTTATTTTTTTTTTAAAAAACCTTTGTTGGAGATATTTCTATGGCATTCGACCTCATTAAACTTAAGCCCCCGTTTAAAACGGGAATAAGCCCCCGGATAACGTGGTATTGACTGAAATAGGGGTTTTAACCCATTTGTTTGCCTAGTATATCCTAGAATATCTTATACATAATAAATTAGTATAAAGTGGTATATGGATTCCAACCAACCAGTGGAATTAAAATTATTCAAGGTTATTCCACCCAAAGAATATGTGGACCTACTGTCAAATCAACTGTCATCACCTCTTATAAATCACCTTTCAAATCAACTATCATTATTTTTTCACCTTTTATAAATCCTTATCCATACTTTATTCACATTTTATCCAAACAATAAAACATTTATTCTTACGTTTATTAACGAGAATAATTCAAAACACAACCAAACACAAAATCACTTTATCCTTATTTATACTCATTTATACCAGAATAAATTTATACCCAAGAATATATCCTATTTCCGTTCCAAACGGGCTAAGAGTGTCTATTATCCTTGGAGAGTATGGCAGAGTGTGTGTACAATAAGTGAATATACATTTTATTTTGGGGAAATTAACTAGAAGTCCCTGGGAACACCTCTGTAATAACAATAGGTCCATTGATTTTTTCTTGTTTTCTTTAGGTTCCTAAGTTAGTGTGGGTATTTTGTTTAGTTCATTCCATCCAACTTCCATCTATTCTATTTTTTTTCTTCCTCTTTTATCCCTAAGTAAACATCATTTGTCTCTTTATCTCCCCCAACCTCTCTCTTTTTCTCCCAAACAACTCAACAAATTGCGAGACTACCTCCACCAGCCCCCCATTGTGCCTACTAGAGTTAACCGGATAGTATATTCGTAAAATAATCCTAATTTGTCAACGAAAATTTAACTAAGGAGGCTATTTGGATTTAATTACATAGGTGCTTTCAGGGAGTTATATGGACTTTAAGAAAAGTCAGGAGACTATATAGATTTCAGGTAGTTTACAGTGGATTATTTGGATTTTTTCCTTTTAAAAATATGTCCATATAATTCATTAGATGCTACATTTTTCATTAATAAATTCATATAATTCATTAGAGTATATAATAATATGTTTTAAAAGTATATATCAAATTAAATAAGTCCATATAATTTTATGGACCTAGTTTTAAAACAGTTAAAAAAATAGATCCATGCAATTTGTTATAATATATATTTATTAAATGAGGTACATTAATTTAAAAAAAAAAAACCAAAATATGTGGACTGTATGCAAGGTTAAGCGGCCCATTTTCCTACTTAAAATATATATAAAAAATTAAGTGTGTTATATTTATTTGCATTTTATCATAATTTTCTCAAATTATCATCTATCCCCCTCCCCAAGAAAACAAAACAAAAGAAAGAAAAAAAACCAAATTTATAATGATGGTCAAGATTTTGGATGTTTGTTCATGTGCATATTTCCATAAAATATCTGATGAAAAAAATAAAATTCAAAAGTTAGGTATAAAATATATCAATTAACCAGATATCGAAATGAAACTCTCAAGCTCTCAAGCGACAAGGAAGAATCTGATAAATATATAAGAGCATCTTCAACGGGCTCTCCATAAATAGCTCATTCACTAAAATAAAAAAATATCCTTAATAAATATCTTCTCCAAATTACTCCACAAATGACACTCTTTTTAAGAGGTGAAGATTTCACTTCCCAGTCATACTATCATAGAGAGCCTTCCAACACTCCCCACGTTTCTTTTATTTGAGAGGCTTGTTGGAGTCATGCACTGAATGATAAATGACTCCTTATAATAGACATGTTATTTTTTTCACCACAAACTAAAGAAAGAGTGGAGAGCTACCATTCGCTAACTGACATACAAGGCACATACAATTTTTATTTTCTTTGGGGAGAACAGTATTGCACACACATTGACACACACTCACCACCATGTCATGTTGAAATTATCTGTTGGTAACCCAAACAAATTAAAATAGTCTTTAAACGGGGTGGGTTTTGGAGTCCCCATCTAGTGAAGGTGGTGTGGTCCATCAAAATGGTGCCCACTCTAATGAAGCAGCCTCTCTGAAACACTGTTTAAACTTAGTTGTACCATCCCTAGTCACAAACGTCTCTTTTATCATGCACTGAGGGAGAGAGACATCATTTGTAACATGTAAACCTGTTGATGTATATCATCAGATGAAGGACCCTGGCACCCTTAACTTTTTTCTTCTTATAATTGTTGGACCATTATTTTATTGTACCTTTTATTTATTTTTTGTGGTGGTGGGTTTGCTTTAATGATGAGGCTCAAATAGAGTGGACCATGAAACTACCAGAGAAGTCTGAAGTGATGCCGTGGATCACAAGGAATCTACCTGTGTTAGGGCTTGACAAACCTGAAACTTGGGAATCCTAGCTCCTGCCTATCTAGAATATGTGCCAACAAAAAATATATATAATAAAGTGGTGGATAATTAAAGGAGAAGCATCTCCATGTAATGGGATTGAGTCATCACTTTAAAATTTCACTTTCTGCCTCTTGTGGTTTTGTATTTGTTTATGCAAGTAAATGACACAAAGGGAATCTAAAACAACAGATAAGGGAAGAAAAGTTAGTTAATTCGACATTTTTTTATTAGTTACTTCACATTAGTTCCGAGCATGATACATGTTGAGCATGCTATCATTGAGAGAGGGAATGAGAGCGAGGCACGTAAGTTCACTCATAAGATTCAAACACAAGAAAGATAAATTAAAACTACTTCTCAAATTGCAATCCTTGATTCACTTGGTTCTTGTTCAAGTTTTTCATCACTCTTCTATACATATTCCAGAGAAGTTTATATTATATTACATTGTTTAATTTAAACAGTTTTGTGTACCAAAAAAAAAAAAATTATACTAGTGCATTATATTCATCCTATGATCCAGAATTATCGATGCAAGTTATGTAAGTATTAAAACTAGCTGTATCATGATACCCTAGATCTTGAACGAACAAGATCTTCACAATTATTATTATATGAACATGTATATCTAGTTCCATTATTAATGCTTGTGAATCTTTGATGTTTGAGAATTAATAATGCTTATGAACCTTGGATGCTTGAGGAATAATGCCCTTGGGCCTTCGGAAGTGGGTTTTTTTCCCTCACTTTGAGCACAATTACGTACGTCATACTTCAATTGTGATGCATAATGATGGGATTTAATTTGATCTGTGTTTGCAGAGAGGACCCAATTCCTAAGTTAAATTCCTCTCTCACCATATTTAGATTTTAGGACTTAATCCTAATGATGGTGTATATAACTGATAAATTCATATATTTGAAAAGATAAAAATATTAGGTGTATATATTTGATTTTAGGATTATATTTGAAAAGATAAAAATATATTTAGATTTTAGGACTTAATCCTAATGATGGTGTATATAACTGATAAATTCATATATTTGAAAAGATAAAAATATTATCCAAGTGGGTTCCCTTATTTGTGCATCACTTATGATTTATTCTAACAAAATATTCATCGAAAGAACATATATAATAAATAAATCGAATATCCATTCCCCATCTGTTGTGATAAGTTATGAAATAAATCATAGAAGCCATCAATAAAATTGAGATTCAACACAAGAACGAAACACCACATCATATGAAGAACATAAGACATATGTGATTCGACTTGAGCCTACATCCACTAGAGGGTGAAACAAAGAATCCACTATAATAGTTGAGATACATTAAAAAAACTCACAAACTCTCTCATAGAGTTACCATCTCTTAGAACCCTCTCAACATATCTCTTATAGATCTCTACATTGCATTCAGGATAAATCTTGTTATGGAACCCTATAGGATATTTATAGAGACAAATAACTTACTAGCCAAGTAATCTCCTAGTTTACAAACAAATATTATTCCCTAATTTTAAGAGATTCACTTTAAATATTAATTAAAAATTAAATCTTAATTAATATACCAATTAAGGCCTAGTTTCATAAACGGATAAATGTTTAGGATAAGTTAGCCTAATTTATAGGGATAAAAAAATCACTATTTTTATCCAAATTTGCATTTGGTAATGCCTTTTATTATCCTCATTTTTTGTGTTTTTATCCTCAATCTTGTATTTTGATCAAATATGGGATAACTTCAAATTTAAAAAAAAAATACCACATCTACTATTTCTATTAACGAAGCATTAATATTGTTTGGTGGAATACATTCTTTCTTTTTTTGGGAAAGGGTAGTCATAAATGTTATCCCAATTTTATAAAATAAAGATAAAAAATTGAGACAAAGTCTGCCCCACCTTTTATCTAGAACAAACTATTCTCATTTTTTATCTCAAAATGTGAACAGTTGTTCATGCTTTATCCCCCCTTTTTTTAGGGAAAAATCCATATAACCCTCTGTAATCTTCCTGATTTCCATATAACCCCCTGCAATCTCAATATATCCATATAACCCCCTGTAAACACACCATAAATGCAAATAACCCCCCACGGTTATTTTTTTTAACAGAATTGAAATATTTCAGACATATTGGGTTATTTAAACCATGGTTAACAAATATGTATTCTTTTAACCCCCAAAAAACGGCTTATACTTAAAAAAAACCCTCATATTTCTAATTTTATATTCTTTTAGGGTTTTTTTTGGAAGTATTGACTGCTTTTAGAGGTTTAAAATGATCCATATTTGTTAATTTTTGGAAGTATTGACTGCTTTTAGAGGTTTAAAATGATCCATATTTGTTAACCATGGTTTAGATAACGCAATATGTCTGAAATATTTCAATTCTGTTAAAAAAAATTTAACCGCGAGGGGTTATTTGCATTTATGGTATGTTTATAGGGGGTTATATGGATATATTGAGATTACAGGGGGTTATATGGAGTTTTTTCTTTTTTTTAATGCCATATGGGATAACAAGTGATTTAACCCAATTTTTTTTCTTATCTCAATCCCTTATCCCCATGCCAAACTAGGTCTAAGTGTTCACTCTAATATGATTTTATCATGATTATCACAATGGATCGAGACATAATATAAACAAGATTGATGAGGCTCTCAAAATGAAACACGTTTGTCTTTTTATACAAAGTTGCTTCAAACCTGTTTTCTTTTTCTATGGGCAGCTGTGAATCTCAAGTGACATGCATGTATATATAGAATCCAGAAAGAATCATTCGTTACGTAAGAACGCGTGGGGAGGTTTTGTTCTTTTAGTGTAGATAGTTGATTTTTGTTTCCCCTCTATTTATTGATCAAAGGAGTGAAATCTAAATAGAAGGATTCCTGTCTATCTAAACAGTGCGTGTTTTGCATGGACCACGTTCATTTTTTTTTTATTTTTTTGTCTTTTCTTTTCAATTTTTTATATGTTGACTCCTCACCTTTCCAGGATCAAACAGCTATATGTTATTGTGTGCTCCTCCTAACTTAAGTACTTGGCAATCCTTTTATATACTTCCAAGATCCAAAATGAGAATAAAAAAAACCGTCATTCATGTAGTAGTCATCTAATATGCTTAGAATTTTTTAAAAAAATGTATAATTATTTAAATAGTTATTTATTTTTATAAAAAAATAAAAGAAGAAATTAATTAGAGGTCCCTGGGACATCTATATAATAACAATAAGTCCATTGATTTTTTCTTGTTTTCTTTAAATCCCTAAGTTAGTGGTAGTATTTTGTTTAGATCCTTCCATTCAATTTACATCCAACTTCCATCCATTCTATTTTTTTCTCCCTCTTTTACCTCCAAATGAACATGATTTGACTCTCTATCTTCCCCAACCTCTCTCTTTCTCCCCCAAACAACTTAACAAGCTGTGAGACCACCTCCACCAGCCCCTCATTGTGCCGATCTCGACCCCAACGCCGAGCGCACCCTCCAATCTCTCCCGATCGTCTCCCGCGTCCCATTCGCGAGCCCAACCCCTTTCTCGTAACCCTGTCTGTGAGCCCAACCCCCTCTCGCGACCCCATGTGCGAGCCTAACCCCCTCTCACTACCCCGTCCGCGAGCTCAACCCCCTCTCACGACCCCGACCTCCCTCAAGCCCCGATCTCACCCCGACTTGCCGCAGATCCGGATCAATTGGCTCTCCCTCCTAGAGGTAATAATGTATGTTTTTTTATAAAATGTTCAAAGTAATGTTGTATTCCTCTTTTTAGTTTCTGATGTTGTAATGTTGAATGTTTGTATAAATGTTCCACAACTAGGGAGTTTTCAGAATTCTGAAGTGTAAAAGTGTACACAGTGCACTTATCAGTGTATACATACAATACATGGTATAATGTGCGGCGCATGTCGATTTTATGTAGTCGTGCATGTTCTATATTTATGAAATTCTCAAACTTTCACGTCGATGTCATGATTAATGTCCCCAAGTACATTGTTATACTTGTTACAAGTTCATATTTGGTTCTGTGTTACATTGTGTATACTGTTATTCCTAATATGTACACTGTTATTCCTAATATGTACACTGTTATACATGTTACAGGTTGTGTGCGTTACACTGCGTACACTGTTATGCACATTGTGTACACTGTTATACCTCTCACAAATATCAGGTTTTATGTTACACTACGTACACTGTTATTCCCAATGTGTACATTGTTATACCTATTACAGGTTCTGTGTGTTACACTGCGTACATTGTTACTCATATTTTGTACATTGTTTATACCTGTAACAGGTTAGGCTCACAGAGCGGGTCGTGAGAGGGGGTTAGGCTCGTGGACGGGGAGGAGGTAAGGCTCGTGGACGGGTCGCAAGAGGGCATTAGGCTCACGGATGGGGTCGCGAGAAGGGGGTTAGGCTCGCGGATGGGACGCGGGAGACGGTCAGGAGAGGTCGGGGAGCGCGATCAGCGTTGGGGTCGAGATCGGCACAATACATCGCCCACGTAAAACATTTGTAAGAATTATTTTAATGTATGTTGTGGCAAAATTCCAATCATGCATAGCTAATACTAGTTGGATGGTACGCGCATCCGCGCGTATTCTATACTTAGTATAAATTGAATTGTATAAACTAATTTATATTATAATTGGAAGATAAACAAGAGTTTATATTATTATAAGCAATTCTTTTAAAACAAAAACAATATTTTATAATTGGGGTTCTATTATGTATATTTTATATTTTTGAAACAAAAAATGTATTATTGTATTTCAGCATATACTTATTTTTTATATAACAGTTCCTTTTACAACTCAAAATACACCCTCATATACCTATGTAGAGGTAAAAATCCTCACTACGACACGTGTCATATCAGGGGTAATGTGTCACACCAAGACGGACGTGGGCCTACCGTGGGACCCGCAAATCCGAGTTCCAATCCTTGGTTATGATGACTCTCCCAAATGTACTGGCATGACTAGATCTAGTGTCTAGTTGGGCGGTCGGGCTCTTGGAGAGCGAGTAGTTTAAGGCATGAAGGCATGATGTGAAGCGTACGGGCTAGTACATCAAGAGACCCCGAGCAAGATGAAGAAACGGTCAGAAGACCACTAACGCCAGTAACTGTCAAGGTAGCATTTAAGGCCCATTACCAGCAGAACGTGGGTAGTCAAGGACCAATGTGGAGCATAAATACCGGGGACGTTTCCCTAGAAAAAAGCCCACTAAACACTTAGTGGTAAGGCGGTTACAAGGCTAATTAAAAGAATTACGTGTGACTTGATCCCCAAGGGGTACGTAGGTAGCCTATAAAGAGGTCGCGTGCTCAGCACTCTAGGGGCACAGTCAAACAAGGTAAAAAAAGTTATCCATTGAGTCAAACACAATCATTGTGCGTCATTTGTGTTATTTCCTATACAGTCATTAAGAGAATTGAAGCATAACTACAAGAATTCATATTGCTTTGGTTCTTTTTCTCAAGAAATTTACAAATTTAACTGAAGGGGGAAAATATCCACCTCAGTTTGCCGCCGTCTGTGGAAAACTGAAACAAAAAGACAATGTTCGCAATGTCAGGTCCGAGTGACACCAATGCATGAGGACGACATGAACAAAATGTTCTCCCATCCGATGCTGCCGACGGCTCACCGGAAACCTTGGCTAGTCAGGTCCAGGGCCTCGGGTGGGTAATGGAGTCCACACAAGAAACTCTATTTACCAGTCTGTAAGGGTCGATGCAGCAGATGATCGAAGCCTCGATGCAACAGTTCTATACGAACATAGATCGACAACAGCCAGCCCAGGAAGAAATCCGGCCACCACCTCCTGTACGGCCCAACCCCTTGACCGTCAATGCTGAAGGGTCGGAGGGAAGTACCTCTTCCTCCAATCAGAGGCAGCGGTCTCGGCGGCGTTCGCGCACCCCTTGAGCGGGTCGACGGCTTCACGAAGAACAGAGGTGCGGGCGCTCACCTCATGGAGAATGCTCTGCAGGGCGCGAGGCCTCTCGGAGGCAAACGCACCAAGGGCGATCGGCCTTACGCGAAGTATCGGAAGGACGTCAATATAATTCTCCACACTGCCATCGAGCAGGGGGAGCGGTTGCGCAGCCTCGTTACACCTTGCGTTATGAGGTACGGCGCATTCCGAATCACGAGATGGTGGAGCACGCAATACGGGGATTCACCTCCCCGTTTTGCGCAGAGATTCTCAGAGAACGACTTCCCCAGAAGTTCGTTCAGCCCAAATTCAAGCTATACAATGGCACGACAGATCCCTATGATCATATCTTGGCATTCCGACATTCGATGGCATTGTATGAGCTCTATGATGGGCTTATGTGCTGCCTCTTCCTCTCCAGCTTGGAAGGGGCCTCTTTGACTTGGTTCCATCTCCTTCCCCCTGCGACAATCAGAACTTTCGAGGAGCTCGACATTATGTTCGCCGAGCACTTCATCTGTAATGCTCGGCGAACATAGTGTTATCAGGCGGAGGAAGAAGGACCTCGGCGATCTCATGAAGATCCAAATGCTGTCAAGAGAGATGATTCAGCAGTTTGTCGATCGCTTCCGCATCCTTAAGTTTGAAGTAGAAGACTGCAATGAGGACGCTGCAATAATGGCTTTCTGGAACGGCCTGCCATCTGGAAACGGCCTCAAGGAGTCGCTTATCAAGTGCACCTCGTCCGACTTGCGTGATTTGATGGGGCGTGCTGAAAAGTACGCCAAGGTGGAAGAAGAATCAAGGACCCTTAAGCAGGCGGTGGCTACGTCCTGGTCTTCACCAATGGCTGCCACCCCGTTACCAGTAGTAAAACGCCTGCAAGAGCCGCGTTAGAAGGACCAGCGGGGAGAGAAGGGCAAAAAGCCTGGTGCCTCAACAAACGAGGTACGAGAAGGACAGGGGATGTTCTTCAAGATCCCTCCACCACAGATCCTATCTAAAATCAACAGGGAGCTGTGGTTCTGATGGCCTGCACCTATGAGAAGCGACGAATCAAAGCGAGACAAAACTCTCCGTTGTGACTACCACAAGAGCGTGGGCCATACTACCGACCAATGTCGTATCCTCTGGGGCTTCTTGGAGGCCCAAATCCAAAAGGGGCGCTTGAATGAATATGTTCCTATCGAAAAGACCCCAGCTTCCAATGAGCGGCATGTGACGAATATTGACCCTAATACATCAGCGGGGTCATTGACGTCATTTTTGGAGGCGTACCGCATTACGTCACGCCAAAAAGTGCCCGTCGAGATTCGAGGAAGATGCAGGTCTCATTCGAAATGATGTAGATCGACCAAGAGCCAAAACTGGTTGTAAAAAGACAAAGAAGTGGTGATGAAGGACCCATCACTTTCTCTGATGTCGACCTAGAAGGAGTCCAAGCCCCACACTCGGACGCTCTGGTAATCACCCTGCGTATCTCTAATTTCGACGTTAAGAGAATTCTCGTTGATACAGGAAGCTCGGCCGACATCCTCTTCATGAAACCCTTTCTTCGGATGGGGTTAAAGGCCGCTGACCTCACTCTAGCGAAAGATCCTCTGGTCGCATTCAACGGAGCACGAGTTGTCCCCGCTGGACGAATCACACTGCCGGTTCGAGCAGGGAATCAAACCACTATGACGGAATTCACTATCATGGACCTCCCGTCTCCATACAACGCCATCATCGGACACACCTGGTTGGCGGCGATGAAGGCGATTCTGTCTACGTACCATCAACGGCTCTGTTTCCCCACAGCTGAGGGGATAATGAAAATTCGAGGAGACCAAGTTGCTACGAAATGGTGCTACATGGCGGCGATGGCAGGGAAGTCGGCCCTACCAGACTTCGAGGAGTAGCCTGAGGATGGAGAAACTCATTCAAAAAGGTAGCAATTACTGCAGGACTCAGTCAAGGTCGATGAGCACCGGCCCGGTCTCGAAGACAGGGTTCTTGAAGACCTCAAGAAGGTCCCAATAGACAGGGTTCTTTGACCCCGAGAAATACTTTCTCGTCGGGAGTTTACTCTTCGCAGAAGAGAGAAAGCCGATACTCGACCTCCTCATCGAGAACAGGGACATCTTCGCCTGGAAGCCTCAAGACATGCCGGGAATTGATCCCGAGGTTGCAAGTCATCGGCTGTCCATCTCGTCGATCATTCGTCCAGTCCGACAGAAGCAACGACGAATGGCTGGTTGTCCATCTCGTCGATCATCCGTCCAGTCAGACAGAAGCAGCGACGAATGGCCACAACACACGCCGAAGCTGTGTGGGATGAGGTGAACAAACTCATGGCCGCTGGGTTCATCCGTGAAGTGCGACACCCCGAGTGGTTGGCCAACATCGTGGTGGTTCCTAAGAAGAATAAGAAGTGGTGGGTCTGCGTGGACTTCCCCGACTTGAACAGTGCATGTTAGAAGGACAGATTCCCACTTCCGAAGATCGACCAGCTGGTGGACTCCTCATCGGGAATGAACTAATGAGTTTCATGGATGCTTATTCAGGCTACCACCAGATCCCAATGCACGAGCCCGACCAGGAGAGGACATCGTTCATAACCCCTACGGGCATTTATTGCTATAAGGTAATGCCATTCGAATTAAAGAACGCGGGGGCCACTTATCAGAGGTTGGTGACTAAAATCTTCCAGCGTCGAATCGGTAAGACTATTGAAGTCTACATCGACAACATGATGGTAAAAAGCGAGCACCGAGTTGACCATTTGGCCCACATGGAAGAAGCCTTCGCTGTGTTGCGTAATCACCGCCTCAAACTAAACGCGACAAAATGCTCCTTCGGAGTCACCTCGAGCAAGTTTTTGGGGTACCTGATGACGCAACAAGGAATCGAAGCCAACCCTGACCAAATCAAAGCGATATTGGCGATGGAGCCTCCGCGAAACAAAAAGGAGGTGTAGAAGCTAGCGGGGAGGTTGGCCTCCCTCGATCAATTCATCTCTAGGGCCACTGATCGATGCCAGCCATTCTTCCAGTTGCTGCGAAAGGCTCAGAGATTCGAATGGACGCCGGAGTGCTAGAAGGCATTTGAAGAAATCAAAAAGTACCTCAGCACGCCGCCACTTCTGGTATGTCCTTCCTTAGGAGACATTTTGCTCCTCTACATTGCAGCCTCCGAGCATGCTGTTAGCTCCGCGCTATTGAAGGATATCGACCAAGGGCAGAGGGCAATCTACTATGCGAGTAAGGAGCTCAGCGGGGCGGAAACCAGGTATTCCCTCATCGAGAAGCTTGCGTTTTCCTTGCTCGTTTTCGCCCAGAAATTGCCCCATTACTTCCATGCCCATATGATCTATGTCATCACCGACTCGCCTCTCAAAGTTGTATTTCAAAAAGCGGATGTCGTAGGACGATTGCTCAAATGGGCGGTGGAGCTCTCAGCTTTTGATATCCACTATTAGCCCAAGAGCGCAATCAAAGGGCATGTCGTCGCAGACATCATCGCCGACCTTACACCTGCCCAGCAGCAGGTCTGTTTAATCTCCGACTGCAAGCCAATTTCCTAGACACTCCATGTCGACGGGTATCCAACCGAAAAGGGGCGAGAGCAGGGATGATCCTACGCAATGAAGACGGTTTCCTGTTTGAACATGCAATCAAACTGAGATTCAACGCTTCTAACAACAAAGCCGAGTACGAGGCGCTCATCGCGGGCTTGGAATTTGCCGTAGATCTCGCCGTCCATAAATTGGTGATCTACAGCGATTCCCAGATCGTGGTCTATCAAAGCACTAGAGAATATCAGATGAAGGATGATCGAATGGCGGCTTATCAGGGCTACACCCGTACTTTGCTTGAACGAATCGGTGAGTGGGAAATCCACGCAATCGATTGCGAGCAGAATACTCAAGCTGATGCTCTAGCAAATCTGGCGAGTGCGCTGGAGGGAGAGCCATCTCGGGAGATTCAAGTCGAGTTCTTGAGGGAGCCAAGCATAACCCATCTCGAACAGGTTATGGCAGTGGAGTCGACAACCCGAGAACCGACCTGGATGGACCACATTCTATCTTACCTGAAAGACGACTTCCTCCCAACAGATAAAGAAGAGGCCAGGAAAATCAAGAGCCGATCCACTCGGTTCTTGATCTCTGATCAGGGCGTACTATATAAGCAAAGCTTTTAAGGCCCTCTCCTCAGGTGTGTTCATCTCGAAGAAGCTAAAGAAGTATTGGAAGAAATGCATTCGAGGGTGTGCGGAAGCCATACGGCCTCGAGGTCCTTGGCGAGACGCCCGTTGACAGCCGGATATTTCTGGCCAACCCTTGCAAAGGACTCACTCGACCTGTTGAGGAAATGCGACAAGTGCCAACGATTCGGTCCCCTGATTCACCAACCAGCTGGGGATTTGAATACACTGTGAAGTCCATGGCCATTCGCTCAATGGGGGTTTGATATAGTCGGGCCCATGTCCTTTGTGCCATCCCAGAAGAGATTCCTCCTAGTCGCCACTGATTATTTCACCATGTGGGTGGAGGCTGTGGCCCTGGCTAGAATCCGTGACATCGAAGTACGAAGTTTCCTTTAGAAGGAGATTGTGTGTCGATTTGGAGTGCCAAACACCATAATCTCTGACAATGGAACACAATTCGATAATGCCACCATGAGGGGGTTCTGCGAGGAGTTGGGCATAAAGCACCTTTTCTCCTCTCCGCGCTACCCCCAAGGAAATGGTCAGGCAGAAATCACCAATCGTACCATCCTCGATGGGATCAAGAAACGGCTCAACGCGGCCAAAGGCAACTGGGTGGAGGAGTTTCCCTCTGTATTATGGGCGTACCACACCACGGCGCGAAGGGCCACAGGAGAGACTCCCTTTTCCTTGGCTTTTGGCGTCGAGGCTGTAATCCCCATAGAGCTCGGGATCCCGACATTTCGGATCAAGAACTTTGAGCCACGGACCAACGAAGAAGATCTCTTGTCTGATCTGGACATGAGGGACGAGCGGAGGGAAATTGCATCCATCAGGATGGTGAACTACCGGAACCAGATCACACGAAGCTACAACAAGAGGGTTTCACGACGAAGCTTTCGAGTAGGAGACCTAGTCCTTCAAGAGGTATTCCTCGAATCCTGAAAAAGGTCTGATGGTAAGCTCGGACCCAGTTGGGAAGGCCCGTACAAGGACATCGGACTGGGCCCCAAAGGAGCTTATTATCTAGAACGAATGAGTGGAGAGGCACTCATAAAACCTCACAATGTAATGCATTTGAAAAAGTATTTCTTCTGAAATTAAAGGTTTTTTTTTTCGTATGAAATATTTCATGTGAATGAGAGCCCGTTCGAGGTCGCGCGTGAACTTGGTTTCAAAAATAGCACTCCAAGGAGGTCGCGAGTATAGCACTCCACGGAGGTCGCGCGTTGATCCAGTTCAGGTCGATTGGATGAGCACTCTTTGTAAGAGGTCGCGCGGGGGATGCCCCATCCATCGATTAGCACTCGAGTAAAAAGTTTACAAAAGTGAGACACATAGGTTACACTCAAATGATGAGGTCGTTCGAAAGTACAAGCTTTCCCCTATGCTCACACGGTCGCATAGAGCCCAGGCTCTACGACCAACCCTTGGAGGTTGCTAGGAAAGAACGAGCAGAATTAGTCCCAGGACTCAATTTTGAAAGGGTACCTCCCTCTCGTCCTAAGCACTTCGTCTACAAAACCCGCAAGCGGGAGCTGAAGAAACGCACAAGACGCACTGACACGATGAAGACGAAAAGAGGGATAACCTTCCCTTGCTATTCTAGGGGCCCCGGACCTACGGAGGTCGCGATGATGGGATAAGTCAGAGTTAGTCCATCGAGTGGGCACAAAACTCTATTATCACGACAATAAGCATTCCAAACATTCAGATCATGCGAAAGCAAGCAGACATGTAAAAGACAAGTCGTTTATGAAAACATTGTTTATTTTACAAAATGTCTAGATCTGAGACCCGTCATCAGAGCCATAATCATGAACAGAAGGAGGATCAGCGGCGATACGAGGAGAGACGTTGCTGGATCTATCTTCATAACCTTAACAATATCCATAATTGTAGTTCTTCTTGGCACAAGTCGTCAAAGAATCCAAAAATTCATTCATTTGGTCCCTCATAGTTGCGAAGGCTTCTGCTCGACCTCGACATACCATCCTTGAAAGCGATAGCACAGTCGGTTCGAAGTTCATAGAGCTTGACTTGCTGCTCTTGTGACTCACGCATCAGGGCCTCGACTCGCTTTTCCGCGTTGTGCGTCCGCAAGGAAAAAAAAGCCTGATCGAATGACTGAGAGAGCTTCAGCTCAAGGAGCTCTCTCACATGATCTTCAGCAACAACAGCTCAAACTTGAGCAGCAGACAAGTCCCGACGAGCAGAGGATTCAGCAAGTTCCGCAGCAAGGCGCGCTTGCTTCGCGATCATAGTCTGTTCCTCAGCAGACTTAAGTTGTGCTTCTCTGGGATGAGCAAGCTCCTAGGCCGACTTCAGGAGGTCTTCAGACCTCATCGCATCCAGGCTTCGCTCTTTGAGCACCTGCCAGATGACAGGATTCTAAAAAGCAAATGGTTAAAGCCTTAAAGAAAAACTTCAAAGATAGGAGTCGAATACTTACGTTGTAAATACTCCAGCCAAGCCGGGTGAAAAGCGCTTCCGTTGTAGCCCGACAAGCACAATTCAAGTCCCCCTCAAGGAGACAGCCCCTGAGCTGTGTCCTGGCTAACTTCTTGCTGACACGATCAGCAAGAGGACCTTTTGAATGGGTACGAGTTGTAGCTGTTGAAGCAGAGGCCAAAGGGGTTTCCAAGGGAGCAGAGCACGGAGCCCCAGCCTCCATGGAAACACCAGGTGAAGCCGCGAACGTTGTGACAAAGGGCACGTCCACCATAGTCCCAGCAGGAGTCGAAGCGATTGGTGGCGCCCCCGAAGGTGTAGTCATGTTAAAAGTACCCTCCAACATCTCAGCTGAGGGCACCTCCGACGAAGCAACGACCACAGGCACTGAGCCTGCCGCTGTAACTGGAACAACCCCATGCAGAGGAGCTGATGAAGCTGTGGCCGCTACCACCTCGACAAGATACGGTTCAACTTCCAGAGAAGAGGGAACCTCCACCATCTCTGGTACCCGAATGACTGGAGAGCTTGGTGGGCATCCCTCTTCGATGGAAGGCATAGGAAGCTCGGCGGTAGCCGCACCGACAACGCTCGAAGGCAGATCGCTCCCCTCAGGGGATACCGGGGAAATGTCCGGTAGGGCTTTGGCTCTGCCTTTAGAGTCCGCCTCCTCAACCAATGAGGTCGGGCGGGCAGCCTTGGTTCGCCGTTTTGAAGGAAGTGGCAGCCTAGGCCTCTTCTTCAAAGCCGACTTGCCTCTGCAGGCAGCGGACTGCTCGCCCACTTCTTTGGAAACGGCAGAAGGAGAAGCCTCAGCAAGGGCAGGAGATGCGTCGACCCCGAAGACAAGCTGGCAACCTTCGAAGAGGAACCAGGGGCCCTGGCTGCGGGGAGGCTGAGGATCTTACGGAAATCCTTATCCTCCAGCTCTTGAGCCCTGGCGATCTGGTCGAGCTTGACCAATGACGGGTCTGGGTTGCACGCTCTGAGTCGTCTGCAATGTGTCATATGAGATTTGTAGGCCATGAAGGAAAAGGCAAATAGGGCATAGAAGTCCAATGATTTTTATGCTCACCTAATCTTGCCGGACAAAGACAACATGGCACCCTAGCCTCTTAACCCGGAAGGGGAGCAGAAAGCACCCAAGGACCACTCAGTTGCACAAGGCATTCACCCCTCCACCCGCTGTCGGATGAAGGGAGCTTTTCCACGAGAGGGACCACACCCGGTCTTGCCCGAAGAGAGTAAGCATGCTCCGACTTCCTCAAATCATGCAGGTGGTGGGTCCACCCCGAGTTGAAGCTGCAGCTTACGGTTGATCATAACAACACACATCAGCACCCTTAACAGATTAGGGGAGCATTGCACTGGGTGAAGCTTGAATCGGCGCATGAAGTCCCTGACCAACTCAGGGAGAGGAAAAGAAAGGGAGCTCCTCAGCATCTGAGAAGGATACATGAAGAGGTTCTCAGAGCCGTTGCCTTTAAGCTCATCTATGGATTTGAAAGGAGTAGGTGTGATGAGGATGGATTCGGGAATCGACAGGGAGCACCTTAGTTTCTGAGCAATATCCATCGACATGGCGACACAAGAAGGAATTCGAAAAGAGGCAAAGTTTGAAAACTAGCAGGGGATTTGATTTTTGAATTCTCTCTCCTCTTCTCGTCGGATGATCGAAACTTATAAAGCGGTCCTCCCTTGAAAAATTCCCGCAATCATGACTGAAGCGCGAAAATCGAAATCATGGAAGATTTGCCGCCGAAAGCTTTTACAGATATCGAGGGACAACTGGCGAGAGAAATGAGGCACCAGTTTTGATAAATGTGCAGCCTATGTGGTGAATTTAATGTCACAAATTTTTCATGTGGCATGAAGAAGAGACGGAATGATGAGAAAGCCCCTACGGACAGATGGGAACGACCAGAGAAATCCTGTTCGTGAACCTGGTTCGTGAATCCTGTTCAAGGATCCCGTTTGCGGATGATCGTGGATGCGACAAGTTTTTAGGACTCTGCGACTCACCAATAAAAATTGTACAGCGAGGAGATGTAATAGTCAAAGCGCTCGAGTAGACAGAAGATGATCAAGGTTGAGCAGAGAAAGTAATTTTTTATTCATTGATTGGATAAAGGTTACAAAAAAAAAAAAGTTTCAACCTGCTGCTTGGTCTTCTACTCATCTCTTCCTACGAAGTCTCCTCTCCCTCACAGCTTGGTGCAATCCGGGTAGTTCCTCGTTGCTCATCTCTCAAAAACCACGTGAGTGATCAGCATAGCCCAAGCGGTAGCCGCTGATGAAGTTTAGAAGGCGATCTTCTTCATCACTCTCACAAGCTTCGCGGAGCGACCGCAACTGATGAGTTATGGAGAGGGAGGCGGCATGAACGTAGGCTTGCAAATTCCTTGAAGGGCCGCCAGGGGGGAGGAGGACACTCTGAAGACGGTCTTGGGGAATAGGAGTGGCATCAGCTCCAACACCCAAGGTCACTGGGGGTACCGCCAGTAGGGCGTCAACATCCGTGTCACTTGTGGGAGGACTAGTTTCCTCAAGAGGAACAGACGATGAAGAAGAAGAAGAAGAGGAAGATGATCGAATTGTGGGTGGCAGAGATAGTGGAACAGAATGTGGAGGTGACAAGGTTAAGTCCACCGGCAGGGCACTAGAATTTGATCCAAAACCCAACCGGAGGAGCCTCGAGGAGTGCCGCCTCAACCAGGTTTGCATGGTGGTGGTAGGAGGAATAGGACCAGAGCCACCCGCTGACTCAACCACACCGGTAAGAAGAGTTGCAATGGGTGGAGCACGTCGCGGTTCCTCCAATTCAAGGAGCTCCCACCACGATCGGTCCGGATAGTCCATCACCCGAGAGATGTCGCCCATCTTCACCTCCTCGACCTCCGGCCTGGGGGCATCCACCATCGGCCTCCGGGGGTGACACAAATGGCGATGGGACGAATCCCAGCCATCTGGCATCCAAGAACCCCAGACCCGAATCCGACGACTCTCCCAGCCGTGGATGTCGCCCCGAGCCATGCCGAGGACCAGCTCTGGCGCGCTGGCCCGGTGAGAGACATAGAAGGACGGTGACCACCCGGAGGATAAAGCCTTGACCTGATAGATCCAACGGACCTCGGTCAGGCCCAGCTCAACTCCTGTCTTCTTCCCCAATGCGACCACGCACATGAAGACGCGGTATACGTTGGGAACGACCAGGATGGGATGGAGGCTGAAGAAATCAAGAAACTCTGCCACCAAGCGTGGCAGAGGGAGAGAAAGACTCTCATCTGTAAAGTAGCTGGGGTGGAGGAGAACAGAATCAAGATAGAGGGTGGGGACCTCATCTTCGGCCAACTCGTCAATTGCGAGTCAGACGAGAGGCCCAACTCTCTATGGAGGGCTGCGGCAGTGGCAGTTTCCTCCATGATAATAAAAGAAGGCATGAGATGGGATGAGGGGCTCCTCCCTCTCACCCCCCTTTTAATATCCGTTGAAGCAGCGCCTCGAGAAGGCAGCCGCACTTATTTCGCTGCAAGTATTGAAGAGTAATCATCAATGCTAATAAAAAGGGGATTCACAAAATCCGAAGGGGTGTTGACGTTTGGATTTCATAGACGCCATTTAGAGGCCACGCACCATTAAGGCTGACAGAGAAAATCAGCCGTCATATCTGTTATATATGTGTCACTTTTAACCTGCTGGTAACCGTTAGAGCGTTCTGGCAGTTTTTCATTTTTTTCGGTTTTTCGATCGGAACCGCTAATTTTTGGACTGTTAGCTATCGTCCTGAGTTAGAGGACTCCGATTGGAAATCTAACTGCATATTTGGTGTCCTGGTGCCATTTTAGACCTCTCACGAAAATTTCATCGAATTCCGGTAACGTTCCCAAAATTTCGCAGTTCCGGGGCGTATCTGGGTTTTTAAGTCGCACATTATAAATAACTGAAATCTAATTTCCGAGTTACTATTCATCCTCTCTCCCCTCTCTCTTTTTCTCACTTTCAAGCACCTTAGACCCCTCAAAATCGAAAACCCAAAGCACGGGAAGTGTAGATCTCCCGATCTACACTCCGGTGCTTTCAAATCCCGTTTCCGGCAATCCTAGCCTCCTCGACCTCCCCTCTTTGTCCTCTGATTTGGGCCGTTTCGAAGGCCGAGATAGATCGGGGCGTGAGAGGGCCGTTGAGAAAGGTTTCGGTGCACCATGCTTAGATGTATGTTAGGAGGTGTGATATGAGGTGGGGAGGAGGCCGGAGGCGGTGGGTGGCCGTCGGAGGGCGGGGGAGGTGGTCGGAGGCGTATACTGACCTCTCCTGGGGCGACATGGATAAATATTACCTGCAATAATATGTAATCCATGCTTGTGTGAATTATGTGTAGAATGCATGCTACCCTAGTCCTTGCATGTTAGGGACTTGCACCCTTAGGATATGCGTATGAGCCATGCAGCATGTTACTAGTTTATTTATTAAATTGAATGCTGGTATCTGTTAGATCGCATGCCTTAGGATAATATTATAGGGAGGAGCCTTGCGAGGTCAACGCTGAGACCCGTGTTAGGGTACTCCGTGTTCCTTGTTTGGTTGTCGGGATGTCCTGTATCGGGACCTCGGGCTATAATTATTAGCATAGTTGGTAGATATTATAGGGGAGGGGCCTTGCAAGGACAGCGGTGAGACCCGGGTTAGGGTACTCCGTGTTCCTTGTTTGGTTGTCGGGGTATCCAGCCTTGCTGATTTTTGTACATGTTCCCGCATCTTGATGATGCACCTGGTTGAATTCAGAGGAATTCATGACATTTGAGTTGTGATGATATGTAGTTGGCGGATCCGAGTGGATCATATGCGTATGGATAGGCTGTTCTGTTCCCTGCGTTGGATTCGGTAGAGGCTACCCCCAGCGTTAGAAAGGCCGTCCTTCGGAGGACCCACATAAGTAGGCACCTCCTGATTTGGTTTCGGACTGTGCTGAAGTTGTGGGTGGAGACCAAGCGGCCTACGGAGTGGAGGGAGAGACTATCGGTGGACCAAGGGTGACCAACAGCCTAGTCAGTCCCAAAATCCTATGTCACCCGTGGTAGGGTGAGGGTGAGGGTGTAGTGGGTTGGCGATGAGCGACCTACTGGATTTGTGAATGGATGATTATCAGTCCCAATAGCCTATGTCACCCATGGATGGGTGAGGGTGTGGTGGTTCGGCGAAGTACGAACCACTGGATTATGTTGTTATGTATTGATGGCTGGATAAAATAATGGAATATTGGTAAATATTGTCTGTGATGCACGGGTTGTGCCGTTCACTGAGCGTGTGGCTCACCCCTCGCACATGTTTTTCCCCAGTGGTCACTGAGCCTGAGCTAGAGCCGGAGCAGCAGTTGGAGCTTTCCGAGGGATTTCTTCAGTAGCGGAGCAGCGCCACGTTCCGCGAGTGCCAGAGGTTATCAGCATCCCTTCTTGACTGTATGTATTTGATTTCCGTGCTTGGCACGTGTTTGGATATGTTCAGTTGTATTTGTGTATATTGGCTCTCACAGGACAGATGATTGAGAATCGAGTCTGTAGAATGTTTATTCACAGATTCAGTCTTTTGCTTCCGCATTTGGTGTATATATCATGTCAGCCCCTTTTGTTGCATGTGTGTCATTCTAGTTGTCTGTGTATGATATATATTATTGACCTCCTGTGTAGATTCTGATATTATATATACACTTGCCGCGTCTAGACGAGTCAGAGAATCCCGAGAAGGCAGACGACCAGATCTTTGATCCCCAAAAAGGAATGGAGGCGAGGTGATTTATCATGATCTCCTGCTCTCTCGACAAGCCAAAAGAGCATAAGAGGGGGCATCTATAGAGGTAAAAATCCTCACCACGACACGTGTCATATCAGAGGTAATGTGTCACACCAGGACGGATGTGGGCTTACCGTGGGACCCGTAAATCTGAGTTCCAATCCTTGGTCATGATGACTCTCCCAAATGTACTGGCACGACTAGATCCAGTGTTTAGTTGGGTGGTCGGGCACCTAGAGAGCGGGTAGTCTAAGGCACGACCAGACATGAGGTCTGGTCGGTCGACCTTACTCCTCGAATGCATGATTTGAAGCGTACGGGTGAGCACATCAAGAGACCCCGAGCAAGATGAAGAAACGGTCAGAAGACCACTAACGCCAATAATTGCCAAGGTAGCAGTTAAGGCCCATTATCAGCAGAACGTGGGTAGTCAAGGACCAACGTGGAGCATAAATATCGGGAACGTTTCCCTGAAAAAGGGCCCACTAAACACTTAGTGGCAAGGCAGTTACAAGGATAATTAAAGGAACTACGTGTGACTTGATCCCCAAGGGGTACGTAGGTAGCCTATAAAGAGGTCGCGTGCTCAGCACTCTAGGGGCACAGTCAAGCAATGTAAAAAAAGTTATCCATTGAGTCAAGCACAATCATTGTGTGTCATTTGTGTTATTTCCTATATAGTCATTGAGAGAATTGAAGCATAGCTACAAGAATTCATATTGCTTGAGTTTTTTCCCAAGAAATTGACAAATTTAAATGAAGGGAAAAAATATCCACCTCAACCTCTTTAATCATTTAATAGTTATCTAACGATGTATATATACCTCCGTAGGTGAGATATATATTTTGCTAATTTTTTTAACATTTACTAAAAATGAGCACATTAAATTTGAAATGATGCAATATTTACTATTTTAAAAAAATTGAAACATGTGATAACTGCATTTGGGGTTGTATTTGGGACTGTACCTAACATTAAGTGAAGATTCACTCAAAGTTATATTGAAAATAAAACAAAAAAAAAACATTTATTCTTTCTCTTTTACGGACATTAATTTTTGAAAAGTTTTTTACTCAATCATTTTTATCAACTAAAACTAAGACCACAAAAAAAAATTCATCATTACCTTTGATAAGTATGTACAATGAACTGCATAATCCAATTTTCGACCACCACCCATTAAAAAAATCGATTACCAAACCCCTTAAAAACAATCGAATCAATAAAAAAACTACCTTGAAAAAAATTAAAAAATATATCTATTTTCACGTATAAAGAAAAAATGGATACATATTCATCCAAAATCAATTAAAAAAAAAAAGAAAATAGACAAAAATTTTAATTTAAAAGCAAGACATCCATCAATAATTTTATGGGATTAAATGAGCCAAAATCCATCCGTAATTTTTGTATTTATTAATGTGACTAAAATATTTATATTTTATAATTTTATAGGTATTTTAATGGTCTGAAAAATCATCGAATGAAATTTGAAGTCCGGGGAATCATGTTTTGAGATTAGGAACCTATTTATAAATATTGAAATCTAAATTAGGGACCTTTTTGTAACACATGTAGGGTTTGATTGTGAAACTAGTAGAACCTAGGGGTTGATTTGCAGAAAGCCCACGAAAAGACAAAAGTAGCCGTTTTCCATCAGGGACCTGGTTATAAATATCAGGGACTTGTTTATAACACATATAGGAGTTTTTTTATAAAAATTGTATAACCGGGGGGGCTATCTGAAAAGTACCCCTAGTGCAATTACGGGGGGCTATCTGAAAAGTACCCCTAGTGCAATTACGAAAATACCCCCCGGTACGCCCATTTGCGCGAGAGTATAGATAATATTCCTCAAAAGTGCTCGTGATGCACCCCCAACTCTCTTACCTTCACTTGATATTTATTATGTCTGATTTGTTGATATGGTATATTTTTTTTCTTTATTTACTGGAGTTATCAATATTTAATAAAATTTTGAACACTACACATTTAAAAGTATTTACAGATAATAAATAAAATACATGACTAATTACCATATATCGTCACATGCATGAGTACTTGAAACAAAGAATTAAAGGCATATTCATTAAGGAGTCTTATTCTTAAATTCAAAGAAATATGGTCCCCATACATGGACAGTTGGGGGTGATAAATGACAATGGCCTCGTCACACAAACGGACATATTTTCGTCAAATCTCTATCAGACAACTTGATGTCTGAGGTCCTTCCATACCCATTTAATTCCTTTTAATTTTTCTTCAGATCAACTAATATTAAATCTCAGGTATCACACACAGGTGGGAAGGTTTGTGTCATCACAACCACACTCTTCATCTCCTGTGGTTGCAGTCGTTTTATCATCTCACTTATTGTACTACCACTGCCTGGGGTCCCCTTCCCCCCCACAACTGGACCTAACTATCCCCATTAGTACTGTTCATCATGAATTGATAATGACAATTTCACCCAGCTCACTTTCTTCTTTTCTTATTATTTTCTTTTGCTCATTCCAAAAAAATCATATTTCAATGGGCTAGCTAGTTTACAGGGAGAGGATGCCATTAGATTTCATCAACTTTTAATAAAGAACTAATACATGTCATTTTAATGATTTGTGACGACTTTAGCCACGGCGTCAGTTTAGAATGTAGCATTGATTGGATCTCATTAGTTTGGGTTTGCAACATTATTACTTTATGATACCAAAAGGCCAGTGTCAGTGATATTCTTTATATTACAGTCTAATAAATCATGCCACTTGCATTTGCTATTATACTAAATAAAAGAGAAGAAAAAATAATACATCCAGTCCCGTGTGTTGCTACATCTGCAGTCTCTAATTATTTTATTTTTTTCTTAAGTATATACTCATTTAATAAAATATACACTATCTTGAAAAATGAAATATATACCTAGATAAATAAGTATATATTTATTTTTCTAAAAAAATGAAAAAAATTTAGTAGGGGATGCAAAAACTTGTGTGTTGTAAATTATTTGCGTAGGTTGCTACTCACCGCAAAAGGCATTTGTGATGATTTTATGTGGCTGCTGCGAATAAATGAATTTTGTGATGGTGGTACTTTCCACCGCAAATAAACTGTGTTTGCAACTCGTTTTAGTTTCCGCTCCAAGCGATGATATTGTTTCTCTCTTGTTTGGAACCAATATATATGATTATTGCAATGGCCCCAAACCACCGCAAATACTATTTCTTAAATAATTAGATAGCTAATGTAATTGTTTGATTTAGATAATCCTCTAAAACTGCAAATGTTGGTAATCAAATGAGTTTTACTATTTAAAAAAAAAAAATCAAAACATGTGTGAATTATATTTGAGTTGTACCTACCATTATTTATAGAGTAAAGTGTTGCCTGATCTCGACGGGCTTGTGGGCCATTTGGACGATTTGGAACGCAGCCATCTTCTGTTGCCAACGCTTCTATTTCGAGAATTTATGAGATAGGTTCATTAGGCTCGTGTGCGAATGGAACAAGTTCCTCGGGGGTGCAAAAAGGGCGGAGATCAACCGGAATGACATTTTCATTGTGACATGAGGGCTAATGGTACTCAGGGAGCTTGTGGGAGTTGAATTCTCTTCGATTTCACTAGCCTCTCAATTTTCTTTTATCTTCTTATCTATGTTTTGAGTTCTTCATTTTCTTATATCTTTTTTAACCCAAAATTTATCAATTAATACTATCGGGATAGTTTTAGTCTATCAATTCTGAACAAAAAACATTATTAATAGAGGGGCTAAAATGAAGGGGGTTTCTAGTTTTGCTTTTGTCCGGTTTATTGTGTGCTGGCTGTCTTTAAAAACCTACCCCATTTTATTGTACTCTGCCCTATATAAGATAAGAAATCTGAAGCATGGCATAGAGTGTACAATTTAGTGGACGGTGGGGGTGAAAATGTGATGGCTGGATCTTCTACAATGATTGGGGGGGGCCATAAGATCCATATATACATCAATCACCCTATGCTTTTATTCTATACCCAGGTCATCTCAATTTATGTTATACCGATTTCCATCGTTATCTCAATTTTTATTTTGAGGGCCATGGTGTTGGATGGGATTGTATTAAATTCATAATATGTAACACTATAATGTCTCATTGTCCCCAAGTGCTATCATAATCCAATCTTCTTCCATTATTGAATCATAATGTATAAAATTAGTGTTTGTCTCCCAACGTGGCTTACTTTTGGGTGCTTAATTATTACACTCCATTTGTCTTGGAGGGTTTGGTAAACACAAACTCACAAAGCACGAGATATGGTTGTGCATTTTAGAAAATGTTACGCTGTCACCCTATTTAACATCAAAGACATATGTGCTTGCATTTTGTTGGTGAAAGGTTTTGAATGATTATATAAAAAAATTCTATGACAGTGGTATCTAACCACCCCACTTTTTTTTAGTATGATAGAGGCTATGGTCGACCAACAAACAGATGGTGAGAAACCCACCAGAACTAGTTCATGCTGTGTGATATTTTTCTTTCGGTTTGAGCACCCTAAAACAAAATCTATCTGATTATCCCCCTCTGAAAAAATGCATACAGCGTACCCTGAGATGCATATATGCAGAAAATAACCGTTTATATATGTAATATAAATGAATGAACATTTAGGAAGAGAATGACAAGAATTCTTTTTATTTTTTTATTTTTTTAAGAATAATTGTTATTTTTGAATCACCACATATCCATCTAGTGACCATTCATGAGCAAAGTACCTAACAAGATAGAGTAACAATGAGTTCAAGGTATGGAGCACCTATGATATGTGTTGGCTACGTAATCACCTATGTTTGAGGCATTCATCCGCTATAAGTATCTTTTACAAGTTCAAGACCACTGTCTTTATATATATATACATGGTGTGCACATACATGATACCCCCTCTTAACATGCTATCTGCATCTTGCAATAGATCACCATTCAATTGGGGGTACATGGAATCAAATGGTGAAAAAATGATCCATAAAAATAATCAAAAGAGAGAATGGTAAAGATCACAAGGAAAAAAGGATGGATTACAATTTTGGGGAAGATACGTGATTCATGGGGAGTATAATAAAAATTTATTTAATCAGACGGTGATGAGATGGTGACTGCACCTAAGTATAAGGGAATAATGGCCACACATCTTCTCATCTCATTTATACACACACACACACCCCTACATATATGTGTGTGTATACATGTATAAGAAATCGATATCTTAGTTTGTACATGGTGACAATACAGAAACCCATTTGTGATTATCTTAGCTTAATATTCATGCATCTAAGTAAGATTCCATGTCTCAATCAAAGCCAAACCTCTCTCCACTGGTTGTTTAAAACCGTTTACTCAAATACACAGATGGATTGATTAGAATTCATTTGGATGTGTTAGCAAGTCAAAGTCTTGATCATTGCCATCCAAGTAGCCATAAAAATGAACCAGTTTTTAATTTTTTTTTTTTTAAATTATAAAAATGTTTATGGGTTGTGTGTTCAGTTTGGATGACAAGGAAGCAACTATGGTGAGAATCTTCATGGTCTTTTGGTCCCCTCCTAGGAGATTTGATTTGTACAAATTGATCAGTAGGGGACGCATGGGAAGGTAATTTTTTTTTATTTTTTTAATATTATTATAGAGAAGGTTTGGTAGTGCATGTGGGGCTTGTGGAGGGACCATGCATAATAGGGTTCAAAAAAGAGGGTTCACCATCGCACATGGAGGCCCTATAAGATCTGAAGTAGTTTTCAATTGGGATATTTGAACGTCAATTCAATCGGGATGCCGAACATGATTTTTCAAAGCATCATATCAATGGTGGACACTGAACAAGTCTCTCAATTGCCTACGTTTTCGATCCACTGCCAGATATTTTATGAATTATGATAACTGAGTGAGACTTTGAGAATCTAGAATATATATATGATATACCATGGTGTGTTTTGGGTTTTGAGATGGCAGTCTCCCAGTGGTTGGCCGGCCTGTTGTTTTGCCAACTAAAATGAACTATTTATGAACATGAAAATTGAAGAGTGTGCGTGTATGTGTGTAAATATGTACACCTGAGTGGTTGACAATAAATTCTGCTTCATAAAGAGATATGTGCTTTTACAATTATCTTGAAGATTCAGTTCTGAACTTCTCATTTGATAGTTTTCAACAGTTTCCTTACAATTGATGATCGAAATGGAATTTTATTTGTATCAAGATCGAGCTCAATTTGATCTTCCAGAGGGACTCTAGAAAATGTAGAAGATATAATCTCTTGGACTAATGATGCTACATGTTAAAATTTAGTGAGCAGAAGGATATATGGTGATTTTTGTTCTTGTGAGATGGCCTGCTGACATGTTTGAAATGAATTAATTCGCCCGTGATACTTTAAAAACTAGCTGCATAAAAAAATGCTCCATTTTCTTTGCTAATGATGAAATATATATACTCTAATTTAATATGATCTCGTTCCAAACTGATTATTCTCGCGATTTTGGTTGTTCCTAGCTTTGATTTTCATTAAGGAGAAAATTTTATGTTGACCAATTGCAGGAGTTATAAACAATTTCCACGATGGAAAATGATTAGTTTTTCTGGTTGCATGTCTAGGCATCTGTTAGAATAAAGGAAATTGAATTTTTGTTGTTGTATTAGAGGAGCCAAAGCCTCTGTTTATAGATACACAAAGGAAACTCTGAAATAATAGAAAATGAAACTAGAAAAACTAGGAAACTAATGATATCATAATAATGATAATAAATGGTCAATATTATTAGAATAATGACTATTTAACATCTCTTCCCAAACTCTGAATAATAGAATTATTAGAGTTTGCACAAAAATAACAAACACTTCCAATAATCGAAGAACTCGATTTTGTGAATTGATGGTCGTCATCAGTCTTTTGGAATCCATTACTTCGCTCCCGCTCTTCTTGAGTCAGTCGGATTCGCTCCCGCTCATTGAGTCAGTCAGAGTCGCTCCCGCTCTTTGAGTCGGTCAGAGTCGCTCCCGCTCTTCTTGAGTCAGTCGGATTCGCTCCCGCTCATTGAGTCAGTCAGAGTCGGTGGTCCACTAGATCAGATGGCACATGGATGAGACATGGATGCGTCGCAGGTTAGGAAGAGGAGATTTTCGTGAGTCTTCAAAGGCGTGCTCCGCGGCAGGACAATCGTCGCGGTGTACCAAAACACAAACTTGTGAAGACCGGATTTGGTCTCTCGTGATTGTTTCTCCGATGATTTGATGGTTTCTTAAAACGGGCTTGTGAAGGATCAACCTCGGTGGGTTGATGAATTGGCCAACGGAAGAGATCGATGGACGGGATCACAAGGTTGAAGCGGACAACGGAGATGGCTCGAGAACAGCGTCAGATCTGGTGACATAGATCTTGCGGGTTGGATATCAATGACAGCGGCTCGGTTGTGAACCGAGCGGAAAACGCAGATGGGACGTGAAAGTCTCCATGGAGGATGCGCGGACAGAGGGCTCGTGGATGACAACTCTGTAGGGGGCGCGTTACGACGATGTGCAAAGAATGACAACGCAAACAAATAGGGTTCGTGCGAAGAGTAAATAAAGCAATGAAAGAAAAATATGCATACCAAGAGTCCTCCCTCGCTTCGATTGAAGATTCCTCAATCAGAGCGAGGAAGAAGAAAAGAAAATATTTGTGGATTTAGGGTTTTTGGGTGACTCTGATACCATGTTAGAATAAAGGAAAGGGAATTCTTGTTGTTATATTAGAGAAGCCAAAGTCTCTATTTATAGATACACAAAGGAAACTCTGAAATAATAGAAAATGAAACTAATGATATCATAATAATGATAATAAAGAGTCAATATTCTCATAATAATGACTCTTTAACAACATCTACTTTGGTACATGCCAAAGTCTCTTAAAAATAGTTATAGATAATTCCTCTACATCTATTTGATCAATCCTGCAAAAAAAAAAAAAAAGAGAAAAAAAAGAAAATAGAGAGGCAAAAGAACTTCAGTTTGGCAATACCATGAAGTACTTCTTTAGGGGGGTCTCATTTCCAAGAAATTGGAAAACCTCTTGAAATGTATAAACCTGTCACATTTATATGGATTTTGAGGGAAAACACTGATATCCATAAGCTATTGATATATCTTCTAATAGATGGATGGGACTATTCTTTGATTTTTTTAACATACATGTTCGCATTAAGAAAATTATTTCAAACAATCCTTATATATAGGAAATTTAATCTTATTTTGCTAACAAGGTATATATATTATTTATTATGTTACATAAAATATGTTATTGTAATTTTTTTTGGGTATAATTGGATATTTACATTCATTAAGTGTATATTTAATTTTTAATGAATGTACATATTTCGTTACATGAAATATATATGTTTTTAAAAAGTAAATCAAAGTACATAAGAATCACACGTAAGATAGTCATAACATTACCCTGTATTAAATTCATACACACACACCATCAACTCATACTTCATGTTTGGGGTAGCTTACCAAATTAACATTTGAAATATCTACTATTGGATTATTGAGTTTGAATCATTACCTCTAGTCTAGAAGGTTGAATATCTAGGAATAGAAAAAAATGATATAAAAAACCATGAACTTAAATTGAGCAGAGTATTTCCTGGCTAAATTTAATCAAAATAATTAATCTTAGCTAGAAGTAGAGATGAGTAAGTCCAACGGAAAGAGAAGTCATAGAAATTTCATAATCTAATGACATTTGAATGGAATGCTAAATGAGAATTATTCTAGTACTGTATATAGTTCCATGTTCCTTTTTCCTTAGAAAGATCATAAATATTCTTTTAATTTCGTTCATGTTGATGAACTCCCACTACCATTTTTTTGGTGCATCATCATCTAATCCCATGAGTAAAACATCATAAATGATAATATATCATGTGTAATCATGCATGAAAAAACAATGTCAACGAGAGGAGATCATCAGCATGGAATAACAAATTCCATCTCAAATAGACAATAGCTATATAAAGACTTAAGAAACACAAGGACATGGAAAACGTGATGAATAAATTTTAACGTTCAAAATCGTCCATGAAACATGAACATTTAAACCATTGCATTGTATGTATGGAAAACAATGTTCTGAAGTTTTCTTGAAGATAGCCTGTAAGAAGTAAATAAAAAACACAATAGAATAGTTTTTCTTCCAGTTTGAAGGGACAAGATATCTCTTAATTGAAATTACAAAACCCTAAATTTATCCTTGAACTAAAAATGATAGGCTATATATATCTCCTATCTATTCAAGGACTGAGAGAACAACATGAAGATTGTGGATAAAGAGAACTAAACAAAATCCTGTCAAACCATTGCCAAATCCACAGGAACGCCCTTTCTTCAATAATTTCTCTCATGGCAGATGTTGGCCAAGAAAACACCTAAGTCAGCCTAATATCCTGCATAAATATGCCTTCGTCTTTCAGGAATCATGTTGAGTATTTCAGGAATGCGATCTAGAATGTTTATCCAATAAAATCACAGTAACTAGATATCACTTGAAGAATCTTTATGGCCTATACATATGAAATTCACAACTATGAGAAGCTATTTTTCAGTAAGATATATTTGATATACCTTTTGATGAGATAGAAAGTTTACATTCACATTGCAGTACTCCTACATTATATGCTACAAGTTATCACATTATTCTATAATGTGAAAAATTAAGAAGGCACACCAAGGCTAAAGGTCAGATAGTTGTGATACTCGTAGCATATATTGTAATCAATATTATCATATATAGCTCCTGACGAGTGTCTTTATTCATCAACAAAAACACCTATGTTCCCGTTGCTACTAATCTATTTGTCATTATGGGTTTTATTACTAGGATGCTTGAAACTAAAATAGGTACTTATGTTTAATGGATCTGTTGCATTAATACCTGATATCTGGTTTTCTTATAGGATCTTTTTTTGTTTGTTCCCTTGGTGTGAAAAGAGATACTAATGCAAGATAAGCTTTTGGTTCTGAGTGTTTTTTTTTTTTTGTTTAGAGAGGTGTCAGAGCAGGAAAAAAAAATTATATTCAGTCATTCTTTTATTTAGTATCCTATAGTGACAAATGAATGAGCATTAGTTTGTAGAGTGACTGTATATATAAACAAGATCAAAAGGTGGGGTCTAACATTGCAGTAATTTCTCTCATTTATAGTACTTCCTCACTTCAAATTCTCTCCCTTACCTGAAACTGCTTTGGGTACGTTTTCTAGCCAACCTCCCCCCCCCCCCCCCTCAAAAAAAAAAAAAAAGGGTTCCCCTATGAAATAATGGAAGAAATTTATGAAAACCGGGCTTTCAATGACAAAAGAATCCTTGCATTTTATTTAAACATACATATATTATATACATAAAGATTGAAATTGCAGTAAATATGTTTGCAGAAAGTCTTACCTCCAGAGTCGCCTGAATCTCCTTGATCACACGATCCAAGGCCATGCAAATGTTGATGCCATTAATGAACTATATATCAAGACAATATAAGATGATAAATAGAGGAAAGGAAAGAAAAGAAGATAAACAAGTGAGGAACATAGCATTCCTTCTGCACCCCATATTTAGATCCTTGCAGAGTTGAAGAAGTGATAAATATACTAGACAGGTTGATACATGGGAAGGCATAATATAGATAGAAAGCCAGAAACAATGTATTCCCAAAACCAAAGCTTTTGAAGATATCACGCCCATTTGTGAAATCCCTCAATAGACCACATAAACGGAAAACTGTTATATATTTTGAGCACTGGACCTACGTCCATTAATACCAAAGGAAAGATATCAATAAATTTATGTACAATTTGGAAGAAACAGTTGGATACAAAATATTAACTAAACCATACTAAAATTATTATATAAAAAAAAAAAACAAGAACAAAAGAAGTACTGAATCAGTAATTGAACCCTTCTAAGACTCCTTATTCCGAATTACAAAGT
The DNA here is from genome assembly GCA_030737835.1 of Acorus gramineus. NCBI lineage: Eukaryota > Viridiplantae > Streptophyta > Magnoliopsida > Acorales > Acoraceae > Acorus > Acorus gramineus. The sequence goes on along the minus strand of CM060856.1, from coordinate 2,777,085 downwards.
AAGCCTGTAATAAATAAATAAAAGAGAGAAATTTTTCTTTTGAATCTATTGTTTCTTTCATTTCTTGTTCTTTGAATTTAAATGGGTTACTTTACACATCCAAATCAAAGGTCAAGGAAGCCTTCCCTTTCTTCTCCACCTCCTCCTCCTCCTCTGCCGCCACCGCCGATCCGCTGAAGAGCCTCAATTGAACATCATCCTCCACCGCCGCTGCCGCCGGGCACTCGACATTCACCCCAAACAATCTCATTCGCTTAGCAGTAGCCGCCGCCTTCCCATGGACGACCGGGATCGACTCGAACACCACCGCCGCCGGTTTCTGAGCAGCAGACCTCATGTATAGATAAGAACCCACATTCTCCGCCGCCACGGTCGCCGATCCCGCCACCGAATTGTAATTGTAGTAGCTCTGCTGCGGCATGAAGAGCCGGTTCCACGGGACCACCGGAGAGGATGGAAGCATCAGCGGATGACTGTGGTGGTGGAATTGTTGTAAAGGCGGCATCATTCGGTGGTAGTTGTGGTTGTGATGAGCCGCGGACGACGACGGCGAGGACTCTGGCCTTCGCTTCCAATCGATGAAGAGCCTGTCTTTGGCGGAGACGGCCCGGCCGAAGGAGACGATATCGCCCGCGTCGAGCTTCTTCTCTTTCACGAATCGGCTCCACCCTTTGGTCATGACGTAGCTCTGGCTGCTGTTCCAGTAGGAGTACCTGAACCTCCACGGCTTCCCCGTCCTGTCTTCGAAGCTCAGAAGCCTGTCCTTCTCGTTGGCCGAGGCGTCCAAGGGGAAGTACCTTTCCGCGTGCTGTTTGGGTATCACCAAGCGGTTCAGCTTCCCAACGTCGCTCGGTGTGACTACCTTGTCAAACATGTGTTCCTTCTCAACCATGGCAACCTCCGCCGCCACCGCGTCTATGGAGGGGGCGGTCTTCTGTTGGGACTGGTGAGAGGAAGAAGAGCTGCCCAGCTCTTCCACGTCTTCTTCTGGCTCTTCGTCTTCTGGGTCTGTCTGTCTCTCTCTCCTGCCGCCTTGAAAGAACTCCATATGTTGATTTGTTGTGTTCAATTTTTTTTTGTTTTTTTGTTTTTTCCAAAATCTAGATGACTGAAAGGGTGAATGAGAGAGAAGTCGGTGGGTTATGGTTTGACTGAGAAGGCAAAAATTGAGATTGAATGGTGAGTCGTCATTGGTGTTTTTGGGGGAGGGGGAGGATTCCTTCTTGTGTTGCTTCGAAGGTTCCTTGTTTGTGAAACGAAATAGAGGAGGTGTGAGAGAATGATAAAGAGTTTTTTTTTTTTTTTATTTATGTGAGGGAGGGGGTGGGGCCCATGAATTATGGGGTTGCGCTCATGTGAGCTTGTCTTTTTCTTGATGTGGAAGTAGGGGAAGGGTTTTCTTTTTTTTTTTTAATTATTGGAATGGTTTGTGATAAGCACCCCATTGGGCCCACCCCAGAGAGTGTAGAAAGAGCGCCAGTTGTTCCAACTTATTGAGACACCATGTTGTTCTTTTATTTTATTTTTTCCCTACTTAATTATGGTATATGTATTATTTTATTGTCATCTTGAAATTGAATGTGTGGTTAATAAAACCTTCCACCCCAGTTAAACCTGCCCCCAGTGTATGTTCAACTTGTTACTTTCCGAAACAAAAATCTCATTCTTCAAAACCGCTTACGCTGAGGAGCTATTGAACAAGCACTATAGAAGCATTTGAGATACATCTAGTGATTTCAGACTTTGAAAAAAAAAAAAAATTAATTTAATTTTTTTTTTTAGTTTTTTTCTTCAAAAACTTCATCGAGTGTACAGATGTTCTTCAAACTTGTTTCGGCTGCTATTTAAATATCATTTGGTGACCATATTCGAAGGTAATTCTAATTTCTTAGAAATCTAATTATGATAGATTATTTGATAATGATGAATAAAATATATTTTTTTCTAGACCATTAAAGAATTGTCACAAAAATGATTCTATGGCTTGTTTCACTCTGTGATGGAAAGCTAATAAAACACTACGCAGATTTAAACGGGTTTATCGCTTCTATGTTCACATGGTCCATCCATGCTTATTCAAACTATTTTTTTCTGACTTTTTGAAAGCCTCTAATCGCAAGGTTTCAATCCTTGGATTGCATATCCAAACAAGACCTCAATGTCGAATAAAATATTCAAAATGTCATTTTATCATGGTATTAAAGATTTTGTTATCAGGCCGATCAGAGAAATGAGATGAGTGATTTTGACTTTTAAAAAAAAGGCGGATGGAGTCTTGTGAGCTTAGGGTTGATGGTGAAATTGAAGTAATAAAGTCTCGCTCGGGCCAACCTATTTAAATGTGCATGGGCCCCACCCTTCTCCTTTGGTAAATATTCCACAGCAATAACAATTTTTTTATATACATGAATAAAAGGGAACAAATAACCACAACTACTACTGTCCCTTGCAATTGCAACGACACGTGACTTATTCTCTCGACTTTATTAACTTCGCTTTATACTTCCCATACTAAGGTTCAATAGTAATGTTTGTTATATATATATGTATATATATTAATAGAAGGCCAAGTAGGGATAAACAAATGAGTGAAAAAAAAAAAAAATGCATTGGCACTTGGATCAAATCAAACGTCATCTTCAAAAGCTACCATGACGTCTGATTATCTGACAAATAAAAAATTATGGTGTTTTAATTAATGGGTCTTAAAGACTTTGGTATCATATTATAATCACGCACCCACGTATGTTAGTATATAATCCTCGGCTGGCTTTCAAAATCAGGCAAAAGTGTCCCCGAATTTCTAATCCAAGTTGTTCCCGCATTCCCAAAACCCCGCACCCCGCCCCAACAACTTGCTTAACAAGTATATTACTATAATCATTATATTATACTATAATTATAAGTATCAATATATTATAATAGTGCCTCCCATACCGTTTTGTGCGGTCATGCATGACTAGTATTTGTTTGGCCAGGGGACCTGGAATCTCTTGAACAGGTTGTTCTGATAAACATGACCCATTTGTTATAGTTGCATCAATATTTTATTTAGGTCTGTGAGACTATAGTAGAAAAAAACAATGTGATTTTGATAATAAATGAAACATATTGATAATAACATCCGAATTGTCTGTATCCAATACAAAAAAGTGTCATCACGATGCGACTGGCTTGCATTCACAAAAAGTCTTCAGAGACGGCATAAAAAAATAAAAATAAAGGCATCGAAACCTCTCAGGCCCACACAATCCAAACCTCTCTCCCTCTGCCCTCCTATACATGAAACATTGTTACGCTACAATGAAAAGTAAAACCAAGGACAGTGATGCCTCTCTATATATATACACATATATTGTATAAAATGGAGATCAGGAGATAATAGATGTGGTTGTGGCCAGCTTTTAATTTTTAGCTTGAAATTGCAAACAAACAGGTCAATTTTTAGCCACACTCATTATTCCTTATGAGCTTCACAGCAGCCAAACCTATTGGCAACCCTTTTTTAGGATCTATTAGCATGCCAACTTGAAAGAAAAATTACAATAATTAATGATGAAGAGGAGGAAAATAATGTGGGACGTTGGATTGTCACAGTTGGACCTCGTGATATGTGCCTGCTCATAACATATGGTTTGGCTGTCTCTCAGTAGAGGCCTCTAGTTGGAACCCCAGTAGGGAGGCACCCTACGAAAATTTATGATGGGGACGAGTGAGATTGAGACAGACTGCATTGCCTCTGTTGAAACCCTAGCTAATAACTGAAACCAGTTATTGTCAATATCATTTGCTTTTCCTTCTAAAGTGAACGCAAAGAGTGTGTGATCACCGTTTTAAGCTAAATCTTAATAGCTCTCTTTCTTGCTCTCTTTTTTTTTTTCATTGCAGCAGCAGCAGAAGTAGCCTCTAAAAACCCTAGTTAGACAGGCAAAGGTTACTAGGGACGCTGCCATTGAAGGGACCACCTGGGGGACTCTTGTCACGCCGATCACAGCTCAATCAGCGGGGGCCCACAGTGTGTCAGTGACAGGCGAGGTGGCTGTATTGGCCGTAGTGATCGGAGGATCCGACGGTCTGGAGGGGGTAGCATGACTTTGGTAGCCATTATATATTTGATCAAGTGGATTGGAAGGGGGTACTCACTTCTCGTATAATTATTATTATTATTATTATTATTATTATTATATATGCGGAGAATTAATTAATATAATTATTATATTTAAACTACATGTTGTTAGGGTACATGTTAGCCAAGGCCTTCAATTTATGGTTAGAGACTAGTGGGTTTTTTTCATACGGGGGAAGAGGACACGTATTGGTTTGGTGGGGGTGTGCCCTTAAAGATAAAAGGCTGGCTTATGGGGGACCTCTCCTGTTACTACTACTGCTCTTTCTCTATCATCCTTTATGCAGATGAGCAGATGAGAGACCTTGCCTTCCACTCGGTTATAATAATAATAATAATGCATGTATATATACTCTTCATCGATTCAATTATACAATATATACACTACACAAATAACACCACTTGTATTGACTTTGGACCACTCTCAGAAAATCAAATCTCCTTCCATAATATCTCTCTTGGCTTTTTCCCTCTCTCTTTCTCTTCCCGTCCCCTCCCCCCCCCCCCCCCCCTGCGTATACAACTTGCATTGCTTTCCCATACATACAACCTCTCTCTCTCTCTATAATATAGGAGTCTGACAGTACCATCTGTTTTGTCTGTTTGCCACCTCTGTATCTATCTATCCATCCCCACCTGACAAAACACCTTAAATTCCCTTTCCCCCCTCATTTAACTTTCCCTCTTTCGGCAATATGCCCCCATCTCCCCAATACTGGGCCCCACCTAACCCCCCTATGATATGTATATATACCCATCTAACGAACTGGCCCTGGAGAGCTACCAAGTGAAATGTGGACGGCTAGGATGATTATTAGAGGTGACATCTGAGATAGAGTGACCGGGTGCATGTAAGGGACTGAGGGGACACCCCTCTTCATGACAGAGGGCTTGGCTTTTATTTAGATAGAGAGAGAGAGAGAATCAATAATAATATAGAACAAGAATAAGTAGCGACAGAGAGAAACAGAGAGAGGGGGGGGGGGGGGGTGGGCGGGGAAACCCAGATAATTCCTGGAGGGGGAAGGGAGGGGTAGCGCACACAGAGCCTGCCCGGGGTCTGAGAAACCGTTGAGGCTTCGCTGTTCCGTCACTTTCCGTCCTCATGGGACGAGAGTGAATGGCTGTGATTTTTAGAGAGAGAAAGAGAGGGGTATTTCACACACACACACACAGAGGCTAGGCACGTATATACACACATGTGTGCGTGGAAGACTTTATGTTACTGCTGAATCTGTCTTGCATACTATTAACAAAGTACTGATCATACCAGCAGCCCCAGCTGTACTGTCACGCGCTTCATTTATTGACCCTGCAGTCTGTATTTCTATGTATTTCATCCATTTATCTCTCCTTCACCACAACGTTGTGCATGTTAATTATTATTATTATTTTTCAATTATTTTTCGTACGTACTGCTTAGGCTGGAATGAAAACGAGTGTACCACCACATCAATTAAGTTATCTATTATCGCTAGGATTGGTGGTTGGGATGTGGTTACCTGTTACAGATTTGCAATTTAATTAATTATATGAACTGAATAAGTCCTAAAATTTTAACCTAATTGGAATTATTATTTTAAAAACAAAATGGAAGAGTAGTTAATGAATGTCAGAATGTGTTTGGTGCCAACGTCTGCCGTGATCTGTATTCTGAAGTTTTTGGAAGATTTTCATTCTTCACCCAAAAAAAAAAAAAAGATTTTTCATAAAATTTAAATCAAAATTATTTTAATCCTTGAGAAATATGTGTTTACCCGTCTGTTTTTTCTTTTATTAGAATGTTCAAGATAAGATGACAAACAGTCCCAACTTACAACAGCAAACTAATACTAAGTAGGCATGAGCCAACAAGAGTTCAGAGTAAACAGTGAGCTATAAAGCTCATGATACCCAGCCCAAAAGATTGTAGGCCTTTTTTACCTTTTCTTGCCATAGGCAAGATTTGATCCCACATCCTTCATGAAATATGTGTTTACCTTGATGTGGAGTATTGGGAAGTAGATTGGCCAAAATCCATGATAAAAAATATCAAGATTTGGGAATTCAGAGAATGGAATATGAGTTCTACCCAAAAATCGTATGGTTTCTAGGCTTTAACGCCCTGATCGTTTAGATGATGAAGAACCATCGTCCGAACAAAGTTCAACAATATAAAGTCTGAAATATGTCAAATCAACTGAATTTTATTTTAATATTATTTCATATTTTAAATATTCAACACATTTATAATTTTTCAAAGGGAGGGGGTTATTCCCCATCTTTATTTTCAAAACCAAATAAAAATATATTTGGGTGGTGGGTTTGAAAAGATAATAGAGAAGGGAGGGGGTTATTCCCCATCCTTATTTTCAAACCCAAAAAAAAAAAAACAAAAATTGGGTGGTGGGTTTGAAAAGATAATAGAGAAGGGAGGGAGAAGAGAAAGCGAAGACATGGAGAGAGAAAGAAAGAGAGGAGGGTGACAGCAGTGATGGCCGGAGGACTGTATACTCTGCCGTCTTTGCCCCCTCCCCCTTCTCTAGTATACGATGCTTCCATTGCGGGTTGGACTGTATACTCATGCATCATGAAAAGGTGGTCATGTACGCATCTCAACAGTTGAAGTTGAATGAGAATTATCTAACTCATGATGTAAAACTACCAACGGTAACCTTTGCATTTATAAGATTTGGATGCATTACTTTGATTGTAGGTATTTAAAGTGTTATCTTATCACAAAAGCTTGATGTACCTACAGTCTCAACCAGATTTGAATTATTGTCAGAGGTGATATGTGGATCTCTAAGTGCCCATTTGAATAGAAACATAAGCTATTATGAGGTTTGTTGTAAACTAAATAGAATAATTGAACATTTTTATAAACAAAGCATACAAGTATATAGAGAAGAAAAGTGGAGAGAGATTCTTATTCACTATTTGTTGGTTGGTCATAGAATACAAGGCAATACCCTTCTATTTATAGGATACCAAAGGTTGAGAGTTACAAGCTAAAGAGGTGAAGGGGTAGTTAGTGGGGTGATTAAGATAGGAGGGTTATTGTTATATATGTGTCACTTTTAGCCTTCTGGTCACCATTGGAGCATTTCTGGCAGTTTTTCAACTTTTTCTTTTTTCGATCGGAACCGCTAAAATTTTGGACTTTTGGCTATCATCATGAGCTGGAGAACTCCGATTGAAAATCTAACTGCACATTATGTGTCCTGGTGCCATTTCAAACCACTCACGAAAATTTCATCGAATTCCGGTAACGTTTCAGAATTTGACAGTTCCGAATCGTATCCGGGTTTTGACCGAGCGGGAATGTCAAAGGGGGGCTTGACCAAGTCAAAGATGACTTTGACCAAGTCAAGTTTGACCATTGACTTGGTCAAATGGTTTTGTTTTTTTTTTTGTGTGGTTAGGTTGACTCAAAGTCAAGCCCACCAAAACATGTTCCAAGTGTGTGAGTGTGTGTGTGTGTGTGTGTGAAGCCCTAGTTGTGGGCGTCCCCTTTGTTTCCTCTTCCCCATCTCTTCATCTCTCTCTCACACACAAATCCTCACTCACTCCCTCTTCTTTATTTCCCCCATTAGAGCTAGTAGAAGAAGAAAAAATAGAAAGCCATTGAAGGGAAAAAGAAAGGTAGGGTTGTGATCTACCTCTCCATGGTTTTTGTTTGATTTCCCCTTTGTTTACCTCCCTCTCATGGCCTCCCCTTCTCCCCTGTTTCAGCCATCTTTAGGCCTTGCTAGAGGCTGAGGTGGTGGTGGTCTTGGTGGCGGCGGTGGTTTGGTGCGCGAAGGGCACCCGAGCTTCCTCCCTTGTTCTTCCTCTCTTTGGGTAAGTCTTCCTCCTCCCCTAGCTAGGTTAGATGATTGATTAGGATGTTTGAATGGTTATGCATGCTTGCATGGGTGTTAGGGGGGTGTGGGAGGGCTGAGGAGGGGGTGGAAGGGGCTCGGGCGCGCGTGCGGAGTCATCCACGCGCGTGCGCGCGCGTCTGCGCGCACAGACAGGCGCTGGCGCGCGCAGGTGCCGCGCGTACGCGCAGCCACGCTGGCATGCGCGTGGGGTGCTGCGCGGACACGCAGCGCGCGCGGGTACGCGCTGGCTAGGCGTGTGGTGCGCGCGGGCAGGGGCGCGGCAGTGCGCCAGGGGCGCAGGGGCGCGTGCGGGCGTGCGCATTTGTGCGTGCGCGTGCGGGGGGCCATGCGTATGGCTGCCCGAGGGTTCGGGAGGGTGTCGGGGCACTCGGACTAGCGTGCGTACGCACATGCTCGCATGCGTGCGGGTCCGTATGCATGCTTGTCCGAGTATTGGGTATTTCTAGTAAATTTCTTATGTATTTGTGTAGTTTACTCACCATATTGAATGCCCATGTCTTGCAGATCTTGACGGACGGTCACGCAACGACCCGGGTTTCGGTGAGTGGGACAATCCAACTTAGTAGGGAGGCGTTCGATGCACGTAGGCGTGCATTGCCCTCCCCTGGGGCACCATAATAGTGTATTAACTTGTAATAAATGTAAAACTATGCATGCATGATTAATATGTTGTATCCATGCCACCTTAGACTTTGTATGCTAGGGAAATGCACCCTTATATCATGTATAGAGGCCTATGCATGCCCAGTCACCATGTCCCCTGATTGGAAAGCCCCGAACTATGCATGTTCCCATCTAGTTTAATCTAATTAAATCAAAATGAGAGCATATAGTTATAAGCATGCCTTAGAGAATATTATAACCTTGTTGTTATAATATATGTCTCCCCACATCTTAGTTATGCGCCCTGGAGGAATTCTTGAGAATTCATGACATTAGTAGAGTTACAATCGGTGTCGACGGATCCAAGAGGATCGTATCCGTGTGAGTAGGCTGTCTTCTCCTTTTGGTTGGATCCGATGTAGGGACTCCCCGGCGTTGGCTGGCCTGACAGAGGGCTCCCGTCCGTAGGTACCTCCGATGCGTCGGACTGTACTGATAGTGGGAGTATACCAGGTGGAGGCTACGGAGTGTGGGAGAGGCTACCGGGTGGACCAAGGGTGGAGAACGGTCTAGTATGCCCCAAGAGGCCCATGTCACCCCCCGGAAAGGGTGAGGGTGAGGGGGGGAGGTGGGTTGGCGATGAAATGACCCACTAGAATGTGTAGTTGCTCCCGTGTTAGGGGCTATAAATTATATAAGGTTGATATGAATTGTGATGCATGGGTTGTGCTATTCACTGAGCGTGTGGCTCACCCCTCGCATATATTTTTCTCCAGTTATATCTGAGTCGGATCTGAAGGAGGAGCTCTCCGAGGCACATCAGCAGTAGCGGAGCAGCGTCACGTTCTGCGAGTGAGAGGCCATCAGCATCCCCTTTTTGATTGTATGTATTGTATTCCGTGCTTGGGCACATACTTGTATTTGGATGTCATTATGTATATTGTGTTATATATGTGTCACTTTTTAGTCTTCTGGTAACCATTGGAGCATTTTGGCAGTTTTTCAGTTTTTTCATTTTTCGATCGGAACCGCTAAAATTTTGGACTGTTAGCTATCACCTGAGTTAGAGGACTCCGATTGAAAATATAACTGCATATTATGTGTCCTGGTGCCATTTCAAGCCACTCACGAAAATTTCATCGAATTTCGGTAACGTTTTAGAATTTCGTAGTTCCGAAGCGTATCCGGGTTTTGACCGAGCGAGAAGTCATTGGGAGACTTGACTTGGTCAAATGTGGGCCCATGACTTGGTCAACCCCCTTTGTTTTCTAGTGTGGATGGGTTGACCCAAGTCAAAGTGCCCTTAAACCTCACTTAAACCTCCCTAATCCTAGCTTAACCTAATCTTTTTTTCACTAATTGAGGGTGTGAGTGTGTGTGGTGTGGGTGTGAGTATAAACAAATCCCACGACAACATTTAAGTCCCTATTCATCATCTTCTCCACTCAATCCCTCTCTCTTCCCTCTCTTTAAAACCCACATATGACCTAGCTAAGGTGGTGGAAACCAAAAACCCTAAGAAGAGAAAGGTTAGGTTTTGCCCCGATCTATCTTCCGGTGGCCTCGGATTCAAGTTCCCACGTGTGTGACCCCTTCTCATGCCTTCTTCTCTCCTCTGATTTCAGCCATTTCGAGGGCTGAAGGAGATCTTGGTGGTGGTGGTCCTTGAGGTGGTGTTTCGGTGCGCGAAGAGCACCCGTTCTTCCTCCCCTTCTCTTCCTCTCCTAGGGTAAGCTTCCTTTCCTTCCATTTCTTGTTTAGATGTATGTTAGGGTGTGTTTTTGGGAGTGAAAGAGGTGCTTGGTGGTTTGGGAGTGGTTGTGGGAGCTGTTGGTGGCGGTTGGGGTGGTTGGGCTCAGCTCAGGTGCGTGCGGGCAGCGACGCGCGCAGGCAGGCGCACTGGGCGCGTGCTGTCGGGCTCGCTGGGCGCGTGCGGTCGGGCGCGCTGGGCGCAGTGCACGGCGTGCGCGTGGAGCGCTGCGCAGGGGCGTGTGGCGAGCGGGTGGTGTGCGGGTGCTGCGCAGGGGGCGCAGTGCGCGCAGGGCGATCGGGGAGTGCGTGCGGGGCACTGCGCTGGGGCGCAGTGAGGGCGAGTGCGCGTGCGGGGCGCTGCGCTGGGGTGCAGTGCGCGCGGGTGCACCCGGGGCTGGACGAGCAGGTGGTGCGCGCGGGGTGCTGCGCTGGGGCGCAGGGCGTACGGGTGTGCGCGCGGGTTGTTGCGCTGGGGCGCAGTGAGCGCGCGGTGCACCCGGGGGGCTCGGCAGCGTGTCCGGGCATGCGGGCAGGGGCTCGGCAGTGCGTCTGGGCGCGCGGGCTGGGGCGCGGCTGTGCGCCTGGGTCGGGTGGCCGTGCGTACGACTGCCCGGGGGTTCGGGAGTGAGTCGGGGTGCTCGGACTCGCGTGCGTACAGGCCGTATGTACGCTTGTCCGAGTGTCATGTATTTTTGTATGTATTTGTGTATTTTACTCACCAAGTTGATTACCCTGTCTTGCAGATCTTGACGGACGGTCGCGCGACGACCCGGTTATTGGTGAGTGGGACAACCCAACCCAGTAGGGAGGCGCTATATGCACTTGGGCGTGTACCGTCCTCCCCTGGGGCACCGTAGTTTAATATTAACCTGTTTAATATGTAATCTATGCAAGCATGATTAATATGTAGTATGCATGCTACCCTAGACCGTGTATGTTAGGGACTTGCACCCTTAGGATATGTGTAAGAGCCATGCATCCTGACTCCATGTTTTCATGCTAGGAAAGCCTCGACCTATGCATGCGTCCTATTAGTTTAATTTATTAAATTAAATGCGAGCTTATGGTAATTTTAGCATGCCTTAGGGAATATTAAGGGGCCTTGCGAGGTCAACATTGAGACCCGGGCTAGGGTACTCCGTGTTCCTTGTTTGGTTGTCAGGATGTCCTATATCGGGACCTCATGGTGCCCTCCCAAGGTTTCTTTTCCCAATAATATTATATATGTTCCCCGCATCTTGGTTATGCGCCCTGGAGGAATTCTGAAGAATTCATGACATTAGAGTTGTTGAGATGTGTTGCCGACGGATCCGAGTGGATCATATGCGTATGGATAGGCTGTTTCTGTGCCCTTCGTTGGATCCGTGTAGAGACTGCCCCAGCGTTAGAAAGGCCGTCCCGTGAGAGGGCTCCCATCAGTAGGTACCTCCTGATTTTGGATTCGGACTGTGCTGAAGTGTGGGAGTAGGCCAAGCGGCCTACGGAGTGGAGGAGAGACTATCGGTGGACCAAGGGTGATTAACAGCCTAGTCAGTCCCAATATCCTATGTCACCTATTGAGGGGTGAGGGTGAGGGTGTGGTGGGTCGGCGATGTAGCGACCCACTGGATTTGTGCATTTCCTGCCACTTAGAGGCTTTGATTTAATTGTGGTTAATATAAATTGTGATGCATGGGTTGTGCTATTCACTGAGCGTGTGGCTCACCCCTCGCATAATTTTTCTCCAGTTATCACCGAGTCAGATCTGAAGGAGGAGCTTCCCGAGCGACTTCATCAGTAGCGGAGCAGCGCCACGTCCCGCGAGTATTAGAGGCCATCAGCATCCTTTCTTTTGATTGTATGTATTATATTTCCGTGCTTGGGCATCGTTTGTGTATTATTTGGATGTATGTGTGTATATTGGCTCTCACATGACAATTGATTATGTATCGAGTCTGTAGTATGTTTTTGAATTACAGACTCAGTCTTTTAGCTTCCGCTATCTGTGTATATATCATGTCAGCCTTGCTTTCATCTGTGTTGTCATTTTAGTTGTTGTTTAGAGTATTTTATTGATCTCCTGTATAGACTGCTGATATCATGTATACACTTGCCGCGTCCCGGGGACGGCCGCCCTGGGGCGTGACAAAAGTTGGTATCAGAGCCTGGTCCTGTCAGAGCCAATTGTCTTCTTTTTCGTAGAGATGAGTCCTAGGATTTCTATATGAGTATTCTGATCCTAGTGTCTAGTTTTCTTGGGTTGCTGATATGCCTCCTCGCAGAGGACGGCGCGGACGTGGTCCCTCTCGACCTTTGGAGGTTTCCGGACCTACCAGAGGCGAGGATGCTACTGGAGAGTCCTCGGCTGTGAGGCCAGGATCAGCGCAGGAGCCTCCTGCCTGGGAGCGCGCGTTCGCGCGGATAGCGGATTTGGTGGAGACTCAGACCAGGGCACTGGAGGCCCAGACTAGAGTGTTGGCTGAGCAGGCTAGAGAGATTCAGGAGCTGAGGGCGGCCCGTGATGCAGTTCCATAGGTCCCCTTGGCGGCAGATCCGCCTGTGGTTGTTGTGTCTGTGTCATTTGGAGCGCTCTGTTTGAAGATTGGGTACATAAATTTTTTTTCTCTAAGTTATGTATTCTTGATTTGGTATTTGGATTTGATTTTGTTAAAATCCAAGATGAAGAGGTTTAATTATGATTTTATTATGAGATGTTCAGTTTTGAGTTAGGTTTCGCACAAAAGTGGAATTGGATCAACTGGATTCTTGTAGTAAAAGTTATGGGTATTTTTCCAAGTATACCCCGGGGATGGAAATTCTGGCAGCAGCCTTGTTCCATGTTTAGCTCTAATTTTGGATTAGCTGGAGAGATTATCTGATCTTTCCATGAACATGAAAGTTGTAGATAATCTTCTTAGCTTTCCATCGGCCTTGGAATTGAGCAATTCTGAGCTGTATCGAGGAAGTTGATTATGCAGGGCGCCTGGGCATGCGCCTGGGCGCGGAGCTGGGGACCAGTGCGCGCGCGTGCGTGCGCGTGCTGGGGCGTGCGCGGGGTGCTGCGCGTGGGGAGCGGGCTGGACGCGCGGTGCGCGCGCGAGCGGGCACGTGAGTGCGGCAGCGCGTCGGGGCGCGCTGGCAGGCGCGCGGCAGTGCGCCGATGGTGCCGAGGTGTGTGCGCGCGTGCGCATTCGTGCGTGCGCGTGCGGGGGGCCATGCGTATGGCTGCCCGAGGGTTCGGGTAGGTGTCGGGGCACTCGGACTCGCGTGCGTACGCGCGTGCTCGCATGCGTGCGAGCCCGTATGCATGCTTATCCGAGTTTTGGGTATTTCTAAGCATTTCTATGTATAAATTGTGTTGTTTCTCACCAGTTCGATGCCCCTACCTTGCAGATCTCGTCGGATGGGATGCGCGAGGTCCCGGGTCGTAAGGTGAGTGGTTTGATTCCAATCCCCCCCCTCTCTAGGGATGCGCTCGACCCGCATAGACGCGCGTCGCGCATCGATAGGGTCCCCTAGCTATTAGAAGCTATGCATGCACCCTTATATGATCAATATGATGCCATGCATGCTAACCTAGATTTGTATGCTAGGGATATGCACCCTTATATCATGTATAGCTGCCTATGCATGTTTAGTTACCATATTTTCATGCTAGGAAGCCCTGCCTCGACCTATGCATGTTCCCATTTAGTTTAATTTATTTAAATCAAATGCGAGCGTATGTCTATTAGTATGCCTTGGCGAATATTAAGGGGGGCCTTGCGAGGTCAACATTGAGACCCGGGCTAGGGTACTCTGTGTTCCTTGTTTGGTTGTCGGGATGTCTTATATCGGGACCTCATGGTGCCCTCCCAAGGTTTCTTTTCCCAATAATATTATATATGTTCCCCGCATCTTGGTTATGCGCCCTGGAGGAATTCTGAAGAATTCATGACATTAGAGTTGTTGAGATGTGTTGCCGACGGATCCGAGTGGATCATATACGTATGGATAGGCTGTTTCTGTGCCCTTCGTTGGATCCGTGTAGAGACTGCCCCAGCGTTAGAAAGGCCGTCCCGTGGAGGGCTCCCATCAGTAGGCACCTCCTGATTTGGGACGGACTGTGCTGAATGTGGGAGTGGCCAAGCGGCCTACGGAGTGGAGGAGAGACTATCGGTGGACCAAGGGTGACCAACAGCCTAGTCAGTCCTAATATCCTATGTCACCTATTGAGGGGTGAGGGTGTGGTGGGTCGGCGATGTAGCGACCCACTGGATTTGTGTAGTTTAAGGATGATTAACAGCTAGTCAGTCCCAATATCCTATGTCACCATATTGAGGGGTGAGGGTGAGGGTGTGGTGGGTCGGCGATGTAGCGATCCACTGGTTTGTGTAGTCATTGCCACTTTGAGGCTATGATTGTTTTGAGGTTCATATGATTGTGATGCATAGTTTGGTGCCATTCGCTGAGCGTGTGGCCAGGTAGAGGCTACCCGGAAGAGGGTTAGCGAATGATGTCGCGAGCATGGAATCGCTCTCCCCTTCGTTGGATCCGATGTAGGAACTCCCCGACTTTGGAGGCCAGGGAGAGGCTACCGGTGGACCAGGGGTGTAGAGCAGTCTAAGTCTCTCCCAAAGTCCCGAGATGTCTCCTTTCAGGAGTGAGGGTGTGGGTGAGGCGAAGACGCGTCCATCGTGACCCATTCGTTGTTCGACCGTTCCCATAGATGTTGGGTCGGGTCCTGTGATCGACGTTGAGGGACATCGTTGGGCTTTTATCTAGAGGTAGATGATCCAGTAGTGTTGAGTAGACCAGTAAGTCCGGGTCTCTTCGACCGACGGCATGGTCTCTGGACCAGTAAATCCGGGTCTCTTCGACCGACGGTATGGTCTCTCCCCATAAGTCCCAAAAGACTCCCTCCGGGAGTGAGGGTGGGGGTGAGGTTGGTCGCGCCGCCGCGTGACCCAGTGATCATTGGGTTTCTACCCATGTTTTTCCTTGAAAAAGGGAACTGATTTATGTATTAACCTGTAGATGGTGATTGGTTTCCAGCCACTCACTGAGCTTGTAGCTCACCCCTCGCATACTGTTTCTTTTCAGGGGCAGTGTTGGGCGTGAAGCTGGAGCTTTCATGTGGCGTGGTCTTATGGGCGTTGGAGCGTTCTTCCGGCGGGTGGCGAGTGCGAGGCTGTCAGCATTCCTAGTCATTTTATGCTTTGTAATCGTGCATGTGGCACAGGTTGTATTTTCTTTGGTCTAGACTTGGCTTCCACAGGACATTGATTGTGTATTCGGGTCTGTAATAATGTTTTTGATTTACAGACATTGTTATATATTATGCTTTTGCTTTTCAGTCAGTTATCTTTATCTTGCTTTGCCGCCTTGTGTATTGTTGTTGGTGTCCTTATTGACCTCAGGTATTGATAACTGATATTACATTTTATTATTGCCACGTCTCGGGGACGCCTGGGGCGTGACAGTGGTACCCGACGTACCCCCAGTCCCCGTGGTGGTTCCGGCGGTGGGAGTTCAGGATCCCCAGGAGAGGGAGGTGGGGCTAGAGGCTGCAGCGCGAGTGCATCAGAGTGGCCTCGCTGCCTTTCTGAAGCTCCACCCTCCCGAGTTCCATGGCCAGACGGCGGATCCCCTTGCCCCAGAGCGCTGGTTGATGGAGGTGGACACGATCTTCTCGACTATGCATTGCACCGATCGCCAGCGAGTCTCCCTGGCCACCTTCATGCTGAAGGGTAGCGCCGCTGACTGGTGGGCTACCCGATCAGTGGACATCCCCGAGGGAGTGGAGCAGCTTCTATGGGCGGGATTCCGGAGGTATTTCTTGGAGGAGTACTTCCCGTTCTCGACGCGCCAGATAGTGATGCAGGAGTTTGAGCAGCTGACGCAGGGCTCTATGTCTGTCGCTGACTACTCCACGCGCTTCACGAGGCTTTCCAGATTCGCCCCAGCCTTGGTGATGGACGAGGAGACGAGGTGCCGTCGTTTTGAGCTTGGTCTCAGCAGTGCCATTCGGGTGCACGTCACCTCCCAGGATTTCACGAGGTACTCTGACTTGGTGTCGCGGGCGAAGACAGTCGAGCGAGACCTCGGGATCCTCGTGAGGGTTTCGACCCCTTCGACAGACCAGAGACCACCCAGGAGCCAGGACCAGGGGCATCGCAAGAAGAAGAGGCCCCGCTTTGATCAGTTAGCGGCTGCCTCTCCTCCAGCAGATGTGGTGCCAGTGCGCGGCCCAGCACCCATTGCGGCAGTGCCGATCCAGGCCAGGCGACCGGAGACGCGGCGTTGTTACCACTGTCAGCGCATCGGGCATATCTTGTATAATTGCCCCGATGCTGGCCGACCCCGCGTGCTGCCTCCGCAGCAACAGCAGTTGCAGCAGCAGCAGCCTCAGTGCCAGCCGCAGCAGCAGCCTCAGTGCCAGCCGCAGCAGCAGCCTCAGCTTCAGCAGCAGCAGCCACAGGGTGGCCGAGCTGACTAGAGAAGGCAGCCAGCGCAGCCAGCGAGGCGTGCCCCTGCTCCTCAGCCGCAGTTTGTCCAAGGCCGAGTGGCAGTGCTTTCAGCAGAGGAGGCTCAGGCATCAGGCAGCGTGGTCCGAGGTATTGTTCAGATCTCCCAGCTCCCTGCATATGTGTTGTTTGATTCCGGAGCCACGCACTCGTTCGTGTCTCCCGCTTTTGCGAGACGGATGGGCGTGGCGTCCGCCCCTCTTGATGCTATCCTGGAGATATCATTGCCCGTCGGAGACCGTATTCTCCTCCGTTCTGTGTACCGAGGGTGTGCGGTGGTGGTCGCGGAGCATGAGTTTCTAGTGGAGTTGGTGGAGCTCGCGATGACGGACTTTGATGCCATCCTGGGAATGGATTGGCTTGCAGCTAGTCACGCCAGCATCGACTGTTTTGCCAAGTCGGTGTCTTTCCACCTTCCGGGTCGGAGGTCTTTCCAGTTCGTGGGTGATCGTGACGTAGCCCCTTTGGGGTTCGTGTCGTCCATTCAGGCGTGGAGACTCCTTCAGGGAGGATGTGAGGGCTTTCTGGCGTACATTGCTCAGGAGGATGCACCGCTGCAGGCAGATATCAGTCAGACTCCGGTCGTGGTAGAGTATCCCGAGGTTTTCCCCGATGATCTTCCGGGATTACCGCCGGATCGCGCGATCGAGTTTGAGATCAATCTGATTCCGAGGACCGAGCCGATTTTGAGAGCTCCGTACCGGATGGCCCCTGCAGAGCTGAGGGTGCTCAAGGAGCAGTTGGAGGAGTTGCTGGAGAAGGGCTTCGCACGTCCGAGTGTTTCTCCGTGGGGAGCCCCTGTTCTGTTCGTCCGGAAGGACGGTTCGCTGCGGCTTTGTATCGATTACAGGCAGCTGAACAAGCGGACGGTGAAGAACAAGTACCCCTTGCCACAGATTGATGATCTGTTTGACCAGCTCCAGAGAGCGCAGGTCTTTTCTAAGATCGATCTCCGCTCGGGCTACTATCAGCTGAAGATCCAGGAGTCAGACATTCCGAAGACGGCCTTTCATACCCGGTATGGGCACTACGAGTTCAGAGTACTGCCGTTCGGGTTGACGAATGCGCCGGCGGCCTTCATGGATCTGATGAACCGGGTGTTTCGGCCCTTCCTCGACTCCTTTGTGGTAGTATTCATCGATGACATATTGGTGTACTCAAGGAGTCTTGAGGAGCACGCTCACCATCTTCGCACTGTCTTGGAGACTTTGGCCAGATATCAGTTGTTCACCAAGTTCAGCAAGTGCGAGTTCTGGTTGGAGCGTATGGCCTTTCTAGGCCATGTGATTTCCGGCGAGGGCATATCTGTGGACCCGGAGAAGACGCTCGCCGTGTCGAATTGGCGTCGACCGTCGAACCCCACAGAGATTCGGAGCTTCTTGGGCTTGGCGGGTTATTACAGGAGGTTTGTCGAGGGTTTCTCGAAGATAGCTGTACCTCTTACCCGCCTCACTCGGAAGGATGTCCGGTTCGAGTGGTCCCCGTCTTGCGAGGAGAGCTTCCAGGAGTTGAAGCGAAGGCTCACCTCAGCGCCAGTTCTTACCCTTCCGTCTGGGAGTGGTGGGTTCGCAGTTTACTCCGATGCATCGCAGTTGGGTGTGGGTTGCGTCCTGATGCAGCACAGTAAGGTTGTGGCTTACGCGTCGCGTCAGTTGAAGCCCCATGAGCAGAATTACCCCACCCATGACCTTGAGTTGGCAGCGATCATCTTTGCGCTGAAGATGTGGAGGCATTACCTCTATGGCGAGGAGTTCGAGCTCTTTACTGATCATAAGAGCTTGACATATTTGCAGTCCCAGCCAGAGCTCAACATGCGTCAGAGACGTTGGGTCGAGTTCCTGACGGACTATGATTGTGACATCGCTTACCATCCGGGTAAGGCGAATGTCGTGGCAGATGCTCTCAGTAGGCAGCCCTTGGGCATGGCCACCCACATGGCTATACGTCGTTGGAGGCTTCTGGAGGAGGCTGCTTGCTGGATCAGTGTTCGAGAGGCTCCTGCAGGTGGCTTTTTGGCCAGGCTGGGAGAATGTTATATATGTGTCACTTTTAGCCTGCTGGTAACCGTTAGAGCGTCCTGGCAGTTTTAAAAATTTTTAGGGTTTTCGATCGGAACCGCTAATTTTTGGACTGTTAGCTATCGTCCTGAGCTAGAGGACTCCGATTGAAAATCTAACTGCATATTTGGTGTCCTGGTGCCATTTTAGGCCTCTCACGAAAATTTCATCGAATTCCGGCATCGTTTCCAAAAATTTCGCAGTTCCGTGGCGTATCCGGGTTTTTAAGTCGCGCACTATAAATAAGTGGGATCTAAAACCCGAGTTACTGTTCATCATCCCCGACCTTGAGCTCTCTCTCTCCTCTTCTCCGTTTTTCTTCTGTTTGAGCCCCCTACACCCCTCAAAATAAAAAACCCAAAGCACGAGAAGTGTAGATCGGGTCCCGATCTACACTCCGGTGTTTTCAAAACCCGATTCCGACGACTCTAGCCACCCCGACCTCCCCTCTCTCTCCTCTGTTTCGGGCCATTTCGAGGGCCGTGATAGATCGGGGCGTAAGAGAACCATTGGGAAAGGTTTCGGCGCGCGGAGAGCAACCGGACTTCGCTCCCTCCCCTTGGTAAGATCTTTTTCTTCTCTTTTCTTGCATAGATGTATGCTAGGGAGGTGGATCTAGGGTTGGGTGGTGGTCGGAGGCGGTGGGTGGCCGTCGGGGGCAGTGGGAGGCGGTCGGAGGCCGTTGGAGGCTTTCGGATGGTGGTGGAGGTGCTCGAGTCGTGGCAGGCCTTGTCCTCGGGCGCAGGCAGCAGCGGCAGCGGCCCAGGCAGCGCGCAGGCTGGGCGCGTGCGGGGATGTGCGCGTGCGCGCGCGGGCGTGTGGGCGCGCGGCGTGCGCGGGTCTGGTGCGAGGGGCTGGTCGTGCTGGGCGCGCGGGACGGGCTGGCAGTGCTGGCGTGCTCGGGCTGGAGGTCTCAAGCAGCGCAGCAGGCCGGGCGCGCGCGGGCGTGGGCGCGTGCGTGCGCATGGGCGTGCGCGCGGGCGTGTGGGGCGCGTGCTGGTCGTGCTGGGCGGCTGGTGCTGGGCGGGGTACTGTGCGCGAGGTGCGGGTCGAGCAGGCGGGGTGTGCGCGAGGTGCTAGGCGTGCAGGCGAGGTGTGCGCGAGGCGCGGCAGGGCAGTGTGGTGCGTGCGCGAGGTGTTGGCCGAGTGCAGGGTGCGCGCGGAGGGCGCGGCGAGGCCGTGGTGGTGCGCGCGGGGCGCGGCGAGGCGGCGGTGGTGCGCGCGAGGCGCGGCGAGGTGGCGGAGGTGCGCGCGGGGTGCGCGCGAGGCGAGGCGCGGCGCGCGGGGGCGCGCGGGGTGCTCGCGGTCCAGCGCGAGGCGCGCGGGGTGCGCGGGCTGAGGGCGGCGGTGCACCCGGGCGGTCGGGTGGCCGTGCGGGTGGTTGCCGGCCGTGCGGGTAGTTGCCGGAGTGCTCGGGCTAGCGTGCGTGCGGGTCGTGTGCACGTTTGCCCGAGTGTTAGGTGTTTGTTGTGGGTTTTGGGTATTTATTTGAGTATTTAATAATATTTGTGGATTTATACTTACCAAGTAATACCCTGTCTTGCAGATCTCGACGGACGGTCGCGCGTCGACCCGAGTTCCGGTGAGTGGGACAATCCAACCCAGTAGAGAGGTGTTATACGCACTTGGGCGTATACCGACCTCTCCTGGGGCACCGTGGATTATATTAACCTGTAATAATATGTATTGCATGTGAGCCTGATGAATATGTAGAAATGCATGTTACCCTAGGCTTTTATGTTAGGGACTTGCACCCATAGGATAGGTGTAAGAGCCATGCACCATGCCTCCTGTTTCTTGTTAGGAAACCTCGACCTGTGTATGCGTCCTACTAGTTTATTTATTCAATTAAATGCTAGTGTATGTTAAATCGCGTGCCTTAGGTAATATTATCGGGAGGAGCCTTGCGAGGACAGCGGTGAGACCCGTGTTAGGGTACTCCGTGTTCCTTGTTTGGTTGTCGGGATGTCCTGTATCGGGACCTCATGCTGCTCTCCCAAGGTTTCTAGTCCCAATAATATTATAAGTAATGTTGTATGTTGGTATGATTATTAGCATGAGTAGTGAATATTATAGGGGAGGGGCCTTGCGAGGACAGCGGTGAGACCCGTGTTAGGGTACTCCGTGTTCCTTGTTTGGTTGTCGGGGTATCCTGTATCGGGAACTCACGCCGCCCTCCCGAGTTTCTTTCCCCCAATGATATTCCAACATTGCTTTAGATTGTACTTATTCCCCGCATCTTGGATATGCGCCCTGGAGGAACTCGGAAGAGTTCATGACATTTGAGTTGTAGAGATGTGTTGTCGGCGGATCCGAGTGGATCATATGCGTATGGATAGGCTGTTCTGTTCCCTGCGTTGGATCCGGTAGAGGCTACCCCCAGCGTTAGACAGGGCCTTCCTGACAGAGGGCTCCCATTAGTAGGCACCTCCTGATTTGGTGACGGACTGTGCTGAATGTGGGAGTAGACCAGGCGGCCTACGGAGTGGAGGGAGAGACTATCGGTGGACCAAGGGTGACCAACA
The DNA here is from genome assembly GCA_030737835.1 of Acorus gramineus. Classification (NCBI taxonomy): domain Eukaryota; kingdom Viridiplantae; phylum Streptophyta; class Magnoliopsida; order Acorales; family Acoraceae; genus Acorus; species Acorus gramineus. The sequence goes on along the minus strand of CM060856.1, from coordinate 2,755,671 downwards.
GCCTAGTCAGTCCCAAAATCCTATGTCACCCATTGATGGGTGAGGGTGAGGGTGTAGTGGGTTGGCGATGAGCGACCTACTGGATTTGTGAATAGATGATTATCAGTCCCAATAGCCTATGTCACCCATTGATGGGTGAGGGTGAGGGTGTGGTGGTTCGGCGAAGTACGAACCACTGGATTATGTTGTTATGTCTTGGAGATTGGATAAATAATGGAATTGTGGTAAATATTGTCTGTGATGCATGGGTTGTGCTGTTCACTGAGCGTGTGGCTCACCCCTCGCATATGTTTTTCCCCAGTGGTCACTGAGCCTGAGCTAGAGCCGGAGCAGCAGTTGGAGCTTTCCGGGGGATTCCTTAAGTAGCGGAGCAGCGCCACGTTCCGCGAGTGCCAGAGGTTATCAGCATCCCTTCTTGACTGTATGTATTTGATTTCCGTGCTTGGCACGTGTTTGTATATGTTCAGTTGTATTTGTGTATATTGGCTCTCACAGGACAGATGATTGAGTATCGAGTCTGTAGAATGTTTATTCACAGATTCAGTCTTTTGCTTCCGCATTTGGTGTATATATCATGTCAGTCCCTTTTGTTGCATGTGTGTCATTCTAGTTGTCTGTGTATGATATATATTATTGACCTCCTGTGTAGATTCTGATATTATATATACACTTGCCGCGTCCCTGGGTTGGCCGCCCTGGGGCGTGACAGCTAGTGGTGCAGCCAGTCCTTCTCGACGATATCCGCACGGCTCAGGCTCAGGATCCGCATTTTATAGTTCTCTCTGAGGGCGTCGCCCGGGGCGAGCGTCCGGACTACCAGATTCGCGAGGACGGGATCCTACAGTTCAGAGGCCGAGTGTGCATTCCTGACGACACAGAGCTGAAGCAGAAGATTCTGGACGAGGCCCATCGTTCGAGGTACATAGTACATCCTGGTGGCACGAAGATGTACAGGGGCCTTCGTCGTGGCTACTGGTGGCGCGGGATGAAGACGGATATTGCCCGTTTCATTGCCCGATGCTTAGTATGCTAGCAGGTGAAGTCGGAGCATCAGCGCCCTGCGGGGAAGCTGCAGTCCATTGAGATCCCTCAGTGGAAGTGGGAGCAGATCACCATGGACTTCGTCTCGGGTTTGCCGAGGTCACGTTCGGGTCGCGATGCCATCTGGGTGATCGTCGACCGGCTGACGAAGTCCGCTCATTTCCTCCCCATCCGACTCACCGATTCTCTGGACACCTTGGCGCAGTTGTTCATCTCAGAGATTGTTCGTCTCCATGGCACTCCCGTCAGCATCATTTCCGATCGAGACGTGCGTTTTACTTCGAGGTTCTGGCGTAGCCTCCAGCACGCCCTTGGTACGAACCTCCACTTCAGTACAGCGTTTCATCCGCAGACGGACGGCCAGTCGGAGAGGACGATTCAGACCCTGGAGGACATGCTGCGAGCCTGCGTTCTCGATTTTTGGGGGCAACTGGGAGAGGCACCTTCCGTTGGTGGAGTTTGCCTACAACAATAGCTACCACTTGAGTATCCGGATGGCTCCTTACGAGGCGCTCTATGGCCGCAGCTGCAGGTCCCCCTTGTGTTGGGACAAGGTCGGAGAGCGCCAGTTGGAGGGACCAGAGATCGTTCACCAGACCTCAGAGATGGTGAAGACGATTCGCGAGTGTATCCGAGTCGCTCAGAGTCGTCAGAAGAGCTACGCCGACCGCCGTCGCTGTGAGCTCGCCTTCGAGGTGGGTGATCATGTCTTCCTGAAGGTGTCCCCGATGAAGGGCACCTTCCGTTTCGGTGTGCGGGGCAAGCTGAGTCCGCGTTTTATTGGGCCGTTCCTCATCCTCGAGCGAGCTGGAGAGGTGGCCTATCGCATAGCTCTGCCCCCACAGTTGGCTCAGGCCCATGACGTCTTCCATGTCTCGCAGCCGAGGCGTTATGTCCACGATCCTGCTCACGTCATCCCGTTCGAGCTGCTCGTCTTCGAGCCAGACTTGTCATTCGTCGAGCAGCCTATTGATATCCTGGACCGCCGCGAGAAGAGGCTCTGCACCAAGACTGTCCAGCTGGTCAAGGTGCGATGGCAGCACCGTTCTGGTGCCGAGGCCGGTTGGGAGCTCGAGGACGCCATGCGTGACGCGTATCCGCATCTTTTCCCTTCTTAGATGTTCTTGTATTTGTCTTGAGGACAAAATTTCCTAAGGGGGGCAGAATGTTATATATGTGTCACTTTTGCCTTCTGGTAACCATGGAGCATTCTGGCAGTTTTTCAATTTTTTCATTTTTCGATCGGAACCGCTAAAATTTTGGACTGTTAGCTATCATCCTGAGTTTGAGGACTCCGATTGAAAATCTAACTGTATATTATGTGTCCTGGTGCCATTTCAAGCCACTCACGAAAATTTCATCGAATTCCGGTAACGTTTTAGAATTTCGTAGTTCCGAAGCGTATCCGGGTTTTGACCGAGCGAGAAGTCATTGAGAGACTTGACTTGGTCAAATGTGGGCCCATGACTTGGTCAACCCCCTTTATTTTCTAGTGTGGATGGGTTGACCCAAGTCAAATTGCCCTTAAACCACACTTAAACTTCCCTAATCCTAGCTTAACCTAATCTTTTTTTTCACTAATCAAGGGTGTGAGAGTGTGTGGTGGGTGTGAGTATAAAGAAATCCCACGACAACATTTAAGTCCCTATTCATCATCTTCTCCACTCAATCCCTCTCTCTTCCCTCTCTTTAAAACCCACATATGACCTAGCTAAGGTGGTGGAAACCAAAAACCCTAAGAAGAGAAAGGTTAGGTTTTGCCCCGATCTATCTTCCGGTGGCCTCGGATTCAAGTTCCCACATGTGTGACCTCTTCTCATGCCCCCTTTTCTCCTCTGATTTCAGCCACTTTGAGGGCTGAAAGAGATCTTGGTGGTGGTGGTCCTTGAGGTGGTGTTTCGGTGCGCGAAGAGCACCCGTTCTTCCTCCCCTTCTCTTCCTCTCCTAGGGTAAGCTTCCATTCCTTCCATTTCTTGTTTAGATGTATGTTAGGGTGTGTTTTTGGGAGTGAAAGAGGTGCTTGGTGGTTTGGGAGTGGTTGTGGTGGCTGTTGGTGGCGGTTGGGGTGGTTGAGCTCTGCTCGGGTGCATGCGAGCACTGGGCGCGTGCTGTCGGGCTCGCTGGGCGCGTGCGGTCGGGCGCACTGGGCGCAGTGCACGATGTGCGCGCGGAGCGCTGCGCAGGGGCGCGTGGCGACTGGGTGGTGTGCGGGTGCTGCGTAGGGGGCGCAGTGCGCGCAGGGCGAGCGGGGAGTGCGTGTGGGGCACCGCACTGGGGCGCAGTGCGGGCGAGTGCGCGTGCGGGGCGCTGCGCTGGGGCGTAGTGCGCGCGGGTGCACCCAGGGCTGGACGAGAGGGTGGTGCGCGCGGGGTGTTGCGCTGGGGCGCAGGGCGTTCGGGTGTGCGCGTGGGTTGTTGCGCTGGGGCGCAGTGAGCGCACGGTGCACCCGGGGGGCCCGGCAGTGTGTCCAGGCATGCGGGCAAGGGCTCGAAAGTGCGTCTGGGCGTGCGGGCTGGGGCGCGGCTGTGCGCCTGGGTCGGGTGGCCGCGCGTACGGCTGCCCGGGGGTTCGGGAGTGAGTCGGGGTGCTCGGACTCGCGGGCGTACAGGCCGTATGTACGCTTGTCTGAGTGTCATGTATTTTTGTATGTATTTGTGTATTTTACTCACAAGTTGATTACCCTGTCTTGCAGATCTTGACGGACGGTCGCGCGACGACCCGGTTATTGGTGAGTGGGACAATCCAACCCAGTAGGGAGGCGCTATATGCACTTGGGCGTGTACCGTCCTCCCCTGGGGCACCGTAGTTTAATATTAACCGGTTTAATATGTAATCTATGCAAGCATGATTAATATGTAGTATGCATGCTACCCTAGACCTTGTATGTTAGGGACTTGCACCCTTAGGATATGTGTAAGAGCCATGCATCCTGACTCCATGTTTTCATGCTAGGAAAGCCTCGACCTATGCATGTGTCCTATTAGTTTGATTTATTAAATTAAATGCGAGCTTATGGTAATTTAGCATGCCTTAGGGAATATTAAGGGGCCTTGCGAGGTCAACATTGAGACCCGGGCTAGGGTACTCCGTGTTCCTTGTTTGGTTGTCGAGATGTCCTATATCGGGACCTCATGGTGCCCTCCCAAGGTTTCTTTTCCCAATAATATTATATATGTTCCCCGCATCTTGGTTATGCGCCCTGGAGGAATTCTGAAGAATTCATGACATTAGAGTTGTTGAGAGGTGTTGCCGACGGATCCGAGTGGATCGCATGCGTATGGATAGGCTGTTTCTGTGCCCTTCATTGGATCCGTGTAGAGACTGCCCCAGCGTTAGAAAGGCCGTCCCGTCAGAGGGCTCCCATCAGTAGGTACCTCCTGATTTTGGATTCGGACTGTGCTAAAGTCTGGGAGTAGGCCATGTCACGCCCGGGCGTCCCCGAGACGCGGCAAGTGTATATAAAATATCAGAATCTACACAGGAGGTCAATAATATCATACACAAGCAGTCAGAATGACAAACAGACAACAAAAGCAGGGCTGACATGATATATACAACAAATGCGGAAGCTAAAGACTGAATCTGTAATAAAACACACTACAGACTCCATACATAATCACATGTCCTGTGAGAGCCAATATACATACAAAGACATCCAAATACAACACAAACGCATGCCCAAGCACGGAAAATAATACATACTAGTACAAGGGATGCTGATAGCCTCTGATACTCGCGGGACGTGACGCTACACCGCTACTGATGAAGTCCCTCGGGGAGCTCCTCCTCCAGATCCGACTCAGATGACACTGAAGAAAAATATTGTGCGAGGGGTGAGCCACACGCTCAGTGAACGGCACAACCCATGCATCACAGACATTATTGACCACAACCAGATAATCCTTAACATCCACAACCACATAATCCTTAGCCACAATTAACAACAATTCTTCAAACTAGTGGGTCGCTAACGCCAACCCACTACACCCTCACCCTCACCCCTTCAACAGGAGTGACATAGGATATTGGGACTGACAACACCAATCCAGCAGGTCACTATCGCCAACCTACTACACCCTCACCCTCACCCCCTCAACAGGAGTGACATAGGATATTGGGACTGACTAGGCTGTTGGTCACCCTTGGTCCACCGATAGTCTCTCCTCCACTCCGTAGGCCGCTTGGTTTTCACCCACAACTTCGGCCCAGTCCGAAACCAAATCAGGAGGCGCCTACTGATGGGAACCCTTGGAAGGGACGACCTTTCTAACGCTGGGGCAGTCTCTATCGGATCCAACGAAGGGGACAGAACAGCCTATCCATCGCATATGATCCACTCGGATCCGCAGACAACACATCATAACAACACTACTGTTTTGAATTCCTCAGAACCCACCAAGGCGCATAACTACGATGCGGGGAACATATATAAGGTTATAACAAGGGTGGAATATCATTGAGGGAAAGAAACTCGGGAGGGCAGCGTGAGTCCCCGTTATAGGACACCCCGACAACCAAACAAGGAACACGGTGTACCCTAACCCAGGTCTCACCGCTGTCCTCGCAAGGCCTCTCCCCTATAATATTCACTATAACATGCAATTTATCATTTACTAGCATTTAATTTAATAAATAAACTAGTAGGGCACATTCATTGGTCGGGCTTCCTAATCATGGAAACAGGAGACATGGTGCATGGCTCATACCCATATCCTAAGGGTGCAAGTCCCTAACATGCAAAGTCTAGGGTAACATGCAAAGTCTAGGGTAACATGCATTCTACAATTAAATCATGCTCGCATGATATACATATTACACATGCCAATATCAATCCATGGTGCCCCAGGAGAGGTCGGTATACGCCCAAGTGCGTATAACACCTCTCTACTGGGTTGGATTGTCCCACTCACCGGAGATCGGGTCGTCGCGCGACCGTCCGTCAAGATCTGCAAGACAGGGTAACCAACTAGGTGAGAAACCACACAATTTATACATAGAAATGCACAGAAATACACAAAACTCGGATAAGCATGCATACGGGCTCGCACGCCTGCGAGCACGCGCGTACGCACGCGAGTCCGAGTGCCCCGACACCTACCCGAACCCTCGAGCAGCCATTCGCATGGCCCCCCGCATGCGCACGCACGAATGCGCACGCACGCACACACCCCGGCATCATCGGCGCACTGTCGCGCGCCTGCCCGCGCGCGCAGATGCGCACCCGCATTCACGCGCACGCTCGCGCGCACCCACGCGCACCGTGCGTCCAGCCCGCGCCCCTCGCGCAGCACCCCGCGCACTGCCCCAGCACGTCCCAGCATGCCCCAGCACGCCCCAGCACGCGCACGCACGCGCATGCACGCGCGCGCGCGCACTGGTTCCCTGCCCAGCGCCCAGGCGCACTGCCCAGGAGCACCCCCCCTGCACGACGCCCCGCAGCGGTGCCCAGCGCCCAGCGCCCCAGCGCCCGGCGCCCAGCACCCTCGGCCAGCACCCGGTACCCGCGACCCAGCGCCCAGCGCTCAGCGCCCAGCACCCGGGACCCTCACCCAGCGTCCACGCGCACGCCCGCGCAACACGCGCCCAGCGCGCCTGGCAGCACGCGCCCAGCGCGCCTGCCAGCCTGCCCGCGCTGCTGCCCGCGTTGCCTGCCTGCGCGCGTCGCCGAGTGGCCCGAGCACCGCTCGCCTGCACGCCCGGGGCACTGCCCGCCTGATGCCCGAGCGCCCCTGCCCTGCTCGCCTGCGCGCCCAGCCAGCCGCCCGCAGCACAGCCACTGCCCGCAGCCAGCCTGCACTGCACACCTCCCTCTGCACCCCCCGAGCGCACGCCCGCGCGCGCACCCGCGCGCACGCGCTCGCGCGCCCAGCAAACTGGTGCACCTGCTCCCAGCCTACCCGAGCTAACCCTGCCAGCCTGCCCAGCGCGCACGCCCAGCCCTGCTGGCCTCCAGCGCCAGCCGAGCGCCCGCACGCCCAGCCCTGCTGGCCCCCAGCACCGCCCGAGCGCACGCACGCGTGCACGCCCACGCGCGCCTGCGCCAGCCACTGCGCCTGCACCACCCTGCGCTGCTGCCCTGCCCGAGACAGCAGCCACCCAGCCCGAGCGCACGCCTGCCAGCCCGAGCTCCTCTACCACCCACCTCCGACCACCACCACAGCCTCCGACCGCCTCCCACAGCCCTCCGGCGGCCACCCACCGCCGCCAACCTCCTCCCAACCCCATTTCCACCCTCCTAGCATACATCTAAGCAAGAAAGAGAGGAAAAAGAGGCTTACCAAGGGGAGGAAAGGAAATCCGGTTGCTCTCCGCGCACCGAAACCTCTCCCAAAAGGTTTCCAACGCCCGGATCTACCTCCACCACCAAGATGGCTCAAAACAGGGACGAAGAGAGGGCGGACGGACGGCCAAAACTTGCCGGAATTGGGATTTGAAACCACCGGGGTGTAGATCGGGACCCGATCTACACTTCCTAGGTTTTAACTTTTAAGGTTTGAGGGGTCTAAGGGCCTCAAATGGAAGAAAAACGGAGGAGAGGAGAGAGAGGGCTCAAGGTAGGAGAAGATGAATAGTGCCAGGATATTTTAGCTCACCTCTTATATAGCGGGCGACTTAAAATACCCGGATACGCCCCGGAACTGTGAAATTTTGGAAACGTTACCGGAATTCAACGAAATTTTCGTGAGAGGCCTAAAATGGCACCAGGACACCAAATATGCAGTTAGATTTCCAATCGGAGTCCTCTAACTCAGGACGATAGCTAACAGTCCAAAAATTAGCGGTACCGATCGAAAACCGAAAAAAATGAAAAACTGCCAGAACGCTCCAACGGTTACCAGCAGGCTAAAAGTGACACATATATAACATTCTTCCCCCCTTAGGAAATTTTGTCCTCAAAATATGCAAAAACATCTAGGAGGGGAAAAGATGCGTCACACCTGGCATCCTTGAGCTCCTAAGTGTCCTCGACACCGGAACGGTGCTGCCATCGCACCTCGACCAACTGGACGGTCTTGGTGCAGAGCCTCCTCACGCGGCGGTCCATGATCTCAATCGACTGCTCCACGAATGACTGTCCGGCTCAGAGACAAGCGGCTCGAACGGGATGACGTGAGCAGGATCGCGGACACACCCTTACCCAACTGCGAACCCACCACTCCAAGACGGAGAGGTAAGAATTGGCGCTGAGGTGAGCCTCCGATAAAACTCCAGGAAGCTCTCCTCGCAAGACGGGGACCACTCGAACCGGACATCCTTCCGAGTAAGGCGGTTAAGAGGAACAGCTATCTTCGAGAGTCCCTCGTCAAGCTTCCTGCAATAACCCGCCAAACTTGGGAAGCTCCGAATCCTTGCGGGGTTCGACGGTCGACGCCAATTCGACATAGCAAGCGTCTTACCCGGGTCCACAGATATGCCTTTACCAGAAATCACTCAGCCCAAAAGGCCTTAACCACCAACCAAAACTCACACTTGATCCACCATCCACCCGATGCTTCCATGGTATCCCTTGCCTGGGAAAAGAAACCTCGGGAGGGCACCATGAAATCCCGATATAGGATACCCCGACAACCAAACAAGGAACACGAAGTACCCTAGCCCGGGTTTCAACGCTGACCTCACAAGGCCCCTTAATCCAGAAAGGAACACTAGAAGAAGACATCATTTTAAAGAACACTACTAACCGCACTTGATCATCTACATCTAGATAATCACCCACCGATATCCTTCAACATCCATCTCAAGACCGGACCCAACCTCGATGGGAACGGTCGAACAACAATTGGGTCACGAGGTGACGCGTCTTTGTCTCATCCACACCCTCACTCCCATCAGGAGACATATTGGGACTTTGGGAGAGACTTAGACTGCTCTCTACCCCTGGTCCACCGGTAGCCTCTCCCCGCTCCGTAGCTCGCCTGGTCCTCTGACCGGGAGCCTGTCTAACGCCGGGGCTGTACTACGCGGATCCAACGAAGGGGAGAGCGATTCCACGCTCGCGACACCATCCATTAATCCATTTCCGGGTTAGCCCCTACCTGACACACTCCCACGATCAGTACCCCTCCGACTGCATCGGCGGTACCTACGGATGAGAGCCTCCTGCCAGGACGGCTACAACCCGGCCTCTTTAACTCGAACAACCACACTCCTTACCCGCTCATCGAGATAATACACACATGCTTAACCGCAATCAACACACATATATTCATAGGGAGCTGGGAACAAAACATTACCTCGAACCATGACGCCCGAAACCTGCGCCTCCTCAGCCGAAAGCGCTGCAACCCTGCCTTGAGCAAACTGCGGCAGAGGAGCAGGAGCACGCCTCGCCGGCTGCCGCTGCTGAGGTAGCACTCGGGGTCGGCCAGCATCAGGGCAATTGTATCTGATATGCCCGATGCGCTGACAATGGAAACAGCGCCGCTTCTCCGGCTGCCTGGACTGGATGGGCACTGCCGCAATGGGTGCTGGATCCCACACTGGCACCGCATCTGCTGGAGGAGAGGCAGCCGCTGACTGCTCGAAGCGGGGCCTCTTCCTCTTGCGCTGCCCCTGGTCCCGACTCCCGGAAGGACCCTGATCTGCAGAAGGGGTCGGAACCCCTACGATGATCCCGAGGTCTCGCTCGACTGTCTTCGCCCGAGACACCAAGTTCGAGAACCTCGAGAAAGCCTGGGAGGAGACATGCACCCGAATGGCGCTGCAGAGACCAAGCTCGAAACGGCGGCACCGCGCCTCTTCGTCCATCACCAAAGCTGGAGCGAATCTTGATAGCCTCGTGAAGCGCGTGGAGTAGTCGGCGACAGACATAGAGCCCTGCGTCAACCGCACAAACTCCTGCACCACGATCTGCTGCGCCGAGAACGGGAAGTACTCCTCCAGGAAATACCTCCGGAATCCTGCCCAAGAAAGCTGCTCCACTCCCTCTGGAATGTCCACCACTCGGGTAGCCCACCAGTCGGCAGCGCTACCCTTCAGCATGAAGGTGGCCAGAGAGACTCGCTGGCGATCGGTGCAAAGCATGGTCGAGAAGATCACCTCCACCTCCATCAACCATCGCTCTGGGGCAAGGGGATCCGCCAACTGGCCATAGAACTCGGGAGGGTGGAGCTTCAAAAGGCTGCGAGGCTACTCTGCTGCACCCGCGCTGCAGCCTCTAGTCCCACCTCCCTCGCCAGGGGATCCTGAACCCTCGCCGCTGGAATCACCACGGGGACTGGGGGTACTTCGGGTACCACAGACGGATCTGCTACCAAGGGGACCTGTGGAACTGCATCACGGGCCGCCCTCAGCTCCCGGATCTCCCGCGCTAGCTCTACCAACACTCTGGTCTGCGCCTCCAGTGCCTTGATCCGAGTCTCCACCGAATCCGCTATCCGAGCGAACGCACGTTCCCGTGCGGGAGGCTCCTGCGCCGATCCTGGCCTCACAGCCGTGGACTCTCCAGTAGCATCCTCGCCTCCGGTAGGTCCGGAAACCTCCAAAGGTCGAGAGGGACCATGTCCGCGCCGTCCTCCACGAGGAGACATATCAGCAATCCTAAGAAAACCAGACACTAGGATCAGAATACTCATATCAAAATCCTAGGACTCATCTCTACGAAAGAAGACCATTGGCTCTGACAGGACCAGGCTCTGATACCACCAATTTGTCACGCCCCGGGCGTCCCCGAGACGCGGCAAGTGTATATAAAATATCAGAATCTACACAGGAGGTCAATAATATCATACACAAGCAGCCAGAATGACACACAGACAACAAAAGCAGGGCTGACATGATATATACACCAAATGCGGAAGCTAAAGACTGAATCTGTAATCAAAACACACTACAGACTCCATACATAATCACATGTCCTGTGAGAGCCAATATACATACAAAGACATCCAAATACAACACAAACGCGTGCCCAAGCACGGAAAATAATACATACAGGTACAAGGGATGCTGATAGCCTCTGATACTCGCGGGACGTGGCGCTACTCCGCTACTGATGAAGTCCCTCGGGGAGCTCCTCCTCCAGATCCGACTCAGATGACACTGAAGAAAAATATTGTGCGAGGGGTGAGCCACACGCTCAGTGAACGGCACAACCCATGCATCACAGACAATATTGACCACAACCAGATAATCTTAACATCCACAACCACATTACCAAGCCACAATTGATAACAAATCCTCAAACTAGTGGGTCGCTACCGCCAACCCACTACACCCTCACCCTCACCCTCAATGGGTGACCAAGGATATTGGGACTAATCAACACAAAACCAGCGGGTCGCTTCCGCCAACCCGCTACACCCTCACCCTCACCCTCAAGGGTGACATAGGATATTGGGACTGACAACACCAATCCAGCAGGTCGCTATCGCCAACCTACTACACCCTCACCCTCACCCTCAACAGGAGTGACATAGGATCTTGGGACTGACTAGGCTGTTGGTCACCCTTGGTCCACCGATAGTCTCTCCTCACTCCGTAGGTCGTTTGGCCACCCCCACGTTCAGCACAGTCTACCAAATCAGGAGGCGCCTACTAGTGGGAGCCCCTGCACGGGACAACCTGTCTAACGCTGGGTAGTCTCTACACGGATCCAACGAAGGGAACAGAACAGCCTATCCATCGCATATGATCCACTCGGATCCGCAGACACATCATAACAACACTAATGTTCTGAATTCCTCAGAACCCACCAGGGCGCATAACTAAGATGCGGGGAAACATGCATAAGGTTATAATAGGGTGGAATATCATTGGGGAAAGAAACTCGGGAGGGCAGCGTGAGTTCCCGTTATAGGACACCCCGACAACCAAACAAGGAACACGGTGTACCCTAACCCGGGTCTCACCGCTGTCCTCGCAAGGCCCCTCCCCTATAATATTCACTATAACATGCAATTTAACAATTACTAGCATTTAATTTAATAAATAAACTAGTAGGGCACATGCATCGGTCGGGCTTCCTAACATGGAAACAGGGGACATGCTGCATGGCTCATACACATATCCTAAGGGTGCAAGTCCCTAACATGCAAAGTCTAGGGTAACATGCATTCTACAATTAAATCATGCTCGCATGATATACATATTACACATGCCAATATTCATCCATGGTGCCCCAGGAGAGGTCGGTATACGCCCAAGTGCGTATAACACCTCTCTACTGGGTTGGATTGTCCCACTCACCGGAGATCGGGTCGTCGCGCGACCGTTCGTCAAGATCTGCAAGATAGGGTAATCAACTGGGTGAGAAACCACACAATTTATACATAGAAATGCACAGAAATACCCAAAACTCGAATAAGCATGCATACGGGCTTGCACGCATGCGAGCACGCGCGTACGCACTCGAGTTCGAGTACCCCGACACCTACCCGAACCCTCGAGCAGCCATTCGCATGGCCCCCCGCATGCGCACGCATGAATGCGCACGCACGCACACACCGCGGCATCATCGGCGCACTGCCGCGCGCTTGCCCACGCGCCCAGACGCGCACCCGCATGCACGCGCACGCTCGCGCGCGCCCACGCGCAGCGCGCGTCCAGCCCGCGCCCCTCGCGCAGCACCCCGCGCACTGCACCAGCACGCCCCAGCACGCGCACGCACGCGCATGCACGCGCGCGCGCGCACTGGTTCCCTGCCCAGCGCCCAGGCGCACTGCCCAGGCGCACTGGCCACGCGCGCGCACGCCCGCGTGCCCCCCCTGCACGACGCCCCGCAGCGGTGCCCAGCGCCCCAGCGCCCGGCACCCAGCACCCTCGGCTAGCACCCGGTACCCGCGACCCAGCGCCCAGCACCCGGGACCCTCACCCAGCGTCCACGCGCACTCCCGCGCAACACACGCCCAGCGCGCCTGCCAGCCTACCCGCGCTGCTGCCCGCGTTGCCTGCCTGCGCGCGTCGCCGAGTGGCCCGAGCACCGCTCGCCTGCACGCCCGGGGCACTGCCCGCCTGATGCCCGAGCGCCCCTGCCCTGCTCGCCTGCGCGCCCAGCCAGCCAGCCCGGCCTGCCAGCGCGCACAGCCACTGCCCGCAGCCAGCCTGCACCGCACACCTCCCTCTGCACCCCCCGAGCGCACGCCCGCGCGCGCACCCGCGCGCACGCGCTCGTGCGCCCAGCAAACTGGTGCACCTGCTCCCAGCCTACCCGAGCTAACCCTGCCAGCCTGCCCAGCGCGCACGCCCAGCCCTGCTGGCCTCCAGCGCCAGCCGAGCGCCCGCACGCCCAGCCCTGCTGGCCCCCAGCACCGCCCGAGCGCACGCACGCGTGCACGCCCGCGCGCACGCGCGCGCGCGCCTGCGCCAGCCACTGCGCCAGCACCACCCTGCGCTGCTGCCCTGCCCGAGACAGCAGCCACCCAGCCCGAGCCGCACGCCTGCCAGCCCGAGCTCCTCTACCACCCACCTCCGACCACCACCACAGCCTCCGACCGCCTCCCACAGCCCTCCGACGGCCACCCACCGCCGCCAACCTCCACCCAACCCCATTTCCACCCTCCTGGCATACATCTAGGCAAGAAAGAGAGGAAAATGAGGCCTACCAAGGGGAGGAAAAGAAATCCGGTTGCTCTCCGCGCAGCGAAACGTCTCCCAAAAGGTTTCCAACGCCCGGATCTACCTCCACCACCGAGATGGCTCAAATCAGGGACGAAGAGAGGGTGGACAGACGGCCAAAACTTGCCGGAATTGGGATTTGAAACCACCGGGGTGTAGATCGGGACCCGATCTACACTTCCTAGGTTTTAACTTTTAAGGTTTGAGGGGTCTAAGGGCCTCAAACGGAAGAAAAACGGAGGAGAGGAGAGAGAGGGCTCAAGATAGGGGATGATGAATAGTGCCAGGATATTTTCTCACCCACCTTATATAGCCCGGCGACTTAAAAACCCGGATACGCCCCGGAACTGTGAAATTTCGGGAACGTTACCGGAATTCAACGAAATTTTCGTGAGAGGCTTAAAATGGCACCAGGACACCAAATATGCAGTTAGATTTCCAATCGGAGTCCTCTAACTCAGGACGATAGCTAACAGTCCAAAAATTAGCGGTTCCGATCGAAAACCGAAAAAAACAAAAAACCGCCAGAACGCTCCAACGGTTACCAGCAGGTTAAAAGTGACACATATATAACAGGTGGAGACCAAGCGGCCTACGGAGTGGAGAAGAGACTACCGGCGGACCAAGTGTGATTAACAGCCTAGTCAGTCCCAATATCCTATGTCTCCTATTGAGGGGTGAGGGTGAGGGTGTGGTGGATCGGCGATGTAGCGACCCACTGGATTTGTGCATTTCGTGCCACTTAGTGGCTTTGATTTAATTGTGGTTAATATAAATTGTGATGCATGGATTGTGCTATTCACTGAGCGTGTGGCTCAGCCCTCGCATAATTTTTCTCCAGTTATCACCGAGTCGGATCTGAAGGAGGAGCTTCCCGAGCGACTTCATCAGTAGCGGAGTAGCGCCACGTCCCGCGAGTATTAGAGGCCATCAACATCCTTTCTTTGATTGTATGTATTATATTTCCGTGCTTGGGCACTGTTCGTATATTATTTGGATGTATGTGTGTATATTGGCTCTCACATGACAGTTGATTATGTATCGAGTCTGTAGTATGTTTTTGAATTACAGACTCAGTCTTTTAGCTTCCACTATTTGTGTATATATCATGTCAGCCTTGCTTTCGTCTGTGTTGTCATTATAGTTGTTGTTTATGGTATATTATTGACCTCCTGTATAGACTGTTGATATCATGTATACACTTGCCGCGTCCCGGGGACGGCCGCCCTGGGGCGTGACATATTGGCTCTCACAGGACAGTTGATTATGTATCGAGTCTGTAATATGTCTTTGAATTACAGACTCAGTCGTTTAAGCTTCCGCTATTTGTATATATTATGTCAGCTACACTTTTGTCTGTGTTGTCGTTTTGATGTTGTTTAGAGTATTTTATTGATCTCCTGTATAAACTGCTGATATTATATATATTTTGCCAAGCTTCGGGGACGGCCGCCCTGGGGCGTGACAGTTATGGAGTTGAATGAGGGGGTTATGGAGTTGAAGAGTGGGGGAGGTTATGGGTTAGAGAAGTGGTGGTTATCCACCATATTCACAACACTCCCCCTTGGATGACCACCACGCTAAGAAAATTGTCTCATTAAAACCTTGCTTGGAAAACCCAATGGAAAAAAACCAAAGCGAAGGAAAAAGAGTACAATGTAACTTAATCGTATAATAGTGTATGCGTTTGACACTGCCTCATTAAAACCTTGCCAGGAAAACCCAATGGGACAAAACCTAGGCGAAGAAAAAAGAGTACAGTTCACAAAATGTCATAAAAAATTACTCCCCCTCATAAGTACAAGATTTCAAGAATTTTGGTCGCAAACTCGTCGCATCCCGATTTCATACACCAGCTTCTTGAATGTTGATGTCGACAAAGCTTTAGTAAACAAATCTGCAAGATTGTCCTTTGATTGAATTTGTTGAATATCAATTTCATGTCTCTGTTGGAGCTCATGAGTGTAAAAGAATTTTGGAGAAATATGCTTCGTTCTATCACCCTTGATATATCCCCCATTGATTTGAGCAATGCATGCTGCATTGTCTTCATATATAGTTGTTGAAACATCTGTAATGAGAGATAGTCCGCCTGCGGTACGAATATGATGAACCAAAGACCTTATCCACATGCATTCCCGGCTTGCTTCATGGAGTGCAAGAATCTCAGAGTGGTTAGAAGACGTGGCGACCAAAGTCTGTTTCGTAGATCGCCAAGAGATTGCTGTGCCACTGCAAGTGAATACATAGCCTGTTTGTAAGCGAACCTTTAAGGATCTGAAAGATATTATGAATCTGCATAACCTTTTAGTTGTGCACCATTATTGAAATCCTTTGCATAGAATAGACCCATGTCTGATGTTCCACGAAGATAACAAAAAATGTGCTTCACACCATTCCAATGCCTTCGAGTTGGTGCAGAGCTAAATCTGGCCAATAAATTAATTGAAAATGCAATGTCAGGTCTAGTGCATTTTGTCACGCCCCAGGGCGGCCGTTCCCGGGACGCGGCAGGTGTATATATCATATCAGAGGCCTACACATGAGGTCAAACACATATACTCTAAACCACAGATAAAAATGACAACACAGATATCAAACAAGGCTGACATAATATATACACAAAATAGCGGAAGCTAAAACTGAGTCTGTAACCCAAAACATGTTACAGACTCGATACACAATCATACGTCCTGTGAGAGCCAATATACATGGAAACAACTGAATATATACAGACGCGTGCCAAGCACGGAAATAAAATACATACAGCCAAGAAAAGGGATGCTGATAGCCTCTGGCACTCGCGGACGTAGCGCTGCTCCGCTACTGAAGGAATCCCTCGAAAAGCTCCAACTGCTGGTCCGGCTCTAGCTCAGGCTCAGTGACCACTGGGGAAAAAACATATGCGAGGGGTGAGCGACACGCTCAGTGAACAGCACAACCCATGCATCACAGACAATATTTACCATAATTCCATTATTATCCAATCTCCAAGACATAACAACATAATCCAGTGGTTCGTACTTCGCCGAACCACAACACCCTCACCCTCACCCATCAATGGGTGACATAGGCTATTGGGACAGATAATCATCTATTCACAAATCCAGCAGGTCGCTCATCGCCAACCCACTACACCCTCACCCTCACCCTACCACGGGTGACATAGGATTTTGGGACTGACTAGGCTGTTGGTCACCCTTGGTCCACCGATAGTCTCTCCCTCCACTCCGTAGGCCGCTTGGTCTCCACCCACAACTTCAGCACAGTCCGTCACAAATATCGGGAGGCGCCTACTGATGTGGGTCCTCCGAAGGACGGCCTTTCTAACGCTGGGGGTAACCTCTACCGGATCCAACGCAGGGAACAGAACAGCCTATCCATACGCATATGATCCACTCGGATCCGCCGACAATACATTTCTACCACTCAAATGTCATGAACTCTTCAGAGTTCCTCCAGGGCGCATATCCAAGATGCGGGGAAATAAGTACAATCAAAAGCAATGTTGGAATATCATTGGGGGAAAGAAACTCGGGAGGGCGGCGTGAGTTCCCGATACAGGATACCCCGACAACCAAACAAGGAACACGGAGTACCCTAACACGGGTCCCACCGCTGTCCTCGCAAGGCCCCTCCCCTATAATATTCACTACTCATGCTAATAATTGTACCAAACATACAACATTACATATAATATTATTGGGACTAGAAACCTTGGGAGGGCAGCATGAGGTCCCGATACAGGACATCCCGACAACCAAACAAGGAACACGGAGTACCCTAACCCGGGTCTCACCGCTGTCCTCGCAAGGCTCCTCCCGATAATATTACCTAAGGCATGCGATTTAACATACACTAGCATTTAATTGAATAAATAAACTAGTAGGACGCATACACAGGTCGAGGTTTCCTAACATGAAACAGGAGGCATGGTGCATGGCTCATACACATATCCTAAGGGTGCAAGTCCCTAACATGCAAAGTCTAGGGTAGCATGCATTCTACAATTAAATCATGCAAGCATGGATTACATATTACTGCAGGTTAATATACATCCACGGTGCCCCAGGAGAGGTCGGTATACGCCCAAGTGCGTATAACGCCTCTCTACTGGGTTGGATTGTCCCACTCACCGTATCTGGGTCGTCGCGCGACCGTCCGTCTAGATCTGCAAGACAGACATTCAATATGGTGAGTTAAAAATCCATAAATACCACAAGGTACACAAGATCATACATAAACCCACAACTTAACACCCCACACTCGGGCAAACGTGCATACGACCCGCACGCACGCTAGCCCGAGTACTCCGGCAACCCCCCGCACGGCCGGCACCCACCCGCACGGCCACCCGACCGCCCGGGCGCACCGCCGCGCCTCAGCCCACGCACCCCGCACGCCTCGCGCCGCCCGCGAGCACCCCGCGCGCCCCCGCGCGCAGCGTCTCGCCTCGCGCGCACCCCGCGCGCACCTCCGCCACCTCGCCGCGCCTCGCGCGCACCACCACGGCCTCACCGCGCCCTCCGCGCACCGCCACGGCCTCGCCGCGCCCTCCGCGCGCACCCTGCACTCGGCCACCACCTCGCGCATGCACCTCCGCTGCCTCAGCCACCACCTCGCGCACGCACCTCCGCCCAGCACCTCGCGCACCAGCCCGCCCAGCACCAGCCGCCCAGCACCAGCTGCACGAACAGCCCCGCGCACAGCCGCCCGAGCAGCTCCCCGCACCAGACTCGCGCGCACTCGCGCGCACGCCGCGCGTACGCACGCCCGCGCACGCACGCGTGCATGCCCGCGCGCGCCCGGCCTGCGCGCTGCCTGGGTCGCTGCCGCTGCTGCCTACTGCCCGGAACAGACCAGCCCCTGCTCGAGCGCCACCACCGCCCCTCCCACGACCGCCGACCACCTCCGACCACCTCCGACCACCCTCCGACGACCCCCACTGCCGCCGACCACCTCCCAAACACAAACCCCCCCCTAGCAATCATCTAGACAAGAAAAAAGAGGGAAAGAAGCTTACCAAGGGGGAGGAAGAGGTGACCGGGTGCTCTCCGCGCACCGAAACCCTTCCCAACGGCCTTCTCACGCCCCGATCTACCTTGGCCTTCGAAACGGGCCAAATCAGAGGACAAAGAGGGGAGGTCGGGGAGGCTAGGATCGCCGGAAATGGGATTTGAAGACACCGGTGTGTAGATCGGGACCCGATCTACACTTCCCGTGCTTTAGGTTTCTTGGTTTGAGGGGTCTAGGGGGCTTGAAAGTGAGAAAAAGAGAGAGGGGAGAGAGAAAATCAAGTTGGTAGGGATGATGAATAGTACCTCGGGATTTTAGATCCCACGTATTTATAGTGGGCGACTTAAAAACCCGGATACGCCCCGGAACTGCGAAATTTTGAAAACGTTGCCAGAATTCGATGAAATTTTCGTGAGAGGTCTAAAATGGCACCAGGACACCAAATATGCAGTTAGATTTCCAATCGGAGTCCTCTAGCTCAGAACGATAGCTAACAGTCCAAAAATTAGCGGTTCCGATCGAAAACCTTAAAAAATTTTAAAACTGCCAGGACGCTCTAACGGTTACCTGCAGGCTAAAAATGACACTAGTATAACATAGTGCATTGGGCCAAATATAATAAGGTGCCAATGGCACTAAGATATGGTACTTCAGGACCAAGAAGATTTTCAATATCTTCTTTTGGATGAAAAGAGTCATTCTTTGGGTCAAGTAACCTTACTACCATTGGAGTACTTAATGGATGACATTTGTCCATATTAAAACGCTTCAAGATTTTTTCAACATATGTTGTTTGATGAACAAGTATCCCATTTGAACTTTGCTCAATTTGCAAGCCGAGACAATATCTTGTTTTTTCAAGATCTTTCATTTCAAACTCTTTTTTCAGATATTCGGAAGCCTTTTCGAGCTCTTCAGGAGTTCTAATTAGATTAATATCATCAACATATACTGCAATAATGGTAAATCCGAGTTCCGTTTTCTTAATAAATACACAGGGGCATATTGGATTATTGACATATCCTTCTTTTATTAAGTACTCACTAAGACGGTTATACCACATTCGTCCAGATTGCTTTAATCCATACAAGGATCGTCTTAGCTTGATTGAGTACATGTTTCATGGTTTTGCTTCAAGCAATTTTAGTCCTTCAGGAACTTTCATATAAATGTCGGTATCTAATTTTCCATATAAATATGTAGTAACCACATCCATTAGATGCATGTTAAGTCCTTCGGAGACTACAAGACTGATTAAATACCGAAATGTGATTATGTCCATCACAGGAGAATATGTCTCTTCAAAATCTATCTCAGGTCTCTGCAGGAAACCCTGTGCCACAAGACAAGCTTTGTATCTAACAATCTCGTTTCTTTCATTTCATTTTCTTGCAAACACCCATTTACATCCTATTGATTTAACACCTTCAGGGGTTAGAACTACTGGTCCAAATACTTTGTGTTTTGCAAGTGAATCCAATTCTGTTTGAATAGCAGCTTTCCATTGTGGCCAACAATTTTTTCGTCTACATTCATCCACTGAACGTGGTTGTAAATCATTATCTGAAATGATTTCTGTAGCTACTGCAAATGAGAATATATCATCAACAAGCACTTGCTTTCGATCCCATAATATTTGTGAATTTGCATAATTTATGGAAATTTCTTCATTTCCATGTACTTGTTCTTCATGCACGGGCGTCACTTCAGGAACATCAGTCTCTTCGGTGACTTGTGTCACTTCAGGGGCTTCTTCCTCTGTAGGAGTTATTATTGTGGGTCTTTCAAGTGTTTCATACTCTTCAAGAGAATTATTCTTCATTGTTTTTCTCCTTCGGGGAGCTGAATCTTTTGAGCCTATAGGTCTTCCACACTTCAGGCGTGTTTTTGTTGATTCATTAGCCGGCATATTAACAGTTTTTCCTATTGGAACATTAATTCGAGCTGGAGTATTAGCAGCTGGAATATGTGATTTCATCACTTTTGCTGCATCATTGAATGCATCTGGCAATTGATGCGCAATTCTTTGAAGATGGGTGATTCTTTGCACTTCAGTTTCACATTGATTAGTGTGAGAATCAAGATGAGACAAAGATGGAGTTTGCCATGTAAGTTCACGTCGTTCTTCTGGCGACGGATTTTCTCCCCCTAACGACGGGAATATTGTCTCATCAAAATGACAATCCGCAAATCGAGCGGTAAAAACATCAACTGTCAATGGTTCAAGATATCTTATAATAGAAGGAGAATCTGCTTTGTATGATAAATATGTCATCGATGATCATTTATTTGCGATTCCACATTTCTCTTATATGCATATAAAATATAGAGATCTTAATATTATTAGGTACCTTTTCCTCTTCAAGAGTTTGTGTAGTCACTTCTGGAACTCGTTTCTCTTCATGGACATTATACCCTTCTAGAGTTTTTAAAGAAAGTGGATCTATTGTTCATAATCTCTTCTGGAACATTATGTATAACTTCTTCTGGAGCATTATTAGAGCAGGATTTTACATTTGATCGCCGCTTCTAGGGAGCTGAATTTTTTTTTTTGAACCTATAGGTCTATCACGCATCTGGCGTGCATTAGGAATTTGATTTTCACGTTGAGCGGTACGTGAGTCTAGATAAGACAGAGTGGATGTATTCTACGATAATTCTCGTTGTTCTTGAAGAACAGATCGTACTTTAGGTACGTTCTTCCCTCGCCCTAATGGTGGGAATATTGTCTGATCCTGCAGGGACACAAGACTTTGTAATATCAAAATAAATCACTCATAAGTAAATAAACCTTGAATTTAAGATGTAAAAATAAACTTGTTACAACATATAAATTTAGTATCATTTATACATAGATTTACCTCAACTCCTTGTAAACAACAAATAGGGCTTCAAATAGGGCTAGAAGAAATAAGAAAGAAATGTGTACAAAAGTCACCATATAAATATTGTTTTGGTGTGATCAATACTTTTAATAATAATATATAATATATATACAAAGAACAGATTTATCATTGTGGAAAATATTATTCCACAACAGATAAACTATATACAAACAATAATATAAAACAAATGCATATATAAATTAAATAATCGGTGCATCTTGCATTATACTTGTGTTGCTAACCGACTTGGTTAAAAGTTTGCAACAACATATTTGAATAATATCTTCAAGATGAAGTCTTTAAATTAAATCTAATATATGTACTCAGAAGATAAATAAATTGACATCAATAAAAAACATGTAACTGATGTTCTTGAGCTGCATCAATTTATTTATTAATCAATAGACTTGTATAATGGGATATTCACAATGACTATGATGGTGTAAATATCAAATATATACAAATACAATGAAATGATTACATCATACTCATCAGATAAGAGAACAAGGAGAAAAATAGTGATGAGATAAGATCAAAATGAAAAATAGTTAGCATGCATGAGTGACACCTGTAAAAGCTCACGGTTTGACAAAGAAATCAACATATACCATATGAGACACATATATAATACCGTTTATGTTGAACCAGTCCCTGCACACATCACCAAAAAAATACAAACCATTGAGTCGAATCATTCTCTCCGATTTTGTGTGGGCTTGAAAACCAAAAGCTTATTCGTGCTGATAACGTGTTGTAAACTAAATAGAATAATTGAACATTCTTATAAACAAAGCATACAAGTATATAGAGAAGAAAAGTGGAGAGAGATTCTTATTCACTATTTGTTGGTTGGTCATAGAATACAAGGCAATACCCTTCTATTTATAGGGTACCAAAGGTTGAGAGTTACAAGCTAAAGAGGTGAAGGGGTAGTTAGTGGGGTGATTAAGATAGGAGGGTTATGGAGTTGAATGAGGGGGTTATGGAGTTGAAGAGTGGGGGAGGTTATGGGTTAGAGAAGTGGTGGTTATCCACCATATTCACAACAGTTTATACCTATTTCAGGAATAGATAATTTTATGAACGGAATAAGTGATTTTTGTTTAGTTGTGCTTTCAACTATTCTCATTAGAAAACGTAATGATAAAAATTGGAGTGTTTAGTTAAGGAAGAATAAGATGTAAATAAAGTGTGAAGTGTGGTTGATGGTTTGTAATTTTTTTATTGACATATTTACCCTCCAAATATTGTTTTTGATTGGCATTTGTAAGAACCCTATTTTTTTATTAAAAAAAAAGATACGCACATTCTTGGCTGTCTATTGCATGGATGGACATTGTGAAATATGAAGCAACTTTTTTTTATAATATATACTATTGCATGTACGGCATTTTTAAATATTGGGCCCCAGTTTTTGGGGATATTAATCAAGATGGCTATCAAATAAATAATAGCATGTGATGAATTTATGGTAGATCAGGAGACTCAATGCACTACATAAAACTGTCACGAATGAATCAGCAGTCCAATAAAGAATCTATTAAGCTGAACATATGCATAAACACAGCAAATTAACTAGTGAAATTTAATTGACTAGAGTTTAAGTTAGTAGTAGGGTAGAGGTTTACAAAATATGTATTTGGTTTTGCTCACATATTTCACATATCTGAGTGAGGTATTTTTCCCCTTCAGTCAATTTTATCGGTCAGAGTCTCCTTCTCAAATCCGGACCCAGTGAAATGTAGATCTTGCACTTCAAGAAACGAATCAGGGGGACACCGATGTGGTGCCACCCAAAGAGACTCTGAAGAGATGTATTAGTAAGGGAATTCAAAGGTGTATCTCACTAGTTATGTGGCTTGATAAAAAGTTAACTCATACCTTGGTCTGGTGTTGACCTTCCCTTTTATATGTGTTATGGGCTAGATAGCCGTTGTCATTGGCCTCATAGCCATTGTAACAATTTTTCCTTAATGGCTACTTAGTGGGCGAATTTTGTGGTAATTGCACTGCGTTATTGTAGCTGAACGTGTCCTTAATTACCCAAATGTTATGAGTAATGGACCTTAATTACCCACCTGGAAGTTATAGGCGTTATGGTATTTGACCGTTTTCGAGGTCCTCCTCATGGTCTTGGTCTGGTCAGTACATGGAGTCCTGCTCGGTGTGTACATGGTCATTCGTCCGCGAGGTGTGAGAATGTCTGACCAGACCTGGTTCAATCTGGTCGAGTTCCACTTGCTCAGGATGTCATTTGCCCGTGAGGTATAAAACTGTCTGACCAGACCTGATTTAATCTGGTCGTGTTCTCACCTGCTCAAGATGGCATTCGCCCATGAGGTGTATGTCACGCCCCAGGGCAGTTGTCCCCGAGACGTAGCAATAATAAAATATCAGCTATCAATACTGAGGTCAATAAAGACTCCAACAACAACACACAAGGTGGCAAAGCAAGGATAATGATAACTGACTAAAAGCGGAAGCATAATATATAAACAATGTCTGTAAACCAAAAACATTATTACAGACTCGAATACACAATCACTGCCCTGTGAGAGCCAAGTCTAGACCAAAGAAAATACAACCTGTGCCACATACACGATTTACAATACATACAATGACTCTAGGACTGCTGACAGCCTCGCACTCGCCACCCGCCGGAAGAACGCTCCACGCCCATAAGACCACGCCACAGGAAAGCTCCAGCTCCACGCCCAACACTGCCCCTGAAAAGAAACAGTATGCGAGGGGTGAGCTACAAGCTCAGTGAGTGGCTGGAAACCAATCACCATACAACAGTTCAATACATAACAATTCCCTTTCAAGGTAAACATGGGTGGAAACCCATGGATAACAGGGTCATGCGACGGCGCGACCAACCTCACCCTCACCCCGGAGGGAGACTCTTGGGACTTTTGGGGAGAGACCATACCGTTGGTCGAGGAGACCCAGGATTACTGGTCCACACAACATTACTAGATCACCAACCTCACCCTCACCCTCACTCCCGGAGGGAGACTCTTGGGACTTTTGGGGAGAGACCATACCGTTGGTCGAGGAGACCTAGGATTACTAGTCTACGCAACACTACTGGATCATCCACATCGAGATAACTGCCCAACGATGTCTTTGAACATCGATACGAGACCGGACCCAACAACTATGGGAACGGACGAACAACGAATGGGTCACGAGGTGACGTGTCTTCACCTCATCCTCACCCTCACTCCCGGAGGGAGACTCTTGGGACTTTTGGAAGAGACTTAGACTGCTCTACACCCTTGGTCCACCGGTAGCCCTTTCCCCGAGTAGTCACTACCTGGTATACTCCCACGATCAGTACGCTTCCAAACGCCTCAGTGGTACCTACGGATGGGAGCCCTCTGTCAGGACAGCTTTTCCAACATCGGGAAGTTCCTACATCGGATCCAACGAAGGGGAGAACGATTCCACGCTCGCAATATCATTCGTTAACCCTCTCCCGGGTAGCCTCTACCTGGTACACTCCCACGATCAGTACACTCCCGAACGCATCGGTGGTACCTACGGATGGGAGCCCTCTGTCAGGACAGCTACAACCCGGCCCTCTTCAACACGGACGACATTGGGAGTAAACATTCCATGTTCGCAAAGCGAACCCAATGGAAAAATAACTACTCTCGATAATCACTTATCGAGATATCGAATACTACTGTACTCCCACACCGTTGCGTCGCTCGGACACAGGGGGGTGTCACGCCCCAACTACCGGCTTAACAATCCGATAAGATAATGAATTCTCCTGAATTCCACACAAGTGCATCGCTCGGATGCACGGGGCGATTACCTCGCTAGCGCTCTAACTAATAAGGTACAACCCGACAGCGGGTCATACCCACACCTATCTCAGATAGGCCTAATCAGTTTTAACATGCGCATATATTTTATAGGAGAATTTAATCTTAGTTATGTGCATGAACCGTATGCACGATAACATATCAATTAATCGTAGGGATACTCCCTAATCATAGATTTACATCATAATAAATCATACAACATGCATACATGGTCATTAGTCACATAAACATACAAAATATACTCTAACATCCGTTGGATATCGCCAACTTAAAAGAAAGGGGCAAGCGCGATCTCGCGCACTAACAGGTGCGCGATCTCGCGCACTAACAGGTGCATGCCAATATTCCAAACGAACCTGAGTCGAGTAGGAAATCGCATCTACTTACTCAGTTCGTTCAGAGGGAGAGGGCGGGGGAGATCATCATCTCATGAAGCTGGTCATAGCTTTGCCCCATTAGCATGGGCGCAACAACTACACCACGCCCTCGAGTCTTATCGCAAGGGAATATTAGGCAGGTGCCCGTTATTAACCCAGACTTATTCATGTTCGATATTCCAATTAATATGGTGGGAATAGTATTACAATACTACCTAAGGCATGCCATATTCTATACATCCATACACATTTCAAAAATACATGCCCATACTAGAGGGGCTCATGCAACACAATCATTCATACATGAATACAATACATGTATATAAGCCTAGCATGCAAGATATCTACATATTATAGCATAAACATGGCCATACTACTTATCTACACAAGTAGTATAGCTAGGGGGCCCCATCGATGCGCGACGCGCGTCTACGCGCATCGAGCGCATCCCGAGAGGGGGGGGATTGGATCGAACCACTCACCGATACCCGGATCGCCGCACGTCCGGTCTACGAGATCTGCAAAACACAACCAATGATCCATAATTAAATTATGGAACCTCCTATCACACATATAAGCTTACTTCATGAAAACCCTAACCCCTGATACTTCCATATTGTCACCCAAGACACATGCAACCAACTCCTTGACACTCAACCAAGCAAAACTGCTAAACCTGCTGCAACCAGCCCTACTAATTGGTCTTCACAGCACCCAATACACTTCCCAAAATTATGAAATAAATCATGAACATTCTATGATATGCTGGGATCATAATCCATGAAGACATTAGAACCTAATTTTGCCTCTACAAGCCTGAAACAAATCATTTCCCGAAGCAGGTCAATTCCTACGCGAATCTGGACAGGTCATGCAAAACTGGTTCTAACTTACACCACAGATATCATAATGACCCCAAATTTCATATATAACATCTAGACACATAGCTGATCAAATCATAAGAAGACATAATCCTAAAAATATGCCTCTAAATACTAGATTCACTGAGATCTTTAAAAGACAGTGTGCTGCCTTACCAAAACAGGGGAAGGGAAATGGGGAGATGCGGGATTCTCGACACACCCACGACCACCTCAACCACCACCACCACTACCACCACCTCATCAGCCACTCCACCAGCCTTCCTTGGCTGAAAACAGGGGGGGGAAGGCATGAGAAGGAGCTAATGAGAAGAGAAACAACAACAACAACTACAACAACATTAACACACACACTCACCCTTTTTCACTCTCTCTACTTGATCCACCTTCTTCATGTTCCTTCTTCACCATCTTCTTTTCCAACACAAAGGGAAGCAAAAGAGGGGAAAGGAAGAGAAGTGGTCGGATGGGTTGGGAGGGAAGAGAGAGAGAGAGGTTTTCACTTAAGGGGGGGCATTTATCATGAATAAAGGGGGTTGGTGGGGTGGGTTTGACAAGTCAACCTAACCAAGCTAGAGGACAAAACCAATTGACTTGGTCAATGGTCATCCTTGACTTGGTCAAAGTCTCCTTTGACTTGGTCAAAGTCACCCCTTTGATAATCCAGTATCGACCAAAACTCGAATACGATTCGGAACTGCATATTTCCAGAAACGTAACCAGAACTCGGTGAAATTTTTATGGGTAGTACTAAACGGTACCAGGACCCATAATATGCAGTCAGATTTCCAATCAGAGTACTCTAACTCCCGCAAGTGGCTAAAAGCCAAAATTTTAGCAGCTCCGATCGAAAAATTAAAAAGGCCCTGAATGACCCAGAAGTGACCAAGCCTTAACCGAAATGGTTCCAAATGACACAGGCATAACAGTGTAAGACCGTCCATCTAGACCAGGCTTATTTCAATGAGATGCCATTGTTTCATGTGACATTAAAGATAAAATCCACGTGGGTTTTTCCATTACAAATGAACCCACTAATAAATTATTAAAGAAAAAAAAAGATTTTAGGACCTTATCTTTAGGGAAAAAAATTTGGGTGGTCTAATGCCAAACCTACATATAGAGGATCTCACACAAGAAAAAATTTCGTTGCAACGAGCTCTTGAGGCATCCCGTGCATTAGCAGATTCATTGGTTGTAGAAAATTCATCTCTTACAGAAATCTTCAACCAACAGGTGTGTTCTTCAGCCAAACTAGCTTGTTTGTCGATGGATTGAAGATGGTTTAGGTTCTTCTCGTCTGATGTATTTGGTTTAGTGATTGTTTTTATTAGATTTGGTCAGTTGGTGAAGAGCAACCCAAGTTTTTCTACTTGGTTTTTTTTCTGTTCGTAGAATCTGAAATTTTGTTTTTCTTTGAGGCTTTGGATTTAGAGGGAAGCTTGCTTTGATGATCACTTTATTATTCAAGGGGTTTCTTTGACATGAATCTTTAATATAGAGTTATTTTTGCAATAGGACTTGAATTAGTAATACAAAACTTTATATTATTGTAATATTTTCAGGATATAGAGATCTATATGTTGCTATGTTGATCAATTATTTCGAATGTTTTGCCCCTTGGGGAGGTTTAGTTTGTTCAAAAATTTCTTTGGTGTTTAATAAATTCTGTGAGGTGTTTTTTTTTAATGATATGCATTTTTTTAATGTACACAATTAGTTTTAATTAAAAACTTGGATGGTTTTATTATTATTATCACAATTAGATATTTATTTAATTCAGCTTATATACTTTTAGCTAAAAAAAGAAGAATTGATTCTGAAAAATAAGATCTTTTTTTGCAAAATATTTCGCAGGGAGAGGTCTTTTTGCTTTTTTTTTATTCACTTTATATACTTTTAGCTGCGATAACTCTTTTTCGTAGCGAAAAGGGGTCTTTTGCAACGAACAATATTTCACCGCTAAAGGTATCCTTTTGCTACTAACACGTTTGCGTAGCTAAAAGTATCCTTTGGCAACGGATTTAATTCGTAGCAAAAGGGGAGTTTCAGCTGCGAAATAGTGTTCATAGCAAAAGGCTGTTCTTTTTTGCTACGTAATCATTTTGTAGCAAATACCCTCTTTTCTTACTAAATCGATTTTAGCAAATAAATTTTGCTACGATATATTATGCGCAACAAAAGGAACTCTTTTGTTACAAAATAAAAATTTCGTAGCAAAATGTATTCCATATGAGGTTATTGCTACGAAATATAGCGCAGCTAATGGTCGAATTTCTTGTAGTCCTTAACAGATTAGGATCTCAACTGATTATTCTTATCTAAACTAAAAATAACAACTACATACTTATCTAATCCTAACTAATATTCAAATTCGAATTCAAATCATTATTTGAAATTCAAATCTAAATATAGTAAAATCCTAAAAAATTAAAAATTATTAAAATTATAAATCAATCATCATCATCCATTTGGTGGTCTTCAATGTCAATCGAACGGTCCATGATCAGGCTATATCATTCCCTCCCTCTTGAGAAAAACTAGTCCTCGAGTTTGGTTGAAGGAGTTGATGATGTAGTCCAAGCATTTGATGACGTGATTCATTGACTTTTATGCAAAGTAGGGTCCACCTTGAGTGCTCATGGCGAACGCTCCTTGTACGTGTCATGCCCCAGGGCGGCCGTCCTCGAGACGTGGCAATAATAAATATCAGCTATCAATACCTGAGGTCAATAAGGACACCAACAACAATACACAAGGCGGCAAAGCAAGATAATGATAACTGACTGAAAAGCGGAAGCATAATATATAACAATGTCTGTAAATCAAAAACATTATTACAGACCCGAATACACAATCAATGTCTTGTGAAAGCCAAGTCTAGACCAAAGAAAATACAACCTGTGCCACATGCACGATTTACAAGGCATAAATGACTCTAGGAATGCTGACAGCCTCGCACACGCCACCCGCCGGCAGAACGCTCCACGCCCATAAGACCACGCACAGGAAAGCTCCAGCTCCACGCCCAACACTGCCCCTGAAAAGAAACAGTATGCGAGGGGTGAGCTACAAGCTCAGTGAGTGGCTGGAAATCAATCACCATTCTACAGTTCAATACATAATCAATTTTCTTTCAAGGAAAACATGGGTGGAAACCCATGGATAACTGGGTCACGCGGCGGCGCGACCAACCTCACCCCCACCCTCACTCCCGGAGGAAGTCACTTAGGACTTATGGGGAGAGACCATACCGTCGATCGAAGAGACCCGGATTTACTGGTCTAGAGACCATACCGTCGGTCGAAGAGACCTGGATTTACTGGTCTACTCAACACTACTGGATCATCTACATCTAGATAATCGCCCAACGATGTCCTTGAACATCGATTCAAGACCGGACCCAACAACTATGGGAACGGTCGAACAACGAATGGGTCACGCGGCGATTATCTTCACCTCATCCTTACCCTCACTCCTGGAGGGAGACTCTTGGGACTTATGGAAGAGAGAACGATTCCCACGCCCGTAACATCATTTGTTAACCCTTTCCCGGGTAGTATCTACAACCTGATCTCCTCAACTCACCGCTCTACACCCTTGGTCCACCAGTAGCCCTTTCCCACCCTCGTGGCCTCCACCTAGTCCACTCCCACCATCCGTACTGTCCAACACATCGGAGGTACCTACGGACGGGAACCCTCTGTCAGGTACAGCCAACGCCGGGGAGTTCCTACATCGGATCCAACAAAGGGGAGAACGATCCCATGTTCGCAAAGCGAAACCCAAAGGAAAACAACCACTCTCGATACTCGCTTATCGAGATATCACACACATGCATAACAACAACCAACACACTCATATTAACCTTAAAGTAGTCATAATCCCTAAACGGGAGTAACTACACGAGTTAGTGGGTCGTAACATCACCGACCCACCCCACCCTCACCCTCACCCTTTAGGGGGTGACATGGGCCTTTTGGGACTGACTAGACTGCTATTCACCCTTGGTCCATCGGGAGCACGTCCCCGCTCCGTAGCTTACCTGGTATACTCCCATGATCAGCACTGTCCGACACATCGGAGGTACCTACAGATGGGAGCCCTCTGTCAGGATAGCCTGTCTAACGTCGGGGAGTCCCTACACGGATCCGACGAAGGGAAGAGAACAACCTACTCACACGCATGCGATCCTCTTGGATCCGTCGACAACGCTTCCTAACATTTCTAATGTCATGAATTCTCAAGAATTCCTCCAGGGCGCATAACTAAGATGCGGGGAAACATATATTATAACAACAAGGTTATAATATTCTCTAAGGCATGCTTACAACAATATAATCACATAATCCCATCTTGATTTAAATAAATTAAACTAAATGGGAACATGCATAGTCCGGGGTTTTCCAATTAAAGGACAAGGTGACTAAACATGCATAGGCCACTATACATGATATAAGGGTGCATATCCCTAGCATACAAAGTCTAAGGTGGCATGGATATATCATATTTATCATGCATGCATGGTATCTACATATTTTAGCTAGGGGCCCCATCGATGCGCGACGCGCGTCTATGCGGGTCGAGCGCATCCCTAGAGAGGGGGGGGGGGATTGGAATCAAACCACTCACCTTACGATCCGGGACCTCGCGCATCCCATCCGACGAGATCTGCAAGGTAGGGGCATCCAACTGGTGAGAAACAACACAATTTACGCATAGAAATCAGTAGAATTACCCCATACTCGGACAAGCATGCATACGGGCTCGCACGCATGCGAGCACGCACGTACGCACGCGAGTTCGAGTGCCCCGACACCTACCCGAACCCTCGGGCAGCCACACGCATGGCCCCCCGCACGTGCACGCACGAATGCGCACGCACGCACGCACCCCAGCACCATCGGCGCACTGCCGCGCGCCTGCCCGCGGGCCCAGACGTGCTACCGCGTGCGTGCGCACGCTCGCGCGCGCCCTCGCACAGCACCCCGTGCACGCCCCAGCACACGCACACATGCGCGCGCGTGCACTGGTCCCCAGCCCCACGCCCAGGCGCATGCCCAGGCGCACTGCCCCGCGCGCGCACGCTCGCGCTCCCACGCGCACTCCCACGCGCACCCCCGCTCGCGCCAGCACCCGCGCGCACTCGCACGCACACGCCCGCGCGCGTCTGCGCGCCCGCCTGCGCGCGCGCTTGCGCACACACGCACGCAGACTGCCCCCAACGCGCGCCCACCTTGCCCTAACCCCTTTTTAACCCTCCCCAACCCCTCACACACACCCTAACCCCTATGCATAGCATGCAAGACTTCCCCAACAGCCCCTTAAGCCATAAAAATCAAGAAAAGAAGGGGAGGAGCTCACCTTGGAGGGGGGACGAAAGGGGGAGGTTCGGGGGCCCTCGACGCACCCGCGACCACCTCAACCACCACCACCACCTCAGCCCTCCAATGGCTGCAAATCATGGGGGGGGGGGGAGAACAAGATATGAGAGCTTGAGAGGGGAGGATCAACAACACCACACATGCACAACCTTCTCTTCTTCCTTCACCTCCTCCTTCTCTTTGAGACATTTAAACAAACACTTGGGGGGGAAGGGTTTGAAAGAGAGAAGGAGAACCAAGAAGTTGTAGGCGTGGAAGTGAGAGGGAGAGAGAGAGAGATATATATATATATTTGTTGCACACAAATATCTAAAAGGGGAGTGGAAATGACCTAGTCGCCCTTTGACTAGAAATTCTACGCATGCTTCACTGGAACAGCCATAACTTCCTCAATATAGCTCCGAATTGTACAATTCCAAGTCCGTTGGAAAGCCAAGAAGATTATCTACAACTTTCATGTTTATGACAAGATCAAATAATCTCTCCAGCTATTCCGAAATTAGAGCTAAACATAGAGCAGGGCTGCTGCCAGAATTTTCATCCCCGGGGTATACTTGGAAAAATACCCATAACTTTTACTACAAGAATCCAGTTGATCTAATTCCACTTCTGTACGAAAGCCAACTCAAAACTGGACATCTCATAATAAAATCATATTTAAACCTCTTCATCTTGGATTTTAACAGAATCAAATCCAAATACCAAATCAGGAATACATAACTTCTAGGGGAAAAAAAATTATGTACCCAAATTTTCAAACAAAGCACTCCAAATGACACAGGCACAACAGTACGATTTTGATGTAGATAATCGAGAAGCTATAACGATAATTTCTGAAAAGAATGGATCCTCAAAATGATGGTCGCACGAGTAAATTGAACAGGATCAAATCTTTGAGCGGAGTTCTTGGGCTCAGACTCTTCCATCTCTTCATTGAAGAACTATAGAATGTATGTTTCCTCGATTTCTTCATCAAAGATTGGTGGAAGATTCACCTCTTCAATCTCCTCATCGAAGATAGGTGAAAGGTTCACCACTTTAATCTTTTCATCGAAGATAGGTGGAAGGTCCGCATCTTCAATGTCTTCATCGAAGATAGGTGGAAGGTTTGCATCTTCAAATTTTTTATCGAAGATAGGTGAAAGATTTGCCTCTTCAAATGAGTTGTTGAAAGCACTATCAATAGGCTCCTCCATAATTTGTGTAGTTGTTGATCGTTCTTGATGTCGGATAAGCGCAATTATCTTTTTTATTTGATTGGTCAACGCATCAAGTCCCACATCCATTCGATGAAGTAATTGTTGTTCTATGTCATGGATGTACTACTTTCCAATGGGAACCTTGTGTGGAACCAGACGTCAGCTTGATGACATTTTTTTTCTCTCTTTCTTTCTTTTTTTCTTTTCCTTTTTTTTTTGTTGGACTGGAATGAAAAATTAATATGTGGGATTGGGTGTTTGGGATGAAAACTTGGGTGTGAGGGGGTTAAATAAAAAGTTTCTCTTTTTTTTTAAATATACGGGTGTAGGGACATGGTGTATTGAATGGCTGATGGATTATATATATATATATATGAGTGGTGATACCCAGGCTCCAAAATATAAGCCCCACTAACAAGCCCCATGAGGTGTCATCACCTTATTGATTGTTATTAGTTGACTTGTTGACTTTTTAAAAATGGTAAAATGGCAAAATACAAATATGTCCTTCATTAAAAATCTCTCTCATTAACCCAAATCCCCCCATTTTTTCTATTCGGTTATTACCTTTCTATGTGAATCTTGAAATCCATTTAACCATTTCAAATTTTGAATTTTAAAATCCTTACCTAAATTACAATTGAACCTAAATTACACAAAAAAAGTTGGATATTATTGTATTCAAATTTAAATAAAAAAACACATATGGTTACTATATGAATTAGTTACATCAAATACCTTTATTAAATATTTACATCTCTCACAATGATTTGTTACATTTACATCAGAACTGTTACATTTACATAAATATAACAAACAATTTCATTTTCCTACCTAAATATTTTACATTCTATGCAATGTTTAAACAATTTAGAAACAGATTATATTTTCAATAGTCAGTTACATTTTATAGAAAATGTCAAACACTTTTTTTTATTGTGTGATAGATTTAACAAACATATGTATTTGACTGTTACAGTAATAAATGTAACAAATATAAATTACTATTTACATTGAAACAAATGCAATACACGAATGAATGTTACATTCATAAATGTAACAA
This sequence comes from Acorus gramineus, assembly GCA_030737835.1. Lineage (NCBI taxonomy): Eukaryota > Viridiplantae > Streptophyta > Magnoliopsida > Acorales > Acoraceae > Acorus > Acorus gramineus. The sequence goes on along the minus strand of CM060856.1, from coordinate 2,721,434 downwards.
ATATAAATTAATACATGCATGCGGTTGACTGTTACATTTACGAATGTAACAAAAATAATACAGATTTAAAAAATTACATTGTCAACAATGTAGCAGTAACATCAAACAAACTACTCATATTATAAATGTAACGGTACATTTAGATATTGAAACAAAAACAAATCAAAATGTGATAAATGATATTCAATACATGAAAAAAAATTGTGTTTAAATATTTAAAACAAAAAGCAAAACACAATTTTTTTATGAATCTAATAATGTCAAACCTGATCCGAGAGACATTGATGTGAGATCCAAATCGAAAAAAAAAAAAACAATTTCGTGCCTTCTCCTCAAAAATAGAATTTCCGATTTGCTCCCATGTATTCTTCATAAACAAAATCAATTCCGTAATGCAAAACCTCCTCATTTCGCATACAAGACAGATTTTAAATTATTTCAACATCAATGATTTCTTCAGTCCCTCTCAAATATTGTTGCAAGATTTTAAGAATCCATTAATGGTGAATAAATAAAGAATTTTCAGAATTAAATGATACTCCACAATCATAGGGATACATGTTAAGGTAGTTATCAAGTAAAGGGTATAATAGACAATGTATACTTGCCACATCATGGGGCTTGTGATGGGGCTGAAAAATTGGGGCCTAGGAATCATTATATATATATATATATATATATATATATATATATATATATATATATATGGGATGGGATATAGATTACCTCGACAAATCGACAAAGCTCTGATACCAACTGATGCAGTGTGGTATTCATGCTCTTCAACTAATTCGATCAAAGACACGAATTCGCGGGCTCCAGCGATGCTGTTGATTCTTCAACCAGAATACCAGGGACGTTGGGCTTCAAAGATCTGTTGATTTTTTATGAAATGCCAGATAATTTAAAATTCTATGTATTTGATAATCCTCCTAGGATAACAAAACACAGTAGAGAAGTTAAACAAATTCTAATAGTCAATAATCTGAATAATAAAATGGTTTACATGCTTATTTATAGAAGAGAATCCTTAACAGATTAAGATTTCAACTGATTATTCCCATCTAAACTAAAAATAACAACTACATTGTTATATATGTGTCACTTTTAACCTTCTGGTCACCGTTGGGACATTCTGGCAGTTTTACTTTTTTTTTTTGTTTTTCGATCGGAACCGCTAAAATCTTGGACTGTTAGCTATCATCCTGAGTTTGAGGACTCCGATTGAAAATCTAACTGCATATTATGTGTCATGGTGACATTCCAAGCCACTCACGAAAGTTTCATCGAATTCCGGTAACGTTTCAGAATTTCACAGTTCTAGGGCGTATCCGGGTTTTGACCGAGCGAGAAGTCATTGGGAAAGTTAACTTGGTCAAAGTGGGCCCATGACTTGGTCAACCCCTTTTGTTTTTTTGTGTGGTTGGGTTGACCCAAGTCAAATCTCACTTAATCCCCTCTAAGCTAGCTTAAACCCTAATTAACCTAGCTTAACCTAATCTAAGTGGGGATTAACCTATAAGTGAGCTAAATATCTTCTCTCCTCCACTATTCATCATCTTCCCCAAATTGATTTCTCTCTCCCCCTCTCTCTTTTTCTTGGTTTTGACCTAGCTAGAGGGGTTAAAATCAAAAGCACAAAGAAGAGAAAGGTTAGATCTCATCCCGATCTATCCACCGGTGGTCTCGGATTCGAGTTCTGACGAGTTTGACCCCCTCTAACGCCCTCTTTTCTCCCCTGTTTTCAGCTGGTTTGAGGGCTGGGAGAGATCGTGGTGGTGGTGGTCCTTGAAGAGGTGTTTCGGTGCGCGGAGAGCAACCGAACTCCCCTTCCCCTCCTTTCCTCTCCTAGGGTAAGCCTTCTTTCCTTCCTTTCTTGTTTAGATGCTTGTTAGGAGGATGTTTTTGAGTTGGGGTGGCTGTGGGTGGCTGTGGGTGGCCGTTGGTGGCGGTCGGAGGCGGTTAGAGGCCATTGGTGGCCTCTGAGAGTTGGTAGGGTGGCTCGAGCAGGGTGGTGGGCTGTCCCGGGTAGGCTGGCAGGCAGGCAGGGTAGCGCAGGCAGGCGCAGGGCTGGGCGCAGGCAGGGCAGCGTGGGCGTGCGCGCGGGTGGAGCTCGGTTTGCGCGCATGAGGGCAACGGCGCGCGCAGGCAGGCAGGCGCAGGCAGGCAGGAGCAGGCCCCTGCCAGCTGCTGCGCCTGCTGCCTGTGCTGCTGCCCTGCCCGAGGCAGCAACCCCCATGCCCGAGCACCTCCACCACCACTCCTCCGGCCACCAATGGCCTCCGACCACCACCCCACAGCCCTCCGACGGCCACCCACCGCCGCCGACCACCACCCAACCTCATTTCCACCCTCCTAACATACATCTAAGCATAAAAAGAGAAGAAAGAGGCTTACCAAGGGGAGGAAGGGAAGTCCGGTTGCTCTCCGCGCACCGAAACCTCTCCCAAAAGGCTTCCAACACCGAGATCTACTCCCACCTCCGAAATGGCCCAAATCAGGGAAGAAGAGAGGGGGGATGGAGGGGCAAAACTCGCCGGAATTCGAATTTGAAAGCACCGGGGTGTAGATCGGGACCCGATCTACACTTCCTATGCTTTAGGTTTTTAGTTTCAAGCCCTCCAAGGGGCTCAAAATCAAGAAAAATGGAGAAGGAGAGAGAGAGGGCTCAAGGAGGAAGATGATGAATAGTGCCCATCTAATTTTTAGATCTCACTATATATAGCAAGTCACTTAAAAACCCGGATACGCCCCGGAACTGTGAAATTTCAGAAACGTTACCGGAATTCGACGAAATTTTCGTGAGAGGCCTAAAATGGCACCAGGACACCAAATATGCAGTTAGATTTCCAATCGGAGTCCTCTAACTCAGGACGATAGCTAACAGTCCAAAAATTAGCGGTTCCGATCGAAAACTGAAAAAAAATGAAAAACCGCCAGAACGCTCCAACGGTTACCAGCAGGTTAAAAGTGACACATATATAACATCTTGACGGACGGTCGCGCGACGACCCGACTATCGGTGAGTGGGACAATCCAACCCACTAGGGAGGCGCTATACGCACTTGGGCGTGTACCGTCCTCCACTGGGGCACCATGGATTTATATTAACTTGCTCTAATGTGTAATCCATGCAAGCATGATAAAAAATGTAGTATGCATGCTACCCTAGACTTTGTATGTTAGGGACTTGAACCCTTAGGATATGTGTAAGAGCCATGCATCCTGTCACCCTGTTCTCATGCTAGGAAGCCTCGGCCTATGCATGCGTCCTACTAGTTTAATTTATATAATTGATTGCTAGCATGTCTTAGATAATATTATAGGGAGGGGCCTTGCGAGGTCAACATTGAGACCCGGGCTAGGGTACTCCGTGTTCCTTGTTTGGTTGTCGAGATGTCCTGTATCGGGACCTCATGCTGCCCTCCCAAAGTTTCTTGTCCCAATAATATTATAACTCTTGTTAATAATTATTATTATACCTCTTGTTAAAAATTATTATATATATGTTCCCCGCATCTTGGTTATGCGCCCTGGAGGAATTCTGAAGAATTCATGGCATTAGAGTTGTTGTGATGTGTTGTCTGCGGATCCGAGTGAATCATATGCGATGGATAGGCTGTTCTGTTCTCTTCGTTGGATCCGTGTAGAGACTACCCCGGCATTGGAAAGGCTGTTCCATGCAGGGGCTCTCATCAGTAGGCACCTCCTGATTTGGGACGGACTGTGCTGAATGTTGGGGTGGCCAAACAGCCTACGGAGTGGGGAGAGACTATCGGTGGACCAAGGGTGACCATCAGCCTAGTCAGTCCCAATATCCTATGTCACCATATTGAGGGGTGAGGGTGAGGGTGTGGTGGGTCGGCGATGTAGCGACCCACTGGATTGTAAGTCCCAATATCCTATGTCACCTATTGAGGGGTGAGGGTGAGGGTGAGGGTGTAGTGAGTTGGCGATAGCGACCCACTGGATTTGTGTAGTTCCTGCCATTTTGTGGCTTAAATAATAAAATTGTGGTTAATGATATCTGGTGGTTAATATATCTGTGATGCATGGGTTGTGCTGTTCCCTGAGCGTGTGGCTCACCCCTCACATAATATTTTTCTCCAGTGTCATCTGAGTCGGATCTGGAGGAGGAGCTCCCCGAGGGATTTCACCAGTAGCGGAGTAGCCCCACGTCCCACGAGTATCAGAGGCTAAATCTGTCACGCCCCAGGGCCAGCCGTCCCCGGGACGCGGCAAGTGTATATATGATATCAGTATAAACAGGAGTTCAATAACATACTCACACAACAGCTAAAATGACAACACAGACAACAAAAGCAGGGCTGACATGATATATACACCAATAGCGGAAGCTAAAAGACTAAATATGTAATCCAAAAATATATTACAGACTCGATACATAATCAACTGTCCTGTGAGAGCCAATATATACAATGACATCCAAAAACAATACAAACGCGTGCCCAAGCACGGAATATAATACATACAAGCAAAAGGGATGCTGATAGCCTCTGATACTCGCGGGACGTGGCGCTACTCCGCTACTGATGAAGTCCCTCGGGGAGATCTTCCTCCAGATCCGACTCAGATGACACTGGAGAAAAATATTATGCGAGGGGTGAGCCACACGCTCAGTGAACAGCACAACCCATGCATCACAATTTATATTAACCACCAGATATTAATAACCACAATCCCATTATTAAAAGCGGGTGTGCTCAGTGAACAGCACAACCCCGCACGCACCACCCGCTTGCATCACCCGCTCGTCCAGCCCCGGGTGCACCTGCGCGCACTGCGCCCCAGCGCAGCGCCCTGCACGCAGCACCCGCCCGGCGCCCTGCACGCAGCACCCGCACGCGGCCCCGCGCTCACGGCACGCACTGTGCCTCGCGCAGCGCCCCACACACACGCCCCCGCACGGCGCCCAGCGCGCAGCACCCCAGCGCCCAGAACCCGCGCCCAGCACCCAGCACACCCTCCTGCTCCACCCGAGCGCACGCCAGCGTGCACGCCCTCGCGCACGCCCCACAGCGCTCAGCCTGCGCTGCCCTGCCTGCCTGCCTACCCGGAACAGCCTCCCTGCCCGCCTGCCCGAGCCACTCTACCACCCTGCCCGAGCCACTCTACCACCCCTCTCCGGCCACCAATGGCCTCCAACAGCCACCAACCACCACCCACAACCACCAGCACCCAAAACACCACCTAAACAAGCATCTAAACATGGAAAAGAAGGGAAAGAAGGCTTACCCTAGGAGAGGAAAGGAAGGGAAGGAAACCGGGGGCTCTTCGGGCACCGAAATACTTCCCCAAAGCCCACCACCACCAAGAACTCTTTCCACCCTCAAAGGGGCTGAAATCAGAGGAGAAAAGAGGGGGTTAGAGGGGGCCAAACTCGTCGGAACTCGAATCTGAGACCACCGGTGGATAGATCGGGATGAGATCTAACCTTTCTCTTCTTTGTGCTTTTGATTTTAACCTCTCTAGCTAGGTCAAAATCAAGAAAAAGAGAGAGGGGGAGAGAGAAATCAAGTGGAGAAGAAGATGAATAGTGGGGGTGCAAATTTTTAGATTCACTTATATATAATCCTCTCACTTTGATTAGCCTAACTAGGTTTAATTAGGGCTTAAGAAAGGATTAGTGAGGGATAAGTGAGATTTGACTTGGGTCAATTCAACCACAAATAAAACAAAAGGGGTTGACCAAGTCTATGGGCCCACTTTGACCAAGTCAACTCTCCCAATGACTTGTCACTCGGTCAAAACCCGGATACGCCCTGGAACTGTGAAATTCTGAAACGTTACCGGAATTCGACGAAATTTTCGTGAGTGGCTTGGAATGGCACCAGGACACATAATATGCAGTTACATTTTCAATCGGAGCCCTCAATCTCAGGGTGATAGCTAAAAGCCCAAAATTTTAGCGGTTCCGATCGAAAAACGAAAAAAACTGAAAAACTGCCAGAATGTCACGCCCCAGGGCCGGCCGACCCCGGGACGCGGCAGGTGTATATATGATATCAGTAAAAGGAGTTCAATAACATACTCACACAACGGCTAAAAATGACTACACAGATAAAAGCAGGGCTGACATAATATATACACCAAATGCGGAAGCTAAAAGACTGAATCTGTAATCCAAAAACATAGTACAGACTCGATACATAATCAACTGTCCTGTGAGAGCCAATATATATAAAGACATCCAAATAATACACAAACACGTGCCCAAGCACGGAATATAATACATACAAGCAGAAGGGATGCTGATAGCCTCTGATACTCGCGGGACGTGGCGCTACTCCGCTACTGATGAAGTCCCTCGGGGAGCTCCTCCTCCAGATCCGACTCAGATGACACTGGAGAAAAATATTATGCGAGGGGTGAGCCACACGCTCAGTGAACAGCACAACCCATGCATCACAGCTTATATTAACCACAACCAGATAATATTAATCCACAATCACATTACTCAAGCCACAAAATGGCATAAACAACACAAAACCGGGGGTTCGTCACATCGTCGAACCGCCATATCCTCACCCTCACCCTCACACTCAATAGGTGACCAAGGATGTTGGGACTAATTACACAAAACTAGCGGGTCGCTACCGCCACCCGCTACACCCTCACCCTCACCCCTCAATGGGTGACCTAGGCTCTTGGGACTGACTAGGCTGATAATCATCCTTACACAATCCAGTGGGTCGCCACATCGTCGGCCCACCATACCCTCACCCTCACCCTCAATAGGTGACCTAGGCTCTTGGACTGACTAGGCTGTTGGTCACCCTTGGTCCACCGATAGTCTCTCCCCACTCCGTAGGTCGTTTGGCCACTCCCACATTCAGCACAGTCCTTCTACCAAATCAGGAGGCGCCTACTGATGGGAGCCCCTGCACGGGACGACCTTTCCAACGCCGGGGTAGTCTCTACACGGATCCAACGAAGGGAACAGAACAGCCTATCCATCGCATATGATCCACTCGGATCTGCAGACAACACATCATAACAACTCTAATGTCCTAAATTCCTCAGAATTCCTCCAGGGCGCATAACCAAGATGCGGGGAACATGCATAATAGTTATAACAAGGTTGGAATATGAACGGGGAAAGAATCCTTGGGAGGGCAGCGTGAGGTCCCGATATAGGACATCCGACAACCAAACAAGGAACACGGAGTACCCTAGCCCGGGTCTCACCGCCGTCCTCGCGAGGCCCCTCCCCTATGATATTCGCTAAGACAGGCTAAAAATCACATGCTCGCATTTTATTTAAATAAATAAACTAAATGGGAACATGCATCGGTCGGGGATTTCCTAGCATGGAAACATGATAACAGGGTGCATGGCTCTGATACGGGTCCTAAGGGTATAAGTCCCTAGCATGCAAATCTAGGGTGGCATGCATACTACAGATTATCATGCTTTCATAGCTTTTCATATTAACAGGTTAATATTTACTATGGTCCCCAGGGGAGGACGGTACACGCCCAAGTGCATGTAACGCCTCCCTACTGGGTTGGATCGTCCCACTCACCGGAGATCGGGTCGACGCGCGACCGTCCGTCGAGATCTGCAAGACAGGGTAACAACTTGGTGAGTAAAAATCCATAAATACATCAAAAATACTCTAAAATACCCAACACTCGGATAACGTACATACGGCCCGTACGCACACGTATCCGAGCATCCCGACTCACTCCCGAACCCACCGGCAACCACCCGCACGGCCCCCCGCACGGCCACCGCCCCCGGATGCGCCGCCACGCCTCAGCCCGCGCACCCAGGCGCACCGCCGGGCCCCTGCCCGTACGCCTGGACCAGCAGCCGAGCCACCCGGTGCGCCGCGCGCCCACTCCGCCCCGCCGCAGCAGCCCGCGCACCCGCACGCCCCGCGCTGACCCGCGAGCACACCGCACGCCCCGCGCGCCCAGCGCCTTGCCCCGCGCGCACCCCGCGCCCACCGCCAGCCTCTACCCGCGCGCACGTCTGCCTCTGCCCAGCGCCCCGCGCGCAGCGCTCAGCATCCGCGACCAGCTCCCAGCGCCCAGCACCCGGGACCCTCACCCAGCGCCCACGCGCACGCCCGCGCAGCACGCGCCCAGCGCGCCTGGCAGCACGCGCCCAGCACGCGCGCCTGCCCGCGCTGCCTGCCTGCGCGCATCGTCGAGTGGCCCGAGCACCGCTCGCCTGTACGCCCGGGTACTGCTCGCCTGAGGCCCGAGCACCTCCTGCCCAGCACGCCTGTGTGCCCAGCTTGCCTGCCCGGCCTGCCAGCGTGCACAGCCCAGCCAGCCTGCTCCGTACGCCTCCCCCTGCACCCCCGAGGGCACGCCCGCGCGCGCACCCGCGCGCACGTGTTCGCGCGCCCGGCAAACTGGTGCACCTGCTCCCAGCCTACCCGAGCTAGTCCTACCCAGCGCCCAGCACGCCTGCAGCACCACCCGAGCGCACGCCGCGCGCACGCCTGCGCGCACGCACTTGCGCGCCCGGCCACCTGGTGCCCCAGCCTCTGCGCCCGCTGCTAACCCTCCCGGGACTGCCACCCAACCTGCCCGGACCACCTAGCTCCCACCACCGGCCACCAATGGCCTCCGACCATCACCCCACCGCCGCCAACGGCCACCCACAGCCGCCGACCACCACCCAACCTCAAATCCAACATCCTAACATACATCTAAGCATGAAAAGAGAGGAAAAAGGGCTTACCAAGGGGAGGAACGGAAGTCCGATTGCTCTCCGCGCACCGAAACCTCTCCCAAAAGGCTTCCAACGCCCGGATCTTCCTCGGCCCTCGAATTGGCCCAAATCAGAGGAGAAAAGAGGGGGGATGGAGGGGCAAAACTCGCCGGAATTCGAATTTGAAAGCACCGGGGTGTAGATCGGGACCCGATCTACACTTCCTATGCTTTAGGTTTTTGGGTTTGAGGCTCTAAAGGGCTCAAATCAAAGAAAAGGAGAGAGGGGAGAGAGAGAAAGCTTTTTGGTAGGGATGATGAATAGTGCCAAGCTAAAATTAGATCTCACTTATATAGCAAGTCACTTAAAATACCCGGATACGCCCTGAAACTGCGAAATTTTGGAAACGTTACCGGAATTCGATGAAATTTTTGTGAGAGGCCTAAAATGGCACCAGGAGACCAAATATGCAGTTAGATTTCCAATCGGAGTCCTCTAACTCAGGACGATAGCTGACAGTCCAAAAATTAGCGGTTCCGATCGAAAACCGAAAAAAAAAATGAAAAACTGCCAGAACGCTCCAACGATTACTAGCAGGCTAAAAGTGACACATATATAACACAGAATGTCCCAACGGTTACCAGAAGGTTAAAAGTGACACATATATAACACTATCAGCATCCCTTTTGATTGTATGTGTTATATTCCGTGCTTGGGCACGCGTTTGTGTATTATTTGGATGTCTTTGTATATATTAGCTCTCACAGGACAATTGATTATGTATCGAGTCTGTAATATGTTTTTGGATTACAGATTCAGTTTTTTGCTTCCACTATTTGTGTATATATCATGTCAGCCCTGCTTTTGTCTGTGATGTCATATTTAGCTGTTGTGTGAGTATGTTATTGAACTCCTGTTTAGACTGATATCATATATACACTTGTCGCGTCCCGGGGACGGCCGCCCTGGGGCGTGACTACATCCTTATCTAATCCTAACTAATATTCAAATTTGAATTTTTAAATCTAAATATAGTAAAATCCTAACAAATTAAAAAATTATTAAAATTATATATCAATCATCATCATCCATTTGGTGGTCTTCAATGTCGATTGAACGGTCCATGATCGTGCTACATCAGTATTCCACTATGAAGCTCTTTTACTTAGTGTCAGATAAGGTGGCCCATACCATCTAAGCTCTCACTACAATGAGAATTAGTACAGTTTAAGTAGAAGTAAAACAATTATAACAGCAACAAGAAACACGAGTATTCCAACTAAAGCTATATGTATGTGAGCTAGAAGTGAACCAAAAATAGCTCCATCAGAAATTCATCCTACATAGCCAGTGTTGACCGACATCCATTGAGGGTGACTGAATAAGAGTGAGTTGGCTTCCTCCAATTAATGATGCTCCTATCGACTCTAGAGTTGGATATGTATTTGGCTGAAGGTGAAAATTGTTCCTTGTACTTTGTGGAGAAACTACAAAAAAATTGTTGATAGTGAGGTATCAATTTGCTTCATCAATGCTAAACACTCCCTTATATAAAGCATCCTTAAAACCACTGATTTGCGCTTCACATTCTGGCACGAATGATATACTCTTGGTATGCGCCCTTGCGCAACAACATAAAGTGAAAAATTACCCATAATATGCGTAAATCTAGCTCTGAAACAAATGTGAGGATAAACATTAATCAATGAAACTTGTGGAGGGGAAAATCTATACCATGTTAAAAGACAACACATGTCAGAGCTTAGATGGGTATGAGCCACTGTATCCGACATCTAAGAACCCGAACCACAAAACTCGCCCACTAAACAGCCATTAAGGGAGAGTTATTACAACGGCTATGAGGCCAGTAACAACGGCTATCTAGCCCATAAACCCTTTAAAAGGGAGGGTTAACAGCAAATGGAGGTATGAGTTCACTTTGCTAACAAGCCACCTTAAAAGGGAGATTATCCCACTTTTTGAACCGATCACCACCGATCTATCCTCTAGGAAAACATTCACAATTTGTTGCCAATTCGGTGTGGTTACCTCCCCAAACGAGAATCATCTTCATTCTGGTGAGAAACTTCTTAAAAAGAATATGTAATAATGGCCTCTCTTAAAAGGAAATTGTAATTGAAACCCTCTATAATTAGTTCTTGTGTTTGGATCTGTTGATTTTACTTTTTTGATATAGGTTGTGATAAAATAAATTATTATTTTTTAAATGGGTACTGAAGGATTATTGAAATATTGGAGCCTCCTATGGGTTTTTTTGTTGGATTTGGGAAGATGGGTTTTCTTTGTTAATTGAAATGGAGTTGCCAAAATTTGTTGTAGTTATTTGTTGTCTATATAAGAGAATTTTCTTTGTGTTTTCTCTAAAATATGTTTTTTTTTATTGGTAATTGAGAACTATGTATTACTTTGCTTTGAAAATGTACAAATTTACACAATGAAAAACATATTTAAAAGAGAGGAAGAGAGGCCAAACAGAGAGGAGAGAGCAAAGTCTCTCTGCATTGGCCAAACCCCTATCCCTCCCAATAGAAATCTGTTTGTTTACACCCCTAACACAATTTGAGAAATCAGTGCATAAAACAAGATAGCGGTGTCACTATTAGTTTCTGATGAAGGTTGTTCCAACTTTGTTAGCTTCCAATGTTCTTTGAGCTTCGGCCAGATCTGATGGGGGAGGATGAAGTCCCACCCCGAGATTGGCGCCTAGAGGTAAGAATGTCCGTCGGGGAATTTCCTTCTCTGAATATATGTGTGATTCTCCATTCCTCCAGCTGGAAGAGACCTTGTGCTAGAGTTCTAGTTAGACGAAGAGCAGTCCATGGTAAGTTGCCTCTCCCTTTTGCCCATGCCATAGCAGTTGTAGAGTCTGTTTCGAATCATATTTTTTTGTCACCTCGCTGAATTCCCAATTGAAGTCCAGCAGCTAGACCTTGTAATCAAGAAGGTTAATGGAGGGTAGTGCGATGCAACCTGCAATCCAACAATAAACCATGTTGAGGAGTCACGAAGAAGGGCCCCATACCCCCTCTATCATCAGAGAGCAACCCATCCAAGTTGGACTTTATCCAGCCCACTGGAGTAGGGTCCCAAATGACAAACCTTGGAATTATTGGAGTCTCAATGATATTAACCTTGAAAGCTTGCGCAATTTGCAATAGTTTAGGGGAGATTATAGACTTTAGAGGGACCGTTTGAAAACGAAGCGTGATTTCAGCTTGTACTCGTCTCAGTACCCATATTGCATTCATATTCTTTCCTTTGAAAATTCTAGCATTCCTTTCCTGCCATATAGCCCAGAGTGTACTTGATAAAACATAAAGACGGAGAGGCTTAGTGACTGTGTTTAGAGAAATATTATTTAGCCAATCAGGGAGCAAAGACAATGAGCAAGGAAAACTCCCAATAATTTGCAAGGCTGTTAGGAAGGCTGACCAGAGGAAACGGGAGAAGGGACATTGAGCGCCAGATGATCAGCACTCTCTAGGGCCGATGAGCAAAGAGGGCAAATCGTTGCTTGTACTAATCCTTTGCGAAATAGCTTGTCGAGGGTAGGTAGTTTATTCTGACAGTACTGCCAAGAACAGAAACTATGTCTTCGAGTTGCATTGAATGCCATATCCATGCTGCCCAAGATGGGAAATTTCAGATAGTACGTTGAGCACACCAAGCATCCTTGAAACTAAGTCGACCTGAGCGACTGTCAGGCTAGATCAGAATGTCGTCACCTGTGCCACTAACATCTAGTTGAGTGATTTCATCCCAAAGTGCTTCTAGTGATGGATTCCATCGGAAAGGCTTGGTCCATTTCCATTGTTAATGAGAATACTCAGTGGAGTTTGATGGGGAGGACCCCAAGTGAGGAGCTCCCGTCCCAAGGCCTCTTTAAGACCACATCCATTTAGCTAAGGATTGAACCAGATATTGATGGAGTGAACTTCAAAGATTACATGTCGTGCCCTGTTTGCCAACCATCCCCTTGCAGAGAGAATATGTCTCCATGCGCTGGAGTAACTCGCCGTTGGTTCATGACTCCATATGTTAGCTTTACGAAGATATCTCTTTTTCACCCACTGTGACCATAGTGAGAGGTTGCCGCTAGCCAGGTCCCAGAACCTCACTCCCTTTGCCCCATTGTTCTAGTCATGAAGCCTCTTCAATCCAAAACCCCCTTCTTCAATAGGTTTACAAACTGCATCCCAGTTTACATGATGAATCTTTTTGGAGGTAGAGCACCCTTGCCAATGAAAATTACAAATCAACTTTTCAATTTCATTAATAGTTTTCTGTGAGAGTCCAAACGCTGCAGACCAAAATATATGAAAAGAACAGAGAACAGATTTGATGAGCTCCAGCCTCCCAGAGATAGAGAGGGCCTTGCCAGTCCATGAAGATATGCAAAGACGAAGCTTATCAATCAAAGGCTAACAAAGACTTTGATTAAGAGACTCTGTAAACAAGGGCATACCCAAATACCTGACCGGAAGGTGATGCAGTGAGATACCTATCTGCTAACTATGCTAACTAAACTCAGATGCAAGGCAAGAGGCAAATATTTGGCTTTTTGACGAGTTCAGCTAGAGCCCAGAAAGAGATTGAAAGTCCTTGAATAATTTCTACAACGCAGTTGCTGTCACAAAGGAGACATCAACGAATAAAAGAAGATCATTTACAAAACTCAAATGAGTGACATTGAGAGGACCATTGATGAAAGGACATGTTATAATGAAATAATGGAATAATGGGAATCCTTGTATTCCACTTAGGGATTAATCCATTTATATATACAAGTGTCTAGGAGTTACACGTGTAATACACTACACACATTATGAGATAACACATATAATCTAACAGCCCTCCTCAAACTCACGGTGGATCATGCAAAGTGAGTTTGCGAATGAAAAACTGAAATCGAGGAACTGGATGTGACTTCGTAAAGAAATCAGCAAGCTACTCAGCAGAGGAGATATGCGGAAGCGATAATGTCTCTGCAAGAAAGTGCTGACGAACGAAGTGACAATCGATCTCAATGTGTTTGGTCCTCTCATGAAAGACCGGATTGCTAGCAATCTGAATAGCAGACCGGTTATCACAGTGAAGAGGAGTAGGACCAGTCATAGTAACTCCTAGATCCACCAAGAGATGTCTGAGATGAACAATCTCCTTGGTGGTGATAGCCATGGCTCGATATTCAGCCTCAGTGGTGGAAAGAGAAACAACCTCCTGTTTCTTGCTGCGCCAAGAGATGATAGAATCTTAGAAAAATATGCAGAAACCAGTGGTGGAGCGTCTAGTGGTCGGGTCTCCAGCCCAATCTGCATCAGTGTAAGCCCTGAGAACCAGAGTCAAAGAGGATGACAGATAGATCGATCTAGTGATAGTACCACGCAAATATCGAAGAATTCGCATAAGAGCACCATAATGCACTGATCGAGGAGCCGAGACAAACTGACTAGCAATACTGACGGCATGAGCAATGTCAGGTCTAGTGATGCAGAGATACACAAGCTGACCCACGATCTGTCTGTATCGAGTAGGATCTGAGAGGAGCTCACCATCCGTAGGACGAAGCTCACATTAAGCTCGAGAGGAGTATCCGCACTGCGGGTATCGGAGAGGGCAGCACGCTCTAAAATGTCAGCTGTATACTTCTGTTGAGAAAGAAGAATCCCACGATCACTCTGTGCAATCTCGAGACCAAGGAAGTAGCGAAGAGTACCAAGATCTTTCATCTGAAACTGTCGACTGAGGTGATTCTTGACCCGAGTAATACCAGCGGAGTCATCGCCAGTTATAATCATGTCGTCAACATACAGAAGAAGGATTACCCGCCCCTGCGATGAGGATTGCACAAACATAGAGTGGTCCTGGTGGCTCTCAACAAAACCAGCTGTCAGAATAACACTGCGAAAACGCTCAAACCAGGCACGAGGAGCCTGTTTCAGTCCGTATATAGCCCGTCGAAGACGACAAACATGCTGAGGAGGAGTGCTGAGACCTGGAGGTGGTTGCATATAAACAACCTCAGATAAATCACCATGAAGAAAAGCATTCTTCACGTCTATCTGAAAGAGGCCAGCGACGAATAGCAGCAACAGCGAGAAGGGTGCGAACAGTAGTCATCTGAGCAACAGGAGCAAAGGTCTCCTCATAGTCAATGCCATACTCCTGAGTGAAACCTCTGGCAACAAGACGAGCCTTATGTCGTTCAATGGAACCATCAGGGCGATGCTTGATCTTGAAAATCCACTTGCAGCTGATAGGGGTAACACCATCCGGAAGGGGAACAACATCCCAGGTTTGTGTCTGCTCAAACGCCTGAAACTCCTCAGCCATGGCCTGCTGCCACTCAGGGTACTCGATAAGATCGGGGCTCACGATGGGCATGTATAGCGGTGAGATAGGCCTGAAATTCTGGAGAATAGGTACTCACTGATGCAAAGCCAAATCGGTCAAATGGTCCAGAGTCAAAACTGAAACGATCAGGTGGATGACGTTCACGCTGAGGGTAGCGAGTCAAGGGACGAGGATCCACATCAGAGGGAGGTGTGTTAGCCGTGGAAGACGGAGTACCAGCGGAGTCATCTGCGGAAGGAGGAAGAGGAGACACAATAGGAGGAGAACAGGGAGGACCATGGGAGTTGGCTGCAGGAGTGTGAAGAGGAGACGAAGAACCAGGGAGTCAGTAGTGGGAATGCCAAGATGAGACTCAGGGAGAACAGAACTAGGAGTGGGCTCGAGCAGAACAGATGGCTTGAGAAGAGGTAGAGACTCAATAGGAGAGGCCTGAACAGGAGAAGGCACCGGAGGAGAGGAGGCAGTGGGTGTAGAAGAAAAATAGGGAACATCTTCGACAAATGACACATGACGAGCTATCCAAAAACGATCTCCAATAGGATCGTAGCAGCGATATCCCTTGTGTTCAAAACTAATCCCCAAGAATACACACTTAACTGACCGAGCGGCCAATTTAGTGCGTTGATGAGGAGGGAGAAGCACGAAACAAGTACATCCAAAAGTGCGAAGTCTACTATAATCAGGTTTGGAAGAGTAAAGGCGCTCATGAGGAGTCATACCGGAGATGACAGAAGAGGGAGTGATATTGATAAGATGAACAGATAAAAGAGCAGCCTCAGCCCAGTATGTGCTGGGATGGAAGAAGAAAGTATGAGGGAACGAGCGGACTCAAGAAGTGGCGATGTTTTCTTTCAGCAACACCATTCTGCTCATGAGTATAAGGGCATGATTGCTGAAAGAGAGTGCCATGAGATTGAAGAAGAGAACGCATCGTGGAAGAAATATTCTCGAGCACAATCAGACCTAAAGATTTTGATACGAGTCTGAAACTGGGTGTGAATCATAGTGGTAAAGACCTCATATATCTTTGGGACCTCAGATCGATGACGCAATAAATAAATCCAGGTAAAGCGAGAATAGTCATCAATAAAACTGATATAATACGAAAAACACTCTTAGACGTGATATGAGAAGGACCCCAGATATCAGAATGAACAAGCTCAAATGGAATAGAGGACTGATGATTACTAGAATGGAATGGAGTAGCAACAGGTTTGGCTAATTTACAGCCCTCACAAACAGAAAGAGGAGAGAAAGAAACATGACCTAAATCACCAGACTTAATAAGGTCTTTAAGACGAGATTCAGAAACATGGCCTAACCTCTTGTGCCACAAGTCAGTATCAGAGGTGACAGTGCCGTAGAAAACTGAGGGATCAGGTACAGGAAGATAAAGATACTCCACATAATACAGTCCGCCAATCCGACGACCAACACCAATCCTCTGCCCTGAACGTGGATCCTGCACAAGACACCCAGAAGAGGTAAAGGTAATGGTGAATCCAGAATCACACAATCTACTAATAGACACAAGATTCATGCAAAGGTCAGGAGCATGCAAAACAAATGGTAGTGAAAGGCGGCCAGTAGGGTGGGATGTGGTGGTGATCGATCCACACTGCGTGATGACTAAAGGAGAGCCATTAGCAGTATGAATCGAAGGGAGGTGTGAGGGTGCAGGTGAGCATGCAGTGAGGATAGAACTATCAGGAGTCATGTGATGTGAGGCACCCGAATCAAAAATCCAATAAGCAGGAGTACCCATAGTAGAAGACAAGGCAAAGGGAGTAGAAGTACCAGAAAGTGACTGCTGCAGAATCATATGGTCTAGGCGCTGACTGATCTGGACAAGCATATCCGAGTGTGACTGAATGAAGACAATCGAAGTAGCAGTCGCAGCGGCAACAGGAGGAAGATGATGTCCTCGGCCTTTCGGTTGATAATGCTGCTTAGAAGGTCGTTGTCTTTTTGTAGCAGGAGCGGCCCCCAAGATGCCCTCATAGAGAAATGACAAAGTAGACTGACGAGATACCTTCGAAGCCGCCGGTGTCGGAAGAGTAGGGTTGCCGTTGGTTTCTGACATTGTGCAGAACCACTCGGATGAGGATCAGAAGCAGACGAGGACGTAGAGCACGAAAAATCGAGCAAAATGGACTCCTGGATCACCTTAATCGGACTTCCGGAGAGGAAGTTATGACCGATTTAGTGATTTGAAGTCTCAAGGAGGCGGCCGGAGGCGGCAGAGGGCGGCCGGAGGCGGCAGAGGGTGGCCTGAGGCGGCAGAGAGCTGCCGGAGGCGGCAGAGGGTGGCCGAAGGCGGCGGCCGGAGGTGGCAGAGGGCGGCCGGATGCGGCAGAGGGCGGCCGGAGGGGCCGGATGGCGACCGGAGGCGACCTGAGAGCAGACTCGGGTCGCGTCCCGGGCCGGGTTCACGGATCCGGGTCGGATGCTGGGCCGGGTTCGCGGATCCGGGTTGCTGGGCCGGGTTCACGGATCCGGGTCGGATGCTGGGAGGACCCGGGTTCGCGGATCCGGGTCGGATGCTGGGAGTGCCCGGGTCGGATGCTGGGAGAGCTCGGGTTGGGTGCCGGGTCGGGTGCGCGAGATGATCCGGAACGCTCGATACAGCCTGGCAGGAGCTGTCCCCAGCAGATCCCGGGAAATCCGGGCAGGATCAGCGGTGCCCGGGCAGATCTGTCGGGCGCGACAGATCCCGAGTAATCCGGGCAGGGCTGGGCACGGCAGGGCGCAAGGCAGGGCACCGGGCAGGGCTGGGCGCGGCAGGACGCGACACGTCGGGGCACGGCGCGGCAGGGCGCACGGCAGGGCACCGGGCAGGGCTGGCGCGGCGCGGCAGGGTGCACCGGGCAAGGGTGGGCGCGGCGCAGTAGGGTGCACCAGGGC
This sequence comes from Acorus gramineus, assembly GCA_030737835.1. Classification (NCBI taxonomy): domain Eukaryota; kingdom Viridiplantae; phylum Streptophyta; class Magnoliopsida; order Acorales; family Acoraceae; genus Acorus; species Acorus gramineus. The sequence continues at coordinate 2,703,467 of CM060856.1, read as the reverse complement.
GCGCGGCTGGGCACTGGGTAGGGCAGGGCTGGGCGCGGCAGGGCAGGGCGTTCCGATCGAAAAACGAAAAAAGCTGAAAGACTGCAAGAATGTTCCAATGGTTACCAGAAGGCTAAAAAGTGACACATATATAACAGAGATGGTGGAGGAGGAAGTGATGGTAGGTTTTGTTGTTGTTGTTGATCTCCTCCTCTCTCAAGCTCCCTTTCCTTGATCCTCCCCCCCTGATTTTCAGCCATGAAGGAGGCTGAGGAGAGGCTAAGGAGGTGGTGGTAGTGGTGGTGGCGGTTGAGGTGGTCGCGGGTGCATCGAGGGCCCCCCAGCCTCCCCCTTTCATTTCCCCTCCAAAGGTGAGCCTTTCCCCTTCTTTTCTTGATTTTTATGGCTTAGGGTTGGTTGGGAGGGTCATGCATGTTGGGTAGATGTGTTAGGGTGTGTGTGAGGTTGGGAAGGGTTAAAATGGGGTTAGGGTTGGCTGGGCGCGCATCAGGAGTTGTCTGCGCGCGTGCGCGCGCAGGCGCGCGCAGGAGGGCGCTGGCAGGCGCAGTCGGGCGCGTAGACGCGCGCGGGTGCGTGCGTGCGAGCGCGCGGGTGCGCGTGGAGTGGTCGCGCGGGTGCTGGCGCGAACGGGTGTGCGCGCGGGCGCGCGCGAGCGTGCGCGCGCGCGGAGCAGTGCGCCTGGGCATGCGCCTGGGTGCGGGGCTGGGGACCAGTGCGCGTGCGTGCGCATACTGGGGTGTGCGAGCAGGGTGCTGCGCGGGGGGCGCAGTGCGCGCGGGTACGCGCTGGGCTGGACGAGCGGTGTGCGCGCGAGAGTGCGGCAGTGCGCGCGAGCGTGGCAGGCGCGCGGCAGTGCGCCGAGGGTGCTGGGGTGCATGCGTGCGTGCGCATTCGTGCGTGCGCGTGCGGGGGGCCATGCGTGTGGCTGCCCGAGGGTTCGGGTAGGTGTCGGGGCACTCGGACTCGCGTGCGTACGTGCATGCTCGCATGCGTGCGAGCCCGTATGCATGCTTGTCCGAGTATTGGGTATTTCTAATGTTTTTTATGGGTAAATTGGGTTGTTTCTCACCAAGTTGGATGCCCCTACCTTGCAGATCACGTCAGATGGGATGCGCGAGGTCCCGGGTTGTAAGGTGAGTGGTTTGATTCCAATCCCCCCCCCCCCCCTCTCTAGGGATGCGCTCGACCCGCATAGACGCGCGTCGCGCATCGATGGGGCCCCCTAGCTATAATATGTAAATACTATGTAACGCATGTTATAATATGATGAAACCATGCCATATTAGACCTTGTATGCTAGGGATATGCATCCATATATCGTGTATAGAGGCCCGTACATGCCTGGACACCATGTCCTGTACTTAAAAGCCTTGATCTATGCATGTTTTGCTATGATATAACCATGCCACATTAGACCTTGTATGCTAGGGAAATGCATCCTGACACTATGTTTCATGCTAGGAAAGCCTTGACCTATGCATGTTCCCATTTAGTTTAATTTATTTAAATCAAGATGGGATTATGTGATTATATTGTTATAAGCATGGAATCAGGATGGGATTTTGCTATGATATAACCACGATGGGATTACGTGGGATTACGTGGTTATATTGTTATAACCACGATGTTATACGTGGTTATATTTTATATTGTTATTATATTGTTATATTGTTTTGCTATGATATAACCACGCCACATTAGACCTTGTGTGCTAGGGAAATGCATCCTGACACTATGTTTCATGCTAGGAAAGCCTTGACCTATGCATGTTCCCATTTAGTTTAATTTATTTAAATCACGATGGGATTACGTGATTATATTGTTACAAGCACGACATTAGAGAATATTATAACCTTGTGGTTATAATATATGTTTCCCCGCATCTTAGTTATGCGCCCTGGAGGAATTCTTGAGAATTCATGACATTAGAAATGTTAGGAAGCGTTGTCGACGGATCCAAGAGGATCGCATGCGTGTGGGTAGGCTGTTCTCTTCCCTTCGTTGGATCCGTGTAGTGACATTCCCGGCGTTAGACAGGTTGTCCTGACAGAGGGCTCCCATCTGTAGGTACCTCCGATGCATCGAACAGTGCTGATCGTGGGAGTATACCAGGTAAGCTACGGAGCGTGGGAGAGGCTACCGGTGGACCAAGGGTGAATAGCAGTCTAGTCAGTCCCAAAAGGCCCATGTCACCCCCTAAAGGGTAAGGGTGAGGGTGGGGTGGGTTGGCGATGTTACGACCCACTAGCTTGTACAGTTACTCCTGTTTAGGGACTGTAATTATTTTAGGGTTAATATGTGTTGCATTGCATAGTTTGTGCCATTCACTGAGTGTGTGGCCCCCCCTCGCATATTCTTCTCCTCCAGAGTGGTAGTTGTTTCCATGGGGTTCGCTTTGCGAACATGGAATGTTCACTCTCAATGTTGTCCGAGTTGAAGAGGCCGGGTTGTAGCTGTCCTGACAGAGGGCTCCCATCCGTAGGTACCACTGATGCAGTCGGAGGGGTACTGATCGTGGGAGTATACCAGGTAGACGCTACCTGGAAGAGGGCTAACGAATGATATCGCGAGCGTGGAATCGTCCTCCCCTTCGTTGGATCCGATGTAGGAACTCCCCAGCGTTGGCTGTACTGACATAGGGCTCCCGTCCGTAGGTACCTCCGATGTGTCGGACAGTACTGATAGCGGGAGTGGACTACGTGGAGGCCACGAGGGTGGGAGAGGCGGACCAGGGGTGTAGAGCAGTCTAAGTCTCTTCCCAAAGTCCCAAGATGTCTCCTTTCAGGAGTGAGGGTGTGGATGAGGCGAAGACACGTCGCCTCGTGACCCATTCGTTGCTCGACCATTCCCATAGTTGTTGGGTCCGTCTCGTGATCGATGTTGAAGGACATCGTTGGGCGATTATCTAGATGTAGATGATCCAGTAGTGTTGAGTAGACCAGTAAATCCGGGTCTCTTCGACCGACGGTATGGTCTCTCCCCAAAAGTCCCAAGAGTCTCCCTCCGGGAGTGAGGGTAAGGGTGAGGTTGGTCGCGCCGCCGCAAGACCTAGTTATCCATGGGTTTCTACCTATGTTTTCCTTGAAAAGAAATTGATTATGTATTGAACTGTAGAATGGTGATTGGTTTCCAACCACTCACTAAGCTTGTAGCTCACCCCTCGCATACTGTTTCTTTTCAGGGGCAGTGTTGGGCGTGGAGCTGGAGCTTCCTGTGGCGTGGTCTTATGGGCGTGGAGCGTTCTGTCGGCGGGTGGCGTGTGCGAGGCTGTCAGCATTCCTAGAGTCATTTTATGCTTTGTAAATCGTGCATGTGGCACAAGTTGTATTTTCTTTGGTCTAGACTTGGCTTTCACAGGACATTGATTGTGTATTCGGGTCTGTAATAATGTTTTTGATTTATAGACATTGTTATATATTATGCTTCCGCTTTTCAGTCAGTTATCATTATCTTGCTTTGCCGCCTTGTGTATTGTTGTTGGTGTCCTTATTGACCTCAGGTATTGATAGCTGATATTTATTATTGTCACGTCTCGGGGACGGCCGCCCTGGGGCGTGACAAAAGTTGGTATCAGAGCCTGGTCCTGTCAGAGCCTAAGTCTAGTCGTATAGATGATGAGTCGTAGGATTGTCATCCAAGTACTCTTGTTTTAGAAGTTATCTTAGGTTGCTGACATGCCTCCTCGCATCCGTTGACGTGGACGTGACCCCCTGGACCCACCCTTAAGTTGTCGACTGGGTCGACTGGTTAGGGTCAGTTGTTAGATCTCTTGTGCGGGATTAAGGCTTGGGTAGGAGATTCCAGCTAGTAGTGTGATAGTGATGAATTGGTTGCAATTTCTAAGGTATGGATTGCGTCTCGATAATGGAGCTCTTTCCCGTGTATCGGTATCGCTGGTAACCATTGAGTTCGCGTGCGGCGCCAGTGTAAAGTGTTGAGGATGTGGCGTATTGCTCATTAAGGGGTGATGTCTTCTTCTAGTCTTCCTACTCAGGATTAAGGGGCCTTGCAGGGTCAGTGTTGAGACCCGGGCTAGGGTACTCCGTGTTCCTTGTTTGGTTGTCGGGATATCCTATATCGGGACCTCATGGTGCCCTCCCAAGGTTCTTTTCCCAGTCAAGGAATACCTTAGAAGCATCAAATTGATGGTGGATTTTTCCCTCTCACTTGGAAGGTGCTGTAGCGAGTGGTGATGCGTACGATCGGGATTGGGTGCGTCCTATTGCAGCTCAGTGGGCGATCGCTAGTGGACAGGGTTCCATAGTGACATCTGGAGTCGCTTCGATATATCATTGTGCGTTGTAGCTGCCCGGTTGAGGCCAGAGCCCTGTGAGGTGCTCCCAGATACTATGCTTGTGGTGCGCCCATATGGCAGAGATAGTAGGCTTGGGAGGCTACCAGGTAGAGGCCACACCGGGAGAGTGCTGCTAAATGATGTCGAGAGCATGGACTCCCCGTGATGAATCTGCCCATGGAGTGCAGGATGCTGGAGTTCCAATGGTTGTAGATGAGCGACCTATCTCTGGCGGCATGTGAAGCACAGTTGTGGATACTGTCGCGTTTTGCCCCACATTGGTCGCGAATAAGGAGACGCGATGCTAGCGTTCGTGATGGGACTCAACCGCCCTATCAGATAGATGACGTCGCATAGGCATTGTCGAGGTTCGATGACCCCTTATTGCGTGTCTTGTGGATTAAGTGCGGTTGAGCGACTTACCAAGCGTGTAAGTGTCATCATGAGCGCCAGACATGCTCGAGGAGCAGAATCTGGACTTAATTGTTCGTTGTGTTGTTTTGATCTCCCCGTGGAGGTTGAAGATCAATTACCTTTGCCGCGAATCGATGATCTATTTGACCAGCTCTAGGAGCGAGTGTCTGCTGTTAGATCGATCTTCGCACAAGGGTACCACAAGTTAGAGATCCGAGAGTTGGACATCCCGTAGATGGCCTTTCATGACCGTTCAGGCACTACGAGTTTTAAGTACTGCCGTCGGGGTTGACGAATGCGCTGGATGCCTTCGTGGATCTCAAAAGTTTTATTGGGCCTCCGTGGACTACTTTGAGGTAGTCTTCATTGAGATTGCTGTGGTGTGATGAAAAAGGTGATATGGGTGACCTTGTTTCCCCAGGTTGGCATGCCCTCAGACAAAGTTCGAGAATCATCATTGAGTGGAAAGCGTCAGTCCATCGAGATTCCTCAGTGGACGTGGGAGTGGGTTATCAGGGATTATTGCGGACTCGCTAATGTCACGTTCGGGTCACGACGCCGTCTAGGTGATCATTGACCGACTGACTAAGTCCGCGCTTCCCTCCCTAATACAACTGATTGAGTCTCTGGACTCCTTGACGTGGGTTTTCACCTTCGCGATTGTTCGTCTTCATGGCACTCCAGTCGGCGCTATTTTCGGTTGAGACGCGAGGGTTACTTTGAGGTTGTAGCGCAGCCTTTGGCGCGAGCCTCCATTTAAGTATAGCGTTTCATCACCGATGGACAGCCAGACAAAGAGGACGATTCAGACCTTGGAGGACATGCTAAGTGCCTGCGTGCTTGATGATGAGGGCAGTTGGGTGAGGCACCACCCATTTGTTGGGGTATGCCTGCAAGACGACTGCCATTCGAGCACCCAGATGGATCTGTGAAAGGCACTCTACAGGCGCAGTTTTATACCTCCCTTGTGTTGGGACGGTTGTGGAGCGCCAGTTGGAGGGGCCATAAGTTAGTTGTTTGACCTTGCGGTGGCCAGGTTGGTTCATGTGTACATCTGCACCTCCCAGAACCGACAGAAGGGCTACCCAGGTCATTGTCGCCAGGGGCTTACCTTTGGGTTTGGTGACCATATTTTCAAGAAGGTGTCCTGGTTAAAGGGCACCCTCTGTTTCGACGTTCGGGGCAAGCTGAGTTTACTCTTTAATGGGACCATTTCTCGTCATTGAGTGGATTGGGGAGGTGGCTTATCATGTAGCCTTTCCCCCACAGCTGGCTCATGCCCACGACGTCATCCTTGTCCAATGGCCGAGGCATTATGTCCACGATCCTGCTCATGTCATTCTGTTCGACCGCCTCATCCTCGAGGTGGATTTGTCGTTCGTGGAGCAGTGGATCGAGGTCAAGGACAAGCATGAGAAGAGGCTCCACGCTAAGACCGTTCCTTTGATTATAGTGTGTTGGTAGCGCCAGTCCGGTGCAAGGACCACTTGGAAGCAAAAGGTCTATGCGAGATACTTGCTATATTCGGTCTTCCCTTTGGGTTTCCTTAAATTTCGAGGACTAAATTTCCTAAGGGGGAAAGAATGTTGTGCCTGTGTCATTTGGAGCACTCTGATTGAAAATTTGGGTACATAAATTTTTTCCTAGAAGTTATGTATTCCTGATTTGGTATTTGGATTTGATTTTGTTAAAATCCAAGATGAAGAGGTTTAAATATGATTTTATTATGAGATGTCCAGTTTTGAGTTAGCTTTCGTACAAAAGTGGAATTAGATCAACTGGATTCCTGTAGTAAAAGTTATGGGTATTTTTCCAAGTATACCCCGGGGAGGGAAATTCTGGCAGCAGCCCTGTTCTATGTTTAGCTCTAATTTCGGAATAGCTGGGGAGATTATTTGATCTTGGCATGAACATGAAAGTTGTAGATAATCTTCTTGGCTTTCCAACGGACTTGGAATTGTGTAATTCAGAGCTATATTGCGGAAGTTATGGCTGTTCCAGTGAAGCATGCGCAGAATTTCTAGTCAAAGGGCGACTAGGTCTTTTCATTCCTTCCTTAGATATTTATGTGTAAATATCTTCTCTCTCTCTCTCTCTCTCTCCCTCTCACTTCCACGCCCATTTTTCTTGGGCTCTCTCTTCCTCTCTCTCAAGCCTACCAAGTGTTTGTGAAAATGTCACAAAGAGAAGGAAAATGTCACGCCCCAGGGCAGCCGTCCCCGGGACGCGGCAAGTGTATATATGATATCAGCAGTCTAAACAGGAGATCAATAATATACCCTAAACAACATCAACAATGACAACACAGACAACAATGAGGCTGACATGATATATACACAAATAGCGGAAGCTAAAAGACTGAATCTGTAATTCAAAGACATATTACAGACTCGATACATAATCAACTGTCCTGTGAGAGCCAATATATACGACGACATCCAAATATAATACAAACGTGTGCCCAAGCACAGAATACAATACATACAATCAAAAAGGGATGCTGATAGCCTCTAACACTCGCGGAATGTGGCGCTGCTCCGCTACTGCTGAAGTCCCTCGGGGAGCTCCTCCTGCTGATCCGACTCAGATAACACTGGAGAAAAATATGTGCGAGGGGTGAGCCACACGCTCAGTAAATAGCACAACCCGTGCATCACAATTCATATTAACCAAAATTTATTATCCAAAGCCTCAAAGTGGCAGGAACTACACAATCTAGTGGGTCGCTACAACGCCGACCCACCACACCCTCACCCTCACCCTCCAATAGGTGACATAGGATATTGGGACTAACTAGGCTGTTAATCACCCTTGATCCACCGATAGTCTCTCCTCCACTCCGTAGACCGCCTGGTCTACTCCCACATTCAGAACAGTCTGTCACCAAATCAGGAGGTGCCTACTGATGGGAGCCCTCTGTCAGGACGGCCTGTCTAACGCTGGGGCAGTCTCTATACGGATCCAATGAAGGGAACAGAAACAGCCTATCCACACGTATACGATCCACTCGGATCCGTCGACACCGATCTGAACTTATAAATATCATGAATTCTTCAGAATTCCTCCAGGGCGCATAACTAAGATGCGGGGAGACACATATTATAATAACGAGGTTATAATATTATCGGGAAAAGAAACCTTGGGAGGGCACCATGAGGTCCCGATATAGGATATCCCGACAACCAAACAAGGAACACGGAGTATCCTAGCCCGGGTCTCAACGCTGACCCCACAAGGCCCCTTATAACATTTTCTAAGGCATGCTAATAATCATATGCTTGCATTTGATTTAGATAAATTAAACTAAATAGGAACATGCATAGGTCAGGGCTTTCCTAGCATGAAAAACATGGTGTCAGGATGCACGGCTCTTACACATATCCTAAAGGTGCAAGTCCCTAACATACAAGGATTAGGGTGGCATGCATACTACATACTAATCATGCTTGCATAGATTACATATTATACAAGTTAATATTAAACTATGGTGCCCCAGGAGAGGACGGAATACGTCCAAGTGCATATAGCGCTCCCTACTGGGTTGGATTGTCCCACTCACCAATACCCGGGTCGACGTGTGACCGTCCGTCAAGATCTGCAAGACAGGGTAATTAACACGGTGAGTAAAATACACAATACAACAAAAATACGCTAAAAATACCCCACTCGGACAAACGTACATACGGCCCGTACGCACGCGAGTCCGAGCACCCCGACTCAGCCGAACCCCCGGGCAGCCGTACGCACGGCCACCCGCCCCGGGCGCACAGCCGCGTCCCAGCCCGCGCGCCCAGACGCACTGTCGAGCCCCCCGCCCGCACGCCCGGTCACGTTGCACGGTCGGGCACACGCACGCGCACGCCCGCGTGCACCGGGCGTCCAGCCCTAGGTGCACCCGCGCGCACTGCGCCCCAGCGCAGCGCCCAGCGCGCACACCCGCACGCACTGCGCCCCAGCACAGTGCCCCGGACGCCCGCCTGCTCGCCCTGCGTACTGCGCCCCCTTGCGCAGTACCCGCACACCGCCCGCTCACCCCGCCGCGCACACCGCACGCAACGCGCCCCTGCGCAGCGCTCCGCGCGCACGCCGCGCAATGCGCCCAGCACGCCCGACCGCACGCGCCCAGCGTGCTGGACCGCAGCTCACCTGCCTGCGCCTGCCAGCCAGCGCCTGCCTACCTGCGCGCGCAGGCCCGCGCGCACGCGCGCCGATGAGCCCGCAAGCACCCAAGCCAACCCTAACCCCTCCAACCGCACCCAACCGCCCCCTCCAACCACCCAACAGCCATGAACACTCAAAAACACCTCCTAAACATGCATCTAACAAGAAAAGGAAGGAAAGAAGACTCACCCAAGGAGAGGAAAGGAAGGGGAGGAGATCGGGTGCTCTTCGCGCACCGAAACACCACCTCCAAGGCCACCACCACCAAGACCTCTTCTCAGCCAAAGAGGGGCTGAAAACAGAGGTAAAAAGGGGCCATGAGAGGGGGTCACACAAGAGGGAACTCGAATCCGAGACCATGCAAAGGTAGATCGGGTCCTTACCTTTCTTTTCTCCTTCTAGGGTTTCTTGATCCAACACCTTTTACTAGGTCAAAAGGGGGATTAAAGAGGGAGAGAGAGCTTGAGAGAGTTGGAAGGGATGATGAATAGTGGGGGAGGTTTATGTTGTCGTGGGATTTATTTATGCTCACACACACACCACACACTCTCACACCCACTTAACTTAGGGCTAATTAATTAGGTTTAGGCTAGGTTTAGGTGCACCTAGGTGAGATTTGACCCTAGTCAACCCAACCACACTAAAATCCAAAAGAGTTGACCAAGTCATGGGCCCACATTGACCAAGTCAAGTCATCCAATGACTTCTCGCTCGGTCAAAACTCGGATACGCTTCGGAACTGCGAAATTCTGAAACGTTACCGGTATTCAATGAAATTTTCGTGAGTAGCTTGAAATGGCACCAGGACACATAATATGCAGTTAGATTTTCAATCGGAGCCCTCTAACTCAGGGTGATAGCTAAAAGTCCGAAATTTTAGCGGTTCCGATCGAAAAATGAAAAAAGCTGAAAGACTGCAAGAATGTTCCAATGGTTACCAGAAGGCTAAAAAGTGACACATATATAACAGAGATGGTGGAGGAGGAAGTGATGGTAGGTTGTTGTTGTTGTTGATCTCCTCCCCTCTCAAGCTCCCTTTCCTTGATCCTTCCCCCCCTGATTTTCAGCCATGAAGGAGGCTGAGGAGGTGGTGGTAGTGGTGGTGGCGGTTGAGGTGGTCGCGGGTGCATCGAGGGCCCCCGAGCCTCTCCCTTTCATTTCCCCTCCAAAGGTGAGCATTTCCCCTTCTTTTCTTGATTTTTATGGTTTAGGGTTGGTTGGGAGGGTCATGCATGTTGGGTAGATGTGTTAGGGTGTGTGTGAGAGGTTGGGAAGGGTTAAAATGGGGTGGGTTGGCGATGTTACGACCCACTAGCTTGTACAGTTACTCCCGTTTAGGGACTGTAATTATTTTAGGGTTAATATGTGTTGCGTTGCATAGTTTGTGCCATTCACTGAGTGTGTGGCCCCCCTCGCTTATTCTTCTCCTCCAGAGTGGTAGTTGTTTCCATAGGGTTCACTTTGTGAACATGGAATGTTCACTCACAAGGTTGTCCAAGTTGAAGAGGCCGGGTTGTAGCTGTCCTGACAGAGGGCTCCCATCCGTAGGTACCACCAATGCAGTCGGAGGAGTACCGATCGTGGGAGTATACCAGGTAGAGGCTACCTGGGAGAGGGCTAACAAATGATATCGCGAGCGTGGAATCGTTCTCCCCTTCGTTGGATCCGATGTAGGAACTCCCCAGCGTTGACTGTACCTGACAGAGGGCTCCCGTCCATAGGTACCTCCGATGTATCGGACAGTACTGATAGCGGGAGTGGACTAGGTGGAGGCCACGAGGGTGGGAGAGGCTACTGGGTGGACCAGGGGTGTAGAGCAATCTAAGTCTTTTCCCAAAGTCCCAAGATGTATCCTTTCAGGAGTGAGGGTGTGGATGAGGCGAAGACACATCGCCCCAGTAGTGTTGAGTAGACCAGTAAATCCGGGTCTCATCGACCGACGGTATGGTCTCTCCCCAAAAGTCCCAAGAGTCTCCCTCCGGGAGTGAGGGTAAGGGTGAGGTTGGTCGCGCCGCCGCGTGACCCAGTTATCCATGGGTTTCTATTCATGTTTTCCTTGAAAGGAAATTGATTATGTATTGAACTGTAGAATGGTGATTGGTTTTCAGCCACTCACTGAGCTTGTAGTTCACCCCTCGCATACTGTTTCTTTTCAGGGGCAGTGTTGGGCGTGGAGCTGGAGCTTCCTGTGGCGTGGTCTTATGGGCGTGGAGCGTTCTGCCGGCGGGTGGCGTGTGCGAGGCTGTCAGCATTCCTAGAGTCATTTTATGCTTTGTAAATCGTGCATGTGGCACAAGTTGTATTTTCTTTGGTCTAGACTTGGCTTTCACAGGACATTGATTGTGTATTCGGGTCTGTAATAATATTTTTTATTTACAGACATTGTTATATATTATGCTTCCGTTTTTCAGTCAGTTATCATTATCTTGCTTTGCCGCCTTGTGTATTGTTGTTGGTGTCCTTATTGACCTCAGGTATTGATAGCTGATATTTATTATTGCCACGTCTCGGGGACGGCCGCCCTGGGGCGTGACAAGTGCTGATAGAAGTGGAGAATGATTCCATAACCAGGGTGAATAATAGTGGGGAGAGAGGATCCCCCTATCGTAGCCCACAACAAGATGAGAAGAACCCTCCCGGAGACCCATTTATGAGGACTGAATACATGGGGGAAGCAACACACTCCATGCACCATTGAATCCAGCATTCAGAGAAACCCATTGCCCGTAGAAATGTTTCAAGATATGACCATCTGACACTATCAAAGGCCTTTCTTAGATCTATCTTGATGCAAGCCCTTTTCTTGCCCCCTTTGTTTAGGTGACTAACCAATTCATGAGCTAGAAGAATATAGTGGTGGATGCTTCTTCCCTTGATGAACGCACATTGATGTAGACTCACAATGTGAGGAAGAACTTCCTGTAGCCTTGAGGCCATTGACTTTGTGAGGATCTTGTATAGAGTGTTGCACAAGGATATGGGGCGATAGCCATCCAAGGAATCGACACTAGTAGACTTTGGTACCAAAGCGATAAAAGAGTGACTGATTTGCTTGAGAAGGTGGCCATTTCTGAAAAAAATGATGCACTGAATACAACAGATCATTGTGAATTAGTGGCCAAAATCTTTTATAGAAGCGAGCTGGGAAGCCATCCGGACCTAGAGAACTAAGGGGCTTTGGACTGAACACATCATGCTTTTGTTCGTCCAGTGTGACCAAGGCTGTTAGGCTATCGTTCTGTCTGGCCAAGACTTTTGCTTGAAAGTTCAAACATGGAACATCAATACCAGAGTCTCTATTAAGAAGATTATAGTAGTAGGAGGTGATTGAATCCTTTATTATAGCTGGGTAAGTGCAATAAGAGCCATCAAGATTACGAAGACAGCTGATGGAGTTGCGAGATGAACGAGCCTTGAGGGTTTCATGAAAATACTTGGAGTTTTTGTCCCCTAGAGAAAGCCATTGTTGCCTGGATTTTTGTCGTAGAAAGCTTTCTTTTGCACGAAGGGCAGACATATAACTTTGTTTAGCAGAAACTTTAGACTCAATCAAAGCTGGATTTAAAGGATCCTCATGGAGCAGAAGTTGTTCCCGCTCGAGATTTTTGCGACTAAGATGAAGCTTATGATATATGTTCCCAGATTGGAGATAGTTCCAAGATTTCAGGATCATTTTTACATTAGAGAGCTTCTTCACAAATTGATATATGGGAGAACCCCCTACTTGAGTCCGCCAAGCACCCTCAACCACATTGACAAATTGGTCATGTGTTTCCCATGACTGAAAATATAGAAAAGGCTTCAGACCTGTTGGAATAGGTGGCTGAGTATTCAAGCGTAGCGCTGCGTGATCCAATGGGCCAAGGGGGAGATAATGAAGAATAGCATGTGGATTGTCGGAGAAGAATCTTGGATTTGCTAGTACACGGTCAAGACGACAAGCAATGCGATTTTCCTGTTGATTGCTCCATGAGAGGGTGTGGCCTGATGATTTAAGGTCCTCCAGGGAGCAATTTAAAAGGCAATTGTTGAATTTACGAACCCTTCTTGAGTGAATTGGGCTGCCACCAATTTTTTTCAAGCAAAACCTGACTTAATTAAAGTCCCCTCCAACACACCAGCTAGAATTTCCCATCGATGCAGAGATTCATTCCAAAATACCCCATAGCGAGCGTCTCTCCACGCAAGAGTTTGAGGTATAGACTGCTATTAGTAAGAAAGAAGGGCCAAGAGTTAGAATTTTTTAACGTAATTGACAATGTACGTGTTGTTCAAATGATTCTAAGATGTTGACCTCCAAGAGATCTGTAACCCATAACATTCCTATGCGACCAGCTACAGCAAAAGAATAGGAATATGCAAAGCCTAATTTAGAACAAAAGGATACCTGAGATGGAAAGTCCAACTTGGTGTCCAGAAGGCAAACACAGGGGATCTTCTCTTTTTGGATAAATTGCTTGACATCGAGTTGCTTTTCCTTGCTATTCAAACCTCGAACATTCCAAAAAGTGCTAGACATTTAATAGTAGGAAGAAGGTTGAAGTCCCCCCTTCGGGGTGCGACTCCGACTTGATTTTCGCTGCTAGCTGCCTTGTCCCGTCATGAGAGTAGCGCTATCATTTGGGTCTTGCATGACGTTTATAACCTGAAGGGACTGCAACTTCTTCCTCTCTTTTTTAGAAAGCTTAGAAGGTTTTGTGGACTCTGAAGGAGACTCCATATTCCCTAGTTTGGAAGGGGAGGAGACCTGCTTTGAGGCAAGGACCTTCTTTTCCTCACCCAAAGAATGTTTACCTGCTAGGAGAGCGGATAAGTCAACAACTAATGTGCTAACCTGCTGGGCATTGAGATTATCCTTTGTAGAGACCATGTCACAGGGAGGGATGTGTACATAGCTTGATTGAGCCTAGAGTGACTCTGCATCTGATTGTTGGACTGGCTCAACAGCTGCCAAAGGCAATTGAGATGGCACTATTGGGGCTTCCTGTTTTTCTTCCTGACATATGACTTCTTCTTGCTGATCTTGGGTCTTTTCTATTACATCACAATCTTGGAGAGGTACGAATTTGTTGGTGTAGGCTAGGACCTCTGCTTTATCCTTGGAGGATGGGTTGACGGCTTGCTGTGTTGCTTCAACCGGTTGAAATTCGTAGGGCACCACATTCTCTTCACTTTCTTGCAAGGGAGCAAACTGATTGAAGGAGGTTGTGGCTTCTGCTGTAATCTTCTTGTTGGGTAAATTGTTTGATACCATTGCGTCTGACATCAATTTCTTTGTAGAACTATTTTGGTTTTTGGTAACCACTTGCCATTGTTGCACCATTTTTTCCTTTCCCTTAGACTGGGCTAGATTACCCTATGCTTTGATGCTCTTTTCAGTGGCTCATATATGCGATATGGGCTTCACTATACAGCATGCCTCATCATGTCCAAAAGTTTGACAGAATTTACATACAGTGTGCTTCCAATCATAGTCCACCTTGAAGGATTTTTGATGGCTAGGAGAAACATCAACTAAGACAGAGTCAGGTAGGCCTTTTGAGGCCTGAACTTCTACACATATGCGGGCAAAAGAAGCTCTACTGCACCTCAGTGTTGCAGAGTTTGCATAGAGCGGGACCCTAATCATGCTCCCAATACGACCAAGGCGATCCACTTCCCAGAGGTGGAGTGGGAGGTTTGGGAGACGGATCCAAATGGTAATGCTGCTCAACAGTTCTTGCTCCATTCGAACAGTCGGGGTCCACTTGCGAAGAATAAAAGGCCTATAGCCCATTGTCCATGGGCCACCTTCGAGTGCCACATTGAGGTCCTCTACATTTGAAAATTTGACAGTGAAGAAGCCGTTACCGTGTAGATGAAGTTTCATTTCTCCTTTTGGGTTCCAAAGTCTTTGAAGGAATTGAAGAAAGGGGGTGAAAATCAGAATCTTTCCAACAATGTGTCCCACCACCGCGTTCTCCCATTGCTTGATGTTCTTTTCATAAGATTCTGGAATAAGAGATGCCACATCATTCAAACCATCCATTGTGGGTTCAATGAAACTCTGAGAACCTGATTTGGGTATATGCAGCTCCCTTTGAAATAGCGAACCCCAGTTGTTGATTTGTGAGACGATGAAGGCGGAGGAACCGCCACAGGCTTTCTCTGTTTCCTAGCCTCTGCTGGGCCTTGTGAGGGGAGGGGGGATAGGGAGACATGGGAATTTATGGTGGAGGAGAGGGCATGGGGGGTATAGAGGATGTGGGGGGGGGGGGGGGGGGGGGGGGGGGGGGGGGGGGGGGGGGGGGGGGGGGGGGGGGGGGGGGGGGGGGGGGGGGGGGGGGGGGGAGGGAGAGGCACCTTGGCCTTTCATTTGGAATGCCTTGAAGATACTTTCAATAGTCCCATCCCTAGAAGGAGGAGGTTTGGAAGGTACCTTTTGGGGACAGAGAGGCTGCTGCGCCAGAAATTTCGCAAGAGGAAGGCACCATGGCCGCTGCTTTGGAGGCTTGAGAACCAGGAGGAGGGGGTCCTCCCACTTCTGGAACAGGGGACCGCCCTAGAACAGGAGAAAGCAAAGGCGACGAGCTCGCTGCCAGCCCCGACATCAAGCCGGGACGGGATCCTGCCAAAAGGAGCCCGCCCTGAAAGCCACCCAGATCGACCAAGGTTTCAGGAGAGGTTTTTCGGGGACAACTTTTCTTAGTTACACATCTCCAAAATATGTTGATCATGTTTTATTTCTTATTTTATCAATTCAACCTAACTTAAGACAATAAGAATTCATAGCGCTTCTTTGTCTTCTATATGGTTCCTCTTGGTGCTTATTGGCCATTTCTTTCCTAAGTCCATTACTCCATAGAATTATTAGTAGATTTTTTCTGTAAGTCCTTAGTTTGAGTGCAAACTGCCAAATGCGTATTCTATTTGTCATGGTTCATTGAATCAACTGATGGTTTCAATATGAATCAATGAGTTTCTAGACATTGTGTTTTCCAACTCCAGAGCTTCAAAGATGGCAATGAAAATAGTAAGCTCGGCCTCCTACTCATGCTACCACTAACACTGCACAATTGGTATCTACTATTGTTGTCATAAATTTATAAGGAGTGAGATATTTTCCTTGTCATCAATGGTGTAGCCCATCTTTTGTGAATTTTCTTTTACAGGTGGACATAATTTTGTGGACAACACTACCAAATCCTACACAATTCACTGAAGCACATATACAAATTCTACCAGAAATCAAGTATTTTTGCAGGTCTGGACTGATGGACCTATTATTTTTGTAATTTCTTCTTAATCGAGTTATTTTATTATTTAGTTTGATTTATGACCACTTTGCTGTAAATTCCCTTATCAATCACTAAGCTACTAAGTCACTCATTGTTATGCCTGTGTCATTTGGAGCCATTTTGGTTAAGCCTTGGTCGCATCTGGGTCATTCAGGGCCTTTTTCTTTTTCGATCGGAGTCGTTAAAATTTTGGCTTTTAGCCACCTGCGGGAGTTGGAGTACTCTGATTGGAAATCTAACTGCATATTATGGGTCCTGGTACTGTTTCGTACTACCCATAAAATTTTTATCAAATTCCGGTAACGTTTTGAAAAATATGCAGTTCCAAACCGTATCCGGGTTTTGAGAGTTCCTGGTTGGTCGAATAGTGTGAGATATTTTGGGGATGTGGTGACCCTTGGTAACCTTACCCCCACCTTGCTTGGGGATGAAGAAACCATTGGTTATTTGATATGTGAGTGGGTGAGCCTAACCCTAACCTCACCCCCCCCCCCTTAAGGTCACCCCTAGGCACTATTTGGGCATGAAAATGACTTTTTTGCCCTCTCTCTCTCTCCCCCTCTCTCCCATTTCGTGGAACACCTTCTCTCCCTCTCTTGGTCTCTTTTTTTCTCCTCTTTGTGTGTGAAGAAGGAGGAGGAAGAACCAATTGAAGGAAAAGATGAAGAAGAAGCACAAGAAAGAGTGAGAAAGGGTGAGTATGTGTTGTTGTTGTTGTTGTTGTTGTTGTTGTTGTTTCTCTTCTCTCTATCCCCTTCTCATGCCCCTTTGCACCCCTGTTTTCTGCCATGAAGGGCTTGAGGAGATGCTGATGAGGTGGTGGTAGTGGTGGTGGTGGTTGAGGTGGTCGTGGGTGTGTCGAGAACCCCGCATCTCCCCATTTCCTCCCCCTGTTTTGGTAAGGCAGCACTCTGTATTTTAAAGATCTCAGTGCATCTAGTATTTAGAGACACATTTTTAGGATTATGTCTTCATATGATATGATCATCTATGTGTCTAGTTGTTATATATGAAATTTGGGCTCATTATGATATCTGTGGTGTAAGTTAGAACCTGTTTTGCATGGCCTGTCCAGATTCACGTAGGAATTGACCTGCTTCTGGAAATAATTTATTTCGGGCTTGTAGAGGCAAAATTAGGTTCTAATGTCTTCATGGATTATGATCCCAGCATATCAGAGAATGTGAACGTTTTATTTCATAATTTTTGGAAGTGTATTGGGTGTTGTAGAGATCAATTAGTAGGGCTGGTTGCAGCAGGTTTGGCAGTTTTGTTTGGTTGAGTGTCAAGGAGTTGTCTGCATGTGTCTTGTGTGATAATATGGAAGTATCAGGTGTTAGGGTCTTCATGAAGTAGGCTTATATGTGTGATAGGAGGTTCCATAATTTAATTATGAATCATTGGTTGTGTTTTGCAGATCTCGTAGACCGGACGCGCGGCGATCCGGGTATCGGTGAGTGGTTTGATCCAACCCTTCGGAAAGCGTTGGATGCACGTAGTCATGCGTCGCGCATCCGTTGGGCACCCTGACTATACTACTTAATTAGATAAGTAGTATGGTCATGTCTAACTCATAATATGTTAGATATCTTGCATGCTAGGCTTATATTGCATGTATTGTATCCATGTATGAATGATTGTATCACATGCGCCCCTCTAGTATGGGCATGTATTCTGTAATGTGTATAGATGTATAGAATATGGCATGCCTTAGGTAGTATTGTAATACTACTCCCACCATATTAATTGGAATATCCAGCATGATTAAGTCTAGGTTAATAACGGGCACCTGCCTAATATTCCCTTGCGATAAGACTCGAGGGCGTGGTGTAGTTGTTGCGCCCATGCTAATGGGGCAAGGCTATGACCAACTTCATGAGATGATGATCTCTCTCGCCCTCTCCCTCTACACGAACTGAGTAAGTAGATGCGATTTCCTACTCGACTCAGGTTCGTTTGGAATATTGGCATGCACCTGTTAAGTGCGCGAGATTTGCACTTGACCCTTACCTTTTAAGTTGGTGATATCCAACGCATGCTTAAGTTAGGCCTTGTGTGCTTATGTGATTAATGGCCATGTATGCATGTTGTATGATTTATTATGATGTAAATCCATGTTAAGGAGTATCCTCATAATTATTTGATAGGTTATCGTGCATGTAGTTCATGTACATAACTAAGATATAATTCTCCTGGATATATATATATGCGCATGTTAAAACTGATTAGGCCTATCTGAAATAGGCGTGGGTATGACCCGTTGTCGGGTTGTACCTTATTAGTTAGAGCGCTAGCGATGTAATCGCCCCCGTGCATCCGAGCGATGCACTCGTTTGGAATTCAGGAGAATTCATTATCTTATCGGTTTTGTTAAGCTGGTAGTTGTGGCATTAAGCTAGGCCTACCTGTGCTAGACGAGTATATGAACCGCCTGTTGGGTTATGTGCCTTGGGATTATTTCTGCGTGAGAGCAGAGGCAACCCCCTTGTGTCCGAGCGACGCAACCGTGTGGGAGTACAATAGTATTTGATATTATCGATATGTGATTATCGAGAGTAGTTGTTTTTCCATTGGGTTCGCTTTGCGAACATGGAGTGTTTCCTCCCAATGTCGTCCGTGTTGAAGCGGCCCGGGTTGTAGCTGTCTTGACAGAGGGCCCCCACCTGTAGGTACTATCGATGCATGCGGCAAGATGTACTGATCATGGGGGGTATACCAGGTAGAGGCTACCCGGGAGAGGGCTAACGAATGATATTGCGAGCGTGGAATCATTCTCCCCTTCGTTGGATCCGTGTAGGAACTCCCCGGTGTTGGAAAAGCTTTCCTGACAGAGGGCTCCCATCTGTAGGTACTACCGATGCGTTCGGAAGCGTACTGATCGTGGGAGTATACCAGGTAGAGACTACCCGAGGAAAGGGCTACCGGTGGACCAAGGGTGTAGAGCAGTCTAAGTCTCTTCCAAAAGTCCTATATCATCTCTAAAGGGTGAGGGTGAGGATGAGGTGAAGACACGTCGCCGCGTGACCCATTCGTTGTTCGTCCGTTCCCATAGTTGTTGGGTCCGGTTGCGTATCGATGTTCAAAGACATCGTTGGGCAGTTATCCCGATGTAGATGATCTAGTAGCGTTGTGTAGACCAGTAATTCTGGGTCTCTTCGACCAACGGTATGGTCTCTCCCCAAGAGACCCAAGAGTCTCCCTCCGGGAGTGAGGGTGAGGGTGAGGTTGGTGATTCAGTAGTGTTGTGTGGACCAGTAATTCCGCGTCTCTTCGACCAACGGTATGGTCTCTCCCCAAAAGACCCAAGAGTCTTCCTCCGGGAGTGAGGGTGAGGGTGAGGTTGGTCGCGCCGCCGCGTGACCCTGTTATCCATGGGTTTCCACCCATGTTTTCCTTGAAAGGAAATTGCTTTAGTATTGAACTGTTGTATGGTGATTGGTTTTCAGCCACTCACTGAGCTTGTAGCTCACCCCTCGCATACTGTTTCTTTTCAGGGGCAGTGTTGGGCGTGGAGCTGGAGCTTTCCTGTGGCGTGGTCTTATGGGCGTGGAGCGTTCTTCCGACGGGTGGCGAGTGTGAGGCTGTCAGCAGTCCTAGAGTCATTTTATGTATTGTAAATCGTGCATGTAGCACAGGTTTTATTTTATTTGGACCTGTCACGCCCCACGGCGGCCGTCCCCGAGACGTGGCAATAATAAATATCAGCTATCAATACCTGAGGTCAATAAGGACACCAACAACAATACACAAGGCGGCAAAGCAAGATAATGATAACTGACTTAAAAGCGTAACCATAATATATAACAATGTCTGTAAATCAAAAACATTATTACAGACCCGAATACACAATCAATGTCCTGTGAAAGCCAAGTCTAGACCAAAGAAAATACAACCTGTGCCACATGCACGATTTACAAGGCATAAATGACTCTAGGAATGCTGACAGCCTCGCACTCGCCACCCGCCGGCAGAACGCTCCACGCCCATAAGACCACGCCACAGGAAGCTCCAGCTCCACGCCCAACACTGCCCCTGAAAAGAAACAGTATGCGAGAGGTGAGCTACAAGCTCAGTGAGTGGCTGGAAACCAATCACCATTCTACAGTTCAATACATAATCAATTTCCTTTCAAGGAAAACATGGGTAGAAACCCATGGATAACTGAGTCACGCGACGGCGCGACCAACCTCACCCCCACCCTCACTCCCGGAGGGAGTCTTTTGGGACTTATGGGGAGAGACCATACCGTCGGTCGAAGAGACCCGGATTTACTGGTCTACTCAACACTACTGAATCATCTACATCTAGATAATCGCCCATCGATGTCCTTCAACATCGATCACGAGACCGGACCCAACAACTATGGGAACAGTCGAACAACGAATGGGTCACGAGGCGACGTGTCTTCGCCTCATCCACACCCTCACTCCTGAAAGGAGACATCTTGGGACTTTGGGAAGAGACTTAGACTGCTCTACACCCCTGGTCCACCCGGTAGCCTCTCCCACCCTCGTGGCCTCCGCCTAGTCCTCTGACAGGTATAGCCAACGCCGGGGAGTTCCTACATCGGATCCAACGAAGGGGAGAATGATTCCACGCTCGCGACATCATTCATTAACCCTCTCCCGGGTAGTATCTACAACCTGATCTCCTCAACTCACCGCTCTACACCCTTGGTCCGCCAGTAGCCCTTTCCCACCCTCGTGGCCTCCACCTAGTCCACTCCCACCATCCGTACTGTCCGACACATCGGAGGTACCTACGGACGGGAGCCCTCTGTCAGGTACAGCCAACGCCGGGGAGTTCCTACATCGGATCCAACGAAGGGGAGAACGATCCCATGTTCGCAAAGCGAAACCCAAAGGAAAACAACCACTCTCGATACTCGCTTATCGAGATATCACACACATGCATAACAACAACCAACACACTCATATTAACCTTAAAGTAGTCATAGTCCCTAAACGGGAGTAACTACACAAGTTAGAGGGTCGTAACATCGCCGATCCACCCCACGCTCACCCTTTAGGGGTGTCATGGGTCCTTTGGGACAGACTAGACCGCTCTCCACCCCTGGTCCACCCGGTAGCCCTTTCCCACCCTCGTAGCCTCGACCTAGTCCACTCCAACTACCAGTACTGTCCGACACATCGGAGGTACCGGACGAAAGCCCTCTGTCAAGTCAGCCAACGCCGGGGAGTTCCTACATCGGATCCAACCAAAAGGAGAAGACAACCTACTCACGCGC
Source organism: Acorus gramineus (assembly GCA_030737835.1). NCBI lineage: Eukaryota > Viridiplantae > Streptophyta > Magnoliopsida > Acorales > Acoraceae > Acorus > Acorus gramineus. Next base: position 2,682,073 of record CM060856.1, on the reverse strand, counting down.
GTACGATCCTGTTGGATCCGTCGACAACGATTTCTAACACTACTAATGTCATGAATTCTCAAGAATTCCTCCAGGGCACATAACTAAGATGCGGGGAGACACATATTATAACAACAAGGTTATAATATTCTCTAAGGCATGCTTGTAACTATATGCTCACATTTGATTTAATTAAATTAAACTAGATGGGAACATGCATAGTTCGGGGCAAGGTGTCTAGGCATGCATAGGCCGCTATACATGATATAAGGGTGCATATCCCTGGCATACACAGTCTAAGGTGGCATGGATATATCATATTTATCATGCATGCATGGTATCTACATATTTTAGCTAGGGGGCCCCATCGATGCGCGACGCGCGTCTATGCGGGTCGAGCGCATCCCTAGAGAGGGGGGGGATTGGAATCAAACCACTCACCTTACAACCCGGGACCTCGCGCATCCCATCCGACGAGATCTGCAAGGTAGGGGCATCCAACTGGTGAGAAACAACACAATTTACACATAGAAATACATTAGAAATACCCAATACTCGGACAAGCATGCATACAGGCTCGCACGCATTTGAGCACGCACGTACGCACCCGAGTCTGAGTGCCCCGACACCTACCCGAACCCTCGGGCAGCCACACGCATGGCCCCCCGCACGTTCACACACGAATGCGCACGCACACACGCACCCCAGCACCATTGGCGCACTGCGCGTCCTGCCCACGCGCCCTCGCGCAGCACCCCGCGCGCGCACTGGTCGCCAGCCCCGCGCCCAGGCGCATGCCCAGGCGCACTGCCCCGCGCGCGCCCGCCGCACTCGCACGCGGGAGCGCGCACCCGCTCACTCGCGCGCGTCTGCGCGCCCGACTGCGCCTGCCAGCGCCCGCCTGCGCGCGCGCCTGCGCGCGCACGCGCGCAGACTGCGCCCAGCGCGCGCCCAGCCCATCCCAACCTCATTTTAACCCTCCCCAACCCCTCACACACACCCTAACCCATCTACCTAGCATGCATGACCTCCCTAACATCCCCTTAAGCCATGAAAACCAAGAAAAGAAGGGGAGGAGCTCACCTTCGAGGGGGAACGAAAGGGGGAGGTTCGGGGGCCCTCGACGCACCCGCGACCACCTCAACCACCACCACCACCTCAGCCCTCCTCAGCCCTCCAATGGCTGCAAATCAGGGGGGGGAATCCATGAAAAGGGAGCTTGAGAGAGAGGGGAACAAACAACAACAACAAAACCTTCACAAGCACTCACTTGCACAAGCACCTTCTCCTTCTCTTCTTTGAGACAATTAAACAAACACATGGGGGGGGGGTTTGAAAAGAGAGAAGAGAGAGCAAAGAAAGAAGGTTGACGTGGGGGGTTATGGGAGGGAGAGAGAGAAGGAGATATTTGTTGTACACAAATATCTAAAGAGGGAAATGAAATGACTAAGTCGCCCTTTGACCAGAAATTCTGCGCATGCTTCACTGGAACAGCCATAACTTCCTCGATATAGCTCCGAATTGCACAATTTCAAGTCCGATGGAAAGCCAAGAAGATTATCTACAACTTTCATGTTTATGCCAAGATCAAATAATCTCTCCAGCTATTCTGAAATTAGAGCTAAACATAGAACAGGGCTGCTGCCAGAATTTCCCTCCCCAGGGTATACTTGGAAAAATACCCATAACTTTTACTACAAGAATCCAGTTGATCTAATTCCACTTCTGTACGAAAGCTAACTCAAAACTGGACATCTCATAATAAAATCATATTTAGATCTCTTCATCTTGGATTTTAACTAAATCAATTCCAAATACCAATTCAGGAATACATAACTTATAGGAAAAAATTATGTACCCAAATTTTCAATCAGAGTGCTCCAAATGACACAGGCACAACATTCTTCCCCCCTTAGGAAATTTAGTCCTCAAAATTTAAGGAAACCCAAAGGGAAGACCGAAAGTATCATGCATAGACCTTTTGCTCCCAAGTGGTCTTCGCACCGGACTAGCGCTACCAACACACTATAATCAAAGGAACGGTCTTAGCGTGGAGCCTCTTCTCATGCTTGTCCTTGACCTCGATCCACTGCTCCACGAACGACAAATCCACCTCGAGGATGAGGCGGTCGAACAGAATGACATGAGCAGGATCGTGGACATAACGCCTCGGCCATTGGACAAGGACGACGTCGTGGGCATGAGCCAGCTGTGGGGGAAAGGCTACATGATAAGCCACCTCCCCAATCCACTCAATGACGAGAAATGGTCCCATTAAAGAGCAAACTCAGCTTGCCCCGAACGTTGAAACAGAGGGTGCCCTTTAACCAGGACACCTTCTTGAAAATATGGTCGCCAAACCCAAAGGTAAGCCCCTGGCGACAATGACCTGGGTAGCCCTTCTGTCGGTTTGGGAGGTGCAGATGTACACACGAACCAAGCTGGCCACCGCAAGGTCAAACAACTAATTTATGGCCCCTCCAACTGGCGCTCCTCAACCGTCCCAACACAAGGGAGGTATAAAACTGCGCCTGTAGAGTGCCTTTCACAGATCCATCTGGGTGCTCGAATGGCAATCGTCTTGCAGGCATACCCCAACAAATGGGTGGTGCCTCACCCAACTGCCCTCATCATCGAGCACGCAGGCACTTAGCATGTCCTCCAAGGTCTGAATCGTCCTCTTTGTCTGGCTGTCCATCAGCGATGAAACGCTATACTTAAATGGAGGTTCGCGCCAAAGGCTGCGCCACAACCTCAAAGTAACCCTCGCGTCTCAACCGAAAATAGCGCCGACTGGAGTGCCATGAAGACGAACAATCACGAAGGTGAAAACCCACGTCAAGGCGTCCAGAGACTCAATCAGTTGGATTAGGGAGGGAAGCGCGGACTTAGTCAGTCGGTCAATGATCACCTAGACGGCGTCGTGACCCGAACGTGACATTAGCGAGTCCGCAACAATCCCTGATAACCCACTCCCACGTCCACTGAGGAATCTCGATGGACTGACGCTTTCCACTCAATGATGATTCTCGAACTTTGCCTGAGGGCATGCCAACCTGGGGAAACAAGGTCACCCATATCACCTTTTTCATCACACCACAGCAATCTCAATGAAGACTACCTCAAAGTAGTCCATGGAGGCCCAATAAAACTTTTGAGATCCACGAAGGCATCCGGCGCATTCGTCAACCCCGACAGCAGTACTTAAAACTCGTAGTGCCTGAACGGTCACGAAAGGCCATCTACGGGATGTCCAACTCTCGGATCTCAAACTTGTGGTACCCTTGTGCGAAGATCGATCTAACAGCAGACACTCGCTCCCAGAGCTGGTCAAATAGATCATCGATTCACGACAAAGGTAATTGATCTTCAACCTCCACGGGGAGATCAAAACAACACCACGAACAATTAAGTCCAGATTCTGCTCCTCGAGCATGTCTGGCGCTCATGATGACACTTACACGCTTGGTAAGTCGCTCAACCGCACTTAATCCACAAGACACGCAATAAGGGGTCGTCGAACCTCGACAATGCCTATGCGACGTCATCTATCTGATAGGGCGGTTGAGTCCCATCACGAACGCTAGCATCGCGTCTCCTTATTCGCGACCAATGTGGGGCAAAACGCGACAGTATCCACAACAGTGCTTCACATGCCGCCAGAGATAGGTCGCTCATCTATAACCATTGGAACTCCAGCATCCTGCACTCCATGGGCAGATTCATCACGGGGAGTCCACGCTCTCGACATCATTTAGCAGCACTCTCTCGGTGTGGCCTCTACCTGGTAGCCTCCCAAGCCTACTATCTCTGCCATATGGGCGCACCACAAGCACAGTATCTGGGAGCACCTCATAGGGCTCTGGCCTCAACCGGGCAGCTACAACGCACAATGATATATCGAAGCGACTCCAGATTCCACTATGGAACCCTGTCCACTAGCGATCGCCCATTGAGCTGCAATAGGACGCACCCAATCCCGATCGTACGCATCACCACTCGCTACAGCACCTTCCAAGTGAGAGGAAAAAATCCACCATCAATTTGATGCTTCAAAGGTAGTCCTTGACTGGGAAAAGAAACCTTGGGAGGGCACCATGAGGTCCCGATATAGGATATCCTGACAACCAAACAAGGAACACGGAGTACCCTAGCCCAGGTCTCAACGCTGACCCTGCAAGGCCCCTTAATCCTGAGTAGGAAGGCTAGAAGAAGACATCATCCCTTAATGAGCAATACGCCACATCCTCAACACTTTACACAGGCGCCGCACGCGAACTCCATGGTTACCAGCGATACCGATACACGGGAAAGAGCTCCATTATCGAGACGCAATCCATACCTTAGAAATTGTGACCAATTCATCACTATCACACTACTAGGCTGGAATCTCCTACCCAAGCCTTAATCCCGCAACAAGGGATCCAACAACTGACCCTAACCAGTCGACCCAGTCGACAACTTAAGGGTGGGTCCAGGGGGTCACGTCCACGTCAACAGATGCGAGGAGGCATGTCAGCAACCTAAGATAACTTCTAAAACAAGAGTACTCGGATGACAATCCTACGACTCATCATCTATACGACTAGACTTAGGCTCTGACAGGACCAGGCTCTGATACCAACTTTTGTCACGCCCCAGGGCGGCCGTCCCCGAGAAGTCAGCTATCAATACCTGAGGTCAATAAAGACACCAACAACAATACACAAGGTGGCAAAGCAAGATAATGATAACTGACTGAAAAGTGGAAGCATAATATATAACAATGTCTGTAAATCAAAAACATTATTACAGACCCGAATACACAATCAATGTCCTGTGAAAGCCAAGTGTAGACCAAAGAAAATACAACATGTGCCACATGCACGATTTACAAGGCATAAATGACTCTAGGAATGCTGACAGCCTCGCACTCGCCACCCGCCGGCAGAACACTCCACGCCCATAAGACCACGCCACAGGAAGCTCCAGCTCCACGCCCAACACTGCCCCTTAAAAGAAACAGTATGCGAGGGGTGAGCTACAAGCTCAGTGAGTGGCTGGAAACCAATCACCATTCTACAGTTCAATACATAATCAATTTCCTTTCAAGGAAAACATGGGTGGAAACCCATGGATAACTGGGTCACGCGGCGGCGCGACCAACCTCACCCCCACCCTCACTCCCGGAGGGAGTTTCTTAGGACTTATGGGGAGAGACCATACCGTCGGTCGAAGAGACCCAGATTTACTGGTCTAGAGACCATACCGTCGGTCGAAGAGACCCGGATTTACTGGTCTACTCAACACTACTGGATCATCTACATCTAGATAATCGCCCATCGATGTCCTTCAACATCGATCACGAGACCGGACCCAACAACTATGGGAACGGTCGAACAACGAATGGGTCACGAGGCGACGTGTCTTTGCCTCATCCACACCCTCACTCCTGAAAGGAGACATCTTGGGACTTTGGGAAGAGACTTAGACTGCTCTACACCCCTGGTCCACCGGTAGCCTCTCCCACCCTCGTGGCCTCCGCCTAGTCCTCTGACAGGTATAGCCAACGCCGGGGAGTTCCTACATCGGATCCAACAAAGGGGAGAACGATTCCACGCTCGTGACATCATTCATTAACCCTCTCCCGGGTAGTATCTACAACCCGATCTCCTCAACTCACCGCTCTACACCCTTGGTCCGCCAGTAGCCCTTTTCCACCCTCGTGGCCTCCACCTAGTCCACTCCCACCATCCGTACTGTCCGACACATCGGAGGTACCTACGGACGGGAGCCCTCTGTCAGGTACAGCCAACGCCAGGGAGTTCCTACATCGGATCCAACGAAGGGGAGAACGATCCCATGTTCGCAAAGCGAAACCCAAAGGAAAACAACCACTCTCGATACTCGCTTATCGAGATATCACACACATGCATAACAACAACCAACACACTCATATTAACCTTAAAGTACTCATAGTCCCTAAACGGGAGTAACTACACAAGTTAGAGGGTCGTAACATCGCCGATCCACCCCACGCTCGCCCTTTAGGGGTGTCATGGTTCTTTTGGGACAGACTAGACCGCTCTCCACCCCTGGTCCTCCCGGTAGCCCTTTCCCACCCTCGTAGCCTCGACCTAGTCCACTCCAACTACCAGTACTGTCCGACACATCGGAGGTACCGAACGGAAGCCCTCTGTCAGGTCAGCCATCGCCGGGGAGTTCCTACATCGGACCCAACCAAAAGGAGAAGACAGCCTACTCACGCGCGTACGATCCTGTTGGATCCGTCGACAACGATTTCTAACACTACTAATGTCATGAATTCTCAAGAATTCCTCCAGGGCGCATAACTAAGATGCGGGGAGACACATATTATAACAACAAGGTTATAATATTCTCTAAGGCATGCTTGTAACTATATGCTCACATTTGATTTAATTAAATTAAACTAGATGGGAACATGCATAGTTCGGGGCAAGGTGTCTAGACATGCATAGGCCGCTATACATGATATAAGGGTGCATATCCCTAGCATACAAAGTCTAAGGTGGCATGGATATATCATATTTATCATGCATGCATGGTATCTACATATTTTAGCTAGGGGCCCCATCGATGCGCGACGCGCGTCTATGCGGGTCGAGCGCATCCCTAGAGAGGGGGGGGATTGGAATCAAACCACTCACCTTACAACCCGGGACCTTGCGCATCCCATCCGACGAGATCTGCAAGGTAGGGGCATTGAACTGGTGAGAAACAACACAATTTACACATAGAAAACATTAGAAAAACCCAATACTCGTACAAGCATGCATACGGGCTCGCACCCATGCGAGCACGCACGTACGCACGCGAGTCCGAGTGCCCCGACACCACATGCATGGCCCCCCGCACGTGCACGCACGAATGTGCACGCACGCACGCACCCCAACACCATCGGCGCACTGCCGCGCGCCTGCCCGCGCGCCTAGACGCGCTGCTGCACGCGCGTGCACGCTCAAGCGCGCCCGCGCGCACTGCCCGTCCAGCCCATGCACCCTCGTGCAGCACCCCGCGCATGCCCCAGCACGCGCACGCGTGCGCGCGCGCGCACTGGTCCCCAGCCCCGCGCCCAGGCGCATGCCCAGGCGCACTGCCCCGCGCGCGCACGCTCGCGAGCGCCCGCGCGCACTCCCGTGCGCACCCCTGCGCGCACCCCCGCTCGGGCCAGCACCCGCGCGCACCCCCGCGCTCGTTTGCGCGCCCGACTGCGCTGCCAGCGCCCGCTTGCGCGCGCGCCTGTAGAATTGTTATTTTTTTCCAGCCACTCACTGAGCTTATAGCTCACCCCTTGCATACTGTTTCTTTTCAGGGGCAATGTTGGGCGTGGAGCTGGAGCTTTCCTGTGGCGTGGTCTTATGGGCGTGGAGCGTTCTTCCGGCGGATGGCGAGTGCAAGGCTGTCAGCATTCCTAGAGTCATTTTATGTTTTGTAAATCGTGCATGTGGTACAGGTTGTATTTTCTTTGGTCTAGACTTGGCTTTCACAGGACATTGATTGTATATTCGGGTCTATATTAATGTTTTTGATTTACAGACATTGTTATATATTATGCTTCCGCTTTTCAGTCAGTTATCATTATCTTGCTTTGCCGCCTTGTGTATTGTTGTTGGTGTCCTTATTGACCTTAGGTATTGATAGCTGATATTTATTATTGCCACGTCTCGGGGACGGCCGCCCTGGGGTGTGACAAAAGGCCTCCTAAAAGTGAGCAAGGCGGCGCATGCAAGAAGACCCTGGGGGCGCCCATCTCATGGCCCAAGGGAGGGCACGATCAAAAACAAATGGCGAAGTGCTCGTATCCAAAAATCTATGGAAAGAACATCAAATCCAAGTCAGGTGAAGTAAATAAACACAAAAGAAAAATCATTTCTATCTTTCATTAACTCATACCTACAGAAATGCTGCAAAACCACCGAGGTTCTTGCCCCCGGCCCTCTTCCCTTTCTTCGATAGCTCTACAAAAAGGTGGGCGAGCATGGCCGCGCCCGAAGCAAAGCGGCTCATGGTCCCCAAGTCCCTCATAAACAACAAGAAATGGGAGGAGATCTTGTCCGAGGATGTCGAGAAGAGAACCCGACCAAAGAAGTAGAGGAAGAATGCCCTCAACTCCCTTCGTGCCCTCTGCGGGCACGCAATAGCCTCCCTTGCCTCAATCATCAAACGCCTCGTAGCTAGCCGCAGCCTCGTCTTTCTGACGACGTGTGAAGGAACCGAGGCTGTACTACCTCGACAACTGCCCGAGCAGGATCCGGTTCAACATCCTCTCTCGCTCCATGAACTCCCACTCCCCAATTGACTCTTGGAACAGCACCTTGTAGTCAGCACTAGTTGTTGTGCCTGTGTCATTTGGAGCACTCTGTTTGAAAATTTGGGTATATAATTTTTTTTCCTGGAAGTTATGTATTCCTGATTTAGTATTTGGATTTGATTTTGTTAAAACCAAGATGAAGAGGTTTAAATATTATTTTACTATGAGATGTCCAGTTTTGAGTTAGCTTTCGCACAGAAGTGGAATTCGGAGCTATATTGAGGAAGTTATGGCTGTTCCAGTGAAGCATGCGCAGAATTTCTAGTCAAAGAACGACTAGGTCATTTCCACCCCTCTTAAGATATTTGTGTGCAAAATATCTTCTCTCTCTCTCTCTCTCCCTCTCACTTCCACGCCCATTTTTCTTGGGCTCTCTCTTCCTCTCTCTCAAGAACCCTAGGTGTTTGTGAAAATGTCTAAAAGAGAAGTGAAGGAGATGGTGCAAGTGCATGTGAAGCTTTGGCTAGGTTTTGTTGTTGTTGATGATCTCCTCTCTCTCAAGTTCCTTTACATGGATTCCCCCCCCCCCTGATTTGCAGCCATTGGAGGGTTGAGTAGGGCTGAGGTGGTGGTGGTGGTTGAGGTGGTCGCGGGTGCGTCGAGGGCCCCTGAACCTCCCCCGTTCGTTCCCCCTCCAAGGTGAGCTCCTCCCCTTCTTTTCTTGGTTTTCATGGCTTAAGGGGCTGTTGGGGAAGTCTTGCATGCTATGCATAGGGGTTAGTGTGTGTGTGAGGGGTTGGGGAGGGTTAAAAAGGGGCAAGGAGGGGCTGGGCGCGCGTTGGGGGCAGTCTGCTCGTGTGCGGGCGCAGGCGCGCGCGCAGGAGGGCACTGGTGGGCTAACAGACGCACACGGGCGCGTGCGCGCGAGTGCGCGGGTGCGCGCGGAGTGGGCGCGCGGGTGCTGGCGCGAGCGGGGGTGCGTGTGGGAGTGCGCGGGTGAGTGCGCGCTGGCGCGCCCGAGCGTGCGCGCGCGGGGCAGTGCGCCTGGGCATGCGCCTGGGCGCGGGGCTGGGGACCAGTGCGTGCGTGAGTGTGCGTGCGCATGCTGGGGCAGGCGCGGGGTGCTGCGCGAGGGTGCGTGGGCTGGAAGCGCAGTGTGCGCGGGTGCGCTCGAGCGTGCGCGCGCGGCAGCGCGTCTGGGCGCGCGGGCTGGCGCGCGGCAGTGCTCTGATGGTGCTGGGGTGCGTGCGTGCGTGCGTGCATGCGTATGCGTGCGTGCGCGTGCGGGGGGCCATGCGAGTGGCTGCCCGAGGGTTCGGGTAGGTGTCGGGGCACTCGGACTCGCGTGCGTACGTGCGTGCTCGCATGCGTGCGAGCCCGTATGCATGCTTGTCCGAGTATTGGGTATTTCTAATAATTTCTATGTGTAAATTGTGTTGTTTCTCACCAGTTGGATGCCCCTACCTTGCAGATCTCGTCGGATGGGATGCGCGAGGTCCCGGGTCGTAAGGTGAGTGGTTTGATTCCAATCCCCCCCCCCCTCTCTAGGGATGCGCTCGACCCGCATAGACGCGCGTCGCGCATCGATGGGGCCCCCTAGCTATAATATGTAAATAATATGCATGCCACCCTAGACTCGTATGCTAGGGATATGCACCCTTATATCGAATGCTATGATATAACCATGCCACATTAGACCTTGTATGCTAGGGAAATGCATCCTGACACCATGTTTCATGCTAGGAAAGCCTCGACCTATGCATGTTCCCATTTAGTTTAATTTATTTAAATCAAGATGGGATTATGTGATTATATTGTTGTAAGCATGCCTTAGATAATATTATAACCTTGTGGTTATAATATATGTTTCCCCGCATCTTAGTTATGCGCCCTGGAGGAATTCTTGAGAATTCATGACATTAGTAGTGTTAGAAATCGTTGTCGACGGATCCAACAGGATCGTACGCGCGTGAGTAGGCTGTCTTCTCCTTTTGGTTGGATCCGATGTAGGAACTCCCCGGCGATGGCTGACCTGACAGAGGGCTTCCGTCCGGTACCTCCGATGTGTTCGGACAGTACTGGTAGTTGGAGTGGACTAGGTCGAGGCTACGAGGGTGGGAAAGGGCTACCGGGTGGACCAGGGGTGGAGAGCGGTCTAGTCAGTCCCAAAAGGCCCATGTCACCCCCTAAAGGGTGAGGGTGAGGGTGGGGTGGGTCGGCGATGTTACGACCCACTAGCTTGTGTAGTTACTCCCGTTTAGGGACTATGACTACTTTAAGGTTAATATGAGTGTGTTGGTTGTTGTTATGCATGTGTGTGATATCTCGATAAGCGAGTATCGAGAGTGGTTGTTTTCCTTCGGGTTTCGCTTTGCGAACATGGGATCGTTCTCCCCTTCGTTGGATCCGATGTAGGAACTCCCCGGCGTTGGCTGTACCTGACAGAGGGCTCCCGTCCGTAGGTACCTCCGATGTGTCGGACAGTACGGATGGTGGGAGTGGACTAGGTGGAGGCCACGAGGGTGGAAAAGGGCTACTGGCGGACCAAGGGTGTAGAGCGGTGAGTTGAGGAGATCGGGTTGTAGATACTACCCGGGAGAGGGTTAATGAATGATGTCGCGAGCGTGGAATCGTTCTCCCCTTTGTTGGATCCGATGTAGGAACTCCCCGGCGTTGGCTATACCTGTCAGAGGACTAGGCGGAGGCCACGAGGGTGGGAGAGGCTACCGGGTGGACCAGGGGTGTAGAGCAGTCTAAGTCTCTTCCCAAAGTCCCAAGATGTCTCCTTTCAGGAGTGAGGGTGTGGATGAGGCGAAGACACGTCGCCTCGTGACCCATTCGTTGTTCGACCGTTCCCATAGTTGTTGGGTCCGGTCTCGTGATCGATGTTAAAGGACATCGATGGGCGATTATCTAGATGTAGATGATCCAGTAGTGTTGAGTAGACCAGTAAATCCGGGTCTCTTCGACCGACGGTATGGTCTCTCCCCATAAGTCCCAAAAGACTCCCTCCGGGAGTGAGGGTGGGGGTGAGGTTGGTCGCGCCGCCGCGTGACCCAGTTATCCATGGGTTTCCACCCATGTTTTCCTTGAAAGGAAATTGATTGTGTATTGAACTGTAGAATGGTGATTGGTTTCCAGCCACTCACTGAGCTTGTAGCTCACCCCTCGCATACTGTTTCTTTTCAGGGGCAGTGTTGGGCGTGGAGCTGGAGCTTTCCTATGGCGTGGTCTTATGGGCGTGGAGCGTTCTGCCGGCGGGTGGCGTGTGCGAGGCTGTCAGCATTCCTAGAGTCATTTACGCCCTGTAAATCGTGCATGTGGCACAAGTTGTATTTTCTTTGGTCTAGACTTGGCTTTCATAGGACATTGATTGTGTATTCGGGTCTGTAATAATGTTTTTGATTTACAGACATTGTTATATATTATGCTTCCGCTTTTCAGTCAGTTATCATTATCTTGCTTTGCCGCCTTGTATATTGTTGTTGGTGTCCTTATTGACCTCAGGTATTGATAGCTGATATTTATTATTGCCACGTCTCGTGGACGGCCGCCCTGGGGTGTGACACTGGTAGCCGCTAGCCCAAGGCTGGGAGGCCCGTGATCTGCTCAACATCGTGTCGGCATCACCACACTGATGGGGAGGATGAATGTACAACTCTCCAGATCCCAACGCTCCGCCAATGCCTCGAGATAAGGACGATGGACGTGGAATGGCTCGATCAAAAAGAAGGAACGGAAGCCCCCTCCATCCACCAAATCCCTCTCCCCCTACCCCAAGGTTGACTACCATCTCTTCGTCCCATGCCACAAAGCCCGCACTCGATTCGGCCGTTGAAAAAGCCAAACAAGAAGGGTTAGCCTAATGAAAAGACTTTGAAGAGGTAAGAATTCTAAACCAAACCCATTCAAAACTATGCTTAGTAAAGATTCCCACATACAGAATCAAGTAAAAGCATGAAATATATGAGCCTGAAAGAAAATTCAATCTCTTATACTACAAGGCCTTTAAAAGTAACCATCTTCTTAAAGAAATTCATATGATTACATATTAACTCCCTTTATCACACCGTGGTCATCCCTGTCATATGCTTATATGCTTTCTTTTATACCATTACTATCCCATCGTCTATCATGCTTACATGCCCCTCTCATAAAATACTCACCATAATAAAAGCATACAAAAATTGTCCCTCCCCCAACACACATGCCATACCCATATATATATATATATGATCCCACTATGATTACCTCTTAAGACAATCCTATAAATTCATGAATACGTGCATATTTACTCCCTCTTACCCGCACCATGGTTAAAAACCCATAATAATTATCTCTTAGGCCAGCACATCATATATATATATATGCAAACTCACCATACATACATGCTGATCTCACCAAGTTTTCTTTATCATGCTTACATTCGTATCTTTTTTTCCACCACATGCCTATTCCCCACTTAGCTTACCGTAATAAAGAAAATATATATATATACATATGAAAATTGTCCTTCCTTTAAACTCGTATGCCTACTCACATGAAAACCCCACCATGATCAATCTATCTCTATGATATACATATTCTTTCCTTAGAAATTCACAAAACATACACTACTTCCACTCACACCACATATCATAGCTAAATATGTAGTAACTACTGACATATGTTCATAAAAAACACCCATAAATCAACATAAATACAAATATGCAAATCTGAATTAAGCAAGGGGAAATAAAGGAAACACCGTGGCTTGTATGGCCCCGAGAACGTCCGCCTTTGCCTCATCGGGATTGTCACGCCCCAGGGCCGGCCGACCCCGGGACGCGGCAAGTGTATATATGATATCAGTAAAAACAGGAGTTCAATAACATACTCACACAACAGCTAAAATGACAACACAGACAACAAAAGCAGGGCTGACATGATATATACACCAATAGCGGAAGCTAAAAGACTGAATCTGTAATTCAAAGACATATTACAGACTCGATACATAATCAACTGTCCTGTGAGAGCCAATATATACAAAGACATCCAAATACAATACAAACGCGTGCCCAAGCACGGAATAAATACATACAATCACAAGGGATGCTGATAGCCTCTGATACTCGCGGGACGTGGCGCTACTCCGCTACTGATGAAGTCCCTCGGGGAGCTCTTCCTCCAGATCCGACTCAGATGACACTGGAGAAAAATATTATGCGAGGGGTGAGCCACACGCTCAGTGAACAGCACAACCCATGCCCCACAATTTATATTAACCACCAGATATTATTATCCCACAATCACATTATTAAAAGCCACAAAATGGCAACAACTATACCAACCATCCATACACAATCATGCACCCTCACCCTCACCCCTCAATAGGTGACATAGGATATTGGGACTGATAATCATCCATACACAATCATACACCCTCACCCTCACCCCTCAATAGGTGACATAGGATATTGGGACTAATAATCATCCATACACAATCATACACCCTCACCCTCACCCCTCAATAGGTGACATAGGATATTGGGACTAATAATCCAGTGGGTCGCTACATCGCCAACCCACTACACCCTCACCCTCACCCCTCAATGGGTGACATAGGATATTGGGACTGACTAGGCTGATGGTCGCCTTTGGTCCACCGATAGTCTCTCCCCCACTCCGTAGGCTGTTTGGCCACTCCCACATTCAGCACAGTCCGAGTCCAAGATCAGGAGGTGCCTACTGATGGGAGCCCCTGCACGGGACAGTCTCTCTACGCCGGGGCAGTCTCTAAAGGATCCAACGAAGGGAACAGATCGGCCTATCCATCGCATATGATCCACTCGGATCCGCTGACAAACACATCTCAACAACTCTAATGTCATGAATTCCTCAGAATTCCTCCAGGGCGCATAACCAGGATGCGGGGAACAGATATTATAATAAAGAGGTTGGAATATTACCGGGGGAAAGAACCTTGGGAGGGCAGCGTGAGGTCCCGATATAGGACATCCCGACAACCAAACAAGGAACACGGAGTACCCTAGCCCGGGTCTCACCGCTGTCCTCGCGAGGCCCCTCCCCTATAATATTCACTAAGACATGCTAACAATCACATGCTCGCACTTGATATATGCAAATTAAACTAAATGGGAACATGCATAAGTCAAGGTTTTCCTAGTAGGGAAACATGATAATAGGATGCATGGTTCTTATACGGGTCCTAAGGGTACAAGTCCCTAGCATACAAAGTCTAGGGTGGCATGCATACTACACATTATCATGCTTACATAGTTTTCATATTACACAAGTTAACATTAATTATGGTGCCCCAGGGGAGGACGGTACACGCCCAAGTGCATGTAACGCCTCCCTACTGGGTTGGATTGTCCCACTCACCGATAGTCGGGTCGTCGCGCGACCGTCCGTCAAGATCTGCAAGATAGGGTAATTAAATCGGTGAGTATAACACCCAAATAAATCCACAAATACATTAAAATACACAACACTCGGACAAGCGTACATACGGCCTGTACGCACGCGAGCCCGAGCACCCCAACACACTCCCGAACCCCCGGGCAGCCATACGCACGGCCACCCGCACGCGCACGCACGAATGCGCACGCACGCATGCACCCCGGCACCATCGGCGCACTGCCGCGCGCCTGCCCACGCGCGCCCGCGCGCACCCGCGCGCACTCCCGCGCACACCCCCGCTCGCGCCAGCACCCGCGCGCACCTGCGCGACCACTCCGCGCGCACCCGCGCGCACGCACCCGCGCGCGACTACGCACCCGACTGCGCCCGCCAGTGCCCAGCACCCGCGCCCAGCGCCCACTCCGGCTCCACCCGAGCGCACGCCCGCGCGCACGTCGGCGCGCACGCGCGCGCGCGCCCTGCCATCTACTCCGCCTGCTGCACTGCCTGCCTGCCAGCCTACCCGGGACAGCCTGCCAGCCCGCCCGAGCCACCCAACCACCCTGCCCAAGCCACTCTACCACCCCTCTCCGGCCACCAATGGCCTCCAACAGCCACCAACCACCACCCACAGCCACCAGCACCCAAAACACCACCTAAACAAGCATCTAAAGATGGAAAAGAAGGAAAGAAGGCTTACCCAAGGAAAGGGAAGGAAAGGAAGGAAACCGAGAGCTCTTCGGGCACCGAAATACCTCCTCAAGGACCACCACCACCTAGATCTCCTCCTAGCCAAAGAAGGGCTGAAATCTGAGGAGAAAAGAGGGTGTGAGGAGGGGCTAAACACACCGCAATTCGAATCCGAAACCACCGGTGGATAGATCGGGAGCTCACCTTACCTTTCTCTTCTTTGGGTTTTGAGATCCAAGCCCTCTAACTAGCTCTAAATCAAGAAAAAGAGAGAGGGGGAGAGAGAAAATCAATTTGGAGAAGAAGATGAATAGTGGGGAGATATTTTTAGCTCACTTAAATATAATCCTCACAATTAGATTAGCCTAACTAGGTTTAATTAGGGCTTAAGAAAGGATTAGTGAGGGATAAGTGAGATTTGACTTGGGTCAACTCAACCACAAATAAAAACAAAAGGGGTTGACCAAGTCCATGGGCCCACTTTGACCAAGTCCACTCTCCCAATGACTTCTCGCTCGGTCAAAACCCGGATACGCCCCGGAACTGTGAAATTCTGAAACGTTACCGGAATTCGACGAAATTTTCGTGAGCGGCTTGGAATGGCACCAGGACACATAATATGCAGTTACATTTTCAATCGGAGCCCTCAATCTCAGGGCGATAGCTAACAGCCCGAAATTTTAGCGGTTCCGACCGAAAAACGAAAAAAACCAAAAAACTGCCAGAATGGTCCAACGGTTACCAGAAGGTTAAAAGTGACACATATATAACAGGGATCATCCATCTCATCGTCATCCCCCTCCTCCTCAGCCATGGCCTCCATGGCCCCAACATCAGCATCTCTGGCCTCCGTGGCCCCTATACCTATGTCCTCGGCCCTCACATCCTTGACGCCAACACCTTCACCCTCCTCCACGCCCACTACGCCGGAGGCCAGCACCTCATAATCACCCATACCCCTCGCCATGTCCTCCTCACCCATCACGTGTGTAACGACTATGGTTTTCCTAGTTATTTCTTGATTTTGTGCATTGGGTCATATTCCTATAAAGTTTTGGAAGACTTATATATCTCCAATTTCAGAAGTTAAGGTATGGTTGGAATCCTTATTCGGTTAGCTTTCTAACGCTTTTTACGGATCATGAATCTGATGAGTATTAATCAAGTTATGGGCCAAACTGTGCCGAGTCGTCGGACAGAGGAAATAGCGACGGCTCAAGGGGGGAGCCGTCGGTATTGTGACGGATCCAATAGGAGTCGTCGATCTGGAAACAATTTCAAACTCCTATATTTCAGTTTTTAGAAGGTTTTAATGTATATTATGGATTGATATGATTGGGATACGGTCGGTATTTCTTTCCCCACGTATATAAGTGTATATATATACCCCTCTCTCTCTCTCTCTCTCCTTTTCCATCCAAACACTAAAGCCTAAAGTCTCTCTCTTTCTCTCTCCATATTTCGGTGGGTGTGTGTAGGGATCCGAAAAGGGAGTTGTTTGGTAAGTATCCTTCTTGATTTTTTCAAGGTGCTTTTGATTGATAATGATCCCCTTGGAATCCCTTCATATGTATTTCATTTTTTGAAAATTTTCAATGGAAAGATTTGGTTTTCTTCATGATTTTGGAATATTTTTGTACGATTTCGGGTCCTTATAAGATGGCTATGAAACCATAATGTTTTGTGATGTTTTACAAAGTTTTAGATAATGCTATTAGGCCTCGCATGTATTTTCGGATTTGTTAAATTCTTAAGTTTTTTCTTCGTCAGTTTTCATAGATCATGATGAAGTTTATATGATTTTCGGACCCTTATGTTATAGCCATGAAATCATGGTGTTTTCAAAGTAATTTTCAAATATTTCATGTCAAAAGGAAGGGGATATGTATATATCATGTCTAGGGTTGTTTATTAAGGATAGAAAACATGTTTATAAATGTTTAAAGTCTTGTTTTAACTCTTATATGCATAGATCCGAACCTATACATGTTTTTATGATTATTTTGAGATTTTATCATGGATCCATGTTAGTCGTTTATGCATGTAATAGATCTATAGTTTTCAAGGATCTTTGTCATATGGTTTAATGGTTTCTTATGTATGTTTTATGAATCCTTTTAAATCTAGGGTTTTGAATAGAAGAACATCATGCTAGGTATAATAATATGTTATCTCTTACGGTTTTCAAAGGATTTCATAAAGTATATTCAGATCCTTGGGTTTACCAAGAGTTTTATGCTTCATCGATGTTTTTATCATTTTTCTGTATGCTAGGGTTTCGAATGGATTTTCTTTATACGATCTTCAATCTATCTCATAAATGTTTTGTATCGTTTTACCTATTTTGTATTACTTTTATACCCATGTTAAATATACGGTTTTCAAAGATGTTTTAAATGAGTTTTTTGGATTGGTTTTTAATTGGATTTCTCGTACGCATGGTTTGATTTTCGAGATGAATTCTTTACTATTTTACACCGTTTTAAACCATTCATGTATGATCTTTCAATGATAGGTGTTAGGATATTTTTAATAAAAAATTAGGATTTCATGTTTCTGCCTCAGGACGGCTTCGTTGAGAGCCGTCGGGCACATTTTTGGATGGCTCCTAGAGGAGCTGTCGATTTTGTCATGGACGGCCCTATGAGAACCGTCGGGTTTGCCTCGGACGGCTCTTAACAGAGCCGTCAATTTTTCTGTGTATACGGGTACTATTAGGTCTCGTACTATTTGCACGTATTGTGACCAAGTTGTATCGTTTCAGAACTGGTTAGGTTGCTATAGATTATTGTGGACTGATTTGCGTGTCGTTGGACCAAAGGTGAGTGGGTCTAGTCTCTTATGTAGTTTTCAAACTATTTATATGGTATATCATTCCGCATCATGGTTACTTTAAAATATACAGCTGTTATTCGGGGCATGGAGTATTTGAGCATGTCATCATGATTAGTATGAGGCGTTCATTATATATACAAAAATTATATGTTTTGGAGACTATTATTTTTTATCGCATGCATGTTATTGGATAATGAGTTGCTCATGCATGCATATCATCTATCGGCGTGACCCCATCTACGTGACATCGTCTGCGTGACGCCGGTCTGTGTGACCACGGTCCAGTGGGACCTTGTCTGTGTGACACCGGTCTACGTCACCATGCTCTAGATGGAGCACCTCTTTGGCTGCATGCCATACGGGCATGTGTGTCCGTTGCATCATACACATCATGTTGTTAGTGTCGTGATTTGTGGCTATTCCTCTAAAGAGATGCATTATTGTGAAAATTATTATGATGATGATGATGATGATGATGATGATGATGATGATTATGATTATGATTATGATTATGATTATGATTATGATTATGATTATCATTATCATTATCATTATTATTATTATTATTATTAATATTGGGACACTGGGACACTATAGGTCCATTCACTGAGCGTGTGGTAGTTCACCCCTCTTTTCCCCAACCTTTCATATTTAAAGACTTAGATTGGTGGATCTCGTGTAACTGCGAACGAGGTCGTGGGTGCGAGAACGTTATAGCTGTGGATGAGATCATGTTTTCTAGAAAGCTAGACTTTGCATAGAAGGTGTTGGTCTTTTTTTTGGCATGTAGAGGACCTGAATGTATGATAATATGGTATTTAGAATTCAGTTGTTCCCGATGTATATCCAGTATTTGAGAACTTGTTTTGGATTTTATCTTTGATAGTTGATGAATAAAATATGGTGATATTTTCTTATGTTCTCTGGATAAAAGAAAAAAAAATAGAACTCTGATATTTGAGGAAGATTTAAGGTAACGCAACCGGATTTCACACTTCAAAACGGAGTTGTGGATTCTGGGGCATATCAATGTGGGTTTCACCATCACCAAAACCACCCTCGTCCTCGCCAAAGACCTCGCCCAAGATGCGGGCTTAGTCTTCACTAATACCCACCACCCTCTCAACCCCTACTTCTCCAACCATGCCCTCGGCTGACCATCCAGCCTCCAAAACCGCACCATCAACCGCCACCGATTGGTCGCCGCGCCTCCTCTTGCACGTATACCCAATCATTCCGCTAGTAGACCCCGTAGGAACCCCCGAAACAGCCCCCGAAGGCATGTCCCCAACCTCACCCGTGCCGGTGCCCACCAACGACACCTCCACCGCACCCATTACCTCTCCCACAACCCCCTCCTCCGCCCTATCGCTCTCCGATGATGAAGAGCTCGGGCTACACTCTCCATGAGCCACCCGGGGTCTTTTCCCCCTTGAAGCGATCGCCTTCGACCACGTCATCTCACTCGAGTTGAAAAGAAAAGGGAGAACCCAAACTTAGGGTTTTCGAAATCAAAAGGAGGAGATGGTTTAGGTTGAAATGGAGAAAGAGAGGGTGAAGAAAGAGAGAGTTTTCTGTTTACAATGAAGAAGAAGAAGTGGAGGGAGAACCGTTTTAAAAACTGTTCGGGGAGAGAGAGGGACTTTTCGGTTATGAATTGGCCCACTCGGCTAGGCTCGACAGCTAAAATGTAGTAGTTGCCCCTCTCTGCCGGCTAAACTCTAGTAGCCTCCCCTGCCAGGCTACCAAACACACTTATTTCAAAAGTTTTCTAAACCAAACAGCCATGTCTTGGTTTATTTCAAAATCCTACTTGATTAAACACAACTCTCTTGAATTTTTGTCATATTTCTGATACCATTCAGTTTAAATTTCCTCACTTCTGGTTCTTTTCCAGAATCTTTGTCTCTCGAATGATCCATTCACCAATTCAACTACACTTTTCTTTTTTCTATCAATGATATCCCCCTGTTTGCTGAGCTGCTATGCACGGGCACGGTAGGCACAGGGAATCCGACTCCGGGCTGCTCTGTGCACGATGGATAGGAACCCCGTCCGAGGGTTGGATCCCTCGCTTCTTTACTTTTACTCACTCCCCCACCTGGATCAGTCTTTTGATAAACCTTTCTAGTCAAAACCCAGCCTCTGATGACCTAAATTAAATCCCTAAATGATATTGGTCATATGTCCAAAACTTCTTGAAGGTCGGGCCGACCAAAATAAGGGCCTCTTTACTTATCATCGATCGAAGTCTTTGTGCGAAACAATTGTAGATACCCTAATTTTGATCGTCTAAAGAAATGAAAATACTTCAAGTAATATTTAGAAATAACCATATTTGAAACCTATGAGAAAACACATCTAGAAAAGAAACCAGAAGGAGAAACCCTGGCTCCCAACACTTAGAAAATTTAAAGGGGCAGGAACAGGGCGGCTACTTGAAAGTTAGCATTTAATGCTAATTATTACGGTGGTTTCTTACAATTAGCCGCCTCTTCTCTGACGGCTTACTCCTAGTAACCGCCTCAAGCCACCGCTTGTCATAGATTGGACATTTGACAGGTCATCATAGGGGCGGCATCTTGAGAGTAGCCGCTCATCAATGGGCGGCCAGTTTGTACCAGCCGCCCCTCACCTGGACAATTGTCAGAAACACAAAATCTAATAAGGGTCAAATCAAACACCCTTGTATCCAATTTGATCTATTGTCCAGTGGACACTCCCCTGCCCCATTTTCACTATAAATAGGAGGTCCAAGCACTTCTTCAACTCATCACTCATTCAATCAACCACTTCAAATCCACACTTGCAATCATACATTCACCAATTCCATACCCACACCCTAGAGAGAGAGAGAGAGAGAGAGAGAGAGAAGGAAAGCCACTCCTACCAAAAATCCACTCTCCAAAAAAACCCTGGTTAAACCTAGTTTAACTTCAGCCAAAACCCAAACCAAACCCTACCCAGGCTCTGCCCAAATAGAGCCAGGACCCAGACGGATAACCCTAACTAGCCGTCCCCCTTCAGGTGGCTAAACCCTCCTAGCCGACACCCCCACCTCCACCCTGTCTTTTAAACCTCCCTTTGTCAAGTCCTAGAAGTAGAAAAGGATTCCCCATTTTCACCTCTGTGTACGGTTGGCCGTGTCTCAGAGTGGAGAATCCACAATCTACCCCTCCCAAAGGTGATCAACAGCAGCACCAACTTTTCCTGCTTTTTAAGAAAGCAGGTGGTGATCACAATAACCTCTGAATCCTTTTGAGGAGCTGTCGGGCACCTCAGTAAGGAACCAAACCAACCACGCCCCCTCAACCGACAACCTAGCGATCACAGTGGGACCTCCCTGGTGAAAAACGACAAAAAGGTAATCCTTTTTCTGCCTCTTCCAAAACCTTGACAAACTCCACACCACCCCTTTGAAAAATCACAATTTCCACCCTCAAAATACACCACTCTATACTGCTTTAAGTCACACACCAGTTGCGCACCCTTTACTGCTTTACATCACGCTCTTTATTGCTTTAAGTCGCACACAGAGATCTAGGGGCAATAATTGTCTTGAGAATGCATCAATCACGAGAACCAAAGAGATGCCATCAATAGAGTTCTTTTGAAAAGGCAGGGGAAGCCACGTGTCATTAATGAGGAGATAGTAAATTAGTCGTCAAATCCTTTGCAGATCAGGAGATCCCGAGGTGACAGGTGATCATATCTCTAAATTTCTGAGTAATTGGAGATGAAAAGATTTTTTCACGTCTCTTGCTCTCACAAAATCACGGAAGAACAAGAGAGGGGGCATCTGTGGAGGAAAAAATATGTATCATGTTAAAAGACAACACGTGTCAGGGCTTAAACAGGTATGGGCTACCGTATCAGACATCTAAGAATCCGAACCTAAATGCAGGATACCGAGCAGACATTCCCGAGTAGGTGAGACACGACCATATTGAATCTGGTCTAGTCATACGGTCTTACACATCGCGAGCAAATGCCATCCCGAGTAGGTGAGACACGACCAGATTGAATCAGGTCTGGTCAGACAGTCTTACACCTCACGGAAAAATGTCATCCTGAGCAGGTGGGACATGATCAGATTGTTAGGTCCGGTCGAGCGGTCTTACACCTCACGAACGAGTAACTAGGTACAAGCCGGACAGGACCCCATGTACCGATCAGACCAAAACCATGAGGAGGACCTCAAAAATGGTCAAACACCCATAACACTTATAACTGTCAAGTGGGTGATTAAGGCCCATTACTCATAAAATGTGGGTAATTAAGGATACGTTCAGTTACAATAAAGCAAAGCAATTACCACAAAACTTTCACACTAAACAGCCATTAAGGGACCATTGTTACAACGGCTATCTAGCCCATAAACCCTATAAAAGGGAGGGTTAACAGCAAATGGAGGTATGAGTTCACTTTGCTAACAAGCCACCTTAAAAGGGAGATTATTCCACTTTTTGAATTCCCTTACTGATACATCTCTTCGGAGTCCCTTTGGCGGACACTACACCGATGTCCCCCTGATTCCCTTTAGAGTGTAGGACCCACGTTCAACTGGTTCCGGATTCGAGAATGACACTCCGACCGATAAAATTGATCGAATGGAAAAAAATACCATTTCAAAACTAAATGACCACATTGGAATAATAAAGTTAGGTGGAATTATTGCATTAAAAAAATATAAGAGAGATATTGTGTGAACATACAATCAAGTAAAAAGTGGAATAAAAAAAAAAGGAAAGGCACTTTTTTGTTATAAAAGAAAACCACATTGTGCTTCTGAATTTGATTTTTTACTAATTGTGGAGATTCATATTCTTGCCCTTCTCATTCAACGCCGCTACATTTTGTTGGTAAAGTACAATTACGAGTGTCGATGATATACTGCTATCAAATAAAAAAATTGAAAGGTTCGTGTTCTTTCTACAATATGCATGTCAAGTGGCCCATAACTGACCCGCTATAATACTTGAAATTCATCCCCACGCCTAATGTTAGCAAAATGTAATGGAATAGAAACATCAATATCCTCATCTCCTACATCTTCAATATCTCCTTGAGACATGTTGAAGAACGTGTCATTCCCTTGTTTCCTCCAGATAAAATTGTGGATGATGCAGCATACCATGACAATTAGCATTTGGGTTGGATATGGGTAATATGGGTCAACCTAACACATTTGAATCTCATTTTTGAAACCCCAAAGGCTCATTCCACTACATTTCTAAGTTGTGATTTGTGGCTAAATAATTCATTCGATCCTGCATATCTACGATTTCTAAGTTGTCTCTTCATTAAATGTCATGAACATGGCCCGGTTAATGCCATCCTTCAATGCCTCTAATGCTGCCAACCTAGTGTGGACACTAAAACAAGTATATCCCTCCAATGCAAACTTGAACTACCTCCCTCTCATTTATATCCTTCTGCAATGTTTGTTGGATATTGTCCACCCTTATTCTGGTCAAGTCAAACAATTCTTGCAAGTTCTCATCATCTTTCTGGTTGCTTCCACTTTAGAGATGATGAATTCTTCTTGGAACCTCCCACTCCTTCTACAAACCCTTTAGAAGCCACATTGCTAAGTGAACTTTTTTTTTCTTCGTTTTAGGTACTAAAGTACCTTCGTTATCGACCTTGAATTAAATTCGTTGGTGATGGTCTTCCCTGTATGGTTGGTCCACATGGTCTCCCGAGCACAATTCTCTCTCGTACTCTCTCCCATCTCCACATTCTATGTTGCATTGGATGTGAGCTTCACCTCACTCGATTCTCCCATTGAAATTGCATCCACATATGTGGCATCATCTGCATTACTAGCTAGCACATGGCACCCTTAGGTGTTGTCATCCCATACAGTAATTTCATTTCTTTGTAAAAAAAAAAAATTGTTTATCCCTACAAGTTGCGTATTTGGTGTTTTTTTTGCAAATAACATTCTCCGATATCATTTATTTTGCACTAAAAATTGAACTAAATTCAAAATGACATACTTCTATCTGTACCTCCAATTTAGTTGGATCTCCGGGGTGGGCATTTTTCTTTCATAAACCTATCCCCACCCCGTATTTGATGTGCATTTACAATTAAGCATGTACAAGTGCTTCAATACTTTGAATTTGTTCTTCAAGTTCATGAGCTTCATTGACAGTCTCATTCTCTGGTAAAGTGACGACAACACCGCGTTCTATGCCATGCTCTAGAATGACCCCTTAATACAATTCTCTATATGGAATTGTTCTACTAACAAACAAACCAAACAAGCATCCATTTGTGAAGTCTAATTGCAGATCCATTGTTTTAAGGGATTGGGTTGTAGAGTGGATTGTGCCCCCTTGTACATAATTGTGGACTTGGTGGTTCAAACAAGTTACAAAGCATCATAAAGGAAAACAAAATAAAACATGCTCAGAGATTTGGGTGAACAAAAATGGTTGCATAAAACATATTCACATTGCAGGTTTGTGCAAATTATATGTGCTGACTTCTTAAAAACTGTAACAATTTTTATCATGTTAGGATGAAATTCCACCTAAATCATACCCTTTCTTTTTCAGTTAACATGGTTTTAAGAGATACTCAAGCAAAGTTTATAATACTCACATACTAAATATACAACATAGAGGGGTTAAACATGATTCAATCAACACTTGACGGATTACTATAATAGAACATAATGGGTTAAATAACATTCACATCAGAAGAAATTATAACATCACATCATTCATGCACACCCAACAATGTTGTGTCTATGTCATTTGGAACGCTCTGTTTGAATATTTGAGTACATAATTTTTTTTCCTAAGTTATGTATTCCTGATTTGGTATTTGGATTTGATTTTGTTAAAATCCAAGATGAAAAGGTTTAATTATGATTTTATTATGAGATGTCCAGTTTTAAGTTAGCTTTCGCACAGAAGTGGAATTAGATCAACTGGATTTTTGTAGTAAAAGTTATGGGTATTTTTCCAAGTATACCCAGGGGATGGAAATTATGGCAGCAGCCCTACTCGATGTTTATCTCTAAATTCAGAATAGCTGGAGGGATTATCTGATCATTTCATAAACAGAAAAGTTGTAGATAATCTTCTTAGCGTTCCATCGGTCTTGGAATCAAGCAATTCGGAGCTGTATCGGGCAAGTTATGACCGTTTCAGTGAAGCTTGCGCAGAATTTCTAGTCGGAGGGCGACTTAGTAATTCCCCCTTAAGATATTTTGATAAATATCTCTTTCTCTCTCTCTCTCTTCCCCTCCCAAAATCCCACGACAACATTTCTGGTCTCTCCTTCTCTCTTTTATTTGCCCACCAAGTGTTTGAAGGAAGGCTTCAATGAGAGGAGATGGTGGAGGAGGAAGTGGTGGTGGATCATGGCTAGGATTGTTGTTGTGTTGTTGTTTCTTCCCTTCCCTCAAGCTCTCTTTGCATGATCTCCCCCCCCCCCTGTTTTTTGCTGCCATAGAGGGCTGAAGAGGAGGCTGAGGAGGCTGAGTGGAGGTGGTGGTGGTGGTGGTTCCGGTGGCGGCGTTTCGGTGCGCGAAGGGCCCCCGAACCTCTCCCTTTCTTTTCCCTCCCAAGGTGAGCTCCTCCCCTCCTTTATCTTGGTTTCTTGGCTTAAGGGGTTGTGGGAAAGTCATGCATGCTAGGTAGGGGTGTTTGGGTGTGTGTGAGAGGTTGAAAGGGGTGAAAAAGGGGTTTAGAGGGCTTGGGCGCGCGCTAGGCGAGGTCTGCACGCGCGTGCGCAGGCGCGCGCGCAGGCAGGCGCAGGCGAGCGCTGGCGGGCGCAGTCGAGCGCGCAGTCGCGCGCGGGTGCGTGCGCGCGGGTGCGCGGGTGAGCGCGGAGTGGTCGCGCAGGTGCGCGCGGGTGCTGGCGCGAGCGGGGGTGTGCGCGGGCGTGCGCGCGAGAGTGCGCGCGCGCGGGCAGGGCGCCTGGGCACTGCTCCTGGGTGCGGGGCAGAGCGCCTGGGCATGCGCCTGGGCGCGGAGCTGGGGACCAGTGCGTGCGCGTGCTGGGCGTGCGCGCAGTGCGCGCGGGGGCGCGCTGGGCTGGACGCGCGGTGCACGCGGGCGCGCGCGAGCGTGCGCGTGCGTGCGGCAGTGCATCGGGGCGCGCGGGCAGGCGTGCGGCAGTGCGCCGATGGTGCCGGGGTGCGTGCGTGCGTGCGCATTCGTGCGTGCGCGTGCGGGTGGCCGTGCGTATGGCTGCCCGGGGGTTCGGGAGTGTGTCGGGTGCTCGGACTAGCGTGCGTACGGGCCATATGTAGGCTTGTCCGAGTGTTGGGTATTTTTAGCATATTTTTGTGTGTATTGTGTATTTTACTCACCGAGTTGATTACCCTGTCTTGCAGATCTTGACGGACGGTCACGCGACGACCCGGGTATTGGTGAGTGGTATAATCCAACCCAGTAGGGAGGCGCTATATGCACTTGGGCGTATACCGTCCTCTCCTGGGCACCGCAGTTGATATTAACTTGTTATATGTAATCCATGCAAACATGATTAGTGTTAGAATGCATGCCACCCTAGACTTGTATGTTAGGGACTTGCACCCTTAGGATATGTGTAAGAGCCGTGCATCTTGTCACCTTGTTATCATGCTAGGAAAGCCTCGACCTATGCATGCGTCCTATTAGTTTGATTTATTAAATTAAATGCAGACTTATGATATTTTTAGCATGCCTTGGGGAATATTAAGGGGCCTTGCGAGGTCAACATTGAGACCCGGGCTAGGGTACTCCGTGTTCCTTGTTTGGTTGGCGGGATGTCCTATATCGGGACCTCAGGTTGCCCTCCCAAGGTTTCTTTTCCCCATTATTTATCTTATATGTTTCCCGCATCTTGGTTATGCGCGCTGGAGGAATTCTGAAGAATTCAAGACATTAGAGTTGTTGAGATGTGTTGTCGGCGGATCCGAGTGGATCATATGCGCATGGATAGGCTGTTCTGTTCCCTTCGTTGGATCCGTGTAGAGACTGCCTCGGCGTTAGAAAGGCTGTCCCGTGCAGGGCTCCCATCAGTAGGCACCTCTGATTTGGGACGGACTGTGTGAATGTGGGGGTGGCCAAGTGGCCTACGGAGTCGCGGAGAGACTATCGGTGGACCAAGGGTGACCAACAGCCTAGTCAGTCCCAATATCCTATGTCACCTATTGAGGGGTGAGGGTGAGGGTGTGGTGGGTCGGCGATGTGGCGACCCACTGGATTTGTGTAAGGATGATTATCAGCCTATTAAGTCCCAACATCCTATGTCACCTATTGAGGGGTGAGGGTGAGGGTGTGGTGGGTCGGCGATGTAGCGACCCACTGGATTGTAAGTCCCAATATCCTATGTCACCTATTGAGGGGTGAGGGTGAGGGTGTAGTGGGTTGGCGATAGCGACCCACTGGATTTGTGTAGTCAGTCCCAATATCCTTTGTCACCTATTGAGGGGTGAGGGTGAGGGTGTAGTGGGTTGGCGATAGCGACCCACTAGATTGTATAGTTGTTGCCATTTTGTGGCTTTTAATAATGTGATGGTGGTTAATAAATCTGGTGGTTAATATAAATTGTGATGCATGGGTTGTGCTGTTCACTGAGCGTGTGGCTCACCCCTCGCATAATTATTATTCTCCAGTGTCATCTGAGTCGGATCTGGAGGAAGAGCTCCCCGAGGGACTTCATCAGTAGCGGAGTAGCGCCACGTCCCGCGAGTATCAGAGGCTATCAGCATCCCTTTTGATTGTATGTATTATATTCCGTGCTTGGGCACGCGTTTGTATTGTATTTGGATGTCATTGTATATATTGGCTCTCACAGGACAGTTGATTATGTATCGAGTCTGTAATATGTTTTTGGATTACAAATTCAGTCTTTTAGCTTCCGCTATTTGGTGTATATATCATGTCAGCCTTGCTTTTGTCTGTGTTGTCATTTTAGCTGTTTGTTATGGTATGTTATTGATCTCCTATATTGCCTGCTGATATCATGTATATCCTTGCCGCGTCCCGGGGACGGCCGCCCTGGGGCGTGACACCAACAATGTTCCACATGCGTTTTAACAGAAGTATCACATAAAATGGGGCAGTTGAGGAAAGCATTCATGAAAGGAGAAATTTATATATCTCACAGGAGGGCACTCGATGTTGATACTGGTAAGGGAATCGAATGTTAGAGGAAGCACCTGAGTAATTCAGTTCTGGATTTGAAGTTCCCTCTGAGAGGGAATGTTTGACAGGTATATTATTTCACCTTAAATAGAGGGAGATCAACTAAAAACAAAGATCTTTTAGTAGATCTAGCAGATCTCACATAGATTGTATTTGTTGTGTGGAACGTGCTGGAGTGAGGTACAGATGGCACTTGATGGCCGAGCAGATCTACAACAGAGGATTTGAAATGATACTCGCAAAGGGGTTCGAGATGGGTTATTCACGGTGAAAGGTGGACCTATTGTGAGATGAGATGGGGAATAAATGGAGTTGTTGGGAGATGGAAGAAATACCCTTTAAAACCCATATCGAAGAATGATCTGCCAGAGTGATTCCCACCAAAAACTCCACTCATGAGAGTTTAGGGTGAGAAATATGGTTGTTTGAAACCCTAGACGGCTAGACCTACATGAAGGAAAGTTGAACTATTAAATAATATTTTCAAAAAAAATCAAAAAATAAATGCCTTGTTGAAAAAGATGGTCGCCCCTACTTTTTTTTTTTTTATTGCAGAGGTGCAGAGGAGTTGGTGCCCGATGCCTTTCCAACTATAGCAGGGGCATCAAAAAAATTTGAGTAGACAGGGGGGTCTACTAGTCCTTTTTGCTTTGAATTGGAATGAAATTGGTGTCTGAGGGAGACGGTTGAATCCAGATACCCATCTATTCCATCTTATTCCAGGTTCCAGATACCGGGCACCCATCTATTCCACCTTATTCCAGGTTCCAGATACCCATCTTCAAGCAGCATTGGGAACACAGTTGAACTTCAATACTACATTCAACCCGTAATAGAAAAGAGAATATATACTTGTTTAATGAAATACATAATTTTACATAAAATAAAATATATGCTTGAATGAATTAAAGCATATTTTTTATATCTTTGAATAGAATTTATATTCACCTATCTTAGTACAGATTGATTAGAAAAATAATAACTATTGGAATATATAATATCAAACATGGGTTTATTAACGCCCAATTTTTCTTAAGAGCATTCTTACACACAATCATTTTTCAATCTCGTTTGCAATCTCACATATTTCGTTGTCTGCTTGCATTCATTGTAGTGAAGTATATACCTCAAACAAAAAAATATATTTTATATAAAGAAGTCTATACAATTCATAGGAGTATATACCTCATTAGATATTTTATTTATTTATTAAAAATTTAAAATAGACTTGGATTGTATTTGAAGCTGTAAAGAAGACTATGCATAACATTTGCCTTTCCTTAATTGAAAATGTCAGACTTAGCCCTGTTTCCAGCCCCAAATGCAATATGCACTATTTTTATTTTTTTAAATAATATATATATCATTTATTGAGGTATGTACTTTATTTAAAAAATGATATATATATATATATATATTCTAATGAATTTCATGGATGCATTTATAAAAGTACGTAAAAATAGTTTTAACTGTTATAAATATATGCATTTGAAGATACATGCATATATTTGTGGATGACCACACAATAAATAGATTCATCTTGGTATAATGTGCTATATTAAAGTTGTAATTCATGCATTTGTGTATGCATTTATCTTGGTGTGTATTTTGGGTTTCCTATCATTGTGGTTGTGACCCTATAAATAGAGGGCTTGTGTAACATGAAGAATATCAATAAGAATAGATGAGAAATGAAATGAGAAGTTCTTGAAGAATACTTTCTCTACCTCTCTTATGCCTCAAATTATCTTATGCTTGTTTTATGTTTTCATCTCTTTCCCTTTTATTTTATAATACGTTATCAGCACGAAGAAACTCCTATCAATTTCAAGCATACAAGATTCGAATGATCATTTGATCAACTCAATGACCATGAGTATTTACAAGTGTCACTCATGAATTTCATTTGATCTTATCCCATCCCTATTTCACTTTGTTATGTGAAGTTATCATTATACATCTCTTTATATATTTTTTCACGCCATCATCTTTTATGTGAAAAAAAAAAATCTATTTAAGTCTACTGATTGATTTATATTTTACTCTTATCATATATATTTTTTCATCCGGAAAGCTTTGCAGAGAATCCTCCTATTTTCTTTAATTTGGATACATGTTTATTTTTTTACGTAAATAACATCATTGCTTTGATAACATTTTGGCATGATATATACATGTTTATCATCACTGGATTTTGGCCATGTTCAATCTTATTACCTGTAATATCCGAATGAATCCATGACTTATAATAACCAAATCCCATCTTATGTAATTGATATGTTTATGTTATTCACAGTCCGTTATTTGTTC
Organism: Acorus gramineus; assembly: GCA_030737835.1. Lineage (NCBI taxonomy): Eukaryota > Viridiplantae > Streptophyta > Magnoliopsida > Acorales > Acoraceae > Acorus > Acorus gramineus. The sequence continues at coordinate 2,651,428 of CM060856.1, read as the reverse complement.
TGTTATGTAATTAACAATGTGTAAAAGAATTTCTGTTTGTATTTTTTTTGTTGGATATATATTTTACATCAAACTATTGGATTTTTGTTATATAGTTATAATTAAGCATGTCATGCTAGTTCTATTTATATGGCTAATTGTATATAGAATCTTCTGTGAATAGAATCTCCTCTACTTAAAACTATTTGATATTTATATGGATGAATAGAACTATCTAATCCGGAAAATGTTATATAATTGAGTTTCTTATCTGTTACATTTTATTTTGTTATAAAAAAGCCACTCTCCATGCCCTTAATCTCTAGACTTACAAATAATATGTGGCAAGTAATTAAATTTCTTGTGCTCTTATCCCTATTGTTTCTTTTGAGGCTACTACGTTGCTAAATGATTTATTAAATTTATATGATGTTAAAGGATGATGCTTGCAAATAATTTTTTGTGGTAATTAAATTACTGTACGTAGCCTTTTCTCTTACGCTTGCAAATAACTTAGTTTCATCATCTCTGCACGGTACGGATTATATATATATTGTCACGCCCCAGGGCGGCCGTCCCCGGGACGCGGCAAGTGTATACATGATATCAGCAGTCTATACAGGAGATCAATAAAATACTCTAAACAACAACTAAAATGCTAAAATGACAACACAGATAAAAGCAAGGCTGACATGATATATACACAGATAGCGGAAGCTAAAAGACTGAGTCTGTAATCCAAAAACATACTACAGACTCGATACATAATCATATGTCCTGTGAGAGCCAATATACATCAATAATCCAAGTACAATCCAAACTGGGTGCCCAAGCACAGAAATATATACATACAATAAAAAGGAGGATGCTGATGGCCTCAAAACTCGAGGGACGTGGCGCTACTCCGCTACTAGTGCAGTCGCTCGGGAAGCTCCTCCTTCAAGTCCGCCTCGGTAATCACTGGAGAAAATAATTATGCGAGGGGTGAGCCACACGCTCAGTGAATAGCACAACCCATGCATCACAATTCATATTAACCATAATTAATCAGTAAAAGCCTCAAAGTGGCATAATCAACACAAATCTGGGGGTTCGTTACATCGCCGAACCACCACACCCTCACCCTCACCCTCACCCCTCAATAGGTGACAAAGGATATTGGGACTTAATAGGCTGATAATCATCCTTACACAATCCAGTGGGTCGCCACATCGCCGACCCACCACACCCTCACCCTCACCCCTCAATATGGTGACATAGGATATTGGGACTGACTAGGCTGTTGGTCACCCTTGGTCCACCGATAGTCTCTCCCCACTCCGTAGGCCGCTTGGCCACTCCCACATTCAGCACAGTCCGTCCCAAATCAGGAGGTGCCTACTGATGGGAGCCCCTGCACGGGACAGCCTTTCTAACACCGGGGCAGTATCTACACGGATCCAACGAAGGGAACAGAACAGCCCATCCATACGCATATGATCCACTGGATCCGCCGACAACACATCTCAATAACTCTAATGTCCTGAATTCTTCAGAATTCTCCAGCGCGCATAACCAAGATGCGGGAAATTATATATAATAAAAATGAGGAAAAGAAACCTTGGGAGGGCAACCTGAGGTCCCGATATAGGACATCCCGCCAACCAAACAAGGAACACGGAGTCCCCTAGCCCGGGTCTCAATGTTGACCTCGCAAGGCCCCTTAATATTCCCTAAGGCATGCTAAAAATATCATAAGCTTGCATTTAATTTAATAAATCAAACTAATAGGACGCATGCATAGGTCGAGGCTTTCCTAGCATGATAACAAGGTGACAGGATGCACGGCTCTTACACATATCCTAAGGGTGCAAGTCCCTAACATACAAAGTCTAGGATGGCATGCATTCTACACACTAATCATGCTCGCACATATTGCATATTAATCAGTTAATATTAACTATGTGCCCCAGGGGAGGACGGTATACGCCCAAGTGCATATAGCGCCTCCCAACTGGGTTGGGTTGTCCCACTCACCGGTAACCGGGTCGTCGCGCGACCGTCCGTCAAGATCTGCAAGACAAGGTAATCAACTAGGTGAGTAAAATACACAAATACGCCAAAAATACACAAAAATACATTAAAATACCCAACACTCGGACAAGCGTACATATGGCCTGTACGCACACGAGTCCGAGCACCCCGACTCACTCCCGAACCCCCGGCAACCATCCGCACGGCCACCCGCCCCGGGATGCACCGCCGCGCATCAGCCCGCGCACCCAGGCGCACTGCCGGGCCCCTGCCCGCACGCCTGGACATGCTGCCGAGCCTCCTGGGTGCACCGCGCGCCCACTCCGCCCCCAGCGCAGCAACCCGTGCGCACACCGCACGCCCCACGCCCAGCGCCTCGCCCCGCGCGCACCACCGGCTCGCCCACCGCGCGCGCACAGCACGCCTACGCCTCTGCGCAGCGCTTCCGCAAGGTGCCCAGCGCCCAGCACCCGCGACCATCGCCCAGCACCCGCGCCCAGCACCCAGCGCCCAGCACCCGCGACCAACACCCAGCGCCCGAGCGCACGCCCGCACGCACGCCTGCACGTACGCGCGCGCCCTGCCACCCGCTCCGCCTGCTGCGCTGCTTGCTGCGCTGCCTGTGCTGCCATCCTGCCCGAGACAGCCCGCCTGCCCTGTCTGCCTACCCGAGCCACCCAACCACCTCCCACCGGCCACCAATGGCAACTAACCACCACCAACCACCCCCAACAGCCACCAACACCCAAAATCACCCTCCTAACATGCATCTAAACATGAAAAAGGAAGGAAAGAAGGCTTACCCTAGGAAGGAAGGGAAGGAAGGGAAGTTCGGTTGCTCTCCGCGCACCGAAACACCTCCTCCAAGGCCACCAGCACCGAGCACTTCCTCAGCCCTCGAAATGGCTGCAAACAGGGGAGAAAAGAGGGCGTGAGAAGAGGCTAAACACGTCGGAACTTGAATCCGAAACCACCGGTGGATAGATCGGGAGCTCCCCTTACCTTTCTCTTCTTTGGGTTTTAGGTTTTGGGCACCCTAACTAGGTCAAAAGGTGGTTTCAAAGAGAGGGAAGAGAGAGGGATATTCGGAGAAGATGATGAATAGGAGAGGTTGAAGTCGTGGGATTTCTTTATAACCACTCTCACCCCACACATACTCACACCCCTAATTAGTGAAAAAAAGATTAGGTTAAGCTAGGATTAGGGGGGTTTAAGTGCGTTTTGACTTGGGTCAACCCAACCACAAATAAAAACAAGGGGTTGACCAAGTCATAGGCCCACTTTGACCGAGTCAACTCTCCTAATGACTTCTCGCTCGGTCAAAACCCGGATACGCACACCTCGCCTGCACGCCTAGCACCTCGCGCACACCCCGCCTGCTCGACCCGCACCTCGCGCACAGTACCCCGCCCAGCACCAGCCGCCCAGCACGACCAGCACGCGCCCCGCACGCACGCGCGCACGCCCGCGCGCGCCCGGCCTGCTGCGCTGCTTGAGACCTCCAGCCCGAGCACGCCAGCACTGCCAGCCCGTCCCGCGCGCCCAGCACGACCAGCCCCTCGCACCAGACCCGCGCACGCCCGCGCGCACGCTGCGCGCCCGCACGCCCGCATCCCCGCACGCGCCCAGCCTACGTGCTGCCTGGGCCGCTGCCGCTGCTGCCTGCGCCCGAGGACAAGGCCTGCCACGGCTCGAGCACCTCCACCACCATCCGAAAGCCTCCAACGGCCTCCGACCGCCTCCCACTGCCCCCGACGGCCACCCACCGCCTCCGACCACCACCCAACCCTAGATCCACCTCCCTAGCATACATCTATGCAAGAAAAGAGAAGAAAAAGATCTTACCAAGGGGAGGGAGCGAAGTCCGGTTGCTCTCCGCGCGCCGAAACCTTTCCCAATGGTTCTCTTTCGCCCCGATCTACCACGGCCCTCGAAATGGCCCGAATCAGAGGACAAAGAGAGGGGGACGGAGGGGCTAGAATCGTCGGAATCGGGTTTTGAAAACACCGGAGTGTAGATCGGGACCCGATCTACACTTCTCGTGCTTTGGGTTTTTAGTTTTGAGGGGTGTAGGGGGCTCAAACGGAAGAAAAACGGAGAAGAGGAGAGAGAGAGCTCAAGGTCGGGGATGATGAACAGTAACTCGGGTTTTAGATCCCACTTATTTATAGTGCGCGACTTAAAAACCCGGATACGTCCCGGAACTACGAAATTTTTGTAAACGATGCCAGAATTCGATGAAATTTTCGTGAGAGGTCTAAAATGGCACCAGGACACCAAATATGCAGTTAGATTTCCAATCGGAGTCCTCTAACTCAGGACGATAGCTAACAGTCCAAAAATAAGCGGTTCCGATCGAAAAACCGGTAAAATCGAAAAACTGCCAAAACGCTCTAACGGTTACCAGCAGGTTAAAAGTGACACATATATAACATATCCCACCAGGAACATGTATATTATGATTAGCTTTCACCATCATAATAAAGAGACAATTATGATTATCTAGGTCTATCATAATAAAGAGGATTTAAAGATTAACCTCATTGACAAAGGTTTACTAGCCATACGCTCCAGTTATAGCAATATTGAGAGCATCAATTTTATATATTCTTGTTGCCGAACAACGATTTGAAGAAAAATCATGTAACCCAACTCATTGCGTAGCATCATTCCCTGAAGCAAATGCATTTTATTTTATTTTCACCATGGAAGTTGTGGTTAAGAATGATGAGATCATGATTTATTTAATTGAAAGCATAACTATCATAAAGTTTGTAAAACATTTCAAACCACTGAAAGTGGATTGCTAATGAATAAAAGCATAATTAAAGGAAAAATGTTTGCATAACAAACCCCTAACACAAAAAAAATGATTGTTCTTTATGTGGTGCTTAAAAAATATGGCCACGTACTTGATGTACGTTCAGACTTTTGTCATTTATGTATTTATATTTTTAAATTTTTTCTTTGTTATCTGAAATGCATTTTCTTATTTTTATATTTGTCTTATTATTTTGAGTTTAATATTAGTTAATTCAAATATTAGTACTATTTATTGTACTATAAATTTGATTAAAAGCTCTTGAAGAGCAATTATTATATGACCACGAGGTATATAATGATGCTTCAAACAGTTGAAAATTTGATTACAAAGAACAAAAGTTTCTTTCTTCCAGTGATGAGGATGTTTTTACAATACGATTTGTGAATCATTATTATAATGAGATAATATTTCCGTCGTTAGGGGGAGGAAATATGTCGCTTAAAGAACGACATGAAATTTCTTAAAACACTTCATCATAAGAGAATTGAGCATCCGTGCCGTATGCATTTACTCATACAGAAAAGTGACAATGTCACATATTCAATTGTAGAAACTCATGTTCGGATTGATGTTCTTATTGAAAAACTATCAATATGTCGGTTAAATAATTCACAAAACATGCCTGAAGCATGGAAGACATGTAGGTTAAAAAGATCATTTTGTTCTCTGAAAGAGAAAAATAATGCTCCAAAAGAGCCTGAAACACTTGTGTCACGCCCCAGGGCCGGCCGACCCCGGGACGCGACAAGTGTATATATGATATCAGTCTAAACAGGAGTTCAATAACATACTCACACAACAGCTAAAAATGACAACACAGATAAAAGCAGGGCTGACATAATATATACACCAAATGCGGAAGCTAAAAGACTGAATCTGTAATCCAAAAACATATTACAGACTCGATACATAATCAACTGTCCTGTGAGAGCCAATATATACAAAGACATCCAAATAATACACAAACACGTGCCCAAGCACGGAATATAATACATACAAGCGAAAGGGATGCTGATAGCCTCTGATACTCGCGGGACGTGGCGCTACTCCGCTACTGATGAAGTCCCTCGGGGAGCTCCTCCTCCAGATCCGACTCAGATGACACTGGAGAAAAATATTATGCGAGGGGTGAGCCACACGCTCAGTGAACAGCACAACCCATGCATCACAGCTTATATTAACCACAACCAGATATTATTAATCCACAATCACATTACTCAAGCCACAAAATGGCAGCAGCTCCGCAATCCAGTGGGTCGCTACCGCCAACCCACTACACCCTCACCCTCACCTCCCAATGGGTGACCAAGGATATTGGGACTAATTACACAAAACCAGCGGGTCGCTACCGCCACCCGCTACACCCTCACCCTCACCCCTCAATGGGTGACCTAGGCTCTTGGGACTGACTAGGCTGTTGGTCACCCTTGGTCCACCGATAGTCTCTCCCCACTCCGTAGGTCGTTTGGCCACTCCCACATTCAGCACAGTCCTTCTACCAAATCAGGATGCGCCTACTGATGGGAGCCCCTGCACGGGACGACCTTTCCAACGCCGGGGTAGTCTCTACACGGATCCAACGAAGGGAACAGAACAGCCTACCATCGCATATGATCCACTCAGATCCGCTGACAGCACATCTCTACAACTCTAATGCCTTGAATTCTTTCAGAATTCCACCAGCGCGCATAACCAAGATGCGGGGAATACATAATGACAACTACTAACAAGAATGTCATATTAATTACCAACAAGAGTTATAATATTAATGGGACAAGAAACCTTGGGAAGGCAGCATGAGGTCCCGATACAGGACATCCCGACAACCAAACAAGGAACACGGAGCACCCTCGCCCGGGTCTCAATGTTGACCTCGCAAGGCCCCTCCCTATAATATTATACAAGGCATGCTAGCATTTAATTTAATAATCAAACTAATAGGACGCATGCATAGGCCGAGGCTTCCTAGCATGGGAACATGGTGCATGGCTCTTACACATAATCCTAAGGGTGCAAGTCCCTAACATACAAGTCTAGGGTGGCATGCATTCTACACATAGATCATGCTTGCATGGATTATAACAAAAACAGTTAATACTAACTATGTGCCCCAGGGGAGGACGGTACACGCCCAAGTGCATGTAACGCCTCCCAAACTGGGTTGGGTTGTCCCACTCACCAGAAACCGGGTCGTCGCGCGACCGTCCGTCAAGATCTGCAAGACAGGGTAGTAACTTGGTGAGTAAACCCAAAAACACTACAAAATATACCAAGCTACACAAATAAATACCCAACACTCGGGCAAACGTACATACGACCCGTACGCACGCTAACCCGAGCACCCCGACTCACTCCCGCACCCCCGGCAACCACCTGCACGGCCACCCGGCCTCGGATGCGCCGTCGCGTCTCAGCCCGCGCACCAAGGCGCACCGCCGGGCCCCTGCCCGCACGCCTGGACCCGCAGCCGAGCCACCCGGGTGCACCGCGGCCCACTGCGCCCCGCCGCAGCAGCCCGCGCGCACCCCGCACGCCCCGCGCTGACCCGTGAGCACACCGCACGCCCCGCGCGCCCAGCGCCTCACCCCGCGCGCACCTCCAACCCCGCTCTGCGCGCACTCCGCGCGCACCACCAGCCCTCCTCACCGTGCGCACGCCTGCGCCTCTGCCCAGCGCCCCGCGCGCATGCTCCTCTGCGACGCCCAGCGCCCAGCACTCAGCACCCGCGACCAGCTCCCAGCGCTCAGCGCCCAGCACCCGGGACCCTCACTCAGCGCCCACGCGCACGCCCGCGCAACACGCGCCCAACACGCCTGGCAGCACGCGCCCAGCGCGCCTGGCAGCCTGCCCGCGCTGCTGCCCACGCTGCCTGCCTACGCGCATCGCCGAGTGGCCCGAGCACCGCTCGCCTGCACGCCCGGCCACTGCCCGCCTGATGCCGGAGCACCGCCTGCCCTGCACGCCTGGGCGCCGAGCCTGCCAGCGCGCACAGCCCAGCCAATCCTACCCGCATGCCTCCCCCTGCACCCCCCGAGCGCACGCCCGCGCGCGCGCCCGGCAAACTGGTGTGCCTGCTCCCAGCCTACCCAGGGCAGCTAGCCCTGCCAGCCCACACAGCGCGCCTAGCACGCCCAGCACGCCCAGCGCCCACCCTAGCACACGCCCGCGCGCATGTCCGCGCACAAGCGCGCGCGCGCCCTGCCGCTGCACTCCCGCTGCGGCTGCCTGAGCGCTGCCTGTGCCGCCTGCTGCCCAGGACTGCAACCCCCATGCCCGAGCACCTCCACCACCCATCCATCGGCCTCCGACGGCCTCCGACCGCCCCCAACCACCTCCGACAGCCACCCACAGCCGCCGACCACCACCCAACCCCAAAACCACCTTCCTATCATACATCTAAGCATGAAAAGAGAGGAAAAAGGGCTTACCAAGGGGAGGAAGAGATGTTCGGTTGCTCTCCGCGCACCGAAACCTTTCCCCAAAGGCCTCCAACGCTGGGATCTTCCTTGGCCCTCGAATTGGCCCAAATCAGAGGAGAAAAGAGGGGGGATGGAAAGGCTAGACTCGTCGGAATCCGGATTTGAAAGCACCGGGGTGTAGATCGGGACCCGATCTACACTTTCTATGCTTTAGGTTTTAAGCTTTGAGGGCTCTAAGGGGCTCAAATCAAAGAAAAGGAGAGAGGGAGAGAGAGATTTCATTTGGTAGGGATGATGAATAGTGGCAAACAAAAATTAGATCTCACTTATATAGCAAGTCACTTAAAAACCCGGATACGCCCTGGAACTGCGAAATTTCGAAAACGTTACCGGAATTCGATGAAATTTTTGTGAGAGGCCTAAAATGGCACCAGGACACCAAATATGCAGTTAGATTTCCAATCGGAGTCCTCTAACTCAGGACGATAGCTAATAGTCCAAAAATTTAGCGATTCCGATCGAAAACCGAAAAAAACGAAAAACTGCCAGAACGCTCCAACGGTTACCAGCAGGCTAAAAGTGACACATATATAACAACTTGTAAGATCCACATTATTAACTTCTATAGAAGATAAAATATCCGAAGAGACACATGTCCCTGAAGTGACACGTCCCCAAAGGATATACATGGAAATGAGGAAATTCCAGATGTTATACAAATACAAAAAGGATCTTGTGGGATTGCAAACAAGTGATCATTGATGATATATTTTGCTATAGCTACTAAAATCGTGATTTAGAACAATATTCATTGTATGAATATAAGGAATGCCAAAAGTGTGGTCGGCCGATTAGTGTAAAAGACAAAATTAATTCTCAGAAAGAGAAAGGTACGAGAAAAGATAAACAAAGAGGCTAGTGCTCCCGAAGAGACCTCAATACAAGCAACAGAAGCAATTGATCAATTTCATCTTTCTAAATAAATAAGTTCAGAAGAGGTAGTCCCCAGGAGGCACATATAAATAATGGGATCTCATTAAATAATAAAAAAGAAAGATGGGATATAATAAAATCATTGTCGACAATGTATTTCATATGATGTTTCTTTTGCTATTATAAAAGATAATGGGGATCCGAAACGATGAACCGTCGTCGAATGTCTAAAAATTATTGGCCAAAAATTTGAAAGAAGCAATGCAGGTAGAATTACATATGCTAACGAAATGTGAAGTTTTTGGACCTGTTGTCCAAACAACTGAAAATGTAAAGCCTGTAGGATACAAATGGGTATTGTAAGAAAGCACAATGGTAAAAATTAAATTGTGAAATATAAAGCATATCTTGCGGCACAAGATTTCTTACAAATACCCGATGTTGACTATGAAAAATTATATTATCCTGTGACAGATACAAATCACATTTTGATTTTTAATGACTTTGACAGTCTTAAAAAGACTAAATATGCTTCTAATGGATGTCATTACATCATATTTATACGGAACACTAGAAAGTGAAGATCCTTGAAGGATTTAAAATGCTTGAAACAAATAACGCATCCGAAGCATGTATTCTATCAAAAGATCTTTACATGGGTTAAAGCAATATGGGCGCATTGGAACAATCACCTAAGTGAATAATTTTTTTGAAAGAAGGGTATGAGAACAATCTAATTTGTTCTTGTATTTTTATTAAGAAATTGGAATCCGGATTTGCTATTATTGTAGTATATGATCATGATTTGAATATATAAGAATTTCTGAAGAGCTTACATAAAAGAAAGGGTTGATCGAAATGAAAATCTTGGAAAAACAAGATATTGTCCTAGCTTACAAATCGAGCAAAATCCAAGTAGAATCCTTGTCCATCAGACAATGTAGTACAGAAAGTTCTAAAAAACTTTAATATAAACAAATATCGATTCATTAAGTTTTCTTATATATGTCAAGTCATTTGACACAAATAAGGACTATTTTTCATCCATAAGAAAATAATGAAAAACTTCTTGGTCCTGAGATACTATATCTTAGTGCAAATAGCATATACGAGTGCAGTAAGTGCTTTATTATATTTTGCACAAGGTAGATATTGTATTTTTAGTTAACTTGTTGGCCAAGTGTTATTCTCCATGAAAACATTGGTATTGTGAAAAGGATTTTTTTTTGAAAAATAACAAATACGGGTTTATTATATTTAAAATGATTTTCTAGTGGTTAAATATAATTCAACGTTCATCATGAAGAAAACATTACATGTATAACATGATTTAAAAGGAGGCTTACCAAAGCATTACCAACAGCGATGTTCAAGAAGCTGAAGCAAAACATTGGAATGCCTCAACTCAAATATCTTCATGCTAAAAATGTCACGCCCCAGGGCGGCCGTCCCCGAGACGTGGCAAGTGTATATAATATCAGCAGTCTATACAGGAGATCAATAACATACTCTAAACAACATCAAAAATGACAACACAGACAACAATGAGGCTGACATAATATATACAAATAGCGGAAGCTCAAACGACTGAGTCTGTAATTCAAAGACATATTATAGACCCGATACATAATCAACTGTCCTGTGAGAGCCAATATATACAATGACATCCAAATACACAAACGTGTGCCCAAGCACAGAATACAATACATACAATCAAAGGGGGATGCTGATGGCCTCTCACTCGCAGAACGTGACGCTGCTCCACTACTGCTGATGTGCCTCGGGGAGCTCCTCCTTCAGATCTGACTCAGATATCACTGGAGAAAAATATATGCGAGGGGTGAGCCACACGCTCAGTGAATAGCACAACCCATGCATCACAATTCATATCAACCTTATACAATTCATAGCCCCTAACACGGGAGCAACAACACATTCTAATGGGTCGTTTCATCGCCAACCCACCCCCCCCCCCTCACCCTCACCCTTTCCGGGGGGTGACATGGGCCTCTTGGGGCATACTAGACCGCTCTCCACCCCTGGTCCACCCGGTAGCCTCTCCCACCCTCATAGCCTCGACCTAGTCCACTCCAACTACCAGTACTGTCCGAACACATCGGAGGTACCGGACGGAAGCCCTCTGTCAGGTCAGCCATCGCCGGGGAGTCCCTACCTCGGATCCGACCAAAAGGAGAAGACAGCCTACTCACACGGATACGATCCTCATGGATCCGTCGAGATCGATGGTAACGCTAAATAATGTCATGAATTCTCAAGAATTCTTCCAGGGCGCATAACTAAGATGCGGGGAGACACATATTATAACAACAAGGTTATAATATTCTCTAAGGCATGCTTGTAACTATATGCTCACATTTGATTTTGTCACGCCCCGGGCGTCCCCGAGACGCGACAAGTGTATATATAATATCAGAATCTACACAGGAGGTCAATAATATACCATAAACAGGCAACTAGAATGACACACAGACAACAAAGAGGCTGACATGATATATACACCAAATGCGGAAGCGAAAGACTGAATCTGTAATTAAAACATACTACAGACTCGATACACAATCATCTGTCCTGTGAGAGCCAATATATACAAAGACATCCAAATAAAATACAACTGCGTGCCCAAGCACGGAATATAATACATACAATAAAAAAAAGGGGTGCTGATAGCCTCTGGCACTCGCGGGAAGTAGCGCTACTCCGCTACTGATGAAATCCCTCGGGGAGCTCCTCCTTCAAGTCCGGCTCAGATAATACTGGAGAATAATAATTATGCGAGGGGTGAGCCACACGCTCAGTGAATAGCACAACCCATGCACCACAATTTATATTAACCACAATTCAATTATTTATCCAGCCTCTAAGTGGCAGAACAACATAATCCAGTGGTTCGTACATCGCCGAACCACCACACCCTCACCCTCACCCATCAATGGGTGACATAGGCTATTGGGACTGATAATCATCCCCCACAATCCAGTGGGTCGCTCATCGCCAACCCACTACACCCTCACCCTCACCCTACCACGGGTGACATAGGATTTTGGGACTGACTAGGCTGTTGGTCACCCTTGGTCCACCGATAGTCTCTCCTCCACTCCGTAGGCCGCTTGGCTTTCACCCACAACTTCAGCACAGTCCAAACCAAATCAGGAGGCGCCTACTGATGGGAACCCTTGGAAGGGACGGCCTTTCTAACGCTGGGGCAGTCTCTACCGGATCCAACGAAGGGAAACAGAACAGCCTATCCATACGCATATGATCCACTCGGATCCGCCGACAACACATCTCTACAACTCTAATGTCCTGAATTCCTCAGAATTCCTCCAAGGCGCATAACCAAGATGCAGGGAACATACACAATAATTAGCAAGGGTGGAATATCATTGGGGGAAAGAAACTTGGGAGGGCAGCGTGAGTTCCCGATATAGGACACCCCGACAACCAAACAAGGAACACGGAGTACCCTAGCCCGGGTCTCACCGCTGTCCTCGCGAGGCCCCTCCCCTATAATATTCACTAAATATGCTAATAATCATATAATTTGGTATAACATTTCTTATAATACTATTGGGACAAGAAATCTTGGGAGGGCAGCGTGAGTTCCCGATACAGGACACCCCGACAACCAAACAAGGAACACGGAGTACCCTAACCCGGGTCTCAGTGTTGACCTCGCAAGGCTCCTCCCTATAATATCATCTAAGGCATGCAGTTTATCATACACTAGCATTTAATTAAATAAATTAAACTAATAGGACACATGCATAGGCCAAGGCTTCCTAGCATGAGAACAGGGGGCATGGTGCATGGCTCTTACACCTATCCTATGGGTGCAAGTCCCTAACATGCAAAGTCTAGGGTAGCATGCATTCTACACTTAAATCATGCTCGCATGGAATACATATTACAACAGGTAAATATAAATCCATGGTGCCCCAGGAGAGGTCGGTAAACGCCCAAATGCGTATAACGCCTCTCTACTGGGTTGGATTGTCCCACTCACCGGAAGTCGGGTCGTCGCGCGACCGTCCGTCAAGATCTGCAAGACAGGGCAATCAATACGGTGAGTAAAACACACAAATAAATCCACAAATACTCTAAAATACTCAACAATCGGACAAGCGTACATACGGCCTGTACGCACGCGAGCCCGAGCACCCGACTCACTCCCGAACCCCCTGGCAACCGTACGCACGGCCACCCGACCCAGGCGCATAGATGCGCCCCAACCCGCACGCCCAGACGCACGGCCGAGCCCCTGCACGCACGCCCGGACACGCCGCACGCTCAGGCGCACGCACGCGCACGCCCGCGCGCACCGCTCGTCCAGCCCCGGGTGCCCCCGCACGCACTGCGCCCCAGCGCAGCGCCCGAGCGCACACATTCCCCGCTCGCACCGCCTGCTCGCCCTGCGTGCACAGCGCCCCCCACACGCGCACGCACGGATGCGCACGCACGCACACACCCCGGCACCATCGGCGCACTGCCGCGCGCCTACCCGCGCGCCCCGACGCACTGCCGCACGCACGCGCACGCTCGCGCTCTCCCGCGCACCGCGCGTCCAGCCCAGCGCGCCCCCAGCACGCGCACGCACTGGCCCCCAGCACCGCGCGCACTGGTCCCCAGCACCGCGCCCAGGCGCATGCCCAGGCGCCCTGCCCAGCACCCAGGCGCAGTGCCCAGGCGCCCTGCCCGCGCGCGCGCATCCCCGCTGGCACCCCCGCTCGTGCCAGCACCCGCGCGCACCCGCGCACTCGCGCGCACGCGCCCGCGCGCGCCTGCGCGCCCGACTGCGCCTGCCTGCGCGCGCCTGCGCGCGCACTCCCGCAGACCGCGCCCAGCGCGCGCCCAACCCACTCCAAGCTCATTTTCACCCATCCCAACCCCTCACACACTCCCTAACACACCTACCCAACATGCATGACCTCCCAACCAACCCCTCAAGCCAAGAAAACCAAGAAAAGGAGGGGAGGAGCTCACCTTGGGAGGGAAAAGAAAGGGGGAGGTTCGGGGCCCTTCGCACACCGAAACGCCGCCACCCGGAACCACCACCACCACCACCACCACTCAGCCTCCTCAGCCTCCTCTTCAGCCCTCTATGGCAGCAAAACAGGGGGGGGGAGATCATGCAAAGAGAGCTTGAGAGAAGGGAAGAAACAAGCAACAACAACACAACCCACCTCCACTTCCTCCTCCACCTTCTCCTCCTCTTTGAGGCCCTCCATCAAACACTTGGTGGGCAAGGAAAAGAGAGAAAGAGAGGGACCAGAAATGTTGTCGACAACATTGGGAGGGAGAGAGAGAGAGAGAGAGAGAGAGATATTTATCAAATATCTTAAGGAAAATTTACTAAGTCGCCCTCCGACTAGAAATTCAGCGCAAGCTTCACTGGAACATCCATAACTTCCTCGATATAGCTCCGAATGGCTCAATTCCAAAACCGATGGAAAGCTAAGAAGATTATCTACAACTTTCATGTTTATGACATGAACAAATAACCTCTCCAGCTATTCCGAATTTAAGCCAAACATGGAATAGGGCTGCTGTCAGAATTTCTATCCCCGGGGTACACTTGGAAGAATACCCATCACTTGTACTACAAGAATCCAGTTGATCTAATTCCACCTCTGTGCGAAAGCCAACTCAAAACTGGACATCTCATAACAAAATCAGAATTAAATCTCTTCATCTTGGATTTTTACAAAATCAAATCCAAATGGCAAATTGGAAATACATAACTTACAAAAAAAAATTATTTACCCAAAATCTTCAAACAGAGCGCTCCAAATGACACAGGCACAACAGATTTAATTAAATTAAACTAGATGGGAACATGCATAGTTCGGGGCATGGTATCTAGGCATGCATAGGCCTCTATACATGATATAAGGGTGCATATTTCTAGCATACAAAGTCTAAGGTGGCATGGATATATCATATTAATCATGCATGCATAGTTTACATTTAATACATGTTAATATGCAACTATGGTGCCCCAGGGGAGGGCAATGCACGCCTACGTGCATCGAACGCCTCCCTACTGGGTTGGATTGTCCCACTCACCGGAACCTGGGTCGTTGCGTGACCGTCCATCAAGATCTGCAAGATAGGGCATTCAACATGGTGAGTATACTACACAAATACAAATGAAATACACTAGAAATACCCTATACTCAGACAAGCATGCATACGGGCCCGCACGCACGCGAGCACGCTCATACGCACGCCAGTCCGAGTGCCTCGACACCCTCCCGAACCCACGGGCAGCCGCACGCACGGCCACCCGCACACGCACGCACGAAGGCGCACGCACGCACGCGACCCTGCGCCCCTGGCGCACTGTCGTGCCCCAGCCGGCGCGCCCAGACGCGCTGCTACGCCCTTGCCCGCGCGCCCAGACACGCTGCCGCGCGCGTGCGCATGCTCGCGCGCGCCCGCGCTTACTGTGCCCCTGCGCGCACCCCTGCGCGCACGCCCGCGCGCACACCGCGCGTCTGCGCGTACGCGCGCGCGCCCGCCAGCGCACCCGTCTGCGCGCGCCAGCGCCTGCCTGCGCGCGCAGACTCGCGCGCACGCGCGCGGATGACCCCGCACGCGCGCCCGAGCCCTTCCCACCCCCTCCTCAGCCCCCTCTCACCCCCTAACCTCCATGCATACCATGCATACCCATTTATATACCCTACACAAGCATCTAAACAAGAAATAGGGAGGAGAAGGACTCACCCAAGGGAGGAAGAACCAAGGGAGGAACTCGGGTGCCCTTTGCGCACCGAAATGCCACCACCAAGACCACCACCACGAAGCCTCTTCTCAGCCCTAGCAAAGGCTGAAAACAGGGGAGAAGGGGAGCCATGAGAGGGAGGTAAACAAAGGGGAAAACAAATGAAAGATAGATCAAGTCCTGACCAATCTTTTTCCCTTCAATGGCTTTCCATTTCAACCTCTTCTACTAGATCAAAAGGAAGAAACAAGGGAAGGGGAGATGAGGTTTGTGTGTGAGAAAGAGAGGAAGAGAAAGAAGAAGAACTATTGGTGGACGCCCACTTGGGCTCACACACACACACTTTGTCACTCACACACTCACATATAGGGTATTTAGGGTTTTTGTGAACTTTGACCTTAAGTCAACCCATCCACACAAACAAACAAAACCCATTTACCAAGTCAAGGGTCAAAATTGACTTGGTCAAAATTGACTTGGTCAAGTCTCCCCATGACTTCCACTTGGTCAAAACCCGGATACGATTCGGAACTGTGAAATTCTAAAACGTTACCGGAATTCGATGAAATTTTCGTGAGTGGCTTGAAATGGCACCAGGACACGTAATGTGCAGCTAGATTTTCAATCGGAGTCCTCAGGCTCAGGATGATAGCTAAAATTCTAAAATTTTAGCGGTTCCGATCGAAAAAAGAAAAGTTGAAAAACTGCCAGAAATGTCCCAAAGGTGCCCGGAAGGCTAAAAGTGACACATATATAACAAAAAACAGGGGGAGTAATTTAATTCAAAAATATTTGTGTACTGTACTCTTTTTCCTTTCACCAGGTTTTTTCCATTGGGTTTTTTCTAGCAAGGTTTTAATGAGCAGTATGAAAACATGCACAAGAATATTGTACTCTTTTTCCTTCACTAAGTTTTTATCCCACTGGGTTTTCTTAGTAAGGTTTTAACGTGACATATTCTCTGTATAATGGTCATCCAAGGGGGAGTGTTATAAATATATGCATTTGAAGATACATGCATATATTTGTGGATGACCACACAATAAATAGATTCATCTTGGTATAATGTGCTATATTAAAGTTGTAATTCATGCATTTGTGTATGTATTTATCTTGGTGTGTATTTTGGGTTTCCTATCATTGTGGTTGTGACCCTATAAATAGAGGGCTTGTGTAACATGAAGAACATCAATAAGAATAGATGGGAAATAAAATGAGAAATTCTTGAAGAATACTTTCTCTAACTCTCTTGTGCCCCAAATTATCTTATGCTTGTTTTATGTTTCCATCTCTTTCCCTTTTATTTTATAACACTAACCAAGTATATACTTCTTTATAGTGAGTAGGTGACTAATAAGGCATATGGGGATGTAATGTAGCTATAAAAATAAATTGAGTATAACAATACTCTTCCTTAATGTAGTTAGCTTGAGTAGGATGATTCAATTGGTAAATATTAGGACAACTTCATTTTCAACCCCAACCTTCATTTGCAAACCCAGATATGATTCACATCTTTTTCCTTTTTTTTTTTTGAATAATATATCTCTATGAACTTCTGCAAATATATATATATATATATATATATACACACACTCGTATTGTATGTACTAATTTATAAAATGTGTAAAAATACTTTGTTAATGAGGAATGTTAAATGCAGTTATTTTTAGGAATGTTTAGGAAAAATGTTAAATTCAGTTATTTTTAGGAAAAATGTTAAATTCGGTTATTTTTATTGTACAAAACTCAGATCACACATATTTCTTTTTTTTTTAAATTATAAATATCATCTAATGAGGTATATGTTTTGATGAAAAGTATATTGCTCAATTTTGAGTTGAATGAGCCCATTTTTAGTATGTTTAAAAAAAATTTAACAAGGTACATATATATCGTTAGACGATGTATATGGTTTACTAGATTTCTAATAAAGTATATACGATTACATTTTGGACTCTAAAAAAAACTGAGTGTTACAGTGCCCATATACCTAGTGAGTACAAGGGATGTATGAGACTGTAAAATGGGCTGATCGATTTTGAATGGAAAAAGATACACGTAACCCTCATTGCAGTCCCAATTGCAGCCCATCCTGTTTTTCTTTTTTTATAAAATTATACAATCACCCGTTACAGTGCATGCTATTATATGAAATGAAGTATATGCTGAGATACATTAGTGTATTTTTTTTCATAGTAAAAAAATAAAAAACAAAATAGATTATAGTATACACTATGATAGTGCAGTATACAATATAATAGTATAATATGTATTGTGTTATTATAATGTACAAACTGTAAAACGGACTGCGTGTATCAGCACTCCATCTCGAATTGGGCAACTTCTTAGAACCCATTACAACCAAAGCCCAGTCAGGAACCTTGCCCCCCCGCCCAAGGAATCGTGGTTCCTTCATCGAACGGTCTATAACGCACAAGCGCATCTAAAAGTAAAAAATCATCAGAATGCGATAATTCCACCGTAATCCAACCGTCAAATGAACGACGAACACATAAAATACCCAAACAAAAACCCTGTCTCTGGAGCTTTAGCGTGCTTTGGCGGCGACTCATCGGAGGAGGAAGAGAAAATCGAAGAAAAATCTCTCTATGGATCCGTACTCATCATCGTCTGCTTCGAGTGGGTCTTCAGGTCCGTCGACGGAGGCCATCATGGACCAGCTCAAGAACCAACTCGCTCAAGCTTATGCCGAGGAGTTTCTCGAGGTCTCTCTCTCTCTCTCTCTCTCTCTCTCTCTCAAGTGGTTCTTCACTTTCTTATTTTGTGAGAAAATATACATTTGTTTTTTGGGTTTCTGGAATCTTTGATATTGTCATTCATTCTTTTGGTTAAGCCCTCTATTCGTGCATATTTGTTGATCCGTTGTCGTGCTTTGTATTTTGGAATCGCTTTTTTGTTTGTGTTTGGCTTTTTTGTATATGCATCTGATGGAAATCTCAATTCGAAGACAACAAAATGCTCGTACACACACTCACACAGCAATGTTTTCAAAAAACAATTTAGAAGTTTTATTATGGCAGTGTGTGATGTCTGGTTTAAGTTTTAAACATGCATGGTTATTAGATCCTCAAGAAGAAATCTCATCCTTTTGGTGTTGATTTTGGTAAAGACTAAAGTGAAATACAATTTTAATTTATACGGGGACTATTAAGGTCATCCATTCTTTATCAATGTTTAGTTTGCTTATAATTTCTTTTCCCTCTCTGGACTGTACTCCCTTGTTCATCATCATCTGTGGGGAAAAAAATACTGTTATTGTGCCAAGGAGTTTAGATCCTTGCATCCATTTCTGAAAAAGGGTGTGGATGACTCTTTTAGGTGTAGAAGTAGTATGTGGTGATTGATATTCAGTGTTGAATCGGGTGTATTTTATTATCCATTTATGATTGATTGTGCGTTAAGCCATTAATCTTTGAAGGAACTCATTAGATTTTTATGGTACCAATCATTCTCTTCTTCTGAAGGAACTCATTAGATGATTTGATCAGCATGCCTTTTTGGTTAACACTAATGTAAAGTAGAATAAATTGAAACATGTATAAACTGTATTTTGAGCATTAGGGCATACTATTGACCTGGATTTTTTTGGCCCCGGCTTGGATGGAGGAATTGGGTTATTATGTGATGCAGGTGGCTAACGCGTTCCTAAAGCGATGAAACCGAAAATGTTCACTTTTGAGATTTCTAAGTAATTACAAAAAAACCGGCTAATAGAAATCAAAGACGCCTCGAACTCGGAATCGCATGAAATCTTTACTGGAGCTAGATATTGAGGACATCTTCAAGAGTTGTCGCTCTCTTATTTTTCTATTTTTTCTATTTTTAGGCCCTCAAACTAACGTTTTTGCTATTTTTGGTAAATTCTTGGATTTGAAATATCTTTATCATTACAACTCGGATTTGATCTCTATCAATTCCAAGGATCTCCTAGGATCCTGTAGAATTAGTTACAACAAACTTTCATTTTTACTATTTTTAGTAATCTTTAATTAGTATAAAAGGGGAGACTTGTAATCTAGGATTTTCAGTTTTTTATTAATATAATTTCGAATTTCTTCTCTTTTGAGAATTGTGAGTTTGTTTAAGAATCTCAACGCTTGTTAGATCTTTGCTTTAGTTTTCGCTGTGTTATTATGGATAAATAGCTATACCAGTATAGATAGCAATTTCACAGGATTAAGAGATTTTCTATTTGTTTGTTTGTGTTTTCAGTTATTCTCATTGAAAAATGTGATAAATTAAAGTAGTTTTGTTGTTTGTTTTCACTTGGAATGGATTAAGAATAAAGAATGATAAGTGGTGGATATGGAGTTTATACTTTCTAAATGTCATTTTAGAGGCATGGATAAGGTGGTATAAGCCTATACCAGGGGGACCCTAGAATTGTTATACTGGCTTATACCTGCATATACTGGCATTGCTATACCAGTTTATACCCCTTAAACAAACAGGTTTTCCTCTTGTCTTATACCTCCATCCAAATGGGGGCTTGGAGAATAAATGGTGGAGTGAATTTCATTTTATATTCCAATGTGTTGAAGCTTTTGTCAGAATTTGTAGTTCCTTTATTTTCCAATGCAGCCTGTACTGTCATGAGTTTTCAATTGGTCTGCCCAGGACATAAGCAAAAGGGCATATATGGGAGTGGATATATTTTTCAGAGCATTTAATAGCAGTATCGATGAAATTTATATGAAAGGTTTCTATTTAAGAGAAAATGAAAATGATTCATACACGATTGGATGAGTACTAGGATATGGGATTTGTGCAACTGTTGTGCAAGCACCACATGTGCTTATCAGTTTCAGAGACCATGGAGTTATAAATTGAATGAGATGACTCTTCTCTTGTCATGTCACATTTCGAACTTGTTTACTGGATAACTGTTTTGACATGTAAAGCTGATAAATTGAACGTAGCTGTCAGGAGAACAAGAGTAGTAGTAGGTCATGTGGATTCCTGTGTGTAATTAAGAGGCTCCTTCATGAACATCGTCTTTCTTGGGATTTTACTAGCTGGAAATAAGGTTTTATGGTGTGAAACTCATCAGACACCAGGAAACATAATTTTGTAATAATTTCAAATGGGGAACCTGGCGATTAATATATACCATTGTCCTCCTGTTAATGCTATTTTCATTGATTGTATGATATTAGATAAGCAGATCATGTGACAAAACAAATTTTATTACTTCATTTGCAGGCTAATCATCATAGACTTAGACTTCCATCTGTTGCAGACGAATTATATGACTGGATAATTATTCAGTCAAACACAATCAAATTGCCTGTTACTAGAAAAGGCCAACTTGAAATTCCAATATAATGCGGAGAGTTCAGACAAGGATGATTAAACATACCATATATAAGATGACAGTATGAAATTGAGAAATGGACTACTGGAGAAGTGGGAAAAAGGAGAAATGGGAAACAATCAGTGTGATCTGTTGATAGTAATCATGTGCATATTATCAATTGAATTATTTTTTTTCTTCGAGCCCAAATTGGAGCTTTGATATCAACTGTAAGTTAATAATACTTTGGGTTGCATGTCTTGAATGGGCATAAAACATTATGACTCTGCACTTGACTGATTTTTTTAATGATTTGCTTGATCCTAACAATTTTAATTTTGTGGGTTATAAATTGAGTGTTTTATCTTTTCTCTACAACTCACAATAGTTTAAGTAATTTTATTTTAAATATCAGGTCATGTTGATTACAAATGACAAGTCAAAAATCCTATACATAAATTGTTAGTATTTTTGTTTTGGTTTAGTAAGAGGCGCAAGAGAGTTGATTGTAGCTATCTTGCTAAATTTTAGTGATTAATCCCACATGCAGTGTGTTGGAATATTTGGATCACTCATAATGAATGCATTTCCCAAAAGAGGTTTTAGTTGAACAACTTTTGGGCAACGATTTCCTCTATCCTTAGAGATTGAGTCAAGATGATATTAGAAGTGAACACTTCATCTACCATCGTGAGCAATCTTTAGTTCGAGAGGTGACATTCGCATATGTCATTCCTTGTTGGGGTTTTATTTCCCCAATGTATTCCTTCAACTTTTCCCTTCGTTCTAATTTTTAATCTTTGTATGAAGATATGGCGTGCCCTGTAGGGGACCTGGATCCGACGGACCCCCTGTCAGGTCGGGTTTAAGTCTGCCTTAATCTGGCCCAAACCTTGACCCGTTGACATGCCTAATTATATCCCTTCTAATTTGAAAATTCATCATAGTTTACTTTGATGTCCTTTTGGTTTACCCTTTTATTTTTTGGTAAGTAAGAAGAATTGTACTATGATCTTTGGGAACCAAGCTTTGGGAAAGTCGGCTAACACCCCCTCTCCGTAAAGGATGACAAAGATCAAATCCTAGGAGCACCAATCTTCAAAAAAGTAAGAAGAATTGTATTAATTTGTAAAAATTCATGTGAAAAGTTGAGTTCGCTACCCATTTCAATTAAAGAAGGCAAAACTAAGAAGTCAAACTTCGTGGATATGTCCCCCTGAATGAGAAGAGGGAAGGTCATTTACAGTTTACAGATGTACACTATTTGGAAAGAAGATTACATGCAGAGAAGCCAGATTACATTAAAAAAATTATAAAAGAACATGATCTGCTCTGCTGTCTATTTGGTAGGTTGTATTTCAGTACCTTGCAAATGTTCAGCCCTATTAAATTCTTCTTACGCATCATTTAGGAGTGCTCCGATAGTCTTGCATTACACCTCTCTGTAATATAAGGAGAGGTTCTGTGATGTTGTGATAGGTAGATCCCCAATGTCCTGTTTATCACTTGCTACAGGTGCATGAATCTCTCTGACAATATGCTAAACCAGCCATTTTTGAAAACAATCCTAAAGCTGCCTGATTAGGAAAATTTCTGATCTAAGCCAAAGACACGTAATATTTGACAGTCACCCATGTACTACTAACCAGTTTTGACAGTCTCCACATGAATGAGTTAAATACTATCATCTCTAGGAAGCTGCAACCTTTGTGGACTCCTCTAGCTTCTATGAATTGGGAGTTCCTCTGTTCTGTATAAGATTCCACTTCCTGTTTTTGCAGATCAAAGCCACCAGTCAAACCAAAACCTAGTATTCTCATCAAAGTGTATTTTTCGGCTATGTGTATCTGCTTCAGCATTTTCTTCCATGCCTAGAAGCATTGACTAGTTCTTTAACTGTCCAAAACAGCCAGGAATTCATTATACCCACAACATTTTCTTCTTGTTGAGGACCTCCAAGAGTAAGCTTAAAAGCCCAGCCTTGTTCCTCTCTGTGTGCTCCAGACTCCCATATGACCTCAACAAAATAACTTTTTTTGTGGGTTGATGTGTATCCCTGACAAGTGTGGAAAGTTGTTTGAAAATCTGATACAAACTAGTAATAGATTTGTCACACTCATCATCGAAGGCTCTTAAGGTCATCTGCAAACATGAGGCAGTTGATAGACAACCTGCCCTTAGTAATTGTCGAGTAAATATCTTTCTAAATTTCCCAGTAGAACAGTTAGGATTGGCCATTCATTGCAATATTAAACAGGTAAGGTGACGGGATCACCTTGCCAAAGACCAGTGCTTGTGGTAAGAAATTCTTGAGGTCTATTTAGGACTGAGAACCTTCGCTAGTATATACGGGCTCTAACCCAATAAATCTAAGTAGAATGAAAACATAGTTGTTCCAATAGGACCATTACAGAATAAAGATAGTCTGTTGCAAATCTGCGTAGATACACATTCTTTTGCATTATGACATGTCCAATGCTTCTTTCTTCTTTCTCCAGTCAGTAATTGACATAATTAAATCAAATAGACATACAGATGTTTGTGCATATTATTGAGATGGACAATATTTGTTGTTTCTTTATTCTTCCTTTAATAGTTATATTGTGCAGACTGTTAGAGGCAAGTGCTTCACCAAGTGCATCACAAAGCCAGGGACAAGCTTAAGTGGTTCAGAGAGCAGCTGTGTTTCAAGATGCGTGGACCGCTACATCGAGGCAACTGGCATAATTGGCCGGGCCCTGTTCAGTTCCCAACGCTAATCTGCAACCATTCTTCTCGGAATTTGATGTTTCTTTTTTCCGAGGATTCTCATATCATGCCGTGAGTCTTATCGACCAGCATTCCGCTGTAGAAGCTTTTGAGCTCTTTTGTGTCCCATGTCGAGCATTTTTTACTCAGGAACGGTTTTGTTTTCCATGGATTTCCATTATTTTGGTTTCTATGTTTAATTGGATTTTCCCTTTTGGAAGATGAGTTATGCTTTGATTCAGATGTTATATGACTGTCACAGGTGATTAATGAAACAAAAAGTATACGAAAATGAAATAAAAATCAAGATTAATTACATACAGAACCAAGGGGGAGTTATATACCCATCCCATACAATTAGAAAACCATCCCGTGATTAATCGTTTTTATGCACCTGAAATCAAAGGAAAACCACCCCTACCGACCACACCCCATTTTGAACTATGCCCACCCCCTGCAATGTTCGACACTTCTAGTGTCGACCGATGTTACATACATCGATACATGTATTGTCGATATATGTTAAATATGTCGTCAATCGGAATGTCAATGCTAGTATCGGTCGACATATAAGATGTCAAAGAAAAATGTTAATGGTCAACAATGACAGTGCCGATATCAATAGATAATTGTAAGCTATTTCTTATGGATATGCTTGAACTTCATCATCTCGAGAACTCGATATCATGTCCTTGGAATAATTTTTTCGATTGAAAGCTGTAGGTCGAATACGTTCCTTGGGAGTCATACTATACTATAAAAAAATTAAATAAGCATTCAATCATATACAAGAAATTAAGAGTTATATACACACAAAATAAAAGAGTTATGTTTTTCAAACTAACATCAATCACATATTTGAATAAAATGAGTCCTTGTTAGTTTATATTGCCAGTCTGGTTTGAATATAAATAAAAAATAAATTATATCAAACTAATAATTAGGAAATGAATCAAAATCATTGATCAACGAGGATTTCAAATGATAAAATATAATACAAAAAAAAAAATGTTAGTTTGAAAAGCATAACTCTTTTTATTTTTCAATAATCTGCTAGTATCGACACTCCGTTTGACAATATATTTAACACATATCAACAATGCATGTGTTGATATTATAACAAAAAAAAATGTTTGTGTAACCCTTCAGTTCGACACTAGAAATGTTGACGTATGTAGCATTGATCGACACTACGTTTGTTGAACAGCACAGGGGATGAACTTTGTTCAAAATGGGGTGTAATCGGTAGGGATGGTTTTACACAATAGTATTTAGTCGGGATAGTTTTATAGGTTCTAAAAAATTAGTTGGTTGGCTTTTCAAGTGGGGTGGTTTTCCCCTAAACAGGGGTCTAAATAACCGTCCCCGCGTAACCAAAGTACCTAGCAATCCCCAACGTGTGTATCAGATTTTCTTTACAGCAAAAAGTTAATTTTGTTTTTTCTTTCTTAAAAGATAGAGCTTTATATGCTTTAGTGTCAGAGTGTATTTGATAAGCAACTCCTCCAACAGATTTATGATAATTTTCAGGCAATTCTCCACCAACACTACACCTGATCTTTCATACTGCCCTTGACAATTGGACTAAATCATATTGGACATTCTCTGATTAATGCTCCATTTCTTTGATTTTTCTTTAATCTTCACATCTTATATATCCAGTCCGGATTTGCGCGTTTACCCTTAACAAGATGAACTTTAGTGAAACATGAGGTTATTAGATTGATCCAAAGATGCAAAAAGTGTTAAGTTTGAGGAGGCAACAATAATTTCTGAGATCATTGGTTTGTAAAGAGGATAAACTCTCGATCAACTCGGTTTCCTAAGAACAGACTTATCAGTAATTAGGAATGAGGGCTTTTGCATTTTCTTAAGGGAAAAATTCATATAAGCCCATGTAAACAGTCTGAAATCCATATAACACCCTAACTTTTCTTGAAGTCCATATAACCTCCGACAACACCTATGTAAATTCAAATAACCCCCTGAATTAAATTTTCTTTGACAAATGAGGATATTTTATTTGATTAGCCGTGGATGAAAACACTATATATTCAAAACCCTACAATGTATTAAAAATGTAAAAAATTCTCTATAAATATTGATTTTATCCGGATATGGTTTTATTATAATATATTTAAATGAGTAAAATCATCATTTATAGTCAATTTTGCATTTGTAACCCATTTTGGGTTTTTCTTTTTTTTATTGACATATTGTGTTTTCAACCAGAGTTAACCAACGAAAATATTTATAAAATATCTGTCATTTGACAACGGAAATTTAACTCGGGATGCTATTTAGATTACATAAGTGTTTTATAGGAAAAGCCAGAGAATTATACAGATTTTGGTCAGTTTGGTTATTTGAAATTTTCCCTTTTCTTAAATATGCAAAGATTTTTTGTGGATACCTCGACTTTTATATTGCATCATATCCCATGGTGTCATTTTAATGGACGCTAATTTTGAAGGACGCTAATAAACTCAAAACACTCTTATAAAAACCACATCATCTAACTTGGTATAAACTCATAAGATATCAATTAGAATATAAACTATATTGTACCAATATATACTCTACTACAAAAAGTAAACAAATCAATGTATTCAATTCATTCCAATATCCTTCTTTGCTGGACAGATTTTTTAGGACACTCATTCTCCTCTTTCAAAAAAAAAATTGGAATCTCTCTTTGGTGTCTCTATAGTGGAAAAAGAAAAAGAGGTAAAACAGGTCTCTTGGGTCCCCCTCTTGTAGGTTGGTTGAAAATCAATGCTAATGGTTCAAGGGTTGAAGATCTATTTCGCTATGGTGCGATTGTTAGAAACCATCAGGGAGAATGTCTGACAACGATTGCAGTTAGGTGCGTGCAGCTTCTATCAACATTCTGAAGTTGAAAGGGTTTGTTCACGGGTTGCAATTATGCTCTTCTCTTTGTGCCTCTCATGTGTGGCTTGAATCGGATTCGACCACTGCTGTTGCATGGATATGGGCAGCGGAAACATTTCATGGACAGTTTTCAAGGACCTACGAACCTTTGGTATGCTCTCTTCCCAACTCATTGAATGGAAAGCCACGCATGTATACCGAAAAGGAAACCAAGCAGCTGATCTTTTAGCAGCAGCCCAATCTACTTTGTGGTGTACTATATATGATCTACAATCCCTTGGTTATGATTTGGTTCAAATCATCCACGAGGACAAAGTTGGCACCATCACCTTGCGAAAATGAACACCATCCATAGTCTTTGTGCTTCGTTGAAAATCATGTAGAACATTATGGCCGGGTAGGGGTGCAATTCGATCGATTTGGTTCGATTTTTGACAAACCCATATTGAACCAAACTATAACTACATATAAATCGAAAATCAAACCGAACCAAAAATCAAAAACCAAACCGAATCGAAAATTAAAAACCAAACCTTATTTGGTTAACCTGAACTAAACTGAACTGAAACAAACTGTTAAAGATAAACATATATATACTCCCTTTTTTTTTCTACCTAGCAATTTGGGTTAGAGTTTTTTTATGGGTGTTATATAAATATCAAAAGACTAGAATTGATGATATAAATTTATATTTATTTGTTATGAATATTTATGGCATAAAACAATATAGTTTTTAATATAAAAAATTTGTCTAAATTATATTTATTATGAATAATCATGTATCTAAATTTAATTTAGTTCGGTTCGGTTAATTTGATTTTTTTTTTACATAAAATCAAATCCAAACTAAAATAGATTGGTTTATTAATTTTTTAATCCATACTCAAATCAAATAAAAAATCTATTGACCCAAACCCGTAAAAAATTGGTTTGGATCAGTTCGGATTCGATTTAATCAACCAAAGTTGCACCCCTATGGCCGGTATCCTACCAGGCCTAATATTTCACCTTTTTTATTTTATTTTGTATACTCCTGTGTCGAGTTATAATTCCTTATACAGTTATAATAATACAATCTTTACCAAACAAAAATTCATTCCAATACACACTTCAGAAGATATGTTGGATGATCAGATTCCTAGATGGGTTACACCCAATCTACAATCACTCCATTGTCGTATGGAAGAGGCTAAACAGACTTAAACTTTTGAGAAGAGCGCATCTATTCCCACCAAGCATTTTTTTTAACCCACCAATCGAAAAAAAACAAAAAAAAAAAAATAACAGTGTTTTTTCTGTTCCCACCGATCCAGCCAGTTTGACCAAACTTGGTCACGACTTTAAGTTTTGGACGACCGAACTTGGTCATCATTTCATATTTTGGGCGACTCAACTTGATTGTCATTTTAGGTTTCGGGCGACTGAACATAGTCAAACAGGATTTGTGATAAAGTTTATAAATTTTTTTCTTGAAAACTTAATTCATGATGTGTATCCTCCTTTCTTAAATGTAGAACATAAAAAATATTTTTTTTACATAAGTGACAGGATAAATTTTCAAAAGGCAAATATAAAATATGTTTGGATCAACTAGTATGTTTTTTTGTTTTCAAACAAAGAACCTGCTTAACTACGAATTCAAACGAAGCTTAAATATGATATATATTTGTCTAATAAGATATTTTTCTATAAAAATTTGAATTAATTGAAAGTATACCTACTTACATTTTTTTCAGTCCCTTAGCTTTTGTTTGGATAAAAGAAAAAATATAGAATATGATGAATAAACCCAAAAATTTATTTATTTACAAAGAATAGGTAGACATAATTCTAAACCCTGTTCGATCAATTTTCGATCACTCAAAACCTAAAATGACGACCAAGTCCGATCACCCAAAACCTGGCATGGCGATCAAATTCGATCGACCTGGATTGATGGAAACAACCAAATATCGATTTTTTTTTTTTTTTATGGTGGATTAAGAGATGTTTGGTGAGGATATATGCACCCTTTTTGAGAATGTAACGGATGTAAACAGTAGTCTTCACACCAAAAAATTAAAATAAAATAAAATAATACATTAAAAAATTCAATATATTTTCAGTTAGGAATCACTAAAGAAAACATTTTCCTATTTCAATAGTTAGGAGTTATATTTCAACATAAGACTAAAATGGGCTACATGCATTTTTTCATTATTTCCACACAAGGACTCCATTAGAACAATCAAAAGCTCTATAAAAAAGTATTTAATATTGGCTGTGTTCATTACATCAAACTAATTTTCATTACCATTTTTCTAACCTGCTCTAGAAATTTCTTATAATAATAAAGTATATAATGATAAATTTATTTGTTAGTACTCGGGTAAGATCTCTCCAAAAGTTCCAACAGCAAGACGGCCGCAGAGTCTTTCGCCTTCTTCACGCTCGGCATTGGCTGCCCAATGCACTCATCGGTCCACCCACGATCAGTCGTATTCACTCGCACAGAGTACACAAATCTTTTAGCATGTGGAGGCCCTCCTTCGTTGATACATCGATACTGCGGCATTGGCCATTGTCGCCGTAGGCAAATGTCATTAAGTGTTTGTCTGGTAAAAACCTGAACCGAGTTCTTGCCTTCATTCTCCCCTTCTTGTTTAGAAATAGTCTCCTTCTCTTTCAACACCACAAGTGCATTCCGGGCTGCTAACTTCTGCGCCATTTTTTTCTGGGGGTTCTGCGCAACTCCAATCTGGACTCCATCAATAAAGACTTCAACAGTTGCCAAGTTGCCAATCCGGGTGGCTCTGTATTCTAGGCCCTCAGCCTGCTGTTGACACCGTTCTTGAAGCTCCCTTACAGGATGCATTGGAAGAGTTTCAGGAGTCACCATTGGATGTAGCAAAGGTTGGAATACCTGCACACAAGAAAAAAAAAAAAAGGCATAATATCTTTTAAATGTCAAGGTCCAATTTTTAATTTATCTAAAAGAATATTACAGATGTCATACCTTCCAAACTACTGCAGTATCACGCGCATTATCAAGAAATATAGCACCTGCAATCGACTCAACAATGTCACCAAGTACCTTTGGGGCCCTGCAGTCCCCAAGGCCAAATGAATTGAATCCTGGTTTTGTTAGTTCATCTTGAACATCTTTAACAAATTCTCTGATCTGCAAACAAATGGCATATTAAATAATCCGACATGTCAATGGGTCTAACACTTTCCAAAAAAGACAATCAAACCTGAGCCTCTAAAGCACTTGAACCATGCCGGAGGTGCACATGAAGTTTGTGCTTAACTGCTACACGAGCAAAGTTCTCATTGTTCACTGCAGCAGCTCTCAAGTCAGTGAGGCGTCCAGGAGGCAAGTCAGTGTATGTAAAGAAGAGGTGCCCTGTAATCAGATGATCCAAGACGGCATCACCAAGGAACTCTAATCTTTGGTAACAAGAGACACCCGAAGAGGGCCTTGAGGCATGTGTAATTGCTTCAACCAACAACCCGCGGTCACGGAAATTCAGTTGTAAAGCTGACTCTAATTTTTCAAAATCGACGCTCCGCAATATGCTATCCGGGATATTAGAGGATGACTTGTTCTCATACTCCATATCATCTTGTGAGTCAAAGTTCACATGGATACCAATCCAGTTCATGAGATGGTTAGCAGCAACTTTCCCACCATCAACATAGTACACTCCAATCAGGGCTTCAACTACATCTGCCAAGGTCTTGCTGGAAAGGACACGGTAGCAACTTGGATCACTCTCAATTTCACCATCCTCATGGGCATCATCTAAACCATCATCATCAAAAAGATTCTCCTGTACTCCACTCTCAACTTTGGAGGACTCAGGTTCCTTGGTTTCTTCATCAAAAACAGGAAGTACTCCAGGAGCAGCCCAGCGAGATGGAGCAAAGCGATCAGCTTGGATATAGGATTGTAGTCCTTTATTTAGAGCATACTGATAAAGCACCATATTACTCACCATTTGTTGCCTCATCCGGGTGAGTTGGCCCTCATGCTTTTGTGGGTACTTGAGAAAAAGAAATTTACTAACGACCCATTTCAGGTAAGCATCTCCTAAGAGCTCTGCTCTCTCATAGCAAAACGTCTCTTGACATGATGCGGCTGTCAAGGCTTCCAATATCTATGAAAGATTTAACTCAAGTCAATCAAACTTCAAGGAGAAAAAAATTAGTGATTCCAGTGACTAGTGAAAAAATTGAACTTACCTTGGAAGCAGGAACAGGGTAATTGATCATGTCCTTCAATTGAATAGCAAGAAGCATGCTCTCAACCCTTCTCATTATTGATGGCAACCGCTGAGCACCACGAACGAGGGACCCAGGAAGTGGATGAACAAAACATAGCTCCGGAGGAAGGAATACATAGTACGTTTTGTCAAGATTCTCTTCAGTTTCACCTTCACAACCTACAACATCCAGAGTCACATCACATGGAAAAGTTCTACTACATGACAGACTATTAACCTTGCAGGGAATAAGTTCACAATTCTACACCTTGAGATTGTTCAAATCTAGGAGAGAGGAGATTCTTGCAATAAGAAACACCACGTCCACGTATCAAAGGCTGCTTCTTATAGACTAGTTCAACACCATACCTATATAAAAAAAAATACGACGACCAGAAATAGAATGCCAAGATGCACCTTCTATTGTGCATGAAGAAACATAAGTTTCTCCAAACCAATCAAAGAACCAGCAAGCTACCACCAGTGAAAAATATCAAGGATAAAGGTTCATTAACCCTATATATATTTCACATCAAATGGTAGATGACTGTTTCTTTAATAAGGAGAGAAACTATCCAGCTTCTTCCAGCACAATATTTTAGGTGCACAATGGCGGTCCATCCCTGGCACGTTCCAAGATCAGAACAAGTATGCAAACCAGAAATAGTTAAAAAAAAAAATGGTTGCCAAATGCACATGGCTAAACTTAAAAATGGCAAAAGAGCTTCGTACTTTTGCCGATAATAATCAGCATATGAACTGTACTCCAAAGAACCCAAGTAACCCTCCTTCCTCGGAAACGAATTCTCTGCATTCATATCATGCCGCACTGAATCCACATAGAACCTTTTCCCCGAGTGTGCAGCGGTAACAATCCTTCCAACAAGATCTTCAACATCCATACAAGAGTCTGCCATCAACAATTTACCTTGCACTGCATCCCCATTACTTAAACCATCAGAAGCATCCCTGTTGAGGACCAATCCAGAAGCCTTCACAACATCAAATTGGGCAACAGCCCCTCTGATACCATATGTGGGATGACATTTCTGTCCAAAAGCCATCCCATTACGTAATTTCCCAAAACCGTATTCTCTTCGATCTCCACCAAGCGCTCGCTCATTTGTACCCAAGTAGACATCAGGGCGAGCCCTCTGGAGGGGATTGGTCCATGCATCTGTTCCTATTATCTTCCCCATCAAATTCCAATCAATTTCTTTCATGGGATCAGTATTGTTCTCACATGTAACAGGGACAAAAAGATATGCTTTTGCAGGATCCCATGGAGTATTCAAGGGATCCACATCCACATCGAGAACAATGCTCATAAGCCTAACATGAAAAGTCTTGAGTGAAATCAGCTGCACAAAAGAGAGAATGAACAATAAAACTTCAATGGTGGTTCACTAACAGGCAATACAATATTAAGAACACAAAGGCTCTGTAGAGTTGTGATGAACATGGAATGGAAAGCAAAAAACCTGATCTTCTTTGATATCCACAGGTCCTCGGTACACAAGAGATGCCTTTGTTAGCATGGTTCGAGCAACAAAGAGATCCATCGACATCGATAAAACCTGTAGAACTCATATAGCCGTCATCTAACAGTTAAATATGCACAAGTGACCATAAAAATGGACATATGCTATTAGGAAAAAATTGTGTAAGCCTAGGAAGAAAAACTCTGTTGGGTGAGGCAGAGGACATTGTATTTTTCATTTTATATCATTTTCCTCCATATGTTGGGTGAGGCAGAGGACATTCTGGCATACTATATTTCTATCATAAAGCTTACAACTGTTTTCTCAATTAATAAATTCCTGTTTGTGAGCTCTCACACCATTCTGAGGGGAAAAAAAAGCCATCAGCTAAAGTAACAAGCGAGTATACCTCTGCATCCAGTTCACTGCCAAAAAGCACTGCAAAATCTGAAACTTGCGTTAAGAATACATCTTTTGTGGTGCCCATGTTTACACATTGTACAGCATACATATACAGCCGGACTGTTTTGAAGTTGGTGCAACCATCTCTGCCACATAAAATCCAGTCTCCCTGAAAGCAAATTCATGTTTTTTCAAGCTTGTTAAAAAAAATGCATAGTTGTACAAAGTAGAGCATTTCAAGATTTATTTTTCTTGCAAAACAACTTTCAACGAGGCAGCTCTATAGCATACTAGTTGATGGCACATGCAAAGTATAAATTTTAGGAGATACAAAAAAATTGAATTGTTGTAGGTGAAAATAGCATTTTGAAATTCAGTCAAATATAATTTTTAAAAGGTCATACTCTTATTATTCATAATTGAAAATCAACAACAGCATATATTTTTTTTATAAAGATTAGGAGTATGATATAAAGATATCAGGGACTTTTAATAAATTTAATTATATATGGTGCAATGTTTAATGGCCCCCACAATCTGCACTCGCGCCTTCCACTCCACAAAGGACTGTGCCATGGAAAAAATGGGGGGGGGGGGGGGGGGGGGGTTGTTTGCATTATAATAGTTAAGATAATCACCCACACAGATAACACTAAGAAACTTTGCACTGAAACAATATGATGCCTTATATCCTCATCAAACTTGGATTAGAAAAATGTACAAGTGATGCACACCAACAGTAAAGTGGTATTTTGAATTTTTGACATGTTGATTTGCATATAACATTTTTTACAAGTGATTTAGAAATACCATTTTTCACATAAATCAAAATGCATAAGATGATGAGGGATCTCATTATGAATATGACCTTTTATTGGGTATTAAGGGTAAAAATTAAGAGAAATGTGTGTTTCATAATGCTTTGGAGCGTGAAGTGCAGAGGTTGAACAATCCCCATTACAATAGTTAGGATACGGATCCTTGAGCACCTCTGATCCCTATAACTATTTTCTAAATCCTTCACAAAGGTATCAGATAGATCCATTTTACTTGAACTGGTTTCATCTAGGCATATGCATAAAAGATCCAATAATCAGTTTCTATTCGTTGCAGGTATAAGAAAAAAAAAAAACAGATGATCTGAACAAATCACTTTGGTAGATTCATACCATTTTAAAATTATTCTAATTTCATGGAGGAAAAGGAAGGCTGGGAAGGTCAGGATTTCAACATGGAGGATAAACGTAATTGAAAATCAACACCCCTTTAAATAAAACTTTGATGCCCCACCAAATGTCAAACTACCTTCATGATCAAAACCTCACTGCCATAACCACTAGAATAATTGAAAGATAAGGTTCCTCTCACCAATAGATGACCAAAAACTATGCCTTCTTCATTCAATCAGAAATTAATTAATAATGCTGACATTTAATCACACATAGAACATCTATTCTTCAAGTGTGAATTTAGCATAGAGGTTTGGCAGCGGATTGGTGCAGCATAGGGATGAGGTGTGGCAGCATGTAGAACACCTTTTCTTCAATCTGTTCATGCACTGTGTTTGGAATGAGAAGTCCAAGAGAAGGATGATTTATATAGACTATACGAGGATTGCACAACCTTCCAAGGGACTGGGAGAAGTGATTAGCTAAACTTTTGTTCTTTATAAAGAACATCTTTTGGGGGACTAGTCATTCATTATGAAGAAGCAACTCTTTTTTTTTTTTGGGGGGGGGGGGTGTTTGGGATGGGGGAACAACATTTTTCCCTTTTTTTGCTATTCTTGGAGATTCATCATCTCCTCTATGTTTTGTATTTGGGTTGCTATGATTTTCAGAGCGGACAATCCTTCAACCATTATGGGAAAATTATGCTTAGGGTGTTGAAGCGTGCAGAAATTGTGAAAGGATTCCCCCTTCCAATTGATCATCTTCTTGATCCCTTTCCTATCCTCCTCCCTTTAATCCTTTGTACGGAGATCCCTCATCTCCTTTGTTCGGGGGCATCTAATTATTATTAATAAGAAGCTCCTAATTTTTCTTAAAAAGGAAAAAAAAGGTGGTGTCCCCTTTCCTCAAAAAAATTTGTTCCTTAACCACTTGCTAAGAAAAGAAAATATAAATTTTGTCTATTCACTAATAAACACAGGCTGAATTAAAAATATATTTTAAGTAAATTCAAATCACCCACCTATTGATTACACAAACCCAATACCATTCAATTTTTGTTTACCTAAAATGCCCCTAAGTTAATATGTGAATCAAACAATTAAAAGATTAAAGAGCAAAACTCAACTGTCCATCAAGAGTCAAGACCAATGCATTTTTGTAATCATGGCCCTAAAATTATCAATACTATAAAATTCATTCTACAGAAGTGATAATTTAAGAAAACTTCCCTATCAAATTTACCAACAGCCCCTATTAAATAAATACCCTCTTCACTTAAATCACATGTGGAGCCTCTCATTAAGATGTTATGGTAAATATGCAGTAATATTTTTAGTTAGCAACGGTAGTATGTTCTGCCAATGAGTAAAAGTACATGTAACATATACTATTCATCAACTATTGCAGTCATCCTAAGGATATCTTATTCTTGGTTGCTCATGGAGGATAGAGGTGCCTGCCTGCATAATAAGCACAAGTATCTGATGTAACTCACCCGGAGACTTTCAGCAACACCTTCTGGATAAAACTCTCTATGTCGTGCAGTTCCTGGAAGGGGTTCTCCTTCATCACTCTGATCATTTTTCTCACGTTCCTCCCCACTACCCTTGTCCGGTAAAAGCATATCAGTGAATGCACCCATCTCATGAAGCTTCTTGCAAGCAGCCAAGCAAACTGCCTGCATAACAATTATCATGAAAACAATCATAACATGGTTTAAGACAAGGAACTCTTCTGAAAAAATTCATACAGGTAATCATGCCTGTTGAGCAAGACGTATCGAACTGCACACAGGACCCTCAAGCTTCTCAAAAGGTGCATTGCAGGGGAGTTGAAGCTTGCAAGAATATTCAGTGGAACCCCCAGGCTTCTCATGCCGCTCCATGATGAACTCAGGACGAAGAATGGAATACCTAGAGGAGCACCAAAACCAGTATCAATTCATATGCAACCGGATATTTGTAATATTTACAGGGAAAGATCAACATTCAACAACACTAATTTTAACATTCAACAACAATAATTAAATGCACACCTGTCGCTTGGTAGCTGGGAGCAATAGAAATGGACAAGCCCAACAGCAGAATTCAAACTAACAATAGCACCAGTTGACTCCACCTGATAAACAGAACCAGGCAATGTATCAACTGAAGCTAAGATTGAGGTACCCTTCAGATGACTAATGTCAGTTCTCTCGATTGCTTCCTTTCGTAGCGTTTCCTCACTATTTCGAGCATTCCTTAAAAAGGTTTCATGCGACAGATTTCCCCTGTTACATTCGCGTTGAATTAGATTAAGAACTCAAGGATATGTTAAAATATATGAGATTTATGTAAAGTCACCAAATATTGATTACATGACTCCAAACAGCGACAAAGAGATAGAAAATGAGATGCAATAGAGAATTTGAGACATATATTGGTTCGAAAAAGAGGTCATTAATTCAGACAGAACCCAAGTCTTAGACAAGGAATGTCCTTGTTATTCAGTTTATGAAACTCACCTTTCAAGCATTAATATGTAATCAGATCCAGGTTTTCTTGCACGCCCTCTAGATTGAATGTATGCCAGAACCGTTTTGGCAAGGTCAAAGCGAATCACAACATTGCACTGCCGTATATCAAGCCCTTCTTCAGCAACACTGGTGGCAACTAATAATGTGACCTACAATATGTATTGGTTCCAGGACACGAAATGCATTATTTTGTATACAATGCAAACATTTTTACAAAGATATTATGTAACAAATGGCAATGCATACTCGACCATCACGAAATTTTGAAATAGTATCCTGCATCTGGCAAGTCCGCATTTCCTGATTATTGTTGTGCCCAATCAAGCTTGCACACTTTATGAAATTCAGTGATGGAAGCTCCAACAATACCTGAAATTATGCAGATATTATACTATGTCGGTTAAAAATGTGTGAAAAAGTTCTGGAAATAGATCTGCAGACATATTATATCTTCAAAACCTTAGGAAGAACCAAGGCAGCAACCACTCGTTCAACAAAAATTATAGCACGGAAGTCTTCGGTTTGCTGATACTGAAGAAGTATCTTGACCAATGCCTGAACTTTAGGAGTCACTTTTCCATCTGCTACTGCTGCTCCTATTATGACATCCACATGCTCTCCACCAGAAACAACTGTAAATCACAGTGTTTTCACACAAAATCACTCTTTAACAACATTGCACTACAAAATTCAAGATATGGATAAATGTATCTGCAAGAAAACTTGGAGATTTTTTTTTATAAAGAAAATGCAAACACACAAAGATTCCCCTTCCAACAGTGTTCCCTTTGTTAATTGAGTTGATGATTATCATGGATAAGACACATTAGAGCCACTTATTCATTAAAGAACATCTCAACACTAGCCAGAAATTACTTATCTATACTATCCTAGAATTTTTTAGCTGCGTAGAGTATGTTTCTTTCACTGATTTATGCACTTGATATGATTTCCATGAATATATCATCAGTTTTTCTTCTCACCTTATAGTTCAAATGCACTTTAAATCACATTTCATCATGGAAGCCCTTTGCATCAGAGAATCAATGTTTAGAGTTTTGACTAATAAAAACAAAGGAAATCAATTTAGGAAGCGTTGGAGAGGAAAGCTTACAAAAAGAATAGTAAGTTTTGGTCTAGTTTCTAATTAAGCAGTGTTTAACATATAAATGACTACGAAGACACGATCAATAGTATTTTATATTTACATGTATTTTTCTTTTTTAATTATTACATTTAAAGTGTTGTAATGTACTCTTGTATATAAATCAATTTAGGAAGCATTGGAGAGGAAAGCTTACAAAAAGAATAGTAAGTTTTGGTCTAGTTTCTAATTAAGCAGTGTTTAACATATAAATGATTACGAAGACACAATCAATAGTATTTTATATTTACATGTATTTTTCTTTTTTAATTATTACATTTAAAGTGTTGTAATGTACTCTTGTATATAAAATGGTCATTGATTAATCCATACTTTACGAGAGTATAGATTAACTGGTAGTGTTATATAGCTCTCAGGAAAATAATTCATTATTTATCTTCATGGCACCGGATCATTCTCCATGGCTTGTTGGTTTGAACCAACTAAATGTTCTTGATGTTTTCCATAAGAACATAGAGCTTTTTAACATTTACAGCTGACCAGCAAGGTGACCAATTTTACAATATGGCAGTTCAATAATCAGCATTCCAGATTATTTAATGAAAATTTTCTTAACCCTCTTCAACAGCAATAGATGGATGGGAAAAACATAAAATTTATATAGATGATAATTTAAATTGTACTAGTTGAACCCCCCCCCCCCCCCCCTCCAAAACACACACACATACACAGAGAGAGAAAGAGAGCTTGCAGCACCACTTACCATGAGTATCAGGCAACTCCCCCTCCTCTATGTCATCAGAATTCTGGACACCATTACTTTTTGACGTTTCATGGACTACATCCTTGTCAGATGCAGCTCCCTCAGATAGCTGGCATTGCAACAGAGCCACAACCTTTTTCAAATATGACTCTTGAAACATTACATCAACCTGATAGTTCGCTCTCTCATCATTCTGCAGAGCCATTAAAAATGACTGTGCAACCTGGAAAAGAGGCTTGAATTCACAACCACCATTTACCAAACAAAAATAATAAATGCATAAACACGCCACAAAAAGAAATCAAACTATCCCTCTGGGGTACCTTATAAGCACACCACTGTCCAAGTTCACCCAGAGCATAGTTGATTGCCCTCAACTTTTGGATTAAGTTAGCAGCTCCATCACTTTCTGTTCTCTCAGAAACACCATAAACAAGACGTAATTCTTCTTTGGATCCAGCATCTCTGGCACCCATAAACTTCCACTTGCTCCTCCTAGAACTAGAAAGTGCAGCTTCCTCAACTGCAACTTCAATTTGTTTAATCTGTTCATGAAGAGACCACAAACTAGATGCCTTATCATACTCTACAACTATTTCCAAAGGCATTGGAACATGCTTCTCTAGTTCCCTTCGATCTTTGATCGTATAAACAGTAGAATCGAGTTTGCTTTCAAGATTTCTAATCTTAATTGCACAGTCCTCTTGATTAGAAACTCCTGTTTTGTAGAATAACAAATCAAGAAAAAGAAAACGGTAAACAAAAAATCTAGCAACAAAATGCATGTTATAAAAAATCAAGCATCAAGTATCCAGAGCAGCAAAAACAATAAAGAAAAAGAAGTGATTTTACTAAAAAAAATGGGAATTTGTGAGTAATGAATA
The DNA here is from genome assembly GCA_030737835.1 of Acorus gramineus. Lineage (NCBI taxonomy): Eukaryota > Viridiplantae > Streptophyta > Magnoliopsida > Acorales > Acoraceae > Acorus > Acorus gramineus. The sequence goes on along the minus strand of CM060856.1, from coordinate 2,611,995 downwards.
ATAACTGAGAATATACCTTTCAAATTGACCGGAGAAGCAGTCATGCCAAAAACTATTGGTCTTTTTTCCTTCTGTGTTGTGTGATAGAATTCAGACATTACCAGTGAATATGGATGTTTCTTTACAGCATGATGGCACTCATCCAAAATAAGAAGATGAACTGCTTCCATTTTTATAATGCTATGTCTAAGAATATTTAACAAAATTTGAGCTGTCATTACTAGAACCTGCAGTGGAACAAAGCAGATAATGAATGAAAGAAGCCAGCAGCATGCACAGTTATTATCAACCATTTAACCATTGAATTTCACCAATGCAGCAAATTAGGGCAAACTGAGGGACAGATGGGATACAGATGCAACAAGTTCCAACAAAAAAGACAAATAAATTTACACCAAATTACAACTTAAATGAATAGACCACATAAGTGTTTTCGCAAACAAAAAAGCAGATAATGAATGAAAGAAGCCAGCAGCATGCACAGTTATTATCAACCATTTAACCATTGAATTTCACCAATGCAGCAAATTAGGGCAAACTGAGGGACAGATGGGATACAGATGCAACAAGTTCCAACAAAAAAGACAAATAAATTTACACCAAATTACAACTTAAATGAATAGACCACATAAGTGTTTTCGCAAACAAATTTAAAAAGGATGAAACTGTCCTTGAATAAAGTGAAAATTCATTGCAGGTCCCAAGTTAAACCTTGAGATAATAATACATGCTAGCAAAAAAATTTATAAATCAATGCCCTCTGACCAACCACATAATTAAAACTGGATCCCTCCAACAACTTTACTTTTTCCTAGATTCCACAGAAGCAAACACTATAACAGAAAAAAATGAGCAAGCAAGAGAGATCCAAGATAGTAGGTGAGAAGCCTACTGGATAGAATCAATCCACACCCACCGCCTTCAGGTTACATTCCTCAGCCTGAGCTACTGAAAAAATACCCTCTTTGCTCCCAGTGACCACCCCAGGATTTGATGAGACTCTTCACCTCCTCCCACATCTTCTCAAAATGTGTCTGCATGTTTTTGAAAATGACCTCGATTCTACTCCTCCAAATAGTCCAACATATCGCGGGGATGCAAATCTCTGAGATATTTGTAGCAATACTTATATCCTCAGGCCTTCTGAACATCTTATCCACCTCCCATAGTTCCTCCAATGAGAAAGAAGTCACATTCATGTGGAAGCACTGACCCAATCTCTCCCCAACTTGCCTTGATAATGGCAATGACAGAACAGGTGCAGAATCGATTAGTTTTCCGAATTGCAGAGAGGAAAAAAGAGGGATTCAGTGATGCCCATTTTGCTCTGTGGTCCCTTGTTAGGAACATTCTGGTAAGGGATGTTTCTTAACCAGTATTAGATATTGTGCAAATAGGTTGCATACCTGGTGAGAAATTTTATCTCACATGGAATATATAACTACAGATAACCTAAGTAGAAAACACTTCTGTTTGATGCTTAGAGATGAATTAAACCTTACTTTTCAAGGTTACAAATAAAAAATCTACGACTCTTGTGTGGACTTGTTTATTACATGAAAAAGAAAGAAGACAACTAGTATACGGAGAACAAAAATCATGAATAAAGGAAAAATATAAATATAGCACCATTTCTTTTAAACTACTGGTGATATAGAAAGACATGGCATCTCAATCTAGAATTCTAAAACTGCCAACAATCTAATCTAAAGTATGCAACCCATTTTTCAAACATTAACAAACCCAATCTAATAACTAATACCAGATGAACATTTCCAATAGATTATGATGATATAATCATCTGGTATTATTAGTTAATAGATTGTGATGATATAACACCTCCAAATCCTCTAAAAAAAACTTTTGGTAGGACACCTACTGTTTTCTTCAACAACAACAACAACAACAAAAAATTAAAGAGAGCTCACACATCTTCTACCTCTAAGAAAAGGTTTACCATATTTGGAACTAGCGAGGAATGTTTCTTGTTCATTATGAAATCTATGCATAGCAAGCAAAGAAACATTCTTCACTCACTGTAAATTTAGTAAACCTTTCTGTAGAACTGAAAGATGTTTAAAGGCCTCTAGAAATCTTGGATATGTCAGGTCATCATAGTTTATTGAGTTTATTTGGATATCTAGATCAATTCTTAACATAGTCACACAACATTTATGTTTGAGGAGAAATGTTTTCTCATCCGTTATAAAGTTGTGTAAAGACATTCCCACATATTGTAATACAGTAAAGGATAGATTTCTTAACGTTCTCAACATGGAAAAAAATACAAAATGCTGCCTGACCATACTAGAAATACAAATAATTCTTGTTAAATTTTTATATTCATTGATAGGAACTTTTCACCTAAATGAATCCCCCTGCTCCATGAAATCCTTATATTTCAATTTAAATTCTTTAATAATCTTTTATGTAAACATATTCACCCCAGATCAGATGAGGTGGAGAATCGATGATCAATGATCGGATATCATAAGCACCTCAGATGGGGTATAATTCCAGTTGGGTCTGTTTGAGACTGTATCAACCCAAAGTGAAACAATCAAACCTGAACCAAAACCAAATTTGAAACTAAATTCCTCAACATGTGAATCGTACTAAATTCTTTTTAATAAACTAAAACCAAAGGAAACCAGATTGATACAATTCAGCTAGTGTTCAGGTTAAGAAACAAAATATAGATTACTTATAGAGTAGAAAGTAAAACCTAATTAATACAAATGGCATAATCATCATTTGAATTCTGTTTGGTTCGATTTGATTTGGCTTACTAAGATATTAACCCAAACCTAAACTGGCTGAACATAATTAATTCTATTTAGTAGAACTTCAACCCAAACCTGAATCAAATTAGATAAACTTAAACCCAAACCTGAAGAAAATCAATTTAAGTTTTTTTCCTATTTGAATCAAACTGATTTGCACTCCTAGTGCCAACTGATCCGTACAATGCTCGTATGATGTTGGTCAACAAAGGACCTTGTTCGTTGGTGGAGGCCAACCACCTCAAAATTCAAAAGGTCCCCAGCTGTCTGTTGGACTTTTGAGCCACCCTTCTACTCAAATAATGTGCCCTCTGCAAGTAATATGGGAAGCATGGACAAGAGAAGAAAGTTGGGCTAGGCAAAGAAAAGATAGCGATGAAGTGAAAGATAAATATTGTTGATCTCTTATTATAGTCAGTGTAAGATGGGAAGTACACAACGGAAAATGGGGTCTTAATCCTTTTGGATGCTTATAAACACTTCTTATAACATGGTGAGGGAATTTGGTTATGTCTAAGTATGGACTTGAATTTAATTTTCGCTCTAATGTATCATCTACCACATGGTTCTAAACTCCAAAGTATGTGATATGATTGTTAGCAGCTCTGAAGTGTTGCCCATCTCAAAGGCAACCATGTGACTGTTAAACCATCATTTGGGGGCATGAACAGAAGTTACAGAATCCATAACTAGACTGCATAAAATAATGGAAAAAAACATGTACTTAATTTGTTTGACCTCATAAAGGCTTCACTTTTATTTCTTTATATTTAATTGTTAATCTACACATTTCACAAAAAATACTTCTTCCTCTGTTGTCTGTTTTCTGAAGTGTTGGAGCAGACATGAGCTGAAGGTTGGGTTTAAAGTCAGAATATATATTAGGCCTTGCTACTAGACCAATTGTTTTGTTTCTTAATTTCCCTTTTGTACTAATATTATAACATCATTCCTCCCAAAACAACTGTAAGGGAGCGGAGCATGAAAGATATCATGAATTCCATATTTAGTTTTAAAAAACTGAAGATATAAAGAATTACACAATTGACTTGTCAACATGCAAAGGACTATCTGTTGTTAGGGACCTCATAGTAGTAGATTGCTCATCTATAGTAGTAGATACCTCATAAATCCTTTTCTTTCTATTTTGGAACGGCAACCCCATCTGGTGGTAGAGTTCCTACCATCTCTCAAACAAGCAAATGAATACACAAACAAAGTGGCATTGGAGAAAAATCTCAGGTCAATACTTGATGTGGTGTTAATGCATGATATTACAGAAACTCAGCAAAAGGTTGTTTGCTTCCAAATGCTACCCATTAACTATCTAAAATCTGAAAAGGGATTGTGGGTCTTGCTGCCCTCATGCCATAATTCATTCAACCGGATTCTTGTAGATGAGCAAAAATCAGTTTCTGGTAGGATGTGTGGTGTGATGAACAATCACATAGGCTTAAATTTTCTACAAGTTTCACTGTTTCAGCAAATAAACATAGGTCTGTAAAGCATTTTGGGAGAGGACAGAAGAAGGTGTTGAGTGGCACCCAGTGATGAGAAGAAACCCAAGAGATCTTGAAGTTGCTGGAATTCATGAATTTGTTACAATTACCACAATCTATTAAATTGAATGGAGAGCAATCAATTTGTGTCCAATGGGGTCCCAATTCTAGAGACAGATTTGATGAGCACCTGTGTATTGGCAACACAATTGTGGAATGTGTTAAGGGTGACAATAGGTAGGAACTCGAATTTAAATAATCTGGATGAACTTTGGACAGAGGTGAAGAGGTAGCAGGAAAAATGGGATCGAAGTACTAAGGCCAAGGTGTTGTAAATCCTAATTCCTCCTGGATGCTGGGGAATTTGGGATGAAGAACGATATGGTATTCAAAGGAGAAAGGCTCTATTTTGAGAATTTATGGAATATCTTTGTAAGATTCTTAGCAACCACTGTGCGGGGCAAAGGGTGGGTATTTCAAAGGGGCAGAATTATAATAAGAGAGCAAAGGTAGGACTCTAGTGATTGTGAGCCAGTAGAATCCTCAGCAATCAACATTTTTTTTTCAATTTCATTAAGAGAAAGAGAAGTTTCCCAAAGCATACAAGAAATGAAAATAAAATACAAAATGTGTGGGGATAGTAGAAGAAGCGACTACTGAAAACCCATCCCAAACTTCACTAACGAGACTACTCCTCAATAACAACCATGCCCTCGTCAAAGTTAACTCTTCTTGCACCCATGCGACATATACCCCAATCTTTGATGAGTTGCATAACCATCTGCCACACATTCTTGATGCAAGCCTCCCCCACCCCCCACCCCCACATCCTCCACCCCCCGAAAAAGCAAATGGTTGCCAGTAGTCCACAAAGCCCAAGCTGTCGCCCGGATCAAGGACCAAGAAACTTTGGCCTGTGCATTCCGGTCTCCCTTTCTCTTCATTTTCTTCCCCGCCTTCCACATCTCATCTAACGTAAATAAATTGTTATCAAGGGTCATTGCCCCTTCGAGAAAACTCCAAATAAGCCTCGCCATCGGGCATTGGACTACAAGGTGAACCGTCGTCTCAATGGCGCCATTGCTTCCCTGCGACATCCTCGAGAAGTCCTTGATTTGGAGGGGTGTCAGCCATTTGGATGATCGTACCAGAGTGGCCATCAGCTAGAGAGTTGGAGGGGGCACTTTGGATTTTTTCTGGCACGATATCAGGTGTGGGTAGGGGATGTGGAAACTAATGTTAAAGCTATTCGAGTTGGCAATTGCAAAAGACAGTCAGTGAGGGATCATTGATTTTAAGGAGCACGGGGGGCCCACGCGTAGGTCAGGGTGAGTAGAAACCTGAGGGGTGATGAGGTCATCATGCACGAGGCTCTATTAGCGGATATCCTAAAGATCCGTATTAGAAGGGGGAGGGGGTGGATCAGCTTGTGTGGAAGCCACAACTGAGACTAATGTTCTCGGAGAGGAGATGCTACCAATTGCTAAGAAATAATAAACAAAGAACCAGGGGATTGCAATGAAGTCAAAAGATAAGTGGGGCTTTAAATTTCCGCATAAAATCAAAGCCTTTTTGTGGTGTTTGTATCAAAACAAGTTTCTTATCAAAGCTTACAGAGTGAGATGGGCATCCAATGATGATAAACTTTGTTGTGTGTGTGAGGCAACAAAAGAAACTATAGAGCATCTTTTTATCTTGTGTCAGTGGCGAGGCAGATCTGGTCCCTGTTGAGCACGGGCTACGAAGATGGGGTCATATTTCAACACTCTGGATGGCGTGTAATTAACAGGTAGGAAGTTGAGGTAGAAGGGCGACCAGAGTGTGCCTGCTTAAATCTCTCAATCTTTTGTTTTGTCCATTTGGCTAATGTGAAACAAGGTCATGTTTTTTTTTAAAGAACGGTGCTCCCCAGGATTTAATCCCATGGCCTCTTTCGTAGAGGAGGAGGTGCTTACCGGCTTAACCAAAACTCAATTCGCAATGAAACAAGGTCATGTTAAAGGATGCAACTTGATCTGTTGAAAATATTTGGGAGTAGTCTACGTGTCATTTCATCAAAATTGGAAAATACATTGTGTGGGAACTTCTAGTGTCATTGGGGGGAGGGCTTAGTGTAATTCAAGGGTAGTCCTTTTGGAGGTTTGGTAGGCGTAGGACGAGTAGAGATACCTCTTCTACAACACCCTAAATGATGCTTTTATTGTTTTCGTTGCTGCATGTATCTTTGCTCTTAGGTATTCACTTCTCTTTATAAAATTAGGATAGGATGTCTACCGTTTTATCCATAAAACAAAAAAATAACAAAGTGCTCATTTTATCTCAATTCAGCTAAATGACTTGAAACTCATACTCCATTTCATTTTTGGTTTTTCCCTCTTGGTACATGTAAGAAATAGACAAAGATCAATTCGTGACTTGATGATGTACTCTTAAAAGTACAAGTTGAGCATTGTTTTTCTTCTGTAACAATGGAGTAGAAGTATAATGATTGATTTATTAACAAATTAAATACAAAAATTGCCTAATTGTTGAACTTTGTGAGTTCCAGCTGGAAAAAATGGACCCTAATCATCAATGTACATGTCTTGGACCAAACCTCATTCTTTAGCATATCCATGCAACCTAGTGAAAATAGCATTCTCAATAATCACGAGATCTCTACCAAGAGAGTGGAAAATTTGTGCAAGAGTTTGATCTTGAACGTTATTAATACTACATCATCTCAACAACTTCAAATGCTGAAAAAATGCAAAAACTACAAATATTGAAACAAATGCAAGTGCATCAACTGTAAGACCATCATGCATCCACACAATAACCAAATTTTTACCTGTTTTGACTCGAACTCACGCTGCCACCTCCGAGCATCCCAGAAATCTTGGCCCATTTCCCCACAGTAATGACCCACCCTGTAACCAGTCTGCTCCCTAATCACCTCCGCTTGCTTAGAACAACACCCAAAACCCACAAAATCAGCACAGAAAAACCAAAAGATAAAGAACACTAAAAAAAAAACAAGTCCTCACCTGATACACGAGTGGAACCTTAGGCACCAAAAAGATGGCCAGCATCCTCTTATTCTCCCGGATCATATCCTCACATACACTCTTGATAAGCAATACCGCAATCAAAGTCTTCCCTGCGCCCGTCTCAAGGAATGCAATCGTATTCTTCCTCTTGGCCTGCTGAAGCACATCCAACTGGTACTTTCTCGCCTGCTCTTCCACGGGTTTCTCTTTCCTCTCATGGGCCCTACCCTGATCGGGCAGGGCGGCAGGTACATCATCTTCCCTCCTTGCTCTCTTGGGCTCCCTCTCCGGGTCCGCCTCCCACTGGCCCACCCGGAATGCAAGCTTCCCCGACCGGTCCCTCTCCCAGTACCCCCGCCTCTCCCTCTCTCTCCAATCCCTATCCCTCCCTCCATCCCGGTGGTCCTTCTTCCTACTCCAGTCTCTCCCGTCCCTCCGATCCCCGCCTCTCTCTTCCTGCCTCCTGCCATACCACCTCTCGTCCGTCCGATCAGGCTTGGCCCTCTTACTGTACCTCTCCCGATCATCCCGGGCGGAGGAGCATCGTTTCAACCCCGGGGCTTCCACCGCCGCCGGCACACACTCGGAAACCTCTAACGGAGGCGGAGGCAACGGCGGCAGCGGCCGGGCAGGCGGCGCCTCCGCCTCCAACGCCCCGTCGGAGCCGCTGCCGCCACCGCCGACGCCACCGTCACAGCCTCCGATGCTCTCGAGGATCTGGTCGATCTCAGTTAAGAAGGAAGCCTCCACGATATCCTCCTCAATCATCGCCGCCGTCGTCCGATCCTTCTGGGGCGCCGTAGGATCATCGAAGAGGTGATCGAAGTCGGCCATGCCTTCCTCGCACGCGTCGATCCAATACGAAGCCCTAGCTTCCCCATTAGGGCTCCCCATTTGTTGTTCTCGAACGAAGCGCGAGTGAGAGAATGAGAGAGCGAGAGAGGGGTTTTAGAGAGAACGGATGGTGCGTGCGAATGGAGGGAGTGAGAGAAAGACAGTGAAAAAAAGCGTTTGGATTTTTATTCAAATCAAAGATCAAATAAAAGAATCCTTCGTAATTTCGCCTTTATAGACTGTTATATAAACTGTTATACTTTATATGAGATTTTGTTTTTGACCGAAAACATAGCGGTTTCTTCACTCGTGGCCGCTTCTTACACACGTGCGGGGATGATTCTTTTACCCACAGTCCCAATGTACATATATATTATTGTTATTAACATTTTTTTTCTAAAAACCTATCCAATTATTGTTTTTATTTTTACCTTCTATAAATTTAACAATTATTTAAATTTTATTTATATCTATTCAATTAAAATATAAGATTATAAATCAAATTTAAATAAATGATAAATATAGTTTTAAATTTTAAAATTAGATTTAAGTAAATCATATCAAATATTCATATTCTAATAATTTAAAATTAAAGATATTTAGATTTATCTCAATTGATCTTCATAAAAATTTACTTTATTTGTATTATAATATAAAAATAATTGTATTAGAAATTTGTTACCATATATGTTAAATGAAATAAGTTTTTTAAAATGATTCAAAATATTTTATAAAAATTTCATATTCATATCAATTTTTTTAATTACATCTTATAAATTTAGGTCCAAAATATTAAACACATGCATAAAACTAGTACACATATTGCATGTTGGATTGTTCCACATATTGTACCTAACATTATTATTATATTTTTATTATAAAATCTACACAGTTGAGATGGTTTTAGAGGAGTGCGGGGACCTCAATTCCCCACAATACCTCTTTTGTTCTGATTCGTTTGGTGGTTCGTGAATTGGGAATGGAAAGTGAGACTTTTTGGCATTGGCCACTCAAAACAGCATCAAAATTTTTGCTCTTTATCTTCATCTTTTTCTCTTTTGATTCTGATTCAGAAAACATAAAAAGATGGGATAATAAATTGACAATTGACATGTCATACAAAATTTTGTAATCTTTGGATTCCCTTGTAGCATTTATTGTGAAGATTTGAATGGTTGGTGTCAGATGCGGGCCTGCATTAAGGCAATCTCTAGCTATTTTGGTTGGATGGGACATGGGCTAGGGTTTAGGTTTTGAATTTTGGGAAAATATTATTTTGTACAATTTTCTAAATTCTAGAAAGAGTAGTCACCTAAGGCTTTATTTGGATTCTCAATTGTTAACCTGATTTTGCGTTCATGATATTAATCAATTGGATTTTCAAATATTGGTATTTATGTTTTAACAACAATAAAATAAAACTAGTTAATGATATTTTTTTCTTCAAAATAATTATTTAATAAATCAGAGCATAAGCTATTTTTTAAATGGGGACAGTTATTTTAATCACATGTTTCTCCAATCTCCCCCCCCCCCCCCCCCAACCCAAATTTGCCCAACTCTGAGAGTTGTACAATCAATTCAAACTTGTGAAATGTCAAGACATTGCCTAACACAGTGGATAGAGACATCCCTCTTTTCAAGGTGATGCGGTATTAAACCCTACCAACGGCAGGAAGTTGGAAAAATGTTCTACATCTTTTTGGGCTGGGTATCTTGAGCTTTAGCCCACTGTATTCTTTAGGCCCTTGCTGGCCTATGTCCACTTAGTTATAGTGTAGTATCGTTGTTGTAGGAAGTCTTGACCTTTGTAATAAAAAAACAAAATTCAAACATGTAAAATAACTCTCCCTGCACCAAGTAAACAAAAGAGTACTGTACTCAAATCATCAAAGGATTCTGAAGAGAGTTCATTTTAAAAAAATTGTGGAGAACTTTTGTACATCCATATAACATAGAGAGCAAGGTTCTTCATTTCAGACCAGTCCTTTGGTATTCCAGCCCCTGCTTATCTCTAGACAGTACCTCTCTTATGTCCTGTAACATCATGGTGGGAATGATAATCTCTTCTCCCGTTGTTGATCTATATGAAGACAACATATCAGCAGGGACATTTACTTCCCTATAAATGTGAGATGATTTCCAGTCCTCAAATTGCCTTAAAAGACTATATGAAGCTTTCTCAACAACCAAAATGCGAGGTTGAAGATTTTTTGATTCTATAATAATTAGTTGTTGTAGTAAGTCCCAAGATTTTTTCTTTAATTGATTTCTCACATAAAAAAATCACTGGTCTCCTTTGTGTGATTGCTTATATTTACTCTATCATTTTTTATATGTCGTTATATTGATTGAATGGATATTATAATGTTCTATAGTTGATTAATCAAGTTTGATTAAATATCATCTAGGTTTATTCTTGAAAAGAAATGCTTAAAATCCGATTTAATCTTAGCAAGGCCAATTCACCATCTTTTAGGTCTTGCATCTTACCAAAGTAACATGTTTTTAGATACTCCCAATCTTAAATCATTGACAAGCTAGACTAAAAAAATGTGTTGATGAACTAGATGGAATAACAAAAACCAAAAAAAGCAATTGGTTCGGCTCAATTTCAAAGTTGTACGTTACTATCCTAAAAGATGGTTAACTAACAAGAAAATTAAAGTTGTGTCATTATTTCACTTGTTTGGCAAAAAAGATCTATTTTTAGTTTTAACAGATACTTTGTTTGATTACTGTTATCCATGAGACATTGTGTGCCACTACGATTTTGTAATTTTCTTCTATTAAATTTTTTTTTTTTTGAAGAATTTTTTAGCATATTTATTCCAATCATAAATCAAAACAAATGATATCTAAATAAGATTACAACATGTGGGAGAGAGAGAGAGAGAGAGAGATAAAAAAAAAACAAAGAAAAATAAGGGGCTATTATATTATAACAGAGAAAATAAGGAGCTATTATATTTCAGTTGATTTCTTACCAACTATTATATCTAATATCTAAGAGCATCCCCAATGGAGATAATAGAGGGCCAAAAAATAATAAAAAAATCAAAAAGTGTTTTTAGAGTCTTACTATTCATTTATCAACTCCAATCACAATCTCTATTTTCATCTCTATTATATTTTTATATATTATTTTTTTTATAAAACTTAAATTTATATTATCCCTCTTATTTTTTCATGTAGTACACAAAATTGAGAAATATTAAGAAATTTAAAATCGGTAGAAGTTAATATTATCAGTTCCGGACAAAGTGATCATTAAATATATATTTTTTACCATATGTTAAACATATTCAGTATTAGTGGCACGACCCAGAAGTGGCCGTCTTCTGAACTGTCACAAGAAAATTGATATACAGAAAATCATACCTCAAAATATGCAATTAGAAGATAAAGAACTCAGAATATGCAGTGGAAACAAAATATATATATAAGGCCAAACTGGCCAACGACAACTGTACAGATGTCAAAAATGCATACAACAACTGTCTGTCTTGTGAGAGCCCTAGGACTTATGTACACAAGATCCATTTGTCAAAAATGAAAAATATAACATGGACCTGAACAAAATATGGGAACTCCGACTCTAATCTGCTGGTGGGATGGCGATGCACGACCCTATGCTCCTCGTGCAGTATTGGACTCAGGAATGTCAGCCGTGGTGGTACCTGGATTCAAAAATTCAACCCAAAGAAAAGGGTGAGCACAAAGCCCAGTGAGAGAAATCTCTATAAATTATATCTTAACAATCACACATATATATATCTGATAACACAATAAACCTCGCTTCACAACTCTCTAGGAACCATATTAGGCAGCACTCAGCAGGCCTAAGAGTCAATGAAAGCTGCACATAGTATATTATGTCATGTCATACCTCTCTGGAATCTATGTTAGGCGGCACTCAGCGGCCTAAGAGTCAACGAAAGCTGCACATAGTATATTATGCCATGTCATACCTCTCTGGAATCTATGTTAGGCGGCACTCAGCGGCCTAAGAGTCAACGAAAGCTGCACATAGTATATTATGCCATGTCATACCTCTCTGGAATCTATGTTAGGCGGCACTCAGCGGCCTAAGAGTCAACGAAAGCTGCACATAGTATATTATGCCATGTCATACCTCTCTGGAATCTATGTTAGGCGGCATTCAGCGGCCTAAGAGTCAACGAAAGCTGCACATAGTATATTATGCCACGTCATATCTCTCTGGAATCTATGTTAGGCGGCACTCAGCGGCCTAAGAGTCAACGAAAGCTGCACATAGTATATTATGCCATGTCATACCTCTCTGGAATCTATGTTAGGCGGCATTCAGCGGCCTAAGAGTCAACGAAAGCTGCACATAGTATATTATGCCACGTCATATCTCTCTGGAATCTATGTTAGGCGGGACTCAGCAGCCTAAGAGTTAACGAAGCTGCACACAAAGTCCATAATAACCATATCCACATCCATAGTTCATCTTCACACATTTATAAACATCATAGCATGAATAGAATTGGGAAAGTCATTTAAATTCACACACCATTTTCTAGAATCACAAAGGTATCACTAATTTAACCATCACTCTTCCAACCTTAACTCAGCCCAAAAGAATTAATTGACACCACATACACGCACAACAGCAGCAACACATGTAAGAACATCAAATAAATAAGACAAATATTCAACATGACTTCCATTTTCATTCGCACTATCACTTCATTCTCTCAAATATGAATTCTACCACATGAATTAAATTTGAAAACACACACACATAGCAGAAACATAAGTGAGGACCACAAACAAAGAGACACGAGAAAAGATGGATTCACTCACCTCACAACTTATAATTTCAAGTTGGACTCACCCTAATCCAGCTCCTACATCACGCAGATAGGAACCCACTACTAAAAATATAATCCTCAATCAGATACTAAATATAGCTCCATAAATCAGGCAATACTCAATTTTCCTAAGACAAACATGATATAATAAAAACAACCTTCAAATTCCTATTCATTCAACCCCAAAAATATATTCATATTTCAACCCTAAATCACAAATTTGATTCAAAACTTAAATAGAACAACCCCATACAAAGCATAATGATAAAAAAAAACAAAAATCTTCATCCCATATAGAACAAAAAATATTTCATGAAGCTTTTCCTAATTTTTTCTAATTGTCCCTTTTTATTTTCCCTTCAAATAGAGTCTCAGGCGTCTCTCTCTCTCTCTCACACACACACACAATATATCACCAAGACCACCTCCACCGACTTAAGTATTTAATGAAATTAAGGAATCCGGCCTATTTACAAAAATACCCTTCTTTAGAATTCTGCACAGCCTCCGCTCAAACCGTCATAACTTTTCATAAGAAAGTCCACTTCAGATAATACAACTTCTGTTGGAAAGCTAATAAAAATATCTACAACTTCTCTTTTTATGCCAAGATAAGAAGAAGCTTCTAATAATGATAAAAACATCAACGAATATGAGACCTCACACTTTCTCCCTCAAGGGATAACAATGGTAAAACAGCCATAACTTTTGCTACATGAATCTAGATGATTTAATTCTACTTTTGTATGAAAGGTGACTCAAAACTGAATATCTCATGCTAAAACCAACTTTAAACCTCTTCATCTTGCATACTAATAAAATTAAATCCGCTTATGCAAAACGTTCAACTTATTATATAACCTAAAAATACATAAGTCTAAGACACTCCCAATGCATTGTAATATGAAATACCATAAAATAAAATAAAATAAAATATAATATAAAAAATGTCACGAAACTTAACAATTAAACTCATTTGAATCATATCAATGACATCTATCAAAATGATACAAATTTATAAAAAAAGAAATTATGTAGAAGAAGTTATACACTTTTTTAAAAACAAAAAAATTAAAATAAAAAACTCCAAATTTGAAGACTCAAAAAGTGAGCCACCAAATTTGGAGTCTCAAAAACCGTCGGCCAAAATGGATGGATTTCCACCCAGTCGTCCTCCATTTTGAAGAAATGGAGCACGGTTGGAGAAGCTCTAGTACTCTTTGTCGGTATGGGTTTTTGGCTCCTTTTCCTTGTGGTGGGCTGGCGTGTGCGGAGTTGTTTTCGAAGGTTCGGGTCTGGTTCGCCTTGTGGGCTCTTGGTCAGATCGCTACTCGTGGAAAGGGGAGGGGGTGTGGTTTGTTTGGTTCCTTACTGAGGCACCCGACAGCTCCTCAAGAGGATTCATGGGTGGTTGTGATCGTCACCTTCTTTCACAAAAAGCAGCGAAAGTTGTGGATTCTTCGCTCTGAGACACGGCCAGCCGTACACAGAGGTGAAAACGGAGAATCCTTTTCTGCTTCGGGGGCTTGACAAATGGAGGTCTAAAGACTGAGGTGAAAGTGGGGGTCAGCTAGTGTGTATTAGCCGCCTGAGACTTGGCTTTATTTGGGTAGAACTTGGGTAGGGTTTGGTTTAGGCTTTGGCTAAGGTTAAATTATGTCTAACCAGGATTTTGGAGAGGGTTTTTGGAGAGTGGAATTTTTGTAGAAAATGGGTTTCATTCTCTTAAAAAATGAGACTCTTTCTCTCTCTCTCTCTCTAAGGGGTGGGTATGGAATTGGTGAATGTGTGATTGCAAGCGTGGATTTTGGGGTGGTTGATTGGTGATTGTGGATTATTTGAAGAAGTGCTTGGACCCCTTATTTATAGTAAAAAGGGTCAGGGGAGTATCCACTGGACATTAGATCAAATTTGATACAAGGGTGTTTGATTTAACCCCTATTAGATCTTTGTGTTTCTAACAATGTCCAGGTGAGGGGCGGTTAGTTGATTCCAGCCGCTCGGGGAGGGCGGCTACTTATGAGATGCCGCCCCTATGATGACCTGTCAAATGTCCAATATCTGACAAACGGTGGCTTAGGGCGGTTACTAGGAGTAAGCCGTCAGAGAATGGACAGTTAAATGGAAGAAACCGTCGCAATCATCAGCATTAAATGCTCACTTTATGTCCCATCTTTGGGAAGCAGTTGGGGGCTGGCTGGTAAAAACTAGCAGCCCAAGGAGGGGCGGCTACTTTGAATAAGCCGCCATGTTCCTGCCACTTTGAATTTTCTCAGTGTTGGGGCCAGGGTTTCTCCTTCCGGTTTTTTTTATAGGTGTTTTCTTTTATGTTTCAAATGTGGTCATTTTTAAATATTACTTGAAGTATTTTCTTTTCTTTAGACGATTAAAATTGGGTATCTACACTCTTCTTTAAACAGCAGGAATGGCGAGCGACCAAACATTTTTATTCCTATTTTACCCCCCTTAAACCATCAAAAGACTTTGCTTCATGCGTCTTGTTTTTTTTTGGGTTAGGGGCACAGAGGACTTTCACCACTGTATCTCCTACATCTGCAAAAAACCCAAGGAATCATGTCCCCACAAAATAGCGGGCCAAACTTTATTTTTCCATTTTTACTCCTAACATCTGCCAAAAGGGCTTAGCAACTGTTCTTGAATGGGGTTTGGACTAGGGGTGCTTATGGAATTTTACCAGGTGTGACCTCTCTCCGACTCTACCCATCAATCCATGATCAACTCCCATCCCTCTCTGAAAAAACGGGGACAGGCGACATCATCCCCTCTTTGTCTCTTTTACTTGCTCTCTCTCTCGGGGGAAAAAAAGAAGAAATTGGGGACAGACATCTCTACGATATTAAGCCCATGTTTGGAATGAGAATAAACCCCCGGATAACCCCAGATAGAAATTTTGTTGTGTTTGAAAAGCTCGGATAACCCTAGATAAAGTATGCCAGAATAAACTGGTATAAAGTGGTATATGGATTCCAATCAACCCCTAGAATAAAAGTTAGCATAGATTATTCCACCCAAAGAATAGGTGGGTCCATTGTAAAATCAACTGTCATCACCTCTTATAAATCACCTGTCAAATCAACTATCATTATTTTTTTACCTTTTATAAATCTTATCCATACATTATTTACATTTTACCCAAACAACAAAACATTTATTCTTACGTTTACCAACGAGAATAATTCAAAACATAACCAAACACAAAATCACTCTATCCTTATTTATACTCACTTATGCTCGAATAAATCCATACCCAGGAATAAATCTTATCCATACATTATTTATATTTTACCCAAACAACAAAACATTTATTCTTACGTTTACCAACGAGAATAATTCAAAACACAACCAAACACAAAATCACTCTATCCTTATTTATACTCACTTATGCTCGAATAAATCCATACCCAGGAATAAATTTCCTATCCCGTCCCGAATGGGGGCTAACCCCTCTCCTCTCTTTGATGAGTACTACAAGTTGCAAGATCCATCTTCCACATGTGCTGCTAGTTGGTGTGGCATTCGTTTGTGCTCCTTCTCTCCATCTCCTGCGGGTTTTTTTTTTATTTTTAATATGGTTAGGGTTTTGTTTTGGAGCTCTAAAATTATGTTGAAGATCCATTCATGGCGGATCGATGTCCAATAGTTCATGCTCCCTCTCTCCCAGGTTAGGGTTCTCTTTCGGTGAAATTTTAGTTTTTCATAGGGTTTGTTTGGTTCTCTCAGAATGATTGGGGCTTTGAAGTGGGTTTTGTGATTTTTTTTTTAGGAATCTTTGGTGTGAGTGGTGGGTGAAATTTTTTTATTAGGGTTGTTTGATTTTGAGATTCCCTGGTGAGGCGCGGGTTATTTATTTATTTTATTTAATGCCATTGGTTCAGCCATTGCATCTTTCAATTCGACGACATACAAGGTTATTACGCACGATGGGTGGGAATCCTTGTTTTGGTTTGGTATAATGTGCAGAGTAGGGATGAACAGGGACACCTTTCTCGTGAATCCACCATGGTACACCCAAGCTGTACTGTGAGGTGAGAAGCCCCATCCAGTCATCCACTATCACCATTACAAGAAGGGTTTTTTTTTTAGCTTGTATTATTTTATGTCATCTATATCATTTTCACCATCACTTTAATCCTTCAAAGTCAAAATGTCTTGTTCCATTAATCTTTAAACACCCCTTTTGGTTTGTGGATAAAAACGCTAGAAATTGAGATAAGTTCAATATATAAGTTTTTATTTGGACGGTAGTTCATAAAATATGACATCAATGATCCCCCTAAAATTATATCCTTAGGATATAGGTTGTTCTAATGCATTCAATTAATATATAGGTTCTGTGATGTGCGTTTAACTTTTCATTGAGTTACTCTTTATAGTCTTGTTTGAGTATAAGTAAGATTTGAGTATGCTGAAATTATAGGACTTGGTGTAATGTTATGAGCTGTAGAGCGAGTAATCATTTGTGTTTGCATGGTGTTATTGCATAAAATCCACCTGAACTATGGTATCAGTTTAACCCCCTCTCATTCTCCCAATAAATAGCATCAGACATGATCACTTTCTTTAAAATTGTCTTCACCTAATAAGTTCAATATCGTTATCTCCATGTAAATCCTATTGCGCTTTTGTGTTTTGTGTGTCAATAACAATTGTTCTACTTGACAACTGGGCATCCTTGGATCATTATTTCAGGGTTGTGAAACATTGGGGTTTGGAACTTGGTTTTGCTTGGTCAAGTGAGAATTTGTGATTTTTTTTTGTGATGGTTTTTCTAGAATTTGTTGGTTTTGCTTCTTCTTTTTTCTTCTTTAAATCACATCTGCTGCGATTACAAGAGCGATGATTTTCATTAATTTTATCATCAACTTCGTTTTGCATTTGTCTCTTTTCATGGATCCACTGAACTTGAATTTTTTTTTCTTTCAAAATCAAGTTATTTAGAAACAGGGACGTCTAGCAAGCCAGTGAACAAAAGATGGTTTATGAGAATGATCTGGAATCAAAGGTCAAGGAGGTACATGAAAAATTTTATAAAGTGGAAGATAAGATTTCAACTAACTCTTCATTGTACTTTATCCTTATGTAGGATGAGTTTATTGATCCCCTTAATTTTTAAGGCTGAGATATATTTTATTTTGTTTTATTAGTGACGTTTTTATTAGGACTTCACCATGTTGCATGCGGTGAAAACATGACCTAAAGATTAGTTCCATTTTGTTATAATTGATTTTCCAGTTTGCTAGATATCTTGTCAGAGGATCAAAGAAGCTAACATGCTGAAATGATGAGCACATGACATATCAGGTGGATGCATGGGATCATGGCTTGGTGTTCTAAGGTATTTTAAAGCAAACTGTTAATGAGCCTTCTTGGATTGATATCCAAATGGTTATTTTTTTATTGTTTGTATAAGTATATATATATATTTTCTTGAGTAAAACGGTAGGCCATCACCTTCGTATTAGATATGAAGAAGAGAGCCCAAATGGGATTACAAAAACATAAAGCATAAGAGAGAAGAAAGTGGTCCTTAGTAGAAGAGAGCTCTACATAAAAGGACCCTTAACTCATCCTATTTTATGATAACTAAACGGCTCCCCACAAGCTAAATCGAAGTCGCCCCAACACAGTGGCGCCCCCAATCCTTAATGTACCCAATCGCCTCCTCCCACGCATTATCAGCGTACGGTCTAACTCCCTTAAAGATGACATTGTTCCTCATGCGCCAAATTGCCCATAAAAAACAGCCGGAATGAGAATTTGAGAAACCTTAGCTTTGGTGCTCCGATCACGCGCGCACCTCAACGCCTTGCCAGACGCCCACAAGTCTTCAATAGTAGAAAAGCTAGCGGTCATCCCATATGCCTCTTCCAACCGGTCCCAAATAGTCCTCGCCACTGGACACCTAACGAACAAGTGCTCTGTTGATTCTTCTCCGTTCGTGCACAAGACACACCTGACATCCAATTCCCTGTACCAGTGAGCTAGGCGCATCTTTGTTAGGACCTTGCCAAGATACATGGTCCACATAAAGGCTTTCACCTTCAATGGAATGTGGCAGCCCCACACTTCCTTGTACTTAGATGCTGTAGAGGTGGTAGCTGCCATATTCCTCCGCAACCAACAGTAGCCACCACGAACCGAATAGCCATCAACCGGTTTAGGACACCATATAATCTCATCTCTCTTCTGACCATCCACCGAGACCTCTTGAAGTAGCTCCAAGATTGACAGGTAGCTTTCTACTTCCTCGTCCTTCAAGTTTCGTCTAACACGTACCTCCCAGAACCCTGATGTTCCTCGAGCAGACCAGAACTGGGAGGCAACTCCATCTTGAGCTACTGAAATCTGGAATATCAGGGGGAAGCGTAGATAGAGGGGTGACTCCCCGATCCACAAGTCCTTCCAAAAATTAATCCTCGAGCCCGAACCCAAAGACCACCTGACTGCCTGCACAAAAGGGCCAAGACACCCCACTATGCCCTTCCAAATCCTCGACAATAACACGGAATCTCTTGGAAATCAGTTCGCCATAGAGTCATCACAAGAATACCTTTCTCTCACATTCCGGCACCATTGGAGATCTGGATGAAGAAGCCAACGCCATAACCATTTCAACAGTAGTGCAGAATTCATGTCACCAATATTTAAAAGGCCCGCACCTCCTGCCTTCTTGCTGCTACATACTAAATCCCACCTGACTAAGTGTACTCTATTCTGGAGCTCCTTCGCACCGTTCCAAAGGAATCTCCTGCGGATGATCTCCAACTGGTTGTGAACTCCTACTGGCAACTTGAAGAGAGAGAGGAAGAAGATAGGTAAATTTGATAGCACCGCCTGTAGAACGACCAGCCTCCCACCAAGACTGAGAAAACGACCCAACCACCCCTCCAGACGCTTTTCAAACCGTTCGATTAGTGGAACCCAACCCACCTTAGTAAGCCTACCAAGATGAAGAGGAAGGCCTAAAATCCTAGACGAGAACTTTTGCACCTCGCAATGAAATAAACCTGCCAAAAACTCCAAGCGCGAATCTTCGACATTAATTCCTAGCATAGAACTTTTATGGAAGTTGATCTTCAGCCCCGAGAGAAGCTCAAAGCATCGGCACACAAATTTGATGCCCCGAACTGATAGCTCAGATGCCTCGCTCAGTATGAGTGTATCATCCGCATATTGGACGTGAGAGACCCTCATTCCCCCAACCACACATTGTAAACCAGACACCCAACCATCTGAGGCTGCCATTTTCACCATCCGGCTAAATACATTCGTAACAATAACAAAAAGAAGCGGAGAAAGGGGGTCTCCTTGGCGGAGACCCTTTTGAAAGTGGA
Source organism: Acorus gramineus (assembly GCA_030737835.1). Lineage (NCBI taxonomy): Eukaryota > Viridiplantae > Streptophyta > Magnoliopsida > Acorales > Acoraceae > Acorus > Acorus gramineus. The sequence continues at coordinate 2,591,654 of CM060856.1, read as the reverse complement.
AAAACCCGCACGGGAGTCCATTAACCAAAACCGATCCTTTTGCCGTCGAAACACAAGCCGAAGTCATAAGTATCCAGTTGGGCTCGAAGCCATGGCAGCGAAGAAGGTGCAACAGAAAATCCCAGGCACACATTGTCAAAGGCTTTGGCAAAGTCTAATTTAATAACTACACCCTCCCTTCTGTCTCGATGCACCACCGTAATGCACTCCTGCGCCGACATGAACCCATCTTGTAGAACCCGGCCTGGTATGAAAGCATGCTGAGATTCATCAACGAGAAAGCCTACAACCGCCTTCAAGCGATTAGCTAGGACTTTCGATATCATTTTATAACACCCATTTACTAGAGAAATTGGTTTGAAGTCTGCAATCTCGATAGAACCCTCCTTCTTAGGGATCAGGGTCAAAAATGTTATAATGGCCACTGGTAGTGGTAATTCTCTATTGTGAGTTTAACAAAATCTTTTTTGGCTTGATTATTGCTTCATCTATAGGTCCACAGTGGTAACAGCCATGGAGGCACTGCTTTTTCCAGAAAATGCTCTTCTTGGATACCAACTTATTTTCTACTTGCATTCTTTTGAGGTCGATTTTTTTGCACTTTCATTTCTTTAATATCTGTCTCCTCAAAACATTGTTTTCAACTCTGGATTGCATTCCCCCATCTGTAGGAAAAGTTTATTCTTCTTATTTTTTTGTTTGAGATGTATTTCTTTTGTTGGTGACATTTTAATTAGGACTATACCATTTTTTTATTTAGTACTGCTACCAAAATTCATGATTGAAGTTGTACAGGGGGTGAGAAGAGAATTACAAAAAACAGAGAAAGAAATACAATGACCCGAGTGCCCCATAGATTCGCGATCACCCCTGGTAGAAAGAGGAATCTACCATGTGGCAGCCCAAATCTATTCCACAGAAGAGAGAAGGAAAATTAGGACTACACCATGTTCCGTAAAATTAAATTAATTGCATTGGTTTACATAAGATAAGTTACAATTACTCTAATTAAATTTCCAGTTTGCTAAATATCTTGTCAAGGATTATAGAAGCTAACTTGCTGAAATGATAATGTTTTTTTTCTTGGATAGCTACTGCTTTACATGTTTGCTAACAGCCATGAAGGCACTGTTTTTTCATATGATGCTTTTTTTTTCCGATAGCTACTCTCTTCTGCCTGCATTCTTTTTGACTCTTTAATCAGTCTCTTCTTCACATGACCAATGTGAAGATGAAATTTTATGTGGAGTGAGTTAGCTGGATTTTTCATGCATTAGCTGACAAGGTATTGAAGTTGGATTTTTTTTTTCTCTCTTTTACTTCTTTAGTATCTGGCTACTTGAAATTGCTCTTTACTTTAAACTCTTGACTGCACTTCCCCTTATATAGGACGAAATGTTTCTCCTTAATTTTATGTCTGAATATATTTCATATTAGTAGCATTTTACTAACTTTTTAATTAGTTATTGTACAAAAGCTTTCTTTTCTACAGTTATCTTGGATTGCTCATGACATTAATCTTACTTTCTGGTTGTGCAAGTGGTCTCTCATAATTCTCAAGTGAATCAAACAAAAGAAAAACCACCACACTGAATGTTCACACACACAAAAAAAACAAGGGGAAGAAATGTCTGAACTGCTATTTCCCTATCAAGATTGGTAGTGCTTATTGCTAGAATGGTGGGTGAGAAGATGCTAATATATGTGGAATTTACAAATCAATTTAAAGGATGAATAGATTGTCTTTTTAAGTACGTTCATTGTGCATTTCAATACATACCCAAAGCTTTCTTAAATCATGCATATATTATTTGTTATGTCCTTAATTGCTCCTACGTGAAATATAATTTTATTATTCATTTGAAGAAGAAAATGTTGCAAGCAATTGTTATGACACCTTTATAGTTAATTTTTTTTTCATAGGTGGTTCATTGATAGTGGTTTGTATATATATTTTTGAAGGCATTTCTTGCCTTCTTGAGGTTGTCAAAGGCTCAAACATGGTTTCATAAGCTCCAGAACATGTTCAAAATCTTAGAAAACCAAATTTAGTGTCCTTGAATTCTTACCCTCATATATTCTCTATGTTGGATTATGTTAGAGAAGTTGTAGAATATATGGTAATGTTGACCTGGGTTGTTGTAGATGACTGAAGAATCTTAATTTGTACATAGTTCATCTGTAAATAGTGAAATAAGACTTCTACGTCAGTGACATTTTTAAATAAAGTTTTCATTTTGAAGTTCAGCTATTCACTGTAGTTCATCTATAAATAGTGAAATAAGACTTCTACGTCAGTGACAATTTTAAATGAAGTTTTCATTTTGAAGTTCAGATATTCACTGATTGAAATGTTGTGCTCACCTAACCTTTAATGTTTATCTTTGTGTGGAGTTCATCTGTGAATGTGGAATACGACTTCAATGTTAGTGACATTTTTAAATAAAATCTCTATTTTGAAATTCAAGAATTCACTCATTAATATTGTACTGAATTTACCTTTAAGAGTAATGGAACTAATCATTGCATTTGGATGATGAAAGACATTCAAATTTGATAGGGTTGGCATCCCCACTTTGATTTGCAATGTTTATTACAGTTTCAGAATTCATTCTTGATTGAATTTAGTCTATTGTGCAGGTGTTTGATCTAATTGCCTAACAAGTAATGATCTATGATTATGGGATTTTGTCCTTACTCAGTAACTGCTTTCTTTTTGCATATGAGCAGACGAGTACAAGGGAAAGATATATCACGGGTTCAATTGCACTGTCTTTGCATAAGAGCAGACGAGTACAAGGAAAACATATACCGTGGAGGGAGGAATGAAGTCTAAGGTCTGATTTAACAAACTATATAGCAATTAATACATTTCAATTACAAAAATAAAATGGAATTTATATTTCATACTTGCTTTGAAATCCCTGGTTATTTTTTATGGGTGGGTATATTCTCTGTTTGATTTCAACATGTTTTGATTAATTTTTATAACAGCCTTCATTTTGAGCCTTCAACCCTTCATGTAAGTTTTAGCATCTTTTAAATGTTATGTGATTTGAGTTTTTGTACTTACGAGTCTCCTTACTTTGCTTTATAATTCATGTACAATTGTGTATGTGATTGACATGGATTTAACTCTTCACAATCTTCATCTGGTAGAATTACTTTGACTCGAAGGAGCCACATGTTCATGTATCATCTTTGCCATTTAGTCATTGAATAATGTACTGACAATGTTGGTGAATACTCTTCTGAAATGTCAAATACTATGTTGAGTCCCTTTACTGTTTAGTTGTGGGTGATTTATCAATAAATATTCTCATTATGATCATATTGCATTATATTTTAATCTTTAAATGCTTGGTTATTAGACTCAGTAGCTTGAATTGCTAATGATCATGCAAAATTCAATAGCATATCCGTTATAATATTCTCTTTATTTCACTTGCGCACATTCAGTTTTCTATCCTTCGAACAACTATTTTCATATATTTGCCAAAATTTTCTTAGCGGCAAATTGGTGCAATTATTCTGGAAGGGATACTAGATATTTTTGCAACCCCAATTTGAAATTTTCATAGTGGTCTCACTCAAAAACAAGCCACATTGGTTCAATTATTCTCCATGTACCACTCTTTTTTCCTTTGAATATTTTTATTCAGTTTGATCATGTAAAATGGCTTTTTGAAATGTGTTACATCTAATATTGTATATTGGAATTAGGACTGTTCATATATGCCTTTATTTTTTTTAATCTATTAACCATAAGCTTTAGATGATTTACACAGAGATATGCCAATCATGTGATTTTCTATAAGTTTATGAAGTAGATTTTTCATTTTCTGGTTTAGACTTAAGTTTAACATCAACAGGGACTACATTTTAAAAGATCATCACCTAGAGCAGTCATGCATGTCATAGAAACCTAATTTTGAATCATTGACTTTTTACACAAGGTGGTGGCTCTTTGGGCTTGCACTCATGACACTTTCAAGTTAGCTCGAATTCGTTACACTCCTCCATTGCTCATGTGGTAATCTATGTGGTTGAACAATTTTACTAGTTGCGGGGAAGGGAGAATTCTCTTATGCTATTTTTGTTTTTGCTTTATCTTTGATTGTATGGACAACATTACTGAGTTGCCGCTCAGCTAGTTTGGGTCCATTTTAATTGGGCTTCAGCTTTAAATGAAAACTAGCCTACCTTTCAATAATTTTTTTTTTTTTAACTAATTGTATTACAAACTGCAATGTTTTTACTTTTTATTAATTTTAACTATTCTACCATACAATAGTTTTACCATGAATTGCATTTGGTTCCCAGCTTTGTACAGGTGATATTTTGTATGGTTTAGTTCCTTTTTGGGAGTTGTTTTATATCTCACGATGTTTGATTAAAATGGATGTGCTTAAACAGTATGTGATGTTGTATCTTTCTTAATGACGTTTCAAATACATTTTTAGTGAAGATCAGGTCTGAATCAAAAAAGTTTTGATGTTGTAAACAAGTGTTTTTTTTTATGTCATTGTCAGGTAAATGAGATTGTTTCTCTTATATATATATATATTATTTCAGTGCTGCTACCTGGGCCCTAGAAATTAAGCTCTATTGGTGAGCCCCAATAGGTGGCACTCCTATTGGTTCTTTGTTAGACTTTTTTAAACCATCAAAATGACAATAACATGACTATCCTTATAATATTTTTAAAAATTAACTGTAACTAACTAATATCACAATTAATGCTCGTAATGGAATCCTAAAAAAGAGGATCATTAAATCATCTCCCCATCATTAATCCACATAACATAATAAAATAAAAGGGGATCATTGAATTCTCTTCCCTTATTGAACATATTCTAAAAAAAATTTTAAACTTAGGGTTTCTAAATTGGGTAAAATCATATGAACCAAAAAAAAAAAAAATGTTAGATTTCTTGCTACAATCGAAATTTCACCGTCACGGTATTTTTTTTTTTTTTTTTTTTGAGATGAAATATCTGGTTTTCAAAATTAAATATGAAACGATTTCTTTTCGTTTATTTGTCTCCTTTTAATCTGATTGAATCTGGAATCCATTTAAAATATCAGTGTTTTAAATAAGTGCATCTGAAATATAAAAAAAAGATTGTGCAATTGTTTCATGATTCAGTGAAACAAAATTTGGTTGACTGAGTAATTAATAGTAGCCAAATGGAATGTTTGAAATATCATATGCATGTAGATCATGAATTATTATATTATCTTTGATAATTAGCATGCATTTTTTTGATGAATATATCTTATTTTTTTTTGTAAACAATCCATGTATCTTAATCAACTACACATGCATTTGAAAACCTGTTATCAAATAAATATGAATCTGAAGCAATTATGTAACAGCAGAGAACCCAATAGTCACATTACAAGTTATTAACAAGTAGTCATGAATCATAATGTATTGTGTATTAAAAACTTCAATCTTATATTTTGGATCACTCAACTATTTTTGTAAATCCCTTTATGAAAATAGATTAATGCTCTTGTAAAAATTGAATGTATCTGAATCAACTGTATCTGAAATTGTTATATAAAGCATGGCTAAATCCTTTGACTGTATCTGAAAAAATAAACATTTTTTAGCATTTATTGGTGTGCAATCTGGTTGTTCATATGTATCTGAAATATAGATGGTATATATAGTTTTGATCTCTCTGATATTTGTTTAAAAATTCTTGATTTCATTTTTAAGATACACATGTATTTTAATACACAAAAAGACACTGTTTGTCCACTGTTCGTTTAGAAAAGACAATTTCATGTGTGTGATACTGTATTAGGCATTTTAACTGCATTTGGACGTTGTACAAATTATGCAAAAGCAAAAAAAGATAAAGTTGTTAAACAAAGAAGAAACTGGGCATACTATCCCGAGTACAAAGCTACAATGCACAGAATGTTTGAAACATTTGCAGCAATGATGATGATTTTGCTGATCAGCCACAACAAACAATTCATTCGACAAATTGGTTTTCACAGAACATGGATCATTGATGTCATCCAAATGAATTGAGTCTTCACATGTGTCCACAAAATCACCATCATTGCCTGGTGAAAAAAAAAGAACATCAATCACATGTTATCAATTAAGATACAATCATGTATTTGAAAATCCAAATGAACAAATATAATCTACATGCTACTGAGAACTGTATAGAAAATTCATAAAAGAGCTTCAAAATGCCAACAATAAGCAATTACATATTAAACAGTTATATATTAATCAAATCCATAAAAATAAAAATAACAACCTTAAAAAAATGGACTGAATTCAAATTCAGATACAGATGTATCTAGAATTTGAATTAACAAATACACATTCCATACAAGTGAATGTCTAGTGTATTTCAAAATCTTCAATCTGAATGAGTCGAATAATACTGATATAAAGCTAAAAAATATGATGAATGACACATTATGCATAATTATACACAAACACACAATCATAAACGATTGTACAGATCATACTTGGTACACAACAATGCATGAAAATCAAGATACAGCCCATGTATCTGAATTTAAAATAAAATTCAGATTCAATTAATGTATATAATGATTTAAAGTAATGACGAAAAATAAAAAAATGAAATAATGTATTCAGATCGAAAAAATACTAGCCTGATTGGTTCTCCATTGTTTGCATCACAAACTGGTCACAAATAAAACTAAATGAATCAAAATTCTTCTCTTCTCCACCGATCAAACTGAAACAAAAATAAAATTCACTGTTTGTTTTCAAATCCACTGATCCATCTGAATTTGAAAACTAAAATATCGCAAAATCTTGTAATTTTTGGGAACCAAAAAACCTAACCTAGATGTATCAAATTCTGATTGCAACACAATCAGATCGTCCAGAAGAATAAAATTGAGAATTCATCACGCATACACGGACTATATCTAAATAAAAAATAAAATTGACTTTTTTTTTTCTGTTCCTCTAATCTTTCAAATTGATTAATGTATTCAGTATACGCAATTTCTTCTAATTGAATCGTCTGATTGAATTAATTGTTTTCACAAAAAGAAAGAACAACGAAATTATGGTTTCACCTCCAATAATAAAGGGGACGGTTACGATACAGGAGATCGGTTACGATATATGAGTTAAAAAGGCGAATATAACATAAAAGGGTATTTTGGAGAATTCAATCTTGCCATCTTATGGGGCTTGAGATGGGGTCTATCAGTTGGGGCTCAAAAATCATTATTGATATTATTTTAAACAATAGACCATCACTTTTGTATTATGTATATTTTTAAATGTTGAATTGACATATTGTGTGGTTACAAAATAGTTGGAGAGTGTCATATAGACATGTTACATAAGAAACTAAATCATAAAAAAAACTGAGCCTCAAATAGCATATACCAAAATAGTTACATGTTCAATTAGAAGGGCAACTGTTAAAAATTTTAACCAGTCAAGTGTATTAGTCGCCATAACTATTTATTTTTTTTGTAAATTCATTGTGAATCTCATACATAAATTGTTTCATGTCAACATTTTTCCAAAAACCTGTTTCTAACCAACTCATAACATCCCGAACATCATTCAAACAATGCTCCATAACTTTATTAGAACCTCATAGCATTTGAAATCTTCATTGTACATACAATCATTTTCAATGTATCCACCAACATGTGTCTCGCACGTGCCCCTAACTAGTATGTATATTATAGCAGAGAAAATGAAGATGACAATTGACCTATCAAAGTAAGCGCTAAGCACACAGTTTACATTTCTAAACAAACAAAGGTATGGTGATTAGATTCTATAACAAAGCAGGGATTCTAGATTCTTGATTACAAGACTTGTTCCACCAAAATTCCCATTTCTGCCAAAATTCCCATGTTTATGCATGTATGACATTTCAAACATTTCTTCTGAGGTTGTGAAGGCTCCTCAAGTTGCCAACATAGAGTCAGGAGACATTGAAATCATCTGAAGAAGGCTTGAGTTTGAAAATGTTTCCTCCAAGGGAGGCCTACTAACACAAACATTATCGACATCCTCCCTCATGATTTGTATGAGCTCCCTCGCAACTTCAATCATGCTGAGCCCTCCATAAGATAAGCATCGCACTGAGAGATCCCTGATCTTTGCAATCTGTTCTTGATGAACAGATGGTAGCTCATGGAAACTGAGGAGTGGGTCTGTGATCTCATCCAAGTTCTTTTTCTTAATCATGAGCAAGGCTTTCTCCATTGTATCTTCATGGTTTATGCCCATGAGAAGCTCTAACAAAACCACGCCAAAGCTTTGGACATCACATGGAACTCGAGCAAGATCGTGTACGGATCTGAAGAGTCGAAAACCTGCAATTTTTATCGAATAGTTTCCACATACATAGATGTCACTTGATTTGATGTCATGGAGATATAATGGGGGAGACAGCCCAAACTGCAGATATGAAAGAGCTATAGCTGCTTCAGTAGCAATGCTGACACGACGGTACCAGTTTATAAAGGTTCCGTTTTGTCTCCTCAAATGTTCATCCAATGTACCATTCTGTGGAAACTCATAGACCAAAAAGAGCGTGTAATGCAATTCGGTACAACATCCAAGGAGGCAAGCTATATTTCTGTGGGTGATTCTCGACAGGGACTGAACTCGGTTCAATAGCAAGATGAGATCCTGCTCGCCCTCACACTTGACTTTCTGCACGACAACAGTTAACCCATTGGAGAGTACTCCTGCATGAACTGTTCCATCTGTGGCATTTTGAACAAGCTTTTGTGATTCTTCAAATCCTCCAGTAGCTTGTTCAAGCTCTCTATATGAGAATGATGTTGTCCAACAAGCCTTTCGAAATTCAACAATGCATGGTGGGCCAAGCTTCCGCTTGTTTGTGTTCCTAATCCATCTTGCAAGAGAACATAATGCGGCCAGTGCAACAAGAGAAAAGGCAGAAACAAGTGCCCCTATTTGCAACAAAGACCATTACTATTTATCAGATTACAGTAACCAACACAGAAATTCAACAATATGTTTTTCCTGACTGATTGGTCATTCCACAAATTATGATAAAGAAAACTTGTATTGCTATGATTCCCACTGCAGATATTCAACAAATTTCTTTAATGCTGGGTATAAATTCATATATGATAATCTATTAATTGCATTCATCAAGAAATACATACCGGCAAGAACTGCGGCCTTCTTTTTTCCATGGCTTTCACTGTCACAACCTTCTCCATATACAACATGTCTACCATTGATACAGACTATATTAAAATAAAAAAAACCAGTAAATCAAAATTATCCCAAATAGTTTCCCAGTAGTAGTCTGATCAATGTACACACTTGGAATATCAATCATAGTATAGTGTCACAGATCTCATAAGCAATGAATAAGATGGAGTTGTGTTAAAAAAAAACTCATGACGCATGTCACCAATACAGGTTGCTTCACTTATAAATGAGATTTTTGAAAGAGATCCTAAAAGCCAAGCAGAGGCAGAGGCAGAGGCAATGCCATCTACAATAACACTATTTTATAAAAATAGACCTCCCCCCAATTAGCGCTAAAAACAATCATAAAGAAGAGTTACTCACATTTCAAGCACCCGATTCCGACGGAAAACCCATCACCAACATACCCATCACCGCATTCGCACCGCACGCCATCCCGAACAGCCGTCACGTTCACGACGGACGCCCCATCCGCGCACAACCCACTCTGAGATCCAATCGGCACCGCCCACTCAATCTCAATCCCTCGAACCACCCCCGTCGTCGAGTTCCCTCCCTCCACCCAGCTCGAGAACCCCCTGCATCCAAACTCCTTGAAAACAGAGAAATTCTCTCCAGGCCTCCACACATCCCTATCCGACAGCGGGTAACAACACCCACCGTCTCCGTCGCAACCAACGACGGACCCACACTTGCCCGTCTTGCATACCGAGGAGTCCTCGCAGTCGTAGAGACGGAGCACGTTCTCCTCGGACAGTCCGTAGAAGCCGGCGTCGCCGAGGTCGACGGATTCGAGGACGAAGTGGCGGGTGCAGGATGGGGGGGAGGGGAAGTCGAGGACGATGGAATTGGAGCCGTCGGATGAGAATCGGACGACGCGGAGGTCGCGTGGGCCGCCGAGGGGGAGGTAGAGGACGGAGTCGACGCAGGTGAGTTGGAACGCGGAGTAGTTAAGGCCGCAGGAGGGGTCGGTGAGGTGGAATGGGAAGGGGAGGGAGAGGTCACCGCATCGGTCGGCGCACTTGGAGGGTGGTGGGAATGGAGGAGGAGGGGTTGTGGGGGTAGCTTTAAAGGAGGTGAAGAAGAAGGGGAAGAGGAGGAGGAGGAGAGAAGAGGAGGCCATTGGAGAGAGAGAGTGAGTGAGAGAGAGAGAGAGAGAGGGGGGGTTATTTGAGATGGGTTCGTGGAAGTTATGGTGGAGATCTGTCTGGGGGAGAGGGGTACATCCGTACAGGAGGCGTGCGTATGGAGGAGTTATGTAAAGGTGGTGATCGAAAACTGAGGCCTCTCTCTCTCTGTCTCTCTCTCCATTGGTAGGGGCGATCGAGAGGGGGGTTTCTTTCGATGCGCGCGAACGAGTGGGGTGAAGTTCGAAAAGGGTGGTGAGTGGAGTTTTCGTGTGGCGGAGGCCCAGGTTTACTTGTATGAGTACAGTCTACGTGGCCTTTATTTATTTATTTATTTTTTTGGTTAAAGACATCTAAGTCCCTACAAACATGGGAAAACCCATATAACTCTACTAAAATTGGGACAGACGTACGAGTATCTGAAAACTCAGAAAAACTCAATTATCATCCCTGAGTTAAATTTTCATCCAAACTTACCATAATATTCCAAGAATATTCCGTCACATATAATTGTGTAGACATTGAAGTTCTTATAAACAATCATAAAGACAAATTAGTCTCTGCAAAAGATAAAATTACCCCTAAAAGACTTTTATATTAAATTGTATACACATTACAGTCCCTATAAATAATCATAAAGACAAATGAGTCATTGCAAAAGACAAAATTGCCCCCTGAAAGATTTTTACATTTAATTGGATAGACATTACAATCCTTATAAACAATCATAAAGACAAATTGGTCCCTGTAAAAGACAAAAATACCCCTGAAGGATTTTTACATTTAATTGTGTACATTGCAATCCTTATAAACAATCATAAAGACAAATAATATAATTTATTTATTTATTTTTTCATCTTTTATCCTATCACTCACAGTCCACTTGAAGATCTCAAGTTGGATGTAAGAAAAATATTTTAACCGGTAGAATGCATTTTTTTTACCTTTTTGTTTGTAGGGAAGTAAAAAAAGTGGCATGATTTATTAAAATTCTCTTTGCCAGGAATGTAACTAATTTTTTTTTTTGAAAAATCTTGTATAGGTATTTCAAAGTAAGCAAACACCTTAAAGAAAATAACATTATTTATTACTTGTTCAGATAGAGTGTGAGCAATATGATAAAAGATAAAAAAATAAATAAAAAAATTATATTATTTGTCTTTATGATTATTTATAAGTAAATAAGGACTGCAAAGTCTACACAATTAAATATAAAAATCATTTAGATGCATTTTTGTTTTTTACAGGGACCAATTTGCCTTTACGATTATTTATAAGGACTGTAATGTCTATCCAATTAAATGTGAAAACCTTTCAGGAGAAATTTTATCTTTTACAAAGACTAATTTGTCTTTATGATTGTTTATAGGGACTGCAATATGTACACAATTTAATGTAAAAGTCTTTCAGGAGCAATTTTATCTTTTGCAGAGACTAAGTTATCTTTATAACTGTTTATAAGGACTTCAATGTCTTCACAATTATATGTGATAGAATATTCTAGGAATATTCTATTAAGTTTGGATGGAAATTTAACTCAGGGATGATAATTGAGTTTTTTTGAGTTTCTAAGGACTCATACGTCTGTCCCAATTTTAGTAGGGACTTTAATGAATTTTTTCATGTTCGTAGGGACTTAGACGTCTTTTCCCTTGTTTTTTTTTATATAAACGAGAGAGGGATCTTGGTCCAACCAATTTTTGTCTTGCCTTGTCTTTGTAGTAGTTTTGCAAACAATTTTTTTCGTTTTTTTTTTTTGTCAATTTTAGAGATTCTATATTACAATAAACATAATCCAATATTTTTTTTAAATGTCCCTGACTGTCTCATTTTGAAGAAAATGAAAAATAATTTTTATTTATAAAAACCAGCTTTGATGGAAAAAAATTTTGAGTGAAAAAACAATCTTAAAATTCAAATACATAATCCTAGATTAAAATTTTAGGGATGAAATCCCTAAAATTTATTCGAGGTAGATTATACATTTCTTAGATATAATTTTGCATATCAATTTTGATAGGAATCCAAAGATCAAATATTAATAAAAAAAACCTCATGTGCATAAATTATGTGTCTCGTATAAGTTTGAAAAGATTCAAACTCAAACAAATTTTCTATCCGTCCCTTTGTGGTGGCGGGCTACAAGATTTGACACTCCGTTTGAGTTTTTGTTATGCTTTTGCATTTTTTTGTATTATTCTCTCAAAATCTTTTGATAACAGAATATTACTACAATTTTTTTAAAACAAAAAAATTATTCCATCCACTTAGCCAACTACGCGTATCTCTGTGTATGTAGACACATGCATACACACACTTTTGAATTATTTTTTTTTTAATAAATTACACATTTTCATAAAAAAATAGATGAAGTATATACTTGTTGAAAAGAGAGATAGTTAAAAAGAGGGAGATCTTCGGGCACCCGACGGAACAAGCATCTAAACATGGAAAAGAAGGGAAATAAGGCTTACCCAAGAAAAGAAAAGGAAGGGAAGGGAACCGGGAGCTCTTCGGACACCCGGTTAAGCTTATTGAAAAGAGGGAGCTCTTCGGGCACCCGTGAGCTCTCTTTACTTGTTGAAAAGAGAGATAGTTAACATGTCCCCTGACAAGAACAAGATCGACCCATTAAAGCTTCTCATATTTCCTCACATGGTAAAGGCTATTAGAGCTGCAACTTGGGTCGGGTTGAACCCGAACCCGACGGGTTGAACTCGATTTTTATATGGGTTGAGTTGACCAAATCGAGTTTGGGTTGGCCAATTCGGGTTGACTCACAAATCGGGTTGGGTTCGGGTTGGCTCACTCACAACCCAATCTAATCCGAACCCGTAAATTAATAGTTAAAAAAAAAATCATGGCCGTTCATTATGTATTTTCTAATCTGGACAGTTTAAATTTTAGGTAAACCTAACTAATTTTACTGGTTGGGTCGGGTTAGTTTATTTAATTTGCACATCATGTTAGAAAATCGGGTTGGGTCGGGTTGGTTTACTTAATTATGGGTTGGGTTCGGATTAGTCCAATTGGAGTTGAAAATCAGATTGGATCGAGTGAGTTAGGATTGAATAATTTAGAATTTGGGTTACCCCAATCTGAACCTAACTCGGCGAGTTGAGGGGTACCCACCAACTTGGTGGATCCTTGAGCTCATCATTCGTTCCTTCCAGCCGGCCAGATGGCGTTAAAGCCTTTCGATCAAAAGCCTTGATTGCACAAAGGGCAAGCCCAATGTCTTCTTTGGTAGCGATTGGAGATCACAACCTACGATGATGCCCGCCAACCTGTGCACGAGAGTGTCCCCAACATTGGTCGTATGCGATGCATTTAAGCTAAGGCCACACATGATCATCATGTCATTGGCATACTAGACAAGCGGGACTTCTAAGACCCCAAGCATTTGTTTTTCAATAAAAAAATGGTAGATTTTGCTACTCTTATTTGTATTGCAAAGTAGATGTTACAAGTTTTAATGAGGATGAGAGGATAAGAAATAAAAAAAATAAAAATAAAAGCATATTATATTAGTTAAACATGTATATGCTTTGTTATTAGAAAAGTATATATTAATATAATCAAGTATACACTTCGATAATATAATATATACTACGTTAGATTAGTACTTGCTATTTTTTTTTTATTATGTACCTAGATAATATAGTGTATGGCTTGCAAATAATTATGGTACCACAATTTGAGATGATAAAAATGCATAGCCTCATCTAAAGTAATATATGATGTACTCTTTATATGTTCTTTTTCTCAGCTTATCATTGTAATTGTCAACACGGTTAATACATAAAAAAGATAACATAATGGACAGCATAGCACACATCCATGTAGAACTGCAAGAAAGATAGAAAATATTACACATTGAATAAGAAAATATCACATTTCCATGTAGAATTGTGTCGATGTTGTTTATCATAATGTTGCGAGAATCAAAACTTTCATAAATGAATTATTTTAGAAATAAAATGTTGCTTGAATAAGAGATTACATGAAATAATGAAAAAAATCTTACAAAATCACTTGGATCATCACAACTCATAAGAATGGTTGAAATATCGCATAAATGAAGAACAAAAATGAAGAAAATCGGTTTGAATGGATTTAGAAAAATAAATGACATGAGGGCTCACCAAAACAATACCCAAAATGAAAAAAAATGAAATTACTAATTTGTTTTATTTGTTTGGAGGGAAACAAATTTCGTATTGGAGGAAAAATGAATTTTTTTGGGGTTGATGTGATTAGATCTTAGGTGGAGAGTTAAAAAAACTGGGTGGTTGACTTGAACTGTAGTCTAGGCTACAAAATAGATTGAATATATCAACATTCAAATAATTAATCTATATTATTCTACATGTTGAATTAATTGACCGTACCAAACACCAGTGCACTTTTCATCTAGTAAAAATAGGCATTGTTGTTAAAAAATTATAATGATTGTGGTTTAAATAAACTAAACCAAGCTAGTACTTGTATAATTTATGCGATATGGTAAGATTGCAACCCATCTTCTAGTAACACGAGACATATAATATAGTAAAAAAGTGGGAGTCCCCCATTTAATGAAGGCAACAGGGAGCATAAAAAAACAGAGTCCAAGGCAGAGAGAGTTTTGAAAGTCCGGACAATTCATTCATGCATGGAAAACATACCTGCGTAGGGTGCAAGTTTTATGTTTTAAGTAACGGTGTTAAACCTCCTTAATCCTTAAATCGAGGATTAGTTATATTAAAAAAATTCAAATACAGCCAGCCATTGGTTCTTGAATCTTGATCCTTCCCAAACCTAGCTAGAATCACAGGTTTTCTAGTGCTTACAATGCGAGTATTATGTATTGAGACTCATTTACGTCTGTTGTTCTCCAAATATGCAGTTTGACTGGTCAAGAAATGTAGTATATTTGAAGAAATCTCTCTTACATTTTGGATTTTTGTCCGTGTCTGTGTGGTTGTCCTTGTATGAGTTGATGTAGTGCATTAAATGTCACTCTTGTCCCTTGTCTGTTTTTGAATGGCTACTCCATGGCCCTTCTTCTACAAAGATACATCCAAATTCATTGTTAATCTCAGTCTTTTTGGATGTAGTGATATTATATAGAAAGTGTAACAATGAATGCACTGTCATGTGATTGCAAAGTAACACAACTTAAGACCGTGATTTAAAAAATTTCACTATAAACGCATTTGGACATCCTTTTTAAATATAGTTTGTTAGAAAAGAATGGTCATAGATAATCACAATCAAAGAAAACTTGGGACTTTTTTTTTGGCAAAACATAAAACAAGGTTCAATTCTCATATAAAACAAAAGCAATAAGATCAAACGACACATCAACGTTATATTATTTGTTTCACCAATTTTAAACTGCAACATGAAGAGGGAGTGTGAGACGTTGAAGAGGGCTACAATTTTTCAATACTGCAAAGTGAAACAGGGTGAAAAGAGAAAGTGACTGAAAATAAAGATCCAAGGGAGCTAACATAAAATTTTGGATGGGACGATGTGGACTAAAGTTTTATTTAGGATGAAAAATAAAATGATAAAAAAAGGAAAATTTTACATTCAATCCATTTCATAGTTCAAAACACAGCTCGGATATGTTTTCATTTTTTTAAATATCATATACCTCATATAATTAGGTATGTATTGAATGGTATCACTATAAAAAAATATGAACAATTTTCAACAAAGTATGAGTGAAGAGGAAGCGCAGAATTGGTTGAAGATCACAAGGCGGTTCGAATAAGAACACTATTGATTTTTTAATTCATTAAATTTCTTTGTTGGGTTGATCAATCAACTAAAATAGATCGTTCCTCTGGGAAGATCCAATCAAGGAATTTCATTATATCCTTTCCTTCTAAGATCGTTCTATTTCATCGGGTACCTTATATGGATAATATAGTACAGAATAGATTCCGCGAACGAATAATAGGTAATAAAAGATACCTTCGAAGGTATATGAAATTGCATTTGATAATCTAAAAATGACCCGAGTATAACAAAACTCTAATAAAAAAAAAACCCTCTCCAATATTTTTTTTTTATAGAAAAAAGGTAGAACTATGTCACCAATACTTTTATTAAAGAAGTATGATTACATGTTTGAATTAAAAATATGTGATAATAGAAAATAATAATAAAAAAAGAGAAAATACAAACCCATCCCGACACGACAACTCTCCAATATCTTGAATGAGATTTGTTTTCATGAAGGATAACGTTATATCCAGCTCCATTTCTAGCCTCAATTCCAGTCTACATGTGTTTCAAATTTTTTAAAAATAATATACCTCATCTAATAAGGTATATACTTTTATAAAAAAATAAAACATATATTTCAATGAATTGCATGGATACATTTATAGAAAATGTAAAAAATTCTTTCGAAGCATATGCCTTGTTGACGTGAACATATGCATCGTTAATTTTTTATCAACGCATATAGGATTAAAATTAGGGATAAAAATAAACCGGGGTGTAACAGCGCGTTTCATGAAACATTAACCTATCACTTGTCAAACCCTGGATTCCTGTGTAAAAGAGTGAATGAATATCGGCGACCCCTGTCAGACTGCAAAAAGAATGATGAAACCATCAATTCATTCACTGAACAAACGAGGACAGCAACAATGCATGTATTGAGAGTATCTTGGAATTATGAAAAATCAAATGACGCGTACATAGTCCACAAGTGAATAACAATTACATACCAAGTTCTATTTTTTATGTCTTTTAGATCCGTAAGAATGATTAAGCTAAATATACATGCATTGGAAAAGTCACCCCCATGTGTGACATCTTTTGCGTTGTGTCACGTAGAGGCTTCCCCTTCAATGCGGATCCTCTTGTTACCTTTCTCTTCCCTGAGACCGTTCCCACTTGTGGCCTTGCTCTGAGCCTCCACCGAACACCGCTTATAAGGCTTGAAACCAGTCCGGCGAAGCTTCAATTTCCCATAACCAGTCCCGCCTAGCTGAGGCTGCTCCTCAGGGTTGCTGTTGCTTCTCCAGGGTTCATCCCTCTCTTCACCTTGGATGCTGTTATCACCTTGGAAGTGATCCGTGTCCATCACCCATTCGTTTATGTTGAGGTCGACAGGCAGTGACACAGCTTCCTCTTTATCTTTATTGATTGCCTTCGGATTCCCTTCTTCAGTAGGCGCCTTCTTGGGAGGTGAAAAGCTTTGCGGTAGTACTCCTCTGGAAAACAATGCTTGAAATGCGAGACGTCCCTGACAAGAAAAAGGACCGATATTAGAGTACTAATGATGAATGCTCAGAAAGACATACTTGGTAGAGAAATTGAGTGTAATTATACAAAAACCACCTCTTCGGAGACCTCCTTCCAGGAATCATTAACATTCCCAGAGCCACTTCTCACACGCCGTACGTTGTTACTAGCTTCACTTGCTAAGTGGTCCAAATGGGTTTCTGTGGTTCCCCCCGCTTCTCCTCCCTGCTTACATAACTCTGCTTCTGCATCGCTACGGGAAGGTGTATTCGAGCCAGATGATGAACGCTCACGTTTTTTATTCCTTCCCTTGTCTGAGCTGTGAAAACCAATAGGATCAGGTGGCTTCTCCTGCTCATGTGGCATAACATTCGATCCAGTGTTCTGTGGCCTAGTTTTCTTGCTGCCTTCAGAGTTTGAGGATGAGAATGGTGATGATCTGGGAGATGAATGCCCATTTTGCATGGCCTCACAGGCCTCTTGATTTATGACTTGCTGGTCTTCTTGCATGAGACTCAAAGCCGCAGTCTCCTTCCTTTCCGTAGTTTCCGTGACTTGCTGGTGTTCTGCCACTGGAAATAGAGTTGGTGGTGCTGGGCCAAACGCAAAGCCAGGGTGAAGGGGAGGACATAAAGGGAACATGCCATGGGATGCCCACCACGCACATGCAGCAGCAACTGTAGCCCCAGCAATGGCTGCCATATTTGAAGTGTGTCTTGCTGCCGTAGAATCTGCCGAGGTTTCTAATTCTGTATTTGGCGAAAATGAAGCTGCCAAGCATGCTGCTGTATGTGCTGCGGGATTCTGAAGTAGAGTAGACAGGATGAGATTTGAGAATGCAGAAGAGACATTGAGGTAAGATCTATAAGCGTCTTGGGTGTTTCGGAATGGAGCAAAAGGGTGGAAAATGGGGATAGACTGATGAAGTGAGGACTTTTCTGAGTTGGCTTGGAAATCAACTGCTGCAGAAGACGTTGGGCTTGGAAATGGATTAAAATTTGCATGTGCCTCAGCTTGTTTGGGCATGGCCTGCGCCACATTTAATGATGTAGTTCGGTCAACCTTTGCAGTGCTTCCTGCTACAAAACGAACCGGTGCATGCTTTGGGCAGCTTTGCGATCCTTCTAATTCGTTGACAAGCGGCAGACCACACTTTTCAGGCTTTCTTATTTCATAATCCCTCCCTTGAGATAATTTAGTCTGTGGGCTAATGCAAAGTCCTTCAAGCCTGTTAGTATATGGTTCTGTAGAGTTTCCATTGTTTCTTCTTTGATTCTGATTCCCATTGTCAGTTAGAGAGGACTTACTATCTGATCCATCCGTCTTGTCTTTTATCTCTTTCACCAAGGGCATGAACTCTCTATAAGTACTCACACTTGCAGAGGTTTTGCTTGCAGCAGATATGGAAGGACAGGGAGGTTCTTTAAAAAGAGTAAGGATTTCTGAGCAATTGTCCTCTTCATTCTCTTTTGTTCGTTGGAATGCTTCAGCTTCAGCAGGTTCCTGGATTAAAGGTAAAAGCACTAAAGAAAAGAAGACAGAAGGTAATATCCAAAAAATAGATGTGTACCTCCATAGGGGCATCATTTTCCAAGTCCAGTGCATTTTTGGTGGGGTTTTCTGAAGAAGTAGACAATGGCTTTCCATCCTTTGCTTCTGTGGATGATGAGACTGCACCTGCACTAGTCTTTCTGGGATACGGATTACTTGGTTTTCTTTTAGGGCGTGGAGGAGGAATTTCTATGTCATGAGCTTGACGTAAAGGAATGCCTTTTACCAGAGCTTCTTTCTCCAACTGCAAGCATATTATGAAATAGCAATAAAATTCATTTTCAAATGCAACAAACCTCATCGTTGTATCAGGGTTAATAATCTAAAATTCCAGTGGTTCTGTTTATGGTGCTCAACAGATTGTGTGATTAATTTCCAGTCTCTAATATTTTTATGTTTTAAAATGTATATGGGTACACATGCAAATATGCAAGAGCTCAAAATCATGCACATTAGCATCCGAAGAAAAAAAAAGTCAAAAAGATCTCACTGTACTGCATCTACATTTTGGTTGCAGTGCAAGAACTTCAATCTTGGGAAGCTCCCTACCTCCCTCTCTTTCTCATTAAGCAGTTATCATTCAATATTCCTTGGTGTCATCTCCACCTTAGTATCAAAGGTTACTCTAAATGTTATGCAGGGCACTTGTACGCTGATGATATATGCGTTACATTCATCACCAAGAGCATGAGTATAATTGATCCAGTAGAAAATATAAAGTAAATATATCCCAGTATTCCAATACAATCATGTTATAAGCAGCGCAAGACTATAATGTTAATAGATCCAACAGAAGATAATATTTTCATATACATTGAGCTGCACATTAATTCTCTGGGTTTTTTTTTATCAGAGGCTTGTTCATGAAGTAGTGCCTTGTGGAATTTTGTTATGATGCCTTGTGCACCTATGCATATGCAAACATGCCCTAGAAGAATATCTACTGTAAATAGATCCCAGTACCCCTTCGAAACACTCATGTTTTAGAAGATTATAAGCAGCAAGAATATAATGTAAATAGATCCAGTACAAGAAAATATTTCAATGTACATCGACCTGCACAATAATTCTCCAGGCTTTTATCATTATTCTGTTCATTGATGCAATGCCTTACGGAATTTTGTTATGATGCCTTATGCACCTATGCACATGCAAGCATGCCATGGACAATCATACATTTCTCCCAAAGTGGTGCAACAATAATGCTCTTAGGCACTTCTAACTTCTAAGAGCAAAAGTATCTAAATCAATATAGATTGTTGCTGTACTGCATTTATTCATTTTCTCCATTTATTATCTGCGAAATTACTTGGTTTCTTACTTGCCAAGGAAAACCCGCAAGCATGACAAAAATATACATTCAGTCACCCAGGTGTATTGCATAATGCTTGTTGAGAATTCAGATTAATCCAATTTTTGTGTATGGGGTAAGTTTGATCTGAACCCTTGGATTTGTGTAAATCATTTGGACTCATCACCACTAACACAAAGGCCCAATCACGTATTTCTATCTGACAACATCTTGATTACCATTTAGGAGATTTACCTAATGTTCGTCTTATGATTTTGATGAGCTTCTGCTTATTTGGTATTGTAATCCAAATACCAGGTCTCTGGTATAAGTGGAAATCAAAGACTTGAAAACCTTCAACCAAGCTTTCCTAAGCGTGTGGCTTGTATAGTGGGAGAGAAAATGGAATAGCGTGAGGAACCTTTTTTAGTTTTCTATACAGGACAAGATAACCCAACAAATATTTTTAAAAATACTAAACATCCAAGAGGAAAGAAAACAATTCTAGACAACCCTATTTACTCATCAATAGATCTCCCAGTCCTATTGAAATCTACAGTGATATCTCCCAAGTTAAATGATATCTCCCCCTCCAACATGTTGATGCCCACCAACGAAAAATTTAAGAAGTTTATTCTCATGCTGGGTACCATCTTAAAACACCTAAAGGAACAGGTGGATTCCCATGATGGCTGAATAACAGATGGTAGAGGAGTTCATGATATGCTCTTTCAGTCAGCCTTCCCAAGAGTTATACAGTGCTAATGCACAGATCTAGCAAGGTTCCAATAGGAAGCAGAGAAAGGTCGATGAAGATGATGTGGAACTTGAACACCTTACAGAATTCAAGTGATTCAAAATTTGACGAGCGTGGAAAAGAATGAAGAAGCTAAACGGAGATTTATGTGCAACCACTTATATGTATCAAAGAACATGGTACTGGGAGGCTGTAGGAAATGACTGCCTATCTACACCTCCTATGGAGAGCAAGTTGAGTGGCTCATAAATTAATTTGAAATATCTACATACCTATAGCTACCCCATGTGTCAAGTGTCTATATGCTAAAGATCCATGATCATTTTCATGTATGCTCATGAATCATACTTTATTTTTTTTTGAGAAAAGATATCGGCATCTTATTAAGAAACCCTTGAAAAAAGGACACGAAAGATCTCCTTACATTAGAAGAAGATAATTTTTTTTTTTTGAAATAAGGTAGACAAATCTACCGTAATTCATTAAAAAAACTGGGGTATAACTTGTCAGGAAAATAGAACTAACAAACAAACGCAACGGCCAACAGCCACCAACCGAGATCAATAGTAGTGATAACTACTGTAGCACAGGTGCTTGAATCATGCATTAGGGCGACATGACTAAAAGATGTTTTGCAAAAGCACAATGATCCTTATGGACCCTTGAACACACACACACACACACACACACACACACATGTTATTCCAATCTAACTTTTCCACATCAAGCCTAAGCATCACATGATCAAGAAAAAGCAAGGCACAGATACATTTTATGCATGACTGGGAAGCTTGTAGTTGTTCTCATGGAGAAGAGAATATCCTTGGTCACACCATCTAATGTAATTAAGGGACATGTAAATACTTTCTTAGCTAGCAGGAGTACTGCAATTTCAATCTTTGATGTTGTAATCCCAAAACAATGCAAACCAACCATACACCGAGTCAGGATCCGGCATGAACTCTCTAAACAACCATGGCAGTGTTTGGCCTAGTTCTTGTTACCAACCCTCCATTACCCACTCCTGGGACCAATAATGTAAGTAATTCAATACTAATCGGTCAATTCTTAGCCTTCTCTTGTCCTCCATTAGGATTTAAAAACCAAGATATTTAAATAACCTCAACAAGGGGCTTGGTTTGGCCAAGTGATGCATATATAGCTATGCCAAAAAACAACTTCATATTTTACTGAGCTGTTTTTCTATAAGGTGTAGTTCTCCTGAAACAAAAAAAGGGGCTGATTTGGCTCAGTAATAACACTTTGTTACTGCCTGTCCAAACCAGCTCCTTCATTTTGTTGATGAGTACTGAGAGGGTCATTTTATTCACAAATTTTCCCACTTATTTTAGCTGCATGTTTCATCATAAATCAAGCAATACTCATCAACATATGAACCAATGATGAGACAAAAAAATTTGAAAGAAAAAAAAACCTCTCTAAATACACTTTGTTCTACACTCCCATTACTTGTGATCTGATTTTTTTTTAAAAAAAATCCGGGGCTGGTGCATCAGCCATAAATCCTAATTTTTTCAATGTATTCCTATTTCGCCCCCTATAGAAGTTGGTAACCTTCCTCTATAACAATCACTTCAAATTATAATTTTTCTAGTTCGCCTTCACACTGCCCTGTCCTGCACTTCATATTTAACTAATCTTTACAAGTTCGTTGATCTGAGCTCTGCACAGGTTAAAAACTGGGGCTCATTCTCAAACTCTAATTCTCCAAAGCGGAGGATTATGCGAACTGGGAACTACAACAGATTCTGAAAATAAAAAGTTTTGAACCGCAGTGGTTATGTATGCTAATGCAATTTTATGGGACAACAATGGCTTTCCTGGTGAATATCCAACAATAGGTTCCATTGAATGAATAATTGATCCAGATCCTAAAAATAATAATGCTTTAGAATAGGCGTGAGTGATCAAATGGAATAAAGCAGCTCGATAAGAGCCTATACCTGGAGCTAACATAATATAACCCAGAAAACATGTGGGAGATGGTACTTTCCTACATTAGGGAATAGGAGCGCAACATAGCTAGAGCGAGGGGCATTGTTGTGCGTCGAGACAGTCTTGTGATTGCATACTAGCGTGCTGCCGGGTATGGATTGAAGGGAGCCTATGGTAGATAATCCATCTACAGATAACTCCAAGATAACCCTTCACTCAGGAGCATTTTGGCGCTTCTTGTTTTGTTTTGTTCTCTCTATTTCTCCTCATCCCACCTTTAGATTTGTAACCCACTTTTGATTTTATATAAAAGTACTGGTAACAAGCTTTACCTCTTCTCCAAAAAAAAATAAATAATAATAATAATATAACCTAATTGAGACATTGTAGAATAAGCTAAATTTCATTTAACGTCTCTTTGAGAAAGAGCCAAAGTAATTGCTTCTACGCCAAGCTACGGAGAACATAAGCGGGATTCAATTTGTTTTGAAGTATTCTGAGTTCCTATCGGACCTTCACATTAACTTCCTCAAATGAGTGGGCATTAACATGGAGGACATCATGCTTCAACGGTTTGCCGAGGTGATGAAGTGCAAGGTGGATTGTCCTCCCACAAGATACCTTGGCCTAGTCCGCACTTAGCAAAGTGGGATCTTATTCGTCGAGCGAAGAAGGAGAAATGGGCATCCTTAAACACAAGTATCTTTATTTAGCTAAAATCATCCCTCCCCAGTGGATAGAACAAACCATGAAAGAAATCCATGCAACACTAATAAAACCCTCTTGGGGAAATGGGTTTGGGGGATGGTTGCCGATGCGGACTATTGTTATTGGAGTCATTTGCGAAAAAGCACCATAAGGAATATACAAGGCTTTCTTTGATTGTGTGCCCTAGAGTAGCTATATCCAAGGCATGGAAAGATACCCTCGAATTGGTTGGGGTAATCATGGAGAAAATCCAAATCATTCCTCACAATGGGGTGGAAACCCGCTTTTGGAAAGATGATTAGCATCAAGGTTCCTCTCCAACATCCCTCTTCCCCAATTTATTTTAGGTGCACTGGATGAGAATAATTGCTGCGGAAGACGTTGTGCTTCCCCGAGCTTTTGACACCTTTCTCCTTCACTAGCACTTCAGGGTAGGCCTGTCAACAGGTCGGGTCCAAACCCGGACCCGACCCGACTCAGACCCGATTACACGTGTAATATACCCGACCCGAGTTGGACCCGACCCGGCGGACCTGAACAAACAAACGGGTCTGGTCCGGGTCCACCCCGCCCCGACCCGTTGGACCCGAGACCCGATTGTTTTATTAAAATATGCTCATATATTATAAGACCATTAGTGTTAGTTGATACATAATTTTATTTCTTACTTAACTTATTTTTGTATCTACAAGTTCATAAATCATAATCATAACAAGCCTATAAATCGGTTTGTTTTGGACAATTAACTTATTAGCTTTTGAATTTGTATGATTAATTAGTTTGTTGCATGATTTATGTTTATTATTTAGGTTAATATGTGAGTGTTTATTGTTTTGAATGTTGTTTAGGTTAATATTGTTTTGAATGTTGTTTAGGTTAGTTATGTTTATTATTTAGGTTAATATATTTTTTATGTTAGTGATTATTGTTTTGGATGTTGTTTAATAATTCATTTACTTCTTTTGAATTGTATAAAATTATATTCAAACATAGTCTCATTAACAATAATGTTTTATTATAAAAAATTTCAAATAGAATGATAAGGCAAACAAATACATGAGCTCTTCTCTCTTTTTTTTTTTTTTTTTACCCAACCATCCGGGTCGGGTCGGACCCGGACCCGACCCGGGTCCGACGGGTCCGGGTCCACATTTCCCCGGACCCGTCAGGTCCTGGGTTAGACCCGGACCCGCCGGGTCCTGTCACGGGTCGGGTTCGGGTCCACCCCGACCTTACCCGGACCCGACCAGTTGACAGGCCTACTTCAGGGGGAAAACAATACCAGCGTTCAGTGGAGATTGAGCATGCCATCCTTTCAAGAATTTGCCAGCAGTTGAGGATGACCTGAAACCCAGCTCTGCAGCTGTGGAGAGAATGAAAATCATCCTCCAAGTGAAGCAGCACCT
Organism: Acorus gramineus; assembly: GCA_030737835.1. Classification (NCBI taxonomy): domain Eukaryota; kingdom Viridiplantae; phylum Streptophyta; class Magnoliopsida; order Acorales; family Acoraceae; genus Acorus; species Acorus gramineus. Next base: position 2,566,378 of record CM060856.1, on the reverse strand, counting down.
AGTTCAGTGAAAAGATTATTGAAAATCTGGTAGACCAGACCTCAGAAAGAGAGATGACATTGACTCCATGGTGTCTTCACGCATCAACCAACCACCCTTGAACTGGTTAGGAATAGCCACATCCAGATAGGCCATGCCAGGTGATCTCGATAACCTGCTGGCATTCAATAGAGTGGGAAATCGTTGAGCATATGCTTGCTTGAACACTCGGTCAATTTTAGATTACAGATCAGATAAAAGCCTCGGGTTGACCCGGATCCGTCCCACTTTAAACCTTTTATGAGGGCCCATCCACACGTCCTGATTTCAGTTTGAAGCTCCGAAACCTACGAGTCCATATATGAATCTTCCAAGGGAACTGCCACGTAATTGGATTGGGGGTTTTTAGCACCAATTGGCCTGGGCCCACTAGGATCTCCCTATCCATGTGTAATTGAATTCAAATGGATATTTCGAGATCCATGCATGATGTTCTCAAAATGTTCCGGATCCAGCACCGACACCATCTAAAATAGGCTGAAAATTATTGGCCCTGATTCGGCTAAAATTTCCTTGTCAACGTGTCAATGAGCTATTGGGCTGCCATTTGAATTCAAATCGAGACAAGTCACAAAACGCACTACCAATGGCTGGCCACATGTCCTTCATCCTATTTGAATGAGGATGTACATTGGGACACGTGGCATCCTCTTTCTCACTACGATGTGCCACCTTTCTCTACCAACGTAGTCCACGATGGCCCATCACTACATGACTTCGAAATTTTGAATTCCCACATACGTCTAAGTCGCTTGGAACTGACCATCCCAAATTAATGCCAGACCGACCTCCTCAAGCAATACGTGGACTCACATACTGAACTCACCAACCCCATGATCACACAAGGATGGTCCAACCGTCGTTCAGTTTGCCAAAACACATGGTCTTGACTCCTCTATACCGACTCAGCTAAGTCTGTCGACTTATCTTAAGAAGGCAATTCTTGCAATGAATCGCCTACTGATTGTTCTAGGGCTCATTGGAGGAGGACAAGATGCCAGATGAAGGTGGGGCCTTATGGATATTCCTTTTTAATACCTCCACATATTTATCCCTCTTTGGGTACGTGGAAGGAAGAATGTTCACCCAGAAATGATGACCATATGCTTTAGTTGATATACTATTCGGAAGGGGTCTACCAACCTCCGCTTCCATTTCTACCTTCACCAAGAGGGTATTCTTCCCCTTCCATTAACACCTCTTTGGCGTAAATCACCTTCCCAAACTTGCCAACCAATCTTGTGAGAGAGTTGCTATCCCTCCACAGAAGAGGAATTCCTTTGCGGAACACCACCACCATGTCCTTCTACAAGCCGGTCTCTCCCATGTTCGGCAAACTGATTAAAGGGGATCGAACCCCCTTCGAGAATTAGGTGCCTCTCCTTGAGAATGAGGTTTCTTGAATAATGGAGGGGGTTCTATGAGGAAGGAATTGGGGCTAAGGCTGATGAATCTCCACCTCCGGATACCTTTCCATCTAATTTAAAGACCCATTCGGATCACCTCCCAGTTCAACCTCCTACACCCATGCCAACTCCCAACTATGCACCGACTTAGGAACTCCTCGCTTTGCCGGACATCCCTAGATCTTGGGATCTTGATGTAGATGAAAGAGTTTGACACCGGTTTCTAAAAGGACTTTGGCATCTCGTAGGACCACTTCTCTAATTGAAACAACATGTTTGGAATACAGGGTGCCAGATCCAGAGGCTTTGTGCATTAATACCTCTGATGGCAAGTTTCCTCCAATTCCAACACTTAACAGGGTCTTTGCGGTTCTTCACCTAGTGACCTGAACCCTAATTTGGCTTTAGCGCAAAAGCTCCATTACTTCTCTTGCCCCTGTAACTTGGAGTCCCCGAAAATGAAATCGTTCCTTTCAAGGTTTCTCTCCCTGAATGGGACCAAGAGGGATTCCAGGCCGAGCCTGAGTGCATAATTGAATCCTCAGGGAAGGAGACCCCAAGGAAAAACTTATTCTCCTCAAAACCTCTCTGATCGAGTGAGGACAAAAAGGGATCTCAGGCCAAGCCTGAGTGCATTCTTGAATCCCCAGGGAAAAAGAAGATTTGATGAGAGGGGGGACTAGATCACGAATTCAGTCATGGTTCTAATTTCCGACAGCCACCTCCAAATTAACAATCGCATACGAATTTTTTCTAGCATGCAAATTTGATGATGAAACCTTTAATGACTAATCAAAACGAGAAAATCATCTCCCTCATTCCAATATATCTGAAGTCAACTTTTTATTTGAATTTGGATAAGCTGATGAATGTTCTTACTGGAAGATAAAAAGAGGTCTTTCGATTTTCCATCAAGACTGCAAAGTATATGTTACATATAAAAAAATATCAACAAAAACAGCTATGGTGACATTGATTTCTCACATATATAAGCAATAACACTCCCTATTTATTTTTGGAGACTCTCGAAGCATCAATTTACACAAGTTTTGTTTTAAAAGGGTAACATTGAGATACACAAAGAAACATTGAGGGATTCATTCTGAAGTTACTTCAACTACTTTACTTGCTATGAAAATTAACCATGCTATTCTGTTACATACTGTATTCAAATATCTACCTTCTTCAAATGCTTGCACATGGTGCAAGTGTTTTAAAGGGCACATGATATGATCCAAAAACGTATTATATGCCAGACATGTAATTGAAGAAATCAAATAAACTAATTGAAAGTCCTAATCCAAATTACTAAATCAAAGCAAATAAATATTTCACTAGTAAAAAACCCTTGAGCAACTAAAATTTGAGAAGATGCCAATCTTACCTTTGAGAAAAACTTTTGCGCATGACTTCTGATCTGCACGGCCGTCTTTGTACCAATATGCTCTGTTCAGAATGCGTATGTAATATGGCTTAACTACCTCAACACACACACATATAAACTAACTTTAACTCCTTTTCTATTATCCCCAATCAAAGGCTTAACTACCTCAACACACACACATATAAACTAACTTTAACTCCTTTTCTATTATCCCCAATCAAATCATGTAAGGACACACACACACACACACAGAGAGAGAGAGAGAGAGAGAGAGACCTTCAATGCGCTGCCAAGCTCTACCATACAGCTTCAAGGCTTCCAGAAACCTGCTGTGCTCCTCCTCAGTCCATCGCTCGCGTTGCTTAGTGATTGTATAAGGCTTCCTTGCCTGCATCCAATTCAAAACAAACTTTCTCTGAACAGGACAAAAAGAAGAACAAGCAGAAGAAAATGATGAAAAGAAAAAGAAGCACAACCCGCTCATCTATATCCAATTCAGAATTAAGAATCACCTTGACAGTCAAATCCTCCCCGGACGAAGAATACGCTTCCATGCCGGATCCCATGGGAAACCACTTGCTAGACGAAACTCGAAAGCCACACTTCCCCTACCATGACTCCGATCGATCGAGGAGGGCCCAAACAAAAAAAAAGTACTCGCTCAGATCGACCGACAAGGACCTCCAGAATCCAATTCACTCAACCGACGATCCACAAAACAACAAGAACCACTTTTTTTACAGAAGTTCTCACTCAATCAAACCAAAGGGAAGTTCAGTAGATCAAGTGAACCAAAAACAAAAACCCAATTGAACTAGTGTCTACTGATCAGAGAGACTTGAAAAGAAAAGAAAAAAAACCCAAAAAACAGAGACATACTTCCAGACACAGCCTCCATGTGAGATCAGAGTCGTCGAACCGACACCACTTGTACTTCTTCTTCGTCTTCGTTGGGATCAGACCTAAGGAAGACCCTCCATGTCTGAAAAACAGGGAGTTTCAAAAAGAAGGGGAGAAGAGATTGAACTGCGATTGCATAAAACCAGCGACGTTTTCCCTCAAAACAAACGGGACAAATCTCAGCCACGAAAATAAAATGAATTTTCAAAACACAAAAAATGAATTTGAGAAATTTTTTTTATGTGGAGGTTTTTATTTGAGGTTGAAAGGGCAGGAGTGGGAGGGGCACATGAGATGATGCCACGTGGCGGAAGATCAGTGGCGGGTCTCGGTGTCCGGTGCGCTTTTGTGAAGGTTTAGGGGAAGGAAGAGCGAAGGTCCTCCACTCATTCGCAAAAGGAAAGGCCTTTTGTGGGCCGAGGGATCCCCATCGGGTCCCACCAGGTAGTGCATCCACGTGGCACATCTTAAGTCTTTGTGGTACGGCAGCGGCGCCAGCCACTACCTTCTCCCACGAAACCGACACGTGACGGTCTTTCCCCGACTCGCTTGAGAGAGCTGCGCTTGTGTTTGTCGAGACTTTTCAGTGGGGCCCACAGATGTGGATAAGGTAATGGAAGCGAACACCGGGGATCTATGGAGCGGAACCGTTGATTGGAGGTAATAGTCAGATTGACCGGATGGGTTCTTTTTCACGAGACTGTAGACAAAGGTGAAATAAAATCTTTTTTTTTTTTCCCCTTAAATCGCTTGTATGTTCATTCCGTTTTATAATCTCCAGTATTATTATAGCATATTCATATTTAGTTTTGCTATATAGGCCCCATTATATAAGTCTTACTTATAAGTCTTATAAGGTGTTAAATTTTTATTAGCTACCTAGTTGTTCATTACAAAAAAATAAAAAAATAAAATACATAACCACCCTTACTTCCAATTGTTTTTTCTAATACATATTTACCACTTAAAAAAATCATTCTGGCCGACCTACTCAACTTCGACGAACGGTGTTATCACCACTGGATTCCTTTTTTCGCTCTCTATCATATGAGAGGTGGTTTGACTATCTTTTCAGTCCTCATCCAGATTCCACATTTTTCAACTTTCATATCCACTTTTTGATGAATGTAGATAAAAAAGTCAGTTACATTTTATGCATATAACTTAGTTTTAAAATATATTGCACAAATAGTTCAGTTAACTGACTTTTATTATTTAAACATCTGTTATATTTCAAATATATAACTGGCTTATAAAATATAATGTATAAATATTCATATTAGTTTGAAAATGTAACACAACCACATTCCAATATAACATCAAAACTCTATAAAATCCTTCAAAAAACATATTTAACATCAAACACCAGATTCAAAGAAAAAATTGTAACCAAAAGCCAGATCAAAGACTGCCATATTTAATATTAAACACCAAATTCAATATAAAAAATTGTAATAAATGCAAAAACAAACAATAAGAAAGGTCATATCGGAATTTATGAATGTAACTAACTTTTACAATATATTCATATAACAAATCAATTACATTCAGAAATGTAAGTAACTTATAAAAAAATGTATAAATATATAGATTAGTTTGGAATATAATTATCTTTTGAAAATTCATGCATATAAGTCCAATAAAATTATGAATATGTAACTGACTTTAAATATTAAACAACAACATTCCAGATTCAAACTTCAACATCAAAACACCAGATCACAAAAACATGTAAAAATATATCACATAAACTAATGCAATTGGTTTGTCAGATACATTTGAAATGTATCTGAATTTTACAAAAACGGTGGAGATGGAGGTTGTAGGAGGTAGAGGCTAGAGGAAGGCTTGAAAAGTAGTCAAACCACCTCTCATATGATAGAGGGTGACAAGAGGAATTCAGAGGTGGTGACGTTGGTCGTCAGAGATGAACATGCAGATCAGAATGATTTTTTAAAGTGGTGGATGACTTAGAAGGGTATAAAAGGAATTCTACATTTGCTTAACTGTCTCATTAATACGGTATAGGTTAACCAAATTGAAGTCAAGGGTATTATCGGTTATGTCATTAATGCCACCTCATGAGGCTTACATGGGGTCTATGTAATGGGGCTTATAAATTATTTTCCATTCATATTACATTATCAGAATATATAAATTTTATTACAGATCATGAAATAAAAAAAATATTTTTTAAAAGAGAAAAAAATACTATTACTATTATATTTCAGTATATATTTCATTTTGTATGATAATATTTATTATAATGAAATAGTGTATAATTTTTTTTTAAAATGTTATGAACAGTAAATGGGGCTGCATAAAGGGCTAGACATTATAAGAAAAAGTAGTACGGAGTTATGTTTATAACACAATATATAATAAGGAAAGTTAACATAGAGACACTATAGTAGTCAGAAGAAGGAGAAGAAGAACAACCAAGCCTACTGATTTAGTGAGTATGTTTTGTTCTATTGAATGATGAAGATCGATGCTACAGTTGAACCCTATGTCCTTAAGACAATATTCGCCATGCACTGGTGCTTCCGGTTCTAACGATAATCTCCCAAGATACAATGGCCAAACTCCTTAAGGTAGTTGCAGCACTTCAAATCGAAGAGATAGGGAACTAACTCTGCTTATACCACTCTCTCTGTTACTCTAGAATGCATGCACTCAGTGAACTATACTGGAGACTGTAAGGGACTGGAATGCCTACTGCAGTGAATGACTTGATGGAGGAATGATGCAAATTCGGATGGAATTTATAGAGGGAAAAAACAGTTGAGGAGGTTGTTGAAGACACCCTTTGGATTGTTCAGTTTTCACTTAAATAGAGTATCAAACAGCCTTTCAGTGTAACTGTTAACTGTCAGAATTTCTGAACGGATGCCAGTTACAAATGGATCCGAACGACCCATATAATCCAACCCGAGTAGAAGTCCAACATAACAAAAAATATTTGGAAGAATAAATTTAATGGACAAAAAAAATTTATCATATAAATTTTGTCCAAAAAATTAATTCGCACGTGCGATCTGGTCCAAACCGGGCCGAGTCGAGTGCACGCGCGCGTGTGTTTCTAGATTAAGTCGTAAATTTTTTTTCTCTCAACGACCATCCAATTTCACCATGCTTGGTCAAAACCCAAGTTTTCAGCAATCCCCACATGACAATTGGTTCCATTATGCACATAATAATGCAGACCCTAGAGAGAGGGTACTTTGGAAAGTTACTACTTTAAAAAATGGTTCTTTTGGCCTTGAACCTTCACTAGTGAAAAACTATCGGGTTTACAGGCTAACCAATGAACATGATGTCTTGAATTGTTTAGCTATAATTGTAAACTAAGACATATAGTTTCCACACAGTTCTTCTCTTAACACAACTGGTTCTCACGGATGTGTTCATTTCAGCCCTGAACAACTCGTGGTATTCATGAGTGCTATGAGAGAATTCAACCTTATAATTCTCATAGAAATGGCCATACTTCACATTCATATAGATGAGTCATATGGGGAGATCCTTGTCATGCTCCACTTAGTTTTTCAAGATATAGGAATCATTAAAAGAGTTACTTAACTTGATTCACACTGTAGGTTGCACTATTTCACCATAGGAACGGGTATGAGATTTTTTTCTCCTCAGTGCCTCGACAGAGTCACACATAACGTAGTTGTCCCATTGAGATCCGCAATCAACTAGGTTGGGTTACTATTATGGTGACCATTTGGATATACGCTTCAATCCTATTCCCCTTGATGATCTGAACACTTGTTCTCTATACAAACCTTCAGTAAACAGATCCGTAAGTTTATCTTTTGACTTTATATAATCAATCAATATTATCCCATTCGAAAGCAACTATTTAACGGTGTCGTGTCTCTGACGGATATGTCGAGACTTACAGTTATAGATATTACTCTAAGCCTTTCCAATTGTTGATTGGCTATCACAATGTATGCATATTGCGAGCACAGGCTTTGACAAAACTGGAATGTCCTCTAAGAAATTTCGAAGCCATTCAACTTCTTCTCCTGCTTTATCCAAAGAAATGAATTCAAATTCCATGGTGGATCTAATAATACATGTTTGCTTTAAGGACTTCCATGATACGATGCACCTCCTAGTGTAAAAACATATCTACTAGCGGACTTTGAAAATTTTGGTATTAGATATCTAGTTTGTATCGCTAGAGCCTTCAAGAACTGCTAGATATCTTGTGAAGTGCAATCCGTAAGCCTCGGTGTATCTTAGATATCTAAGAACCTTGATTATCGCCTTCCGGTGATCATGTCTTGGATTACTAGTAAACATACTCAATTTGTTAACTGAGTTAGGCCAAGTCAGGACTTGTGCAATTCATCAAATACATTAGGCTGCTGATTTTTCTAGAATACTCTAGATGTGATACGCTTTGACCATTAACAGGTGTAGATTTACATCTACGGGTGTTTTCGCTTGTCCATCATCATTCTTATTTTATTTTTTTAGTATTTTCTCAACATAGTGTGTTTGAGACAATTGAAAAAGAAAATTGTTGCAATATTTATGGTGTATTGGTGGGTAAATATTGGCCATAGCACAATAGTTCAGGACTAACCTGTGTTAAAGGTAGGTTTTGGGTTCGAGTCGTAGTGCTGACTTACCCACCTGTTTGTTGGCGATTATTCAAAAGATTTTTTCATGTGACCAGGGCAAACAGGCGGACGTAGCCTTCCCATCTTAAACCGTAAGGTCAGCCACGGGGGGTCCATCCGATATAAAAAAAAATAAAAAAATATTTAGGGTGTATTTGTGTCATTTGAAAAGTGAGGGAAAGTAAAAAAAAAAAAAATTAACCACCTAAAAACTTGCTGTTTGTGCCAAACAAAAAAAAGGAAAAGAAACATTTCCTCAGTTTCCCTTTGCTTTCTTGTTTTATTAGAAGAGGTGAAAATAATTTCCTCACGGTAGAGGAGGGAAAGTGAGTTTTTTTTTTGTGTTTGAATATTACATGTTTGATGATATTGAGTGTTTTTGTTTAATCTTTTTTATTTTATAATAAAGTAAAAAATATTTATTTTAAAAATTTATTTTTTATGTGACATATCCTTTTTGATCGTCATTCAAAACTTTATTTATTTAAAAATATTTGACAAGTTAAGTTGCTTTTATATTATATTTAAATTAATATACAAATAATATATATATATATATATTATTTTTGTTATAAACTAAGTAGAATACAAATACATAAACAAAATACACAAGCAAATAGAGAAGTAGAGAGAGGTGTTTATTCTTCAATTGTTGGTTGTCGAATACATGAGAAACCCCTCTATTTATAGAGTGCATAGAAGAATCCTAAAAGGGGGAGTTACAAGTCTATAGAGGTGAAGGGGTAGATAGTCGGGTGATTAATAGTGCGGGTTATGGAGTTGAAGAGTGGGGGAGGTTATGGCGTGGAGGAGTGGTGGTTATCCACTACAAGGTGCTTAATAAATGATTCAGCTAATCTATTTTGAGTGTGCACATGAGCAACAGGGTGTTCAACATCGATGCCATGCGACATTCAATAGTTATTAAATTTTTTTGATGTGAATTCACCAGCTCCATCAAGACGGATTGATTTAAATGAAACTGTAATTGGATTATCAGAGCAAGTAGTCTTGCAAATGCAGCATTCCGAGTGGATAATAGACAAACATGAGACCATCTAGCAGATGCGTTTATCAATACCATAAAATACTTGAATGGTCCACATGGGGGGTGGATTGGGCCACATATAACCCCTTGGATTCTTTGCAAAAATGTTGGTGACTCAACATTGACTTTTGTAGGAGATGGTCTAACTATCAATTTTCCTTGTGAGCACGAAGTGCATTGATAGTGATTGGGTAAAAGAATCTTCTGGTTCTTTAATGGATGCCTAAATGAATTATTAATTATTCGACACATCATTGTAGACCCTGGATGCCGGAGACGATCATGCCAAAACGTAAAAATATCGGAATCATAGAACTTCGGGTTCGTAACTACGTATGATTTGATTGTTTTTATGGTTGTATAATACAACCCAGATGACAGAGCATGAAGTTTCTCTAATATATGGTTTTGGCCCAAAACAATTGAAGTAATGCATAAATACTCCATATTGTTTTCACTTATAGTCTCAGCATGATATCCATTAAGACGGATATCCTTAAAACTTAGCAGATTTCTTCTGAATCTTGCTGAATATAATGTATCATTAATATAAAATTTTGTACCTCCTGGTAATATTATATTTGTTCTTCTGGGGTCTTCAATTAATTTTGTAGTACCAGAGATGGTATTAACATTTGCATTGATTGATGTCAATGTCGAGAAATATTTTTTATTTCGTTGGATCGTATGCGTTGTAGCACTGTCTGCCAGACAGATGTCACCAACCATAGTCATTCTTGTTAAAAAGAAAATGAAATAAATAAGATAAATATAGAAATAAGAAAATGCATTTCAGATAACAAAGAAAAATTATAAAAATACATGAACGTACATCAGGTACGTGACCATATTTTTAAGCACAAAATAAATAACAATCATTTTTCTTGTGTTAGGGGTTTGTTCTGCAACCATTTTTCCTTCAATTATGCTTTAGTTTAATAGTAAACCACTTCCAGTGATTTGAGATATTTTACAAACTTTATGATTGTTGTGCTTTTAACTATATAAATCATGATCTCATCATTCATGACCACAAATTTCATGATGAACATAAAATAAAATGCATTTACTTCAGGTAATGATGCTATGCCATTGAGTTGAGTTATATGATATTTTTTTAAAAATCGTTGTTCGGCAACGAGAATATATAAAATTCATGCTCTCAATATTGCTACAACTGGAGCATATTTGAGGCATAATGACCGGTGGACCTTTGTCAATAAGATATTAATCTTTAAATCCTCTTAATTATGATGATGGTGGTGAAATCTAATCATAATTTACATGTTCCTGCTGGGATACATGGATCTTTTTTTTTTATTTGGTCCTTCAAAGACCCAAAAAATATATCATATAACTTTTGTTTGGTCCTATAGGAACACGAGCAATCATGATTTGTGTGTACATATATCCTTTAGGGATAAAAATTATACGGTCCTTCAGGGACACATTCTAATCATATCTTTCACATGATCCTCTAAGGATCCATGTAATAATTTTTGTAGTCCTTCAGAGATAAAATAAAATAAAATTTGCATGGCCCTATTGGGATACATTATTCATAACTTTTACATGGTCCTTCAGGGATCCATGTAAATACAATTTTTGTATGATCCTATAGGCACACATGACATTGTAACATTAAAATGAATCTCAAATCAAATATAAATATCAAATTAATTGATACAAGGAATAAGGACTGGTGTTAGCACAAATCTAATCAATAAGTGAAACATAAAAAATATAATTCCATATAGTCAAACAGAAAAAAATTTAAGCTACAAATTTTAATCGTCTCAACCAATTTTTTTTTCCACATATATATGAATATGGAACAGATTGAGACTAATATTTTTTTTTTTTATTTTATATGTGGCATAGCATGTCACGGTATTGTAACCATAGTATAGTAACCGAAGCACTATATATGTTGAATAAATAAACTAATTAAGAAGATATTTATGCCACATATTAAAAAAAAACTTTTAATTTTCATTATTAAAAAAAAATACAAAAAGGAATCATGGTGCTGCCAAAATAGTATGAGTGTTTTCAAATAGGGCATGATGGTGAATATAATAAAATCATGGGTTCTACTCATGCTAATAAAATCATTCATGAATATAACAAACTAATATAATATATATAAATGATAGAATAACATGCTATGCTTATAACAACAGCAAATTCAATATAGATGTAAGGCATGAGAGAATGTTTTTGATGTAGATCATTAACAACCCATCGAATACAAACCTTTCTCTTTAACAAAGAGCTTCTCGTGCTGATAACGTGTTGTAAACTAAGTAGATTATAAATGCATAAACAAAATATACAAGCAAATAGAGAAGTAGAGAGAGGTGTTTATTCTTCAATTGTTGATTGTCGAATACATGAGAAACCCTTCTATTTATATGGTGCATGGAGGAATCCCAAAAGGGAGAGTTACAAGTCTATAGAGGTGAGGGGGTAGATAGTAGGGTGATTAATAGTGAAAGTTATGGAGTTGAAGAGTGGGGGAGGTTATGGCATGGAGGAATGGTGGTTATCCACTATATTCACAACAATTTTATCATTTTTTATCACTTTTCGTGATAACAGGAACAATGCATATTATTTTCAGTTATTTTTTTTATCACAACCACAAAAAATCATATTTATTTTTTATCATTTTCCATCACAGATACAAATAACAGTTTTTATTTTTCATCACTTTTTGTAAGAGACAAACAACATATAAATTGATTAAAGATAAAATGATTTCTTTTGTCTCAGTTTCTTTTTTTTTTTTTTTACATAAACACACCCTTAATAAGGTTTAGATCCTCTACTTTTGACTTTTTCTTTTTTGATCTTGCTATACTTTTTTCAATGATGCCATGTGTACATAAGTAAATCTAACACTGAGTCATTCATTTGGGTTTATAGTGGACCCCGCATGTCTTTTTTTCTTCTTCTTTTCCGGATAGGGGTTTCACACGGTGAGACAACATATGCTTTAAGAGGAGACGTGAATGGCCGTGCACGAGATATTGACAGATGAAGCGGCCCTGGCCAAGAAATGATGAGGCTGCACATGAGGGGTAGGAGGAGGAGGAGGTGGTGGGGAGCAATGGGGGGAAATATATGGTTTTGAAGGGTGTGGAGGGGGTAAAGGGGACAGAGGAGGAGGAAGAGGAGGGAGGTAGAGGACATGATTCGGTAGGGCTGATGCTGTGGTGGAATTAAAAAAAAAAAAGAATTTTTATTGGTCTCTATTTGTGGGATTCTTTTATATTCCAGTTTTGATCAATGAAAAGGGGATTTTTTTTTTCTTTTGATGGAGTTTATGTTTTAATTCCTTTGAACCCACCATTTATGATTTTGATTTCTTCATTTAACCAGCTTCACTTTATTGCATCTTTGTGAATTTAAAAAATATCGCAAAGTGAAGAGAAGAAACCAAAATTGAATCAAGAAACAAATGAAGTAGAGGAAACCATGGCGCGTGCGAGTGATTCATATGCGTGGTCCTCAATACAAAAGGATTTTCAGCCGTCGAATCCTTTGGGATTATAAAATATTAAAAGAGAATGTGAGGTCCACAGTATAAATGAATTTTTAGACGTCCGATTTAACTGTGTACCCAAAACATCTTTGAACAAAAAGTATAGTAAGATCTAAACTGAGAAAGTCAAACAGAGTATTTGAACCCCTTAATCAATGTTTAAAATATCTATTTTATTGATACACTGTAGATATATATATATTTTTTGGTACATAGAGGCCCGAACAAGGGCGACACCATCCCCTTACATATACTAAGAGGGCTGAAGCCCAATACAACCCAGTTCGGGCGGGAGCCCAGACAACCAAGCCCAACAGAGCTTATTGGTGATTTTCATTCTCGCTAACCAGCGAGAATCGATCTCGAGAGCATCACAAGGACGCCGACATCCTGATCCACCGGCTTAGAGCCGTGGGGACGGATCCAAATAGATATATTGATCGATTTATATTTAACATGGTGCCCTTCATATAAATACTCTTTATATTAAATGCTCCATAGCACTTATATGTATAACAAATAATATATATTATATATAATAATATAGAGGGAAAAATCCATATAACTCTTTGGAATTTGACTGAAATTTATATAACCCCATGACTTTTTTTTAAAATCCATATAACCCCCTGAAAACACCTAGTAAATCCAAATAACCCCCTGAATAAATTTTTTGTTAATAAATAATAAATATTTTGCACATATTTTTTTTAGTTAACCCTGATTGAAAACACGATATACTAAAAAACTAATACAAAATGTCAAAATCCTATGAAAATGATGATTTTATCCTCTCTGAACATATTATAAAACTCTATTCAGAGGAGTAAAATCGTTATTTATAGAAGATTTTTCACATTTTTAACACATTGTAGGTTTTTTTTGGTATATTGTGTTTTCTATCAAGGTAAATCAAATATAATATTCATCATCTGTAAACGTAAATTTTTTTCAGGGGGTTATTTGGATTTACTAAGTGTTTTCAGGGGGTTTTATGGATTTTAAGAAAAATCAGTGGGTTATATGGATTTCAATAAGTTTACAGGGGGTTATATAGATTTTTCTCTACTATAAAATGTAAAGGAGTACATTCTTCTGTTAAGTTTAAGTAGTGAAGTGTAAGTTAATTGCCTTCACAACATTGGAAGGGGATAAGTGGTGGGATAAAGGATAATTGTGGGGATAAGTGAGAGGAATGACAACTTATGCCGTTTGGTGTGAAAAATAATAGGGATAAAGTGCGGACAGTTGTCCTGATTTTGAAATAAAAATAATGGTTTTTTGTTCCATCTAAAGGTTGGAATAATATTTATCATCATTTTTTATTCTAATTTTAACAAATGTAAATATGAATAAAATTGATTAACTTTTTATCCTCTAAAATTAAGATAACTTATCCCAAAAATTTCAACCCCTTGCCAAACTAGCCTAAAGTGACTATCCTTTTTTTTGTGGTTCTGACGAGTGACCTGCTAAGGTAGCTGGTCCAAAATCTCCAACTGCATTGTGTGTGTGTGGCAGATGATGATAATAACTGCAAATTAAAAAAAATGTTGATACACTCAATCTATTTTATAGTTTATTTTACAATCTTAATATAGTATATATTACACTATCTCATATACATATAAATTTATTTATTTATTTTTTATGTGAAAAAAGATATACTATTGTATCTCAGTATATAATTCATTTAATATAATAGTATGTAAGCCTGTCAATTATTCAAAAAAAAATCCATATCTGATTCGAATCCGTATCCGTATCTGAAAATTTAGAAGATATCCGATATCCAAAAAATCTGTATCCGTAAAAATTATCCGTATCAAAATATCCGTATCGAAAAATATTATTTTATTATTAATTAATTATTTATTTATTTATATTAGGATTAACATGAGTTTTTATTTTTTATTTTACTCTAAAGCATGTAATGTTTAATGTATATATTTCCAATTTTATGTTTTATATTAGTTCATTATTATATTTTTTACATATTTCAATTATTAAATATATGATTTTTATTTTTGGATATTGGAATAATTTAATGTTCATTTTGAATTTTTGGATATCTTGAATAATTATTTGTATCCGAATCTGGATTTTTAGATCGAATACGGATACTTCCAGTGGCGGAGCTAGAAATTCACTTTAGGGGGGGCGACTTTCAACCACACTCTTTAAATTTTTTTTTTAAGAACATGAAATTACAAGGGATGTACAAATAATAATAATAATAATAATAATAATAATAATAATAATAATAATAATAATAATTACATTCTTTACAATAATTCAAAGACAAAAATTAAAGTCATTGAAGCTCATTTATAATTTCAACAAATCCATATAATATAACAATATATTCACGAAGTACAAAAGAGGATCAAGGCAAGGTATCTAAGGTGTATACAAAAAAAAGGAGACTAATTACACCTTTTACAATAATTAAACTAGAACTATAAGGTGTGTACAAAAAATTGACTAGTTACACCACCCTTTACATTAGTTCAAGATTACGAAAAAATATAATATGTGATCTACATTTCCAACAAATTTTCTGTTTGGCATCTTTACAATTAACCCTGACGAGTTTTCATGCTTTGGAAGCGTTGAATGATAGCATCGACTTTGTTTTCTACACGACTTTGTTTTGATGAATTATCATCTCTTTCTGAAGGATGCGACGAATCAAAATTTGACTTTCTTTTCAAGTATTTATCCATAACTGTTTAAAAAAAGACATAAATATCTATAATATTCAGATTTTAATCAAACAATAAAAAAAGATATAATGCGATTGAGACAATAAAAATGTAAAAGAAGAAAGAAAAGCTCAGACCATCTTTTTTTTTTTGGCAACCAAACATAATAAATACAAATCTTGTCCCAATTCCTATTTTCTATTCTTATTTGGGGTTTATCAGACATCCATTGTTCGGATCCCAATCCCAACCAACAAAAAAAATTTAATTAAAACCTTACTAAACCCTAAATCAATATATTAATAAAGGAGCCCAATAAAACCTATAAATCTGTAATCACTAATCAGCATAAGTTTTACAAATTCATCAATTCAAATTCGGATCATAATCAATTACATGGAAAAAGATACGATCTTCCTCTTCTTTTTTTTTTCTTTTTTTTTAAACCACCGTTTATATTCTTCCAAATATATAAACCCTCGTTTAAAAATCACTATAGAGAGAGAGAGAGAGAGATTTGGAGACTTACCAGCGCGGCTGCACGGGGAGACGAGGGGCGGTGGCGCGCGGGCACGGGGAGACCGACGGGTGGCTGCCCTGGGAGACCAGAGGGTGGTGTGATTAATGAAGAACACAATCTTTCATTGGATTCACAATTTGGGGGTGCTGTTGAGTTGGGACGAAGAGGACTTACTTGGGTGCATTGGATTGGACAGCTGTGGATCATTTTCAAAAATATTTTGGTGGACCTTGGACTTAAGTCACTTGAAGATTGAAGTTAGGATGTTTTGGGTAATTTTAAAAATCAGTTAGGGTGATTAAGTCATTTTGGCTATATATAAATTAAAAAAAAAATCTGAGTGGGGGGCTATTTATAAATTAAAAAAAAAAATCTGAGTGGGGGCAGCTGTCACGCCCCGGGCGTCCCCGAGACGCGGCAAGTGTATATAAAATATCAGAATCTACACAGGAGGTCAATAATATCATACACAAGCAACCAACATGACACACAGACAACAAAAGCAGGGCTGACATGATATATACACCAAATGCGGATAACTAAAGATTGAATCTGTAATCAAAACACACTACAGACTCCATACATAATCACATGTCCTGTGAGAGCCAATATACATACAAAGACATCCAAATACAACACAAACGCGTGCTCAAGCACGGAAATAAAATACATACTGGTACAAGGGATGCTGATAGTCTCTGCAACTCGCGGGACGTGGCGCTACTCCGCTACTGATGAAGTCCTCTCGGGGAGCTCCTCCTCCAGATCCGACTCAGATGGCACTGAAGAAAAATATTGTGCGAGGGGTGAGCCACACGCTCAGTGAACGGCACAACCCATGCATCACAGACAATATTGACCACAACCAGATAATTCTTAACATCCACAACCACATTATCCTTAACCACAAATAACAACAATTCCTCAAACTAGTGAGTCGCTACCGCCCACCCACTACACCCTCACCCTCACCCTCAATGGGTGACCAAGGATATTGGGACTAATCAACACCAAACCAACGGGTCGCTTCCGCCAACCCGCTACACCCTCACCCTCACCCTCAATGGGTGACCAAGGATATTGGGACTTACTACACCAATCCAGCAGGTCGCTATCGCCAACCTACTACACCCTCACCCTCACCCCTCAACAGGAGTGACATAGGATATTGGGACTGACAATCATCCATTGACAAATCCAGCGGGTCGCTCATCGCCAACCCACTACACCCACACCCTCATCCTACAACGGGTGACATAGGCTCTTGGGACTGACTAGGCTGTTGGTCACCCTTGGTCCACCGATAGTCTCTCCTCACTCCGCGGTTGTTTGGCCACTCCCATGTTCAGCACAGTCCTTCACCAAATCAGGAGGCGCCTACTAATGGGAGCCCCTGCACGGGACAACCTGTCTAACGCTGAGGTAGTCTCTAAAGGATCCAACGAAGGGAACAGAACAGCCTATCCATCGCATATGATCCACTCGGATCCGCAGATAACACATCATAACAACACTAATGTTCTGAATTCCTCAGAACCCACCAGGGCGCATAACTACGATGCGGGGAACATGCATAAGGTTATAACAAGGTGGAATATCGTTGGGGAAAGAAACTCGGGAGGGCAGCGTGAGTTCCCGTTATAGGACACCCCGACAACCAAACAAGGAACACGGTGTACCCTAACCCGGGTCTCACCGCTGTCCTCGCAAGGCCCCTCCCCTATAATATTCACTATAACATGCAATTTAACAAATACTAGCATTTAATTTAATAAATAAACTAGTAGGGCACATGCATCGGCCGGGCTTCCTAACATGGAACCAGGGGACATGCTGCATGGCTCATACACATATCCTAAGGGTGCAAGTCCCTAACATGCAAAGTCTAGGGTAACATGCATTCTACAATTAAATCATGCTCGCATGATATACATATTACAACGGTTAATATCAATCCATGGTGCCCCAGGAGAGGTCGGTATACGCCCAAGTGCGTATAACACCTCTCTACTGGGTTGGATTGTCCCACTCACCAGAGATCTGGGTCGTCGCGCGACCGTCCGTCCAGATCTGCAAGACAGACATTCAATATGGTGAGAACAATACATAAATACTCTAAAATCGGGAGGATGGAGCTTCAGAAAGGCTGCGAGGCCACTCTGCTGCACCCGCGCTGCAGCCTCTAGCCCAACCTCCCTCGCCAGGGGATTCTGAACCCTCGCCGCTGGAATCACCACGGGGACTGGGGGTACTTCGGGTACCACAGACGGATCTACTACCAAGGGGACCTGTGGAACTGCATCACGGGCCGCCCTCAGCTGCCGGATCTCCCGCGTCTGCTCTACCAACACTCTGGTCTGGGCCTCCAGTGCCTTGATCCGAGTCTCCACCGAATCCGCTATCCGAGCGAACGCACGTTCCCGTGCGGGAGGCTCCTGCGCCGATCCTGGCCTCACAGCCGTGGACTCTCCAGTAGCATCCTCGCCTCTGGCAGGTCCGAAAACCTCCAAAGGTTGAGAGGGACCATGTCCGCGCCGTCCTCCACGAGGAGACATATCAGCAATCCTAAGAAAACCAGACTCTAGGATCAGAGTACCCGTATCAAAATCCTAGGACTCATCTCTACGAAAGAAGACCATTGGCTCTGACAGGACCAGGCTCTGATACCACCTTATTTGTCACGCCCCGGGCGTCCCCGAGACGCGGCAAGTGTATATAAAATTTCAGAATCTACACAAGAGGTCAATAATATCATACACAAGCTACTAGAATGACACACAGACAACAAAAGCAGGGCTGACATGATATATACACCAAATGCGGATAACTAAAGACTGAATCTGTAATCAAAACACACTACAGATTCCATACATAATCACATGTCCTGTGAGAGCCAATATACATACAAAGACGTCCAAATACAACACAAACGCGTGCCCAAGCACGGAAAATAATACATACTGGTACAAGGGATGCTGATAGTCTCTGCAACTCGCGGGACGTGGCGCTACTCAACTACTGATGAATTCCCTCGGGGAGCTCCTCCTCTGGATCCGACTCAGATGGCACTGAAGAAAAATATTGTGCGAGGGGTGAGCCACACGCTCAGTGAACGGCACAACCCATGCATCGCAGACAATATTTACCACAACCAGATATCCTTATAATCCACAATTCATATTACTTAATCCACAAATGATAGCACAACCCAAAGCCGTGGGTTGCTCAATCGCCAACCCACTACACCCTCACCCTCACCCTTCAATGGGCAACAAAGGATATTGGGACTGGCTACACATAACCAGCGGGTTGCTTCCGCCAACCCGCCACACCCTCACCCTCACCCTTCAATGGGTGACATAGGATATTGGGACTAACTGCACCAAAAACCAACGGGTCGCTTCCGCCAACCCGCTACACCCTCACCCTCACCCTTCAATGGGTGACATAGGATTTTGGGACTTACAAGCATCCAATCACAACTCCAGTGGGTCGTTCATCGCCAACCCACTACACCCTCACCCTCACCCTTCAATGGGTGACATAGGATTTTGGGACTGACTAGGCTGTTGGTCACCCTTGGTCCACCGATAGTCTCTCCTCCACTCCGTAGGCCGCCTGGTCTACTCCCACATTCAGCACAGTCCGTCCTAAATCAGGAGGTGCCTACTGATGGGAGCCCTCTGTCAGGAAGGCCTGTCTAACGCTGGGGTAGTCTCTACCGGATCCAACGAAGGGAACAGAACAGCCTACCCATCGCATATGATCCACTTGGATCCGCAGACGGCACATTATAACAACACTAATGTTCTGAATTCCTCAGAACCCACCAGGGCGCATAACTACGATGCGGGGAACATGCATAAGGTTATAACAAGGGTGGAATATCATTGGGGGAAAGAAACTCGGGAGGGCAGCGTGAGTTCCCGTTATAGGGCGCCCCGACAACCAAACAAGGAACACGGTGTACCCTAACCCGGGTCTCACCGCTGTCCTCGCAAGGCCCCTCCCCTATAATATTCACTATAACATGCATTTTAACATTTACTAGCATTTAATTTAATAAATAAACTAGTAGGGCACATGCATCGGCCGGGCTTCCTAACATGGAACCAGGGGACATGCTGCATGGCTCATACACATATCCTAAGGGTGCAAGTCCCTAACATGCAAAGTCTAGGGTAACATGCATTCTACAATTTAATCATGCTCGCATGATATACACATTACAATATGTCAATATTTATCCATGGTGCCCCAGGAGAGGTCGGTATACGCCCAAGTGCGTATAACACCTCTCTACTGGGTTGGATTGTCCCACTCACCGGAGATCGGGGTCGTCGCGCGACCGTCCGTCTAGATCTGCAAGACAGACATTCAATATGGTGAGAAACCACACAATTTATACATAGAAATGCCTAGAAATACCCAAAACTCGGATGAGCATGCATACGGGCTCGCACGCATGCGAGCACGCGCGTACGCACGCGAGTCCGAGTGCCCCGACACCTACCCGAACCCTCGGGCAGCCATTCGCATGCCCCCCCGCATGCGCACGCACGAATGCGCACGCACGCACACACCCCGGCACCATCGGCGCACTGCCGCGCGCCTGCCCGCGCGCCCAGACGCGCACCCGCACGCACGCGCACGCTCGCGCGTGCCCACGCGCACCGCGCGTCCAGCCCGCGCCCCTCGCGCAGCACCCCGCGCACTGCCCCAGCATGCCCCAGCACGCCCCAGCACGCGCACGCACGCGCATGCACGCGCGCGCGCACTGGTTCCCTGCCCAGCACCCAGGCGCACTGGCCGCGCGCGCGCACGCTCGCGCGCACGCCCGCGCGTTCCCGCGCGCACCCGCGCGCACACCCCCGCTCGCGCCAGAACCCGCGCGCCCGCTCCGCGCGAACCCGCGCACCCGCGCGCACGCACCCGCGCGCGACTGTGCGCCCGACTGCGCCCGCCAGCGCCCAGCTCCCAGCACCCTCGGCCAGCACCCGGTACCCGCGACCTAGCGCCCAGCGCTCAGCGCCCAGCACCCGGGACCCTCACCCAGCGTCCACGCGCACGCCCGCGCAACACGCGCCCAGCGCGCCTGGCAGCACGCGCCCAGCGCGCCTGCCAGCCTGCCCGCGCTGCTGCCCACGTTGCCTGCCTGCGCGCGTCGCCGAGTGGCCCGAGCACCGCTCGCCTGCACGCCCGGGGCACTGCCCGCCTGATGCCCGAGCGCCCCTTCCCTGCTCGCCTGCGCGCCCAGCCAGCTCGCCCGGCCTGCCAGCGCGCACAGCCCAGCGGCCTGCTCCGTACGCCTCTTCCTGCACCCCCCGAGCGCACGCCCGCGCGCGCACCCGCGCGCACGCCCTCGCGCGCCCAGCAAACTGGTGCACCAGCTCCCAGCCTACCAGAGCTAGCCCTGCCAGCCTGCCCAGCGCGCACGCCCAGCCCTGCTGGCCTCCAGCGCCAGCCGAGCGCCCGCACGCCCAGCCCTGCTGGCCCCCAGCACCGCCCGAGCGCACGCCCGCGCGCACGCCCGCGCACGCCCGCGCCAACCACTGCGCCTGCTGCCCTGTGCTGCTGCCCTGCCCGAGACAGCAGCCAGCCAGCCCGAGCTCCTCTACCACCCACCTCCGACCACCCCAAAGCCTCCGACCACCTCCCACAGCCCTCCGACGGCCACCCACCGCCGCCAACCTCCTCCCAACCCCATTTCCACCCTCCTAGCATACATCTAGGCAAGAAAGAGAGGAAAAAGAGGCTTACCAAGGGGAGGAAGGGAAATCCGGTTGCCCTTCACGCGCCGAAACCTCTCCCAAAGGTCTTCCAACGCCCCGATCTACCTCCACCACCGAGATGGCTCAAAACAGAGGAGAAGAGAGGGCGGACGGACGGGCAAAACTCACCGGAATTGGGATTTGAAACTACCGGGGTGTAGATCGGGACCCGATCTACACTTCCTAGGCTTTAGGTTTTAAGCTTTGAGGGGTCTAGGGGGCTCAAAACCAAGAAAAACGGATAAGGGGAGAGAGAGGGCTTGGGGAGGAAGAAGATGAATAGTGCCAAGCACTTTTTAAATCCCACTTATATAACCAGCGACTTAAAAACCCAGATACGCCCCGGAACTGCGAAATTTCGGGAACGTTACCGGAATTCGATGAAATTTTCGTGAGAGGTCTAAAATGGCACCAGGACACCAAATATGCAGTTAGATTTTCAATCAGAGTCCTCTAACTCAGGACGATAGCTAACAGTCCAAAAATTAGCGGTTCCGATCAAAAACCGAAAAAAATCAAAAAACTGCCAGGACGCTCCAACGGTTACCAGCAGGTTAAAAGTGACACATATATAACAGCAGCTGTTCCCACTCGCCCTAACGTCGGTCCGCCCTTGGATACTTCATTTCAATATCCGTCAGATATCGGATACGGATATTTTTTCATATATCTAGTTCGAATACGGATACGGATATAGGCCTATCCGATCCGTATTCGTCCGATTGACATGCTTGATAGTATGTAATTCAATATGATAGTGTATAATTAAAAAAAAATGGTGTACACTGTAAATTGATACAATAGGACTGGACATATCATTTTCCATTAAAAATGTCTACAATACCTTATCATCAGTTTTTTTATTTTATTTTTTAGGGTGATTTTTTTTTTGGAAAAATATAGAATATTGTAGTCGCCGCTTTTATTTATTATAACAAAAGTGAGAATATAAGAGAATACTTAGAACAGCTATAAAATTCCGCTGACCCCAGTTGGACCATGTTGCGCGCTGTAGAAAAGTTACAAATTGAATTTTTTTTTCTTAAGCTGAGTAAATTTGAATAAAAGGGAAAGTGATGGAAAGTAAATTATTTTTCATTTAACCAATTTTTATGATGTTTGTGCTTGTGATAGAAAAATTTTACATCATTTTCTCTAAAATTCTCATATGTGAAAAAAAAAATATTTAACCATTTTTTCTAGTAAGACAAAATAGTTGAGAGGAAGTGTTAATTTTTTTTTCCATTATTTAACATGAACATTAAATTTTTAAATGATGAAAAGAAACACTTTCCCTCGCTTTTATTCGGCACAAACACACCCGGGTGTAATTATGTCAAATTTTCCTTTCTGGATACCATAGGCTGGTTTTATAGGAACAACCTAGTTTTGTGTGATTCGGTCTTGTGTCTACGGATACTGTTGTTTTAATCTGTAAGCCCCCGTTTGGAATGGGAATATGACTTATTCTTGAGTATACATTTATTCTGGCATAAGTGAGGATAAAGTGATTTTGTGTTTGATTGTGCTTTGACTTATTCTCGTTGGTTAACGTAAGAATAAATATTTTATTGTTTGGGTAAAATGTGAATAAAGTATAGATAATGATTTATAAAACGTGAAAAAATAATGATAGTTGATTTAACAGGTAGGGCTGGTAAACGAGCCGAGCAGCTCGGGCTCGGCTCGGTTAAAGCTCGTTAAGGCTCGTTCGATTAGACAAACGAGCCGAGCTTGAACAATTTTTAAAGCTCGGTTTGTAAAAGAGCCGAGCTCGAGCAGAGCCGAGCCGAGTCCGAGCCTAGATGAGCTCATTTACTTAACAGAAAAAAGGGGAACGAGCCGAGCCCGAGCATGAGCTTATGTTACTTTCACATGTATAAGGTGTTGTGATTTGTGAAATGTGATTTCTCAAATGCTAAACAAGGTTTTTTTTTAGCTAAACGAGCCCGAGCCGAGCCTTGATTCGAGTTTCGGCTTGGCTTGTTTAACAACGAGCCCGAGCCGAGCTTCAACAGAGCTTTTCAAGAGCCCAACGAGCCGAGCTTGAACACAAAATAAAGCTCGATCCCGAGCCGAGCCAAGCTTGATACTAAACGAGCCGAGCCTGAGTAGGTCAAAGCTCGGCTCATTCGTCTCATTTACCACCCCTATTGACAGGTGATTTATAAGAGGTGATGATAGTTGATTTGACAGTGGGCCCACGTATTTTTTGGGTGGAATAACTTATGATAACTTTAATTCCAGGGGTTGGTTGGAATTCATATACCACTTTATATCAGTTTATTATGGTATACTTTATCCCTAGGTATTCTATGTTTCCAAACACCTTTACCTCCCGTTTGGGAAGTGACATTGCTTTATTCAACCCTGATAGTTATACTGGGATAGATAATCGTGTTTGGAAAAATAAATATATCTATGTTTGGTTGTATTTTCTATTATTCTTATTGGGAAACGTAAAATTTTTAGATTTTTGGTGTTTGGTTGACCCAAAATAAATTGTGGATAAATAGTTAATAAGGAGTAGATAATGAGTTATTATTTTCAAAATATCAACTTTACCCCTGGCATATAAGTTGTTGTTTGGTATAGTTGATAGATATATATCAATCAATCCATGATGAGTGTAACAATTAAATCTAAACCGTCCATCTTATGTAATATTTTATGGTGGGCCTTCAAATATTTTTTACGACTACTCTATCTATGATTAGTGGTAATTCTAATTGCTTTGTAGTGATTTCAATTATTGGGTAATTTAATTAAATTTACTCAATCGGTTGGTCAGAAATAGTAATAAATTAAAATGTTAATCATTGTTTGTCTATAAAATTGACTGAGACTTATTACACAATATATATTGCCAATCTTGTTGTTGTACCAAATAACCCTAGCCCACTTATATATTGCTTCATTTAATTTTCTTATATGTGTTATATATATTTGCATGTAACTTATAATAGGATCCATTATAAAATTATACCTCTATGTTGTGTATTTTACTTTTATATAAACCGGTTAATTATATAAATTACAATAATTTATACACAACTAACCTAATAAGTAGTAATAATTGCAAATAGACAGTATATCATTACATTTGTCACGCCCCAGGGCGGCCGTCCCCGGGACGCAGCAAGCGTATACATGATATCAGCAGTCAATACAGGAGATCAATAGCATACTATAAACAACAGCTAAAAAGACAACACAGACAACAAAGGGGCTGACATGATGTATACACAGAAAGCGGAAGCTAAAAAGACTGAATCTGTAAATCAACAACACTTTACAGACTCGATACATAATCATATGTCCTGTGAGAGCCAATATAAACACATATACATCCAAATACAATCCAAGATGGGTGCCCAAGCACAGAATATATACATACAATAAAAGGAAGGATGCTGATGGCCTCAAAACTCGAGGGACGTGGCGCTACTCCGCTACTGGTGCAGTCACTCGGGAAGCTCCTCCTTCAAGTCCGCCTCGGTGATCACTGGAGAAAATAATTATGCGAGGGGTGAGCCACACGCTCAGTGAATAGCACAACCCATGCATCACAGTTTATATTAACCACATTTAATCAAGTCACTAGCCTCAAAATGGCATAAACAACACAAATCCGGGGGTTCGTTACATCGCCGAACCACCATACCCTCACCCTCACCCTCACCCTCACCCTCACCCCTCAATAGGTGACAAAGGATGTTGGGACTTAGTAGGCTGATAATCATCCTTACACAATCCAGTGGGTCGCCACATCGCCGGCCCACCACACCCTCACTCTCACCCCTCAACAGGTGACATAGGCTATTGGGACTAACTAGGCTGTTGGTCACCCTTGGTCCACCGATAGTCTCTCCCCACTCCGTAGGCCGTTTGGCCACCCCCACATTCAGCACAGTCCGTCCCAAATCAAGAGGTGCCTACTGATGGGAGCCCCTGCACGGGACAGCCTTTCTAACGCCGGGGTAGTATCTACACGGATCCAACGAAGGGAACAGAACAGCCCATCCATACGCATATGATCCACTCGGATCCGCCGACAACACATCTCAATAACTCTAATGTCCTGAATTCTTCAGAATTCCTCCAGCGCGCATAACCAGGATGCGGGGAAATTATATATAATAATAATAGGGAAAAGAAACCTTGGGAGGGTAACCTGAGGTCCCGATATAGGACATCCCGCCAACCAAACAAGGAACACGGAGTACCCTAGCCCGGGTCTCAATGTTTACCTCGCAAGGCCTCCTTATATTCCCTAAGGCATGCTAACAATATCATAGGCTTGCATTTAATTAAATAAATCAAACTAATAGGTCGCATGCATAGGTCGAGGCTTTCCTAGCATGATAACAAGGTGACAGGATGCACGGCTCTTACACATATTGTCACGCCCCAGGGCGGCCGTCCCCGGGACGCGGCAAGGGTATACATGATATCAGCAGTCAATACAGGGGATCAATAATGTACCATAAACAACAGCAAAAAAAGACAACACAGACAACAAAAGGCCTGACATGATGTATACACAGAAAAACGGAAGCTAAAAAGACTGAATCTATAAATCAATAACACTTTACAGACTCGATACATAATCATACGTCCTGTGAGAGCCAATATATATCCACAATACATCCAAATACAATCCATATTAGGTGCCCAAGCACAGAATATATACATACAATGAAAAAGAAGGATGCTGATGGCCTCAAAACTCGAGGGACGTGGCGCTACTCCGCTACTGGTGCTGTCGCTCGGGAAGCTCCTCCTTCAAGTCCGCCTCGGTGATCACTGGAGAAAAATATTATGCGAGGGGTGAGCCACACGCTCAGTGAATAGCACAACCCATGCATACAGTTTATATTAACCACATTTAATCAAACCATTAGCCTCAAGTGGCATAAACAACACAAAATCATGGGTTCGTTCCATCGCCGAACCACCATACCTTCACCCTCACCCTCACCTCTCAATAGGTGACAAAGGATGTTGGGACTTAATAGGCTGATAATCATCCTTACACAATCCAGTGGGTCGCCTCAACGCCGGCCCACCATACCCTCACCCTCACCCTTGTTCCATCGTCGAGTGGCCTGAGCACCGCTCGCCTGCACGCCCGGCATTGCCCGCCTGATGCCCGAGCACCTCCTACCCAGCACGCCTGCGCGCCTAGCCTGCCTGCCCGGCCTGCTAGCACGCACAGCCCAGCCAGCCTACCCTGCACGCCTAGCCCTGCCGGCCCTACCCAGCGCGCCCAGCACGCCCGCAGCACCACCCGAGCGCACGCCGCGCGCACGCCTGCGCGCACACACTCGCGCGCCCGGCCACCTGGTGCGCCTGCCTGCTGCGCCCGCTGCCAACTCACCCGGGACTGCTAGCCTCCCTGTCGAGCTCCTCTACCACCAACCACCGGCCACCCCAAGGCCTCCGACCACCACCCACAGCCCTCCGACGGCCACCCACCGCCGCCGACCACCACCCAACCTCAAATCCACCCTCCTAACATACATCTAAGCATGAAAAGAGAGGAAAAAGGGCTTACCAAGGGGAGGAAGAGATGTTCGGTTGCTCTCCGCGCACCGAAACCTTTCCCCAAAGGCCTCCAACGCCGGGATCTCCCTTGGCCTTCGAAATGGCCCAAAACAGGGGAGAAAAGAGAGGGGGAGAAGGGGCAAAACTCGCCGGAATCCGGATTTGAAAGCACCGGGGTGTAGATCGGGACCCGATCTACACTTTCTATGCTTTAGGTTTTTGGGTTTGAGGACTCTAGGGGGCTCAAATCAAAGAAAAGGAGAGAGGGGAGAGAGAAAAATCATTTGGTAGGGATGATGAATAGTGCTAGACATTTCTCACCCCTCTTATATAAAGTCAACTCACTTAAAAACCCGGATACGCCCCGGAACTGTGAAATTCTGGAAACATTGCCGGAATTCGATGAAATTTTCGTGAGAGGCCTAAAATGGCACCAGGACACCAAATATGCAGTTAGATTTCCAATCGGAGTCCTCTAACTCAGGACGATAGCTAATAGTCCAAAAATTAGCGGTTCCGATCGAAAATCGAAAAAAAATGAAAAATTGCCAGAACGCTCCAACGGTTACCAGCAGGCTAAAAGTGACACATATATAACAACCCGCACGGCCACCCGAGCCCCGGATGCACCGCCGCGCCTCAGCCCGTGCACCTAGGCGCACCGCCGGGCCCCTGCCTGCCGCCTGGACACGCCGCCGAGCCTCCCGGATGCACCGCGCGCCCACTGCGCCCCATCGCAGCAGCCCGCGCGGACCCGCACGGCCCACGCTGGCCCGCGAGCACACCGCACCCCCCACGCGCCCAGCGCCTCGCCCTGCGCGCACCTCCGCTACCTCGCCGCGCTCCGCGCGCACCCCCGCGCCCACCACGGGCTCGCCCAGCACTCCACCGACTCGCCGCGCGCGCGCACAGCGTGCCTGCGCCCCTGCGTAGCGCTCCGCGGGCACCCCGCACGACGCCCTGCACGCAGCGCCTACTCGACCAGCACCGAGCATCGCCCAGCGCCCAGCACGCCCAGCGCCCGCACGCCCAGCACCCGCATGCCCAGCACGCCCAACGCCCAGCACCCGCATGTCCTGCTGGCCTCCAGCTCCACCCGAGCGCACGCCCGCGCGCACGCACGCGCGCGCCCTGCCAGCTGCTCCGCCTGCTGCGCCTGTGCTGCCTGCTGCCCGAGACCACCCATCCACCCTGCCCGAGCACCTCCACCACTACCCATCGGCCACCAACGGCCTCCGACCGCCCCCAACCACCTCCGACAGCCACCCACAGCCGCCGACCACCACCCAACCTCAAAACCCCCCTCCTAACAAGCATCTAAGCCAAAAAGAAGAGGAAAAAGAGCTTACCAAGGGGAGGAAGGGATGTCCGGTTGCTCTCCGCGCACCGAAACGCTTCCCCAAAGGTCTCTACCACCAAGACCTATTCCCACCTCCGAAATGGCTCAGATCTGAGGAGAAGAGAGGGCGGAAGAAGGGGCTAGGTAGGCCGGAATCCGGATTTGAAAGCACCGGGGTGTAGATCGGGACCGGATCTACACTTTCTATGCTTTAGGTTTTTGGGTTTGAGGACTCTAGGGGGCTCAAAAGCTTGTTTTTGAGAGAGGGGGAGAGAGAAATCACCGCGAGGAAGATGATGAATAGGGGGTTTAAGTCGTGGGATTTCTTTATTACCACCCCAATCCCACCTATTCTCACACCCCAAATTAGTTTAGCCCTAATTAGGTTTAGGGGGGGCTTAAGGGGGGGTTTTAAGTGGGTTTGACCTAAGTCAACTCAACCACACAAAAGGACAAAAGTGGTTGACCAAGTCATGGGCCCACTTTGACCGAGTCAACTCTCCCAATGACTTCTCGTTCGGTCAAAACCCGGATACGCCGCGGAACTGTGAAATTCTGAAACGTACCGGAATTCGATGAAAATTTCATGAGTGGCTTAGAATGGCACCAGGACACATAATATGCAGTTAGATTTTCAATCGGAGTCCTCTAGCTCAGGACGATAGCTAACAGTCCAAAATTTTAGCGGTTCCGATCGAAAAACGAAAAAAAAACTCAAAAACTGCCAAAATGCTCCAATGGTTACCAGCAGGCCAAAAAGTGACACATATATAACATTCTCCCCCCCTTAGGAAATTTTGTCCTCAAAATAAATACAAGAACATCTAAGAAGGGAAAAGATGCGGATACGCGTCACGCATGGCGTCCTCGAGCTCCCAAGTGGCCTCGGCACCGGAACGGTGCTGCCATCGCACCTTGACCAGCTGGACGGTCTTGGTGCGGAGCCTCTTCTCGCGGCGGTCCAGGATCTCAATCGGCTGCTCCACGAAAGACAAGTCCGGCTCGAAGACGAGCGGCTCGAACGGGATGATGTGAGCAGGATCGTGGACATATCGCCTCAGCTGCGAGACGTGGAAGACGTCATGAGCCTGAGCCAACTGTGGGGGCAGAGCTATGCGATAGGCCACCTCTCCAACTCGCTCGAGGATGAGGAACGGCCCAATGAAACGCGGACTCAGCTTGCCCCGCACGCCAAAACGGAAGATGCCCTTCATCGGGGACACCTTCAAGAAGACATGGTCACCGACCTCGAAGGTGAGGTCACGGCGACGACGGTCGGCATAGCACTTCTGACGACTCTGAGCGACTCGGATACGCTCGCGAATCGTCTTCACCATCTCTGAGGTCTGGTGAACGATCTCTGGTCCCTCCAACTGGCGCTCTCCGACCTCGTCCCAACACAAGGGGGACCTGCAGCTGCGGCCATAGAGCGCCTCGTAAGGAGCCATCCGGATACTCGAGTGGTAGCTGTTGTTGTAGGCAAACTCCACCAACGGAAGGTGCCTCTCCCAACTGCCCCCAAAATTGAGAACACAGGCTCGCAGCATGTCCTCAAGAGTCTGGATCGTCCTCTCCGACTGGCCGTCCGTCTGCGGATGAAACGCTGTACTGAAGTGGAGGTTCGTACCAAGGGCGTGCTGGAGGCTACGCCAGAACCTCGAAGTAAAACGCGCGTCTCGATCAAAAATGATGCTGACGGGAGTGCCATGGAGACGAACAATCTCTGAGATGAACAACTGCGCCAGGGTGTCCAGAGAATCGGTGAGTCAGATGGGGAGGAAATGAGCAGACTTCGTCAGCCGGTCGACGATCACCCAGATGGCATCGCGACCCGAACGTGACCTCGGCAAACCCGAGACGAAGTCCATGGTGATCTGCTCCCACTTCCACTGAGGGATCTCAATGGACTGCAGCTTCCCCGCAGGGCGCTGATGCTCCGACTTCACCTGCTGGCATACTAGGCATCGGGCAACGAAACGGGCAATATCCGTCTTCATCCCGCGCCACCAGTAGCCCGACGAAGGCCCCTGTACATCTTCGTGCCACCAGGATGCACTGTGTACCTCGATCGATGGGCCTCGTCCAGAATCTTCCGCTTCAGCTCTGCGTCGTCGGGAATGCATACTCGGCCTCTGAACCGCAGGATCCCGT
Source organism: Acorus gramineus (assembly GCA_030737835.1). Taxonomy (NCBI): domain Eukaryota; kingdom Viridiplantae; phylum Streptophyta; class Magnoliopsida; order Acorales; family Acoraceae; genus Acorus; species Acorus gramineus. The sequence continues at coordinate 2,535,381 of CM060856.1, read as the reverse complement.
CCGTGCGAATCTGGTAGTCCGGACGCTCGCCCCGGGCGACGCCTTCAGAGAGGACTATAAAATGCGGATCCTGAGCCTGAGCCGTGCGGATATCGTCGAGAAGGACTGGCTGCACCACTAGCCTGGCCAAAAAGCCACCAGCAGGAGTCTCTCGAACGCTAATCCAGCAAGCGGCCTCCTCCAGAAGCCTCCAACGACGGACAGCCATGTGGGCGGCCATGCCCAAGGGCTGCCTACTGAGAGCGTCTGCCACGACATTCGCCTTACCCGGATGGTAAGCGATGTCACAATCATAGTCCGTCAGGAACTCAACCCAACGTCTCTGACGCATGTTGAGCTCCGGCTGGGACTGCAAATATGTCAAGCTCTTATGATCAGTAAAGAGCTCGAACTCCTCACCATAGAGGTAATGCCTCCACATCTTCAGCGCAAAGATGATCGCTGCCAACTCAAGGTCGTGGGTGGGGTAATTCTGCTCATGGGGCTTCAACTGACGCGACGCGTAAGCCACAACCTTACCGTGCTGCATCAGGATGCAACCCACACCCAACTGCGATGCATCTGTGTAAACTGTGAACCCACCACTCCCAGACGGAAGGGTAAGAACTGGCGCTGAGGTGAGCCTTCGCTTCAACTCCTGGAAGCTCTCCTCGCAAGACGGGGACCACTCGAACCGGACATCCTTCCGAGTGAGGCGGGTAAGAGGAACGGCTATCTTTGAGAAACCCTCGACAAACCTCCTGTAATAACCCGCCAAGCCCAGGAAGCTCCGAATCTCTGTGGGGTTCGACGGTCGACGCCAATTCGACACGGCGAGCGTCTTCTCCGGGTCCACAGATATGCCCTCGCCGGAAATCACATGGCCCAGAAAGGCCATACGCTCCAACCAGAACTCGCACTTGCTGAACTTGGCGAACAACTGATGTCTGGCCAAAGTCTCCAAAACAGTGCGAAGATGGTGAGCGTGCTCCTCAAGACTCCTCGAGTACACCAATATGTCATCGATGAATACTACCACAAAGGAGTCGAGGAAGGGCCGAAACACCCGATTCATCAGATCCATGAAGGCCGCCGGCGCATTCGTCAACCCGAATGGCAGTACTCTGAACTCGTAGTGCCCATACCGGGTACGAAAGGCCGTCTTCGGAATGTCTGACTCCTGGATCTTCAGCTGATAGTACCCCGAACGGAGATCGATCTTGGAAAAGACACGCGCTCCCTGGAGCTGGTCAAACAGATCATCGATCCACGGCAAGGGGTACTTGTTCTTCACTGTCCGTTTGTTCAGCTGCCTGTAATCAATACACAGCCGCAGCGAACCGTCCTTCTTCCGGACGAACAGGACAGGGGCTCCCCACGGAGAAACACTCGGACGTGCGAAGCCCTTCTCCAGCAACTCCTCCAACTGCTCCTTGAGCACCCTCAGCTCTGCAGGGGCCATCCGGTACGGAGCTCTCGAAATCGGCTCGGTCCCCGGAATCAGATTGATCTCAAACTCGATCGCGCGATCCGGCGGTAATCCCGGAAGATCATCGGGGAAAACCTCGGGATACTCTGCCACGACCGGAGTCTGACTGATATCTGCCTGCAGCGGTGCATCCTCCTGAGCAATGTACGCTAGAAAGCCCTCGCATCCTCCCTGAAGGAGTCTCCACGCCTGCATGGACGACACGAACCCCAAAGGGGCTACGTCACGATCGCCCACGAACTGGAAGGACCTCCGACCCGGAAGGTGGAACGACACCGACTTGGCAAAGCAGTCGATGCTGGCATGACTAGCTGCAAGCCAATCCATTCCCAGGATGGCATCAAAGTCCGTCATCGCGAGCTCCACCAACTCCACTGGAAACTCATGCTCCGCAACCTCTACCGTACACCCTCGGTACACAGAACGGAGGAGAATACGGTCTCCAAGATAGCATCCAAAGGGGCGGACGCCACACCCATCCGTCTCGCGAAAGCGGGAGACACGAACGAGTGTGTGGCTCCGGAATCAAACAACACATATGCAGGAAGCTGGGAGATCTGAACAATACCTCTGACCACGCTGCCTGATGCCTGAGCCTCCTCTGCCGAAAGCGCTGCCACTCGGCCCTGGACAAACTGAGGCTGAGGAGCAGGGGCACGCCTCGCCGGCTGCGCTGGCTGCCTCCTCTGGTCAGCACGGCCACCCTGTGGCTGCTGCTGCTGACGCTGAGGCTGCTGCTGCGGCTGGCGCTGAGGCTGCTGCTGCTGCTGGCGCTGCTGCTGAAACGGCTGCTGCTGCTGCGGAGGCATCACTCTGGGTCGGCCAGCGTCAGGGAAATTATACAAGATATGCCCGACGCGCTGACAGTGATAACAGCGCCGCGTCTCTGGTCGCCTCGCCTGGACTGGCACTGCTGCGATGGGTGCTGGACCTCGCGCTGGCACCACATCTGCTGGAGGAGAGGCAGCCGCTGACCGATCAAAGCGGGGCCTCTTCTTCTTGCGCTGTCCCTGGTCCTGGCTCCTGGGTGGCCTCTGGTCTGCCGAAGGGGTCGAAGCCCTCACGAGGATCCCGAGGTCTCGCTCGACTGTCTTCGCTCGAGACACCAAGTCGGAGTACCTCGTGAATGCCTGGGAGGTGACGTGCACCCGAATGGCACTGCTGAGACCAAGCTCGAATCGACGGCACCGCGTCTCCTCGTCCATCACCAAGGCTGGAGCGAATCTGGACAGCCTCGTGAAGCGCGTGGAGTAGTCAGCGACAGACATAGAGCCCTGCGTCAGCTGCTCAAACTCCTGCATCACTATCTGGCGCGTCGAGAATGGGAAGTACTCCTCCAAGAAATACCTCCGGAACCCCCCATGTAAGCTGCTCCACTCCCTCCGGGATGTCCACTGATCTAGTAGCCCACCAGTCGGCGGCGCTGCCCTTCAGCATGAAAGTGGCCAGGGAGACTCGCTGGCGGTCGGTGCACTGCATGGTCGAGAAGATCGTATCCACCTCCATCAACCATCGCTCTGGAGCAAGAGGATCCGCCGTCTGACCCTGGAACTCGGGAGGGTGGAGCTTCAAAAAGGCTGTGAGGCCACTCTGTTGCACCCGCGCTGCAGCCTCTAGCACCACCTCCCTCTCCTGGGGATCCTGAACTCTGACCGCCGGAACCACCACGGGGACTGGGGGTACATCGGGTACCACGGGTGGATCTGCCACCAAGGGGACCTGCGGAACTGCCTCGCGGGCCGCCCGCAGCTCCTGAATCTCCCGTGCCTGATCTGCCAATACTCTGGTCTGGGCCTCCAATGCCCTGGTCTGCGTCTCCACCAAGTCTGCTATCCGCGCAAACGCGCGCTCCCAGGCAGGAGGCTCCTGCGCCGGTCCTGGCCTCACGGCTGAGGACTCACCAATAGCATCCTCGCCCCTGGTAGGTCTGGAAACCTCCAAGGGTCGAGAGGGACCACGTCCGCGCCGTCCTCTGCGAGGAGGCATATCAGCAACCTAAGAAAACCAGACACTAGGATCAGAATACTCATATAGAAATCCTAGGACTCATCTCTACGAAAAAGAAGACAATTGGCTCTGACAGGACCAGGCTCTGATACCAACTTTTGTCACGCCCCAGGGCGGCCGTCCCCGGGACGCGGCAAGCGTATACATGATATCAGCAGTCAATACAGGAGATCAATAGCATACCATAAACAATAGCTAAAAAGACAACACAGACAACAAAAGGGCTGACATGATGTATACACAGAAAGCGGAAGCTAAAAAGACTGAATCTGTAAATCAACAACACTTTACAGACTCGATACACAATCATCTGTCCTGTGAGAGCCAATATACATAATACATCAAAATACAATCCAACTGGGTGCCCAAGCACAGAATATATACATACAATAAAAGGAAGGATGCTGATGGCCTCAAAACTCGAGGGACGTGGCGCTACTCCGCTACTGGTGCAGTCGCTCGGGAAGCTCCTCCTTCAAGTCCGCCTCGGTAATCACTGGAGAAAAATATTATGCGAGGGGTGAGCCACACGCTCAGTGAATAGCACAACCCATGCATCACAGTTTATATTAACCACATTTAATCAAGTCACTAGCCTCAAAATGGCATAAACAACACAAATCCGGGGGTTCGTTACATCGCCGAACCACCACACCCTCACCCTCACCCTCACCCCTCAATAGGTGACAAAGGATATTGGGACTTAATAGGCTGATAATCATCCTTACACAATCCTGTGGGTCGCCACATCGCCGGCCCACCACACCCTCACCCTCACCCCTCAATAGGTGACATAGGCTCTTGGGACTGACTAGGCTGTTGGTCACCCTTGGTCCACCGATAGTCTCTCCCCACTCCGTAGGCCGTTTGGCCACTCCCACATTCAGCACAGTCCGTCCCAAATCAGGAGGTGCCTACTGATGGGAGCCCCTGCACGGGACAGCCTTTCTAACGCCGGGGTAGTATCTACACGGATCCAACGAAGGGAACAGAACAGCCTATCCATCGCATATGATCCACTCGGATCCGCCGACAACACATCTCAAACTCTAATGTCTTGAATTCTTCAGAATTCCTCCAGCGCGCATAACCAAGATGCGGGGAAATATATATAATAATAATAGGGAAAAGAAACCTTGGGAGGGCAACCTGAGGTCCCGATATAGGACATCCCGCCAACCAAACAAGGAACACGGAGTACCCTAGCCCGGGTCTCAATGTTTACCTCGCAAGGCCCCCTTATATTCCCTAAGGCATGCTAACAATATCATAAGCTTGCATTTAATTAAATAAATCAAACTAATAGGACGCATGCATAGGTCGAGGCTTTCCTAGCATGATTACAAGGTGACAGGATGCACGGCTCTTACACATATCCTAAGGGTGCAAGTCCCTAACATACAAGTCTAGGGTGGCATGCATTCTACACACTAATCATGCTCGCACAGATTACATATTAATCAGTTAATATTAACTATGTGCCCCAGGGGAGGACGGTATACGCCCAAGTGCATATAACGCCTCCCAACTGGGTTGGGTTGTCCCACTCACCGGTAACCGGGCCGTCGCGCGACCGTCCGTCAAGATCTGCAAGACAGGGTAACAACTAGGTGAGTAAAATACACAAAATACCACAAAATACACAAAAATACTCTAAAAATACCCAACACTCGGACAAGCGTACATACGGCCTGTACGCACGCGAGCCCGAGCACCCCGACTCACTCCCGAACCCCCGGCAACCACCCGCACAGCCACCCGCCCTCGGATGCATCGCCGCGCCTCAGCCCGCGCACCCAGGCGCACCGCCGGCCCCTGCCCGCACGCCTGGACATGCTGCCGAGCCACCCGGGTGCACCGCGCTCCCACTGCGCCCCAGCGCAGCAGCCCGCGCGCACACCGCACCCCTCGCCCAGCGCCTCGCCCGCGCGCACCCCGCGCGCACCACCGCTCGCCCAGCGCGCCATCGACTCGCTCCGCGCGCACCCTGCGCGCACCACCGGCTCGCCCACCGCGCGCGCACAGCCGCCTGCGCCTCTACGCAGCGCTCCGCGCGCACGCTCCCGCACGGTTCCCAGCGCCCAGTGCCCCCAGCGCCCAGCACCCGCACCAGCGCCCAGCCCAGCACACCGCCCAGCGCCCAGCACACGCGCCCAGCACACGCCCTCCAGCTCCACCCGAGCGCACGCCCGCGCGTACGTGCGCTCGCGCCCTGCCAACTGCTCCGCTGCTGCGCCTATGCTGCCAGTGCTCCTGCCTGTGCTGCCATCCTGCCCGGGACTGACAACCACCCTGCCCGAGCCACCCTACCTCCTCTATCCGGCCACCAATGGCCTCCGACCGCCCTTAACCACCACCCACAGCCACCATCCGCCACCACAAACTCAAAAACATCCCCTAACATACATCTAAACAAGAAAAGGAAGGAAAGAAGCCTTACCCAAGGAAAGGAGAGGAAGAGAAGGGAACCGGGAGCTCTTCGTGCACCGAAACGCCTCCCCAAAGCCTTCCACCACCAAGGCCTCTTCCCACCTTCAATGGGGCTGAAATCTAAGGAGAAAAGAGGGGTGAGGAGGGGCTAAACACACCGGAATTCGAATCCGAAACTACCGGTAGATAGATCGGGATGGGATCTAACCTTTTTATTCTTTGTGTTTTGAGTTTCAAGCCCTCTAGGTAGCTCAAAATCAAGAAAAAGAGAGAGGGGGACAGAGAAAAACCATTTGAGAAGATGATGAATAGTGGAGAGCAACTTTTGCTACCCACTTAAATAAGTCAACTCAACTTTAATTAGGGTTAACTAGGGTTAAGGCTTGATTAATTAGATTTAAGTGAGTTTTGACTTAGGTTAACTCAACCACACAAAAAAACAAAAAGGGTTGACCAAGTCATGGGCCCACTTTGACCGAGTCAACTCTCCCAATGACTTCTTGCTCGGTCAAAACCCGGATACGCCCCGGAACTGTGAAATTCTGAAACGTACCGGAATTCGATGAAATTTTCGTGAGTGGCTTAAAATGGCACCAGGACAAGATTTTCAATCGGAGTCCTCAAACACAGGACGATAGCTAACAGTCCAAAATTTTAGCGGTTCCGATCGAAAAACGAAAAAACTCAAAAACTGCCAGAATGCTCCAATGGTTACCAGAAGGCTAAAAAGTGACACATATATAACAACATTGCAAAGTGGAATTAGCAAAACACATGCACACTCACATTAATCAACCACTTAACATTGAGTACATTTCTTCTCATCTGGGAAACCATGGTCAACATGAAAGTTGGTGAATGCAATAATATAACAATTGGAACTATGAGATTCCTGTTATGAAAGGTTAACATATATATAAATTTCATGATCACACACATAATAACACATATACGTCATGTATTAAGAAGGCTAAAATATAGACTACTAGACAACAATGACAACATAACAAACATACATGCATATTGATGCAACACGATCGTGGACCGTTTGATTGGCATTGAGGACCATCAAATGGAAAATTATAGATGATTTACAATTTTTATTATTTTTACTATTTTTGGTAGTTTTAGAGTTTGTTAGGATTTATTTTATTTGTTTTAGTTACTATATTTATATTTGAATTTCAAATAATTATTTGAATTCGAATTTGAATATTAGTTAGGATAGATATGAAGTTTGTTTGTGATTTATTAGTTAGGATTAGATATGAATTTCTTTGTGATTTTTAGATTTAAAAAATCTGTTAAAATTCTATTTAACAAATTTAGATAAGCAGTTAAGATCCTAATTTGTTAAGGATTCTCTACCCTATAAATAGACTTGTAAATCATATTATGAATTCAGATTACTGATTATTAAAGTTTGTTTATTTTATCTACTGTATTTTATTATCCTAGGAGGATTAATATGTACATAGAGTTCCCAATCATCTGGTATTTTGTCATAAATCAACAGGTCATTCAAGCCCAACGCCCCTGGCATTCTTCTCGTAAAGAATCAACTGCGAATTCGCATCGTCGATCGAAGTAGCAGAAGAGCGTATTTGTACGCTACATCAGTTGGTATTAGAGCCTCATCGATCCATCGAGGTAAACTGTGATCCATCTCATTTATCCAAAAAGAAAAAAGAAAAAGAAAAGGAGTGAACATGCCACCGAGAAGACGTCCTCTTAGCGACGTTTATGATCGTGAAGAGCACCAGCAGGCCATCGCAACAGCTAACAGGAGCATGGATAAAAAAATTGAAGTACTTACAAGACAGATGGAGGTGATGATGGCGTTTATGCAACGCCATGAGCGATCTCTAACTCAACGACCTGGATCGCCAGCTCCACGATCTCAAACCGCACGATCTGAAGCGGATGATTCTATTGATGGTGATTTCGATAATCCGTTCGAAGAGACGATCCGTCCATCTATCTTCAATGAAGATGAAGATGAAGAGATTGAAGAGGCAAAACCTATCTTCGATGAAGATGAAGAGATTGAAGAGGAGAACTTTCCACCTATCTTTGATGAAGAGATTGAGGATGCGAGACTTCAACATATCTTTCATGCAGAGATCGAGGAAACAGACCTTCCACCTGTCTTCGATGAAGAGACGGAGGACATGGAGTCCCAGAGTTCCCCTCAAATATTTGGTAACAGTGATCACTTCCTGTCTTTCTCTACTGGCTCTCATCATAGCTTTCCACCACCAAAATCATTAACACCCACATATTTTACGTGACTGGAGCTTCATCCAAATCTTTCCCGCTAGACCCCTTTCAAGTCACTCATACCTCTTCACCATAGGAAAAGCTATCACATGAAACATTTAACCCACTCTACCATCATTTTGTTGATTCATTCTTTCCATCCTTCATTTTTCCTCATCTATCACCCCTTCTCAGGAGGTTATTACTTGAAAGTTGGATTTGTGAGCATTGGTTCGATTGGATGGATTTTATGCGACATCCTAAAAGATTCGTTGTTTGTAAGAAATCCATATATGAAGTTCATGGTGACAGTTTTACCGATGAGGATTTGAGTTCGAGGACGAATTCTCTTAAACCTGGGGAGAATGATGCAGCACGATCATGGACCATTCGATTGGCATTGAGGACCATCAAGTGGACAAATATTGATGATTTACAATTTTTATTATTTTTACTATTTTTGGCTGTTTTAGAGCTTGTTAGGATTTATTTTATTTGTTTTATTTACTATATTTAGATTTGAATTTCAAATAATTATTTGAATTCGATTTTGAATATTAGTTAGGATAGATATGAAGTTTGTTTGTGATTTATTAGTTAGGATTAGATATGAATTTCTTTGTGATTTTCAGATTTAGAAAATCTGTTAAACTCTATTTAACAAATTTAGATAAGCAGTTAAGATCCTAATCTGTTAGGATTCTCTGCCCTATAAATAGACTTGTAAATCATATTATGAATTCAGATTATTGATTATTAAAGTTTGTTTATTTTATCTACTGTATTTTGTTATCCTAGGAGGATTAACATCTACATAGAGTTCCCAATCATCTGATATTTCATCAGAAATCAACAGGACATTGAAGCCCAACGCCCTTGGCATTCTTCTCGTGAAGAAATAATAGCGCCGTTGGAGACTGTGACTTCGAATCGTCGATCGAATTAGCAGAAGAGCGTATTCGTACACTGCATCAGTTGGTATCAAATGATGCAGCACGATCATAGACTGTTCGATTGCCATTGAGGACCATCAAATGGATAATTATAGATGATTTATAATTTTTATTATTTTTACTTTTTTTGGCAGTTTTAGAGTTTGTTAGTATTTATTTTATTTGTTTTAGCTACTATATTTAAATTTGAATTTCAAATAATTATTTGAATTCGAATTTGAATATTAGTTAGCATATATATGAAATTTGTTTGTGATTTATTAGTTAGGATTAGATATGAATTTCTTTGTGATTTTCATATTTAGAAAATCTATTAAAATTCTATTTAACAAATTTAGATAAGCAATTAAGATCCTAATCTGTTAAGGATTCTCTGTCCTATAAATAGACTTATAAATCATATTATGAATTCAGATTATTGATTATTAAAGTTTGTTTATTTTATCTACTGTATTTTGTTATCCTAGGAGGATAACATCTACATAGAGTTCTTGTTCATCTGGTATTTCGTCAGAAATCAACAGGTCATTGAAGCCCAACGCCCCTGGCATTCTTCTCGTGAAGAATCAACAGCGCCGCTAGAGACTGCGAATTCCCATCTTCAATCGAATTAGTAGAAGAGCGTATTTGTACGCTACATCACATATGTTCATATTCACATTCACAACCTCTACTGTTGATGTTATGACAAAATTAGCATCTTGAATTAATATAATGTGGTGTTTAGACATTCATACATACTGAACAATCCACAAATTGGCCCATAAACTAGTGGGCATCACAAAAATAAAAGTAATCAGTTTGGAAGATTGTCCCAACCCCTGCATCAGATCAATAATGCAGATAAGCGACTAATAGTAAAACGAAAATAAGTCCAACAAACACCACAAATGCTGCAAACATACACAAAAATAGTGGCGTAATTGGAATCCCGTGCACAGGAACATCAGACAAGGATATAGTAGCTCGAACCTCACCTGAAATTGGACGTGAGAATTATGGAGTGTATGACGTCTAATTGTGCACTGGATGTGAGGACTTTGGTGGTATCTCGATTGATGGAAGATCTGGCAGGTCTGCAGTAGTTGGTGGAGTGTCTGGTAGCAGTTGTTTGTTAATGCCATTGGTCTCATCTAATGGACGGGGTGTGGTATCCGATACGATGATAGGTGCATCCGATTGAAGACCGGCGTTTATGGTTTTAATTAATGTGTACCCCTCCTCGATGTCATGTACACCCATACAAATATAAATTTAACAATACATTAATGAGTGATGTTAAGACATGGGAGGGAAGAAAACAGAGTACGACATGGTAAGGTTGATGGACTTGTAGGCTATTCGTTATAAATGGTTGATAAACATGTTGGTGTGGTTACTTATCTAGGACTAATAATATTTTCAAAAAAGGTACACATGCTGAATTTTAGGTGTCTACAAGAGTTATACACAACAAAGGGTTGCTATTGTCACAACCTGATCACAAATATTCACACATATACAATGCCTACTCTAATAATTTAAATATAAACATAATCATCCAAGCCTAAATACTACAAATATATACAACAAGACCAAAACCTCTGTACACACAAACTTAAAACAATATACATACACATCACAAACAGGTAAGGGTTATAGTTATGAGCATATAATCACAATTAAAGAATGCTTGAACAATACAATATTTGAAAATTTTAAAAATAAACATCATTATTCATACATATACACTGCATACAGATACACATCACAAACAGGTAAGGGCTACATGTCTGAGAATATAATCACAATTAAAGAATACTTGAACAATACAACATTAAAAAAATTTAAAAGTTAATATCATTATTCATACATATTACACTACAAATAGATACAAATAGTTTGTACACCAAGTTTTGTTTATTCTACAGCAATATACAAACACTTTACAGCAGTTAAGGGCTGTTGTTGTCAAGTACATAGTTGACATTATTCATATGAAGACAAGACAACATACATTGATATCTATGAAAATGTATTTCACAGTGGATTACACAACATACATTGATATCTAAGACCAACATCACCATCACACACCATTATTCATTCAGATAAACAAATTAAAAAAATATGAACATATAATGCTTCATGAACAACTACTCAGCCATATCTTTGTCAATTTTCAGTGAAAAAAATCCTCAAAAAGGAGTTCTGGTATGGTTTTCTAGATAGAAAAACAAGATCCTTTGATTGGGTCCTAATTTTATTTTACAACTCCATATTACCCAAACCCAAGAGAAGAGTTGGTTTCACTTTTATACAACAAAAATCAGATCCTTTTCAAACATCCAGAACACACAGATTAGGACAAATAAGTTGGATAAGCAATATGCACCCATGAATATCACCATCACACACCATTGCTCATTCAGACAAACAAAGAAAAAAAAAGATCAATAATTCTTTATGAACAACTTCTAAGCCATATCTTTGTCAATATTCAGGAAAAAATAATCCTCAAAAAGGAGCACTGGTATGGTTTTCTTTATTGAAAAACAAGATCCTCTATTTGGGTCCTAATTTTATTTAACAACTCCCTATTACTCAAATGTAAGTGCATAGTTGGTTTCACTTTTATTCAACAAAAATCATATCCTTTTCAAATATGTAGAATACACAGATTATGACAAATAAGTTGAAGAAGCAGCATGCACCCATGAATTATATGTGAATATGCTAAATGGTGAGACATTTCATCAAAGCTGTAACAATAAAAGGTCACCATTCTTGAACAGAACCCCTACATATCATCTGATCTACCAAGGTCAACCAAAACACATAACCTAATGTTATCAGTCATAATGTTTTTTTCCATATCGAACAAGGGTTGCACATTAACATTCCACATTACAAGCTTAAGATCGTTCGTTGAGAATTTTTAACTTGGCTTGGTCACAATGAGGATGATGCAGTCGCCGTCTTGCCGAGGAGCCCCATAGTCCACGATCGTCGAAGGCTCGACCATCGATCGGTCACACGTAGTTGAGCTTTATATGAGATGGAATGTGGTGAATTGATGGGAGGGTTTTGTATCTAGGGTTCCATTTTTGACAGACAGAGATGAGTGAGGGAGATGGTCCTCGTTTAGGAAAAAGTGAAATGTATAAGCATAGCTATCAGGGTTTATCCGCGCCAAACAAACATCGAATAAGAGCTATTCTGCTATTATTCACCCCTATTCGTTGTTTATTGCAGTTGACAAACGTGGGGCAAAATAGCTTATGTCTTTATCCAAACAAGTCCTTCGGGTAGCCATCTCTAACATCGATACCATCAATGCTCGCTATAGCTGTAGTACACAGTACACATGAGTGGCTTTCTACCATAAAATCTCTACCTATAATAAACTGATAGTAGGATATTCTAATCATAAAACATCATGGAGAAAATGACATGGTGTAAAATAGAAAATAGAAAAGTTATTTTGGATGAAAAATGGATTGACCGTTAGTCAAGAGACCCAAAAAATAAATAGTTAATCTAAAAATATTTTGGCAGGCTGAAAAAATCCAATAACCTAAAAAATAGTCAAATAAAAATATTTGTGTTTTCTCTTTATCTTTAAATTAAATTGTGTAACTACACAATGAAGAAGGTTAACTAATAAAAACTATGAGCCGTTTGGATCCGCGATAGAGAGTATTTTACAGCGGTGGTTGGACCAAAACTCTATCATGGATCTCAACAAAATCTTAGGCTGTGTTTGGTTCATCCTCCATTCAGCACTTATTAGACTGAATCCGTAAAAATAAGCACTTTTTCTGTTTTATGCTGTTTGGTTGACTCCCAAATTCAGAGCTTAAAAAACCCCCTTCAGCAAAAAAAAACGCGCAATTTTTCATCCCGAGCGAGGTCACTTTTCTTACGCAAAACGCAGGGTTACCCTTACAAAAAGTCAAGCTTGCCCTCGTTTAATTGAAATATTTACCACCCATATATAAACATTTTTTTCAGCTCTCTCTCTCTCTCTCGAAAAACAAATCAGCCCCAATGAAACCCTAGCCGCTGCGCCGATCTCCACGAACGACCTCCGTCACAGTCTCCCTTGTTCGTCGGCCCCTCATCTTCGCATCTCCGGGTAAAATCGAACATTTTGCCTCGTTTTCTTGTTTCTTCCGCCTCCGATTCAACCTGTGCCTGACACACAGGCTTCATCATCGTCATTTATCTTCGTAGATCTTTGCATGTTTTTGTTATATATGTGTCACTTTTAGCCTTCTGGTCACCATTGGAGCATTCTGGCAGTTTTTCAACTTTTTCTTTTTTCGATCAGAACCGCTAAAATTTTAGACTTTTGGCTATCATCATGAGCCTGAGGACTCCGATTGAAAATCTAACTGCACATTATGTGTCCTGGTGCCATTTCAAGCCACTCACAAAAATTTCATCGAATTCCGGTGACGTTTCAGAATTCGCAGTTCTGAATCATATCCGGGTTTTGACCAAGCAGAAAGTCATTGGGAGACTTGACCAAGTCAAAGAGGACTTTGACAAGTCAAATTTGACCATTGACTTGGTCAATTTCTTTTGTTTTTTTTGTGTGGATAGGTTGACCCAAAGTCAAAAGCACAAAAAAAGACTAAAAACCCTAAGTGGTGTGTGTGTGTGTGGCCCCTTAAGTGGGCGTCATGTTCATCTTCTTCTTCTCTCTTTCACTCACACAAACCCTCACATCCCCCCTCTTTAAATCCCCCATTTGATCTAGTAGGAGTGTTTGAACAAGAAAGCCAAAGAAGGGAAAAAGGAAGGTGAGGACTTGATCTACCTTTCCATGGTCTTGGATTTGTTTTCCCCTTTGTTAGACCTCCTCTCTTAGCTCCCTTTCTCCTCTGTTTTCAGCCATTCTTGGGCTGAGAAGAGATCTTGGTGGTGGTGGCGATTCGGTGCGCGAAGGGCACCCGAGTTTCCCCTTTGGTTCTTCCTCCTTTAGGTGAGTCCTCCTCCCATTTCCTTGTTTAGATGCATGTTAGGGTGTGCATATGGAGTATGCATGTGTGTTAGGGGTGTGGGAGGGCTGAGGAAGGGGGTGGGATTGGCTCGGGCGGCGTGCGGGGTCATCCGCGGGCGTGCACGCGAGTCTGCGCGCGCAGGCAAGCGCTGGCGTACGCAGTCAGGTGCGCTGGTGGGTGCGTGCGCAGTCGGGTGTGCTGGCGGCGCGGGCGTGTGCGCGGTGCTGCGCAGGGGCGCAGTACGCGCGGGTAGACGCAGGGCTGGAAGCGCGGTGCGCGCGGGCAGGCGAGCGGCAGTGTGCCCGGGGCGCGTGCGTGCGTGCGTGCGTGCGCGTGTGGTTGGCTGTGCGCATGGCTGCCCGTGGGTGCGGAAGGGTGTCGGGGAACTCGGACTCGCGTGCGTGAGGGCCCGTATGCATGCTTGTCCGAGTGTTGGGTATTTCTAGCTTCTTTCATTTGTATTTGTATAGTATACTCACCATGTTGAATGCCCTGTCTTGTAGATCTTGACGGACGGTCACGTAGCGACCCAGGTTTCGGTGAGTGGGACAATCCAACCCAGTAGGGAGGCGTTCGATGCACGTAGGCGTGCATTGCCCTCCCCTGGGGCACCATAGTTGCATATTAGCTAGTATTAAATGTAAACTGTGCTATGCATGATCATTATGTTGTATCCATGCCCCCCTTAGACTTTGTATGCTAGGGATATGCACCCTTATATTATGTATAGAGGCCTACGCATCCTGATACCATGTTTTCATGCTAGGAAAGCCTCGACCTACGCATGTTTCCCATTTAGTTTAACTTATTTAAATCAAATGCGAGCATATGGTTATTAGCATGCCTTAGAGAATATTATAACCTCGTTGTTATAATATATGTCTCCCTGCATCTTAGTTATGCGCCCTGCAGGAATTCTTGTGAATTCATGGCATTAGTAGAGTTGCAATCGGTGTCGGCGGATCCAAGAGGATCGTATCTGTGTGGGTAGGCTGTTTCTCTTCCCCTCGTTGGATCCGGTAGAGACTCCCCAGCGTTAGACAGGCTGTCCTGACAGAGGGCTCCCATCTGTAAGTACCTCCGATGCGTCGGACTGTGCTGATCGTGGGAGTAGACCAGGCGAGCTACGGAGTGGAGGAGAGGCTATCGGTGGACCAAGGGTGATTAACAGCCTAGTCAGTCCCAAAAGACCATGTCACCCCTTTGAGGGTGAGGGTGAGGGTGTGGTGGGTAGCCGATGTAACGACCCACTGGATTGTGTAGTTACTCCCACTTAGGGGCTATAAATCATTTAAGGTTAATATGAATTGTGATGCATGGGTTGTGCTATTCACTGAGCGTGTGGCTCACCCCTCGCATATATTTTTCTCCAGTGATATCTGAGTCGGATCTGAAGGAGGAGCTCCCCGAGGCACATCAGCAGTAGCGGAGCAGCGTCACGTTCTGCGAGTGAGAGGCCATCAGCATCCCCTTTTGATTGTATGTATTGTATTCCGTGCTTGGGCACATGTTTGTATTATATTTGGATGTCATTGTATATATTGGCTCTCATAGGACAGTTGATTATGTATCGGGTCTGTAATATGTCTTTGAATTACAGACTCAGTCGTTTGAGCTTCCGCTATTTGTATATATCATGTCAGCTGCTTCATTGTCTGTGTTATCATTTTTTATGTTGTTTAGAGTATGTTATTGACCTCATGTATAGACTGCTGATATTGTATATACCATTGCCGCGTCTCGGGGACGGCCGCCCTGGGGCGTGACAGTTTTCACCTCCTCCACCGCCATATGGGTTTGTCTAACTCCTTGTTTACCTCTCCTCGTGGTAGATCTGAAGCCAGGCTCGACCGTCGCCACCACCACCCTTCGTCGTGTTCAAGGTCTCTTAAACCTCCCAAGTGAGTTATTTCTAACTTTTCCATGGAATACCTATAGTTTTCCTTGTGTTCTTTCTCTTTCATGGGGTTCCTTTTGGGTATGGATCAAAGCAATTGATTGGGATATTACCCCTGATTATATTGAAATAAATAAGTTTATGTTTAAGGCACTGAACTGTAAAGGAAAGAAATGATCTTTAGGCCAATATGGATTAACACCCTACTGTCATCTCATGCCAATATTCATTAACACCATGTAATCTCAATGGATCCTTCACAAGAAGGCTTCATGGTTATGAAATTAATTCATACCCAGGTATTATCTAGTGTTGACATGCTATTATATCTGTCTTCCCCTCCTCATTTCCTTATCCTACAACCACTGGAAATATGTCAGATTGATTAGTTTTTATGTAACATTTGTGTGTGTGTCACGCCCCAGGCGTCCCCGAGACGTGGCAATATAATATGTAATATCAGCTATCAATACCTGAGGTCAATAAGGACACCAACAACAATACACAAGATGACAAAGCAAGATAAAGATAACTGAATGAAAAGCGGAAGCATAATATATAACAATGTCTGTAAATCAAAAACATTATTACAGACCCGAATACACAATCAATGTCCTGTGGAAGCCAAGTCTAGACCAAAGAAAATACAACCTGTGCCACATGCACGATTTACAAAGCATAAAAGACTCTAGGAATGCTGACAGCCTCGCACTCGCCACCCGCCGAAAGAACGCTCCACACCCACAAGACCACGCCACAGGAAGCTCCAGCTCCACGCCCACACTGCCCCTAAAAAGAAACAGTATGCGAGGGGTGAGCTACAAGCTCAGTGAGTGGCTGGAAACCAATCACCATTCTACAGCTCAATACATAAATCAGTTCCCTTCTTCAAGGAAAAACATGGGTAGAAACCCAAGGATCACTGGGTCACGCGGCGGCGCGACCAACCTCACCCCCAGATTTACTGGTCTAGAGACCATACCGTCGGTCGAAGAGACCCAGATTTACTGGTCTACTCAATACTACTGGATCATCTACCTCTAGATAATTGCCCATCAATGTCCTTCAACATCCATCACGAGGCCGGACCCAACATCTATGGGAACGGTCGAACAACGAATGGGTCACGAGGCGACGCGTCTTCGCCTCATCCACTCCCTCACTCCTGAAAGGAGACATTTTGGGACTTTGGGAGAGACTTAGACTGCTCCTCACCCCTGGTCCACCGGTAGCCTCTCCCCGCTCCGTAGCTCGCCTGGTCTACTCCCACGATTCAACACAGTCCGAAACCAAATCAGGAGGTGCCTACTGATGGGAGCCCTCTGTCAGGATAGCCTGTCTAATGCCGGGGATGTCACTACATCGGATCCAAATGAAGGGGGAGAACGATCCCATGTTCGCAAAGCGAAACCCAATGGAAAACAACCACTCTCGATACTCGCTCATCGAGATATCACGCATATGCATAACAGCAACCAACACACTCATATTAACCTCAAAGCATTCATATCCTCTAAGTGGCAGCAACTACACAATCCAACGGGTCGCTATATCGTCGACCCACCACACCCTCACCCTCACGCTCACAGGGTAACATGGTCTTTTGGGACTGACTAGGCTGTTAATCACCCTCGGTCCACCGATAGTCCCTCCTCCACTCCGTAGCTCGCCTGGTCTACTCCCACAATTCAGCACAGTCCGAAACCAAATCAGGAGGTACCTACTGATGGGAGCCCTCTGTCAGGACGGCCTATCTAACGCTGAGGAGTCCCTACACGGATCCAACGAAGGGAAGAGAAACAACCTACCCACACGGATACTGTTATATATGTGTCACTTTTTAGCCTTCTGGTAACCATTGGAACATTCTGGCGGTTTTTCAGTTTTTTTCGTTTTTCGATCGGAACCGCTAAAATTTTGGACTGTTAGCTATCACCCTGAGTTTGAGGGCTCCGATTGAAAATTTAACCGCATATTATGTGTCCTGGTGCCATTTCAAGCCACTCACGAAAATTTCATCGAATTCCGATAACGTTTCAGAATTTCACAGTTCTGAATCGTATCCGGGTTTTGACCGAGCGAAAAGTCATTGGGAGACTTGACTTGGTCAAGGTTGACCTTTGACTTGGTCAAATGAGTTTGGATTTTAGTGTGGTTGGGTTGACTAGGGTCAAACCACACTTAAACCTAATCTAATCCTAGCCTAAACCTAATTAGGGCTAATCTAATTGAGGGTGTGAGAGTGTGTGGTGTGTGTGTGAGGATAAATAAATCCCACGACTTCAAACCCCCCACTATTCATCATCTTCTCCAAAGTTTCTCTCTCTCTCCCTCTCTTTAAAACCTCCATATGACCTAGCTAAGGTGGTTGAAACCAACAACCCTAAGAAGAGAAAGGATAGGTAAGAACCCGATCTACCTTCCGGTGGTCTCGGATTCGAATTCCCACCTGTGTGACCCCTTCTCATACCCTCTTTTCTCCTCTGTTTTCAGCCTTGCTGTTATATATGTGTCACTTTTAACCTTCTAGTAACCGTTGGACCATTCTGGCAGTTTTTCGATTTTTTTTGTTTCTCGATCGGAACCGCTAAAATTTCAGGATTTTAGCTATCACCCTGAGATTGAGGGCTCCGATTGAAAATCTAACTGCATATTATGTGTCCTGGTGCCATTCCAAGCCGCTCACGAAAATTTTGTCGAATTCCGGTAACGTTTCAGAATTTCACAGTTCCGGGGCGTATCCGGGTTTTGACCGAGCGAGAAGTCATTGGGAGAGTGGACTTGGTCAAAGTGGGCCCATGGACTTGGTCAACCCCTTTTGTTTTTATTTGTGGTTGAGTTGACCCAAGTCAAATCTCACTTAAACCCTCACTAATCCTTTCTTAGCCCTAATTAAACCTAGCTTAGCCTAATCTAAGTGAGTGGATTATATATAAGTGAGATAAAAATATCTCCCCCCACTATTCATCTTCTTCTCCACTTGATTTCTCTCTCCCCCCTCTCTCTTTTTCTTGAGTTTGAGCCACCTAGGGTGCTTGAAATAAAAAACACAAAGAAGAGAAAGGTTAGATCTCATCCCGATCTATCCATGGGTGGTCTCGGATTCGAGTTCCGACGAGTTTGACCCCCTCTAATCCCCTCTTTTCTCCTCTGATTTCAGCCCCTTTGAGGGTGGAAGGAGTGCTTGGTGGTGGAGGCCTTTGGAGAAGCGTTTCGATGCGCGGAGAGCAACTGAACTCCCCTTCCCTTCCTTTCCTTCCTTGGGTAAGGCTTTCTTTCCTTCCTTTCTTGTTTAGATGCTTGTTAGGATGATGTTTTTGAGTTGGGGTGGCTGTGGGTGGCCGTCGGTGGCGGTTGGAGCCCGTTGGTGGCCGTGGGAGTGGTGGAGGGATGGCTCAGGTAGGCTGGCAGGCAGGGGGCAGCGCAGGCAGTGCTGGCAGGGCAGCAGGGGGCGTGCACGTGGGCGTGCGCGCGGGTGGAGCTTGGTCGGGCGCATGCGGGCAGCGGCCCGCGTAGGTAGGCAGGCGCAGGCGGTCAGGCGCAGGCAGGCAGGCGCAGGCGGGCGAGCTGCGGGCAGGCGCGCTGGGCGTGTGCTGACGGGCTCGCTGGGCGCGTGCGGTTGGGCCCGCTGGGCGCAGTGCATGGCGAGCGCGCGGAGCGCTGCGCAGGGGCGCAGGGCATGCTGCGCGCGCGGAGTGGTGAGCGGAGTGGTGTGCGGGTGCTGCGCGGAGGGCGCGGTGCGCGCGGGGCGAGTAGGGTGCGAGCGGGGAGTGTGAGCGGGCAGGTGTGCGGGCGCTGCGCTGGGGCGCAGTGCGCGCAGGTGCACCCGGGGCTGGTCGAGCCGGTGGTACGCACGGGGTGCGCGCGGAGCGAGGCGATGGCGCGCAGGGTGTGCGGGTGTGCGCGCGGGTTGCTGCGCTGGGGCGCAGTGAGCGCGCGGTGCACCTGGGAGGTTTTGGCAGGGTGTTCGGGCGTGCGGGCTAAGCTCGGCAGGGCGTCTGGGGGCGCGGGCCGGGGCTCGGCTGTGCGCCCGGGGTGGGTGGCCGTGCGTGCGGCTGCCCGGGAGTTCGGGAGTGAGTTGGGGTGCTCGGGCTCGTGTGCGTACAGGCCGTATGTACGCTTGTCTGAGTATTTTGTATTTTTAAGTGTTTTTGGATTTATTTGGGTGTTATACTTACCGATTTAATTACCCTATCTTGCAGATCTTGACGGACGGTCGCGCGACGACCTGACTATCGGTGAGTGGGACAATCCAACCCAGTAGGGAGGCGTATACGCACTTGGGCATGTACCGTCCTCCCCTGGGGCACCACGGATTATATTAACTTGTTGTGATGTGTAATCCATGCTAGCATGATAAAAATGTAGAATGCATGCCACCCTAGACTTGTATGTTAGGGACTTGCACCCTTAGGTTGTGTATGAGCCGTGCATCCTGTCACCTTGTTATCATGCTAGGAAGCCTCGGCCTATGCATGTGTCCTACTAGTTTAATTTGTTAAATTAAATGCTAGAATATGTTTAATTGCATGCCTTAGATAATATTATAGGGAGGGGCCTTGCGAGGTCAACATTGAGACCCGTGCTAGGGTACTCCGTGTTCCTTGTTTGGTTGTCGGGATGTCCTATATCGGGACCTCACGCTTCCCTCCCAAGGTTTCTTTCCCAATAATATTATACCCCTGTTATTATTATTATTATACATGTTCCCCGCATCTTGGTTATGCGCCCTGGAGGAATTCTGAGGAATTCATGTCATTAGAGTTGTTGAGATGTGTTTGTCAGCGGATCCGAGTGGATCATATGTGATGGATTGGCTGATCTGTTCCCTTCGTTGGATCCTTTAGAGACTACCCCGGCGTAGAGAGACTGTCTCGTGCAGGGGCTCCCATCAGTAGGCACCTCCTGATCTTGGACTCGGACTGTGCTGAATGTGGGAGTGGCCAAACAGCCTACGGAGTGGGGAGAGACTATCAGTGGGCCAAGGGCGACCATCAGCCTAGTTAGTCCCAATATCCTACGTCACCTATTGAGGGGTGAGGGTGAGGGTGTAGTGGGTTGGCGATGTAGCGACCCACTGGATTGTTAGTCCCAATATCCTATGTCACCTATTGAGGGGTGAGGGTGAGGGTGTATGGATGTGTATGGATGTTTATCAGGCTAGTCAGTCCCAATATCCTATGTCACCATATTGAGGGGTGAGGGTGAGGGTGTAGTGGGTTGGCGATAGCGACCCCCTGGCCTGTATAGCTGTTGCCATTTTGTGGCTTTTAATAATGTGATTGTGGGTTAATATTCTGGTGGTTAATATAAATTGTGGGGCATGGGTTGTGCTGTTCACTGAGCGTGTGGCTCACCCCTCGCATAATATTTTCTCCAGTGTCATCTGAGTTGGATCTGGAGGAAGAGCTCCCCGAGGGACTTCATCAGTAGCGGAGTAGCGCTACATCCCCGCGAGTATCAGAGGCTATCAGCATCCCTTGTGATTGTATGTATTTTATTCTGTGCTTGGGCACGCGTTTGTATTGTATTTGGATGTCATTGTATATATTGGCTCTCACAGGATAGTTGATTATGTATCGAGTCTGTAATATGTTTTTGGATTACAGATTCAGTCTTTTAGCTTCCGCTATTGGTGTATATATCATGTCAGCCCTGCTTTTGCTATCTTTTTAGCTGTTGTGTGAGTATGCTATTGAACTCCTGTTACTGATATCATATATACACTTGCCGCGTCCCGGGGTCGGCCGGCCCTGGGGCGTGACACTTGCTTTGGCTGAGGGGAGATCTTGGTGGTGGTGGTCTTGGAGGTGGCGAATCGGTGCGCGAAGAGCACCCGTTCTTCCTCCCCTTCTCTTCCTCTCCTAGGGTAAGCTTTCTTTCCTTCCATTTCTTGTTTAGATGTATGTTAGGAAGTGTTTTTGGGGGTATGCATGGCTGTTGGTGGCTGTTGGTGGCGGTTGGTGGCTGTTGGTGGCCATTGGTGGCCGTCGGGGAGGTGGTAGGGTTGTCTCGGGTAGGCTGGCAGCGCAGGCAGGCGGGCTGGCAGGCAGGGCGGGCAGAGCAGGCTGGCAGTGCGCGCGGGCGTGCGCTCGGGTTGAGCAGGAGTGTGCAGGTGCTGCGCGCTGGGCGCCGTGCGGGGGCGTGTGCGCGTGGGGCGCTGCGCAGAGGGCAGTGCGTGCTGTGCGCGCGGGGCCGCGTGCGGGTGCTGCGCGCAGGGGGCCGTGCGGGGGCGTGCGCGCAGAGCGCTGCGCAGAGGCGCGGTGCGTGCTGTGCGCCCGCGGTGAGCGAGCGGGTGATGCGCGCGGGGTGCTACACTGGGGCACAGGGCGTGCGGGTTGCTGCGCTGGGGCGCAGTGAGCGCGCGGTGCACCCGGGGAGCTCGGCAGGCGTGTCCGGGCATGCGGGCAGGGGCTCGGCAGTGCGTCTGGGCTCGCAGGCTGGGGCGCGGCTGTGCGCCTGGGTCGGGTGGCTGTGCGTACGGCTGCCCAGGGGTTCGGGTGAGTCGGGGTGCTCGGACTCGCGTGCGTACGGGCCGTATGTACGCTTGTCCGAGTGTTGGGAATTTTAGTGTATTTTTGTATATATTTGTGTATTTTACTCACCGAGTTAATTCCCCTGTCTTGCAGATCTTGACGGACGATCGCGCAACGACCCGGTTATTGGTGAGTGGGACAACCCAACCCAGTAGGGAGGCGCTATATGCAATTGGACGTGTACCGTCCTCCCCTGGGACAGCATAGTTTAATATTAAGTGGTTTAATATGTAATCTATGCAAGCATGATAATATGTAGTATGCATGCTACCCTAGGCTTTGTATGTTAGGGACTTGCACCCTTAGGATATGTGTAAGAGCCATGCATCCTGTCACCCTGTTCTCATGCTAGGAAGCCTCGACATATGCATGTGTCCTACTAGTTTAATTTATTAAATTAAATGCGAACCTATGGTATTTTAGCATGCCTTAGAAAATATTAAGGGGCCTTGCGAGGTCAGCATTGAGACCCGGACTAGGGTACTCCGTGTTCCTTGTTTGGTTGTCGGGATATCCTATGTCGGGACCTCATGGTGCCTCCCAAGGTTTCTTTTCCTGATAATATTATAATATATGTCTCCCCGCATCTTAGTTATGCGCCCTGGAGGAATTCTGAAGAATTCATGAAATTTATAAGTTGAGATCGGTGTTGGCGGATCCGAGTGGATCGTATGCGTATGGATAGGCTGTTTCTGTTCCCTTCGTTGGATCCGTGTAGAGACTGCCCCAGCCTTAGAAAGGCCATCCCGTCAGAGGGCTCCCATCAGTAGGTACCTCCTGATTTGGATTCGGACTGTGCTGAAGTGTGGGAGTGGCCAAGCGGCCTATGGAGTGGAGGAGAGACTATCGGTGGACCAAGGGTGATTAACAGCCTAGTCAGTCCCAATATCCTATGTCACCTATTGAGGGGTGAGGGTGAGGGTGTGGTGGGTCGGCGATGTAGCGACCCACTGGATTGTGTAGTTCCTACCACTTTGAGGCTTGATTAATTATTTGTGGTTAATATAAATTGTGATGCATGGGTTGTGCTATTCACTGAGCGTGTGGCTCACCCCTCGCATAATTTTTCTCCAGTTATCACTGAGTCGGATCTGAAGGAGGAGCTCCCCGAGAGACTTCATCAGTAGCGGAGCAGCGCCACGTCCCGCGAGTGTTAGAGGCCATCAGCATCCTTTCTTTTGATTGTATGTATTATATTTCCGTGCTTGGGCACCGTTTGTATATTATATTTGGATGTATTCGTGTATATTGGCTCTCACAGGACAGTTGATTATGTATCGAGTCTGTGATATGTTTTGATTTACAGACTCAGTCTTTTAGCTTTCGCTATTTGTGTATATATCATGTCAGCCCTGCTTTTGCCTGTGTTGTCATTTTAGCTGTTGTTTAGAGTATGTTATTGACCTCCAGTTTAGACTGCTGATATCATATATACACTTGCCGCGTCCCGGGGACGGCCGCCCTGGGGCGTGACAGATACGATCCACTTGGATCCGCCGACACCGATCTCAACTCTACAAATGACATGAATTCTTCAGAATTCCACCAGGGCGCATAACTAAGATGCGGGGAAAGCATATATTATAACAACTGGGTTATAATATTCTTTAAGGCATGCTTGCAACTAAATGCTCACATAATCCCCTAAGATGCGGGGAGACATATATCATAACCACAAGGTTACAATATTCACTAAGGCATGCTCACATTCTGATTTAATTAGATTAAACTAGATGGGAAGATGCATAGCTCGGGGCTTGGTATCTAAGCATGCATAGGCCGCTATACATGATATAAGGGTGCATATCCCTAGCATACAAAGTCTAAGGTGGCATGGATACATCATAGCAAAACATGCATAGATCAAGGCTCTTAAGTACAGGACATGGTGTCCAGGCATGTACGGGCCTCTATACATGATGTATGGGTGCATATCCCTAGCATGCAAGGCCTAAGGTGGCATGGATACATCATAATAATCAGGCATGCACAGGTGGCTACATAATTTAGCTAGGGGCCCCCATCGACACACGACGCGCGTCTATGTGGGTCGAGCGCATCCCTAGAGAGGGGGGGGGGGGGATTGGAATCAAACCACTCACCTTACAACCCGGGACCTCGCGCATCCCATCCGACGAGATCTGCAAGGTAGGGGCATCCAACTGGTGAGAAACAACACAATTTATACAAAGAAAACATTAGAAATACCCAATACTCGGACAAGCATGCATACGGGCTCGCACGCATGCGAGCACGCACGTACGCACGCGAGTCTGAGTGCCCCGACACCTACCCGAACCCTCGGGCAGCCACACGCATGGCCCCCCGCACGCGCACGCACGAATGCGCACGCACGCACACACCCCGGCACCATCGGCGCACTGCCGCGCGCCTGCCCGCGCGCCCAGACGCGCTGTCGCACGTGCGCGCATGCTCGCGCGCGCCCGCGCGCACCGCGCGTCCAGCCCAGCGCGCCCCCGCGCGCACTGCGCCCCCCGCGCAGCACCCCGCGCACGCCCCAGCACGCGCACGCACGCACGCGCACGCACTGGTCCCTTGCCCCGCGCCCAGGCAACATGCCCAGGCGCCTTGCCGCGCGCGCGCACGCCTGCGCGCTCCCGCGCGCACCCCCGCTCGCACCCCCGCTCGCGCCTGCACCCTCGCACACCAGCGCGCACTCCCGCGTGCACGCTCCCGCGCGCGTCTGCGCACCCGCCAGCTCCCGCCTGCGCTCGCCTGTGCCCGCCTGCGCGCGCCCGCGCGCAGACAGCCCTCAACGCGCGCCCACTTTGCCCTAACCCCATTTTAACCCTCCCCAACCCCTCACACACACCCTAACCCATCTACCTAGCATGCATGACCTCCCAACCAACCCCTTAAGCCAAGAAAACCAAGAAAAGAAGGGGAGGAGCTCACCTTGGAGGGGGAACAAAAGGGGGAGGTTCGGGGGCCCTCGACGCACCCGTGACCACCTCAACCGCCGCCACTACCACCACCACCACCTCAGCCTCCTCCTCAGCCTCCTCTTCGGCTGAAAATCAGGGGGGGGAAATCCATGCAAAGGGAGCTTGAGAGAGAGGGGAACAAACAACAACACATGAACCAACTTCCTCTTCTTCCTTCACCTCCACCTTCTCTTCTTCTCTTTGGGGATTTTTGTCAAACACTTGGTGGGTGTGTTTGCAAGAGAGAAAGAGAGCAAAAGAAATCTGGTCGTGGAAGTGAGAAGGGAGAGAGAGAGAGATATTTAGCTCACAAATATCTTAAGGAGAAAAGACTAAGTCGCCCTTTGACTAGAAATTCTGTGCAAGCTTCACTGGAACAGCCATAACTTCCTCGATATATCTCCGAATTGCTCAATTCTAAGTTCGTTGGAAAACCAAGAAGATTATCTACAACTTTCATGTTTATTCCATGATCAAATAATCTCTCCAGCTATTCCGAAATTAGAGCTAAACATCGAGCAGAGCTGCTGCCAGAATTTTCCTCCCCGGGGTATACTTGGAAAAATACCCATAACTTTTAATATAGGAATCCAGTTGATCTAATTCCACTTCTGTGTGAAAGCTAACTCAAAACTGGACATCTCATAGTAAACTCATATTTAAACCTCTTCATCTTGGACATTTTAACAAAATCAAATCCAAACACCGAATTGGAAATACATAACTTCTAGGAAAAAACAAATTATGTACCCAAATTTTCAAACAGAGCGCTCCAAATGACACAGACACAACAGTGTGTGTGTGGGGGGGGGGGGTGAATGTGTTATGTGTTACAGACATTGGAGTTTGCAGAGGACAGCCCTGATCTTCTTGTTGCATCTGTGGCAGTCAAGATCAACCACCCGTATGATTGTTGACACCATTGTCACACACACAGATAAAAATTTGATTGTTTTGATGTTGGTGGTATGAAGTTGAGAGACTCAAATTGGTGTATAGAGAAACTATTGGATTTTGATGAAAATTAAAGATGGGGGACAATTAATAAGGATCTTGATTGGGATTTGGTAAAATGCAAACCGATCTATATAACAAGAGCCAACAGTACTTTGCATCATGTCTTTGTTAATTTATCCTTAAAGTATTCCTTCAAGTTCTTTGTGATCTTCTAGGGGTCCATCTTATCAACTAATCTAATCTCTAATACATCACTGAACATATGTATGTAATGGAATCAATGAATCTGCACATTATATTTTTAGAATATGGATTTGAGCATAATGTATACTTTGAATTTGATGAGCATTTGATCCTTATTTTAATGGATTTGACTTTATGTGGTGATAGTTTTCGCATCTTCTCTATTCTTATTTTAAAAAAAAAAATCAGCTCCTATATGACCCTCTGCATCAAGGAACATTGATCATGTGAACTTGAGACATATGCAACAGGATGTGCATGGTTCAAATGTGAAACCTGTGAGATTTATCTATTCTTTTATTTGTGATCTGATATGTTAATAAGAATTTATTAAGAGTTTTCTTAATAAATAGTTGATCTTCCATGTACTCCATTTCTTCTTGTTGCAAATTTGTGCAGAGGAGTTAGCTTGTGAGCACATTAGATCCATATTCGGTTTGTGCAAAAACCCAAAGTGTAACAACGTGCTTGCTTTTGGAGATGTCAGAAATCAGAAAAAAGAAATTACAAATTCGGAAAGTACTAGAAAAACAAGGAAGCTGGGGGAAAAGTGTGAACTCCATTCACAAATCATAATTCGCTAAAATGTGATGTTACTAATGTGTAATACCTAAAGCCTCCAAATATCTAAAATTGTGTAATGCAATCATGTTGTATATTTGAACTAACCAGTGTATGCATATTTGACTACACTGGTCTTGGGTACACTTACATAGCATGTAGACTTTATTTGATTATTAATGTGAACTAAATTTATTTATTTTTAAATGTACAGATAGTATTTGCCACTGATTTGCACTCACACAAATTCATACAACTTCCTAAACCTGTGGGAGTGGATGCATCGTATGATTATCCTTACTATTGATTCATTTCCCCTTTATATAACCTCAGTTCTCAAGCCAACTGCTGTTCTTTGTCATAACTCATAATGGCTCTTTTAGTGTTAGCTAAAGAGATGATCCATTTCCATTTTCACTGCATAACAGAGATTGTGGTCAACCAATTGTTGCTGGGATGAAAATAAATTTGATGACCTATATTCAATTACATTGTCCAAGAATCCAAGTATGCAGGGGTGGAGGTGGAGCCAATAAATTTTTGAAAGAGGGGCTAAGTAAACTGAATAAATTGTGCTAGAATAATTAGTATACATAAAATACAATAGTTAAAAAGTAATAATCAAACTATAGAGTGCACATGAAGTTTGAAATTCTAACAAATAAATCAATAGAAGGTATACTAAAATAAATCATATAATACCATAAAATTTATTATGTGTTTCTTAAATGATTTGTATATTTCGCTTGTATGCAGGACCACCGTAATTCTTTCATGTGGGTGGATACAATGCGTAGGATGGGAGAGATCGAGGATAATCAACCGCCAATCCAAAACAAGGTGGAGAAGGAAAATTCAAGTCCATGGCCAATGAGTTAATGTATTCGGATGTTACACATGCTTCTGTATCATGTTGTTGGTTTTTGTTATCTTTTTCTTGCTTTTAATCCTAGCTATCAAGTAACTGTAGCATTTCCATTAACCCACGCTTGTTTGTACATATTCAATGCCTATCAAAAAACATATTAACAGGTGTAGGGATAGTGATGTAACATTATTAAAACCTCTATGGAGCAGTCAGGATTGCAACATATTCAGGATACGTAATGTTTCATAGTGTTGAAATCCCCGAATCATTTTTTTTTTCTCCCTATGTCGGACCAACTAATATATTAGGCTCTTTCTTGTCTATGTGAACTCTTCTTCTCTGAGAAACAGGGTTATTACATGTATATTCATGGTAGTTTATGCAACATTCTTCTTCCTACAAGTGATTTAGTTCATTTTTTTTCTCTCCTTGTTATTCAACGATGGCATTTGAAAATTTTTGTGCTCCATATTATTCTCTACAATATCCACAGATAGATGGAAATTTATATTTATCAAAGTTCTTGACAGATTTAAAACAAATTATTTATTTTTCACGTGTACGTTAATCCACGAAAATATTTAATTGTTCTACATAGGGCATTTGTGGTTGATGTATTTAATGGAAAAAAACAATAATCTTCAATATCTCAAAACATGTTTTCATGTTTTCAACCAAACATCAAAATAACATTCAGCACTTATTAAAATAGACCGAAATACCCTCCTAATAAGCACACATGTTAAGTGATCAACCAAACACACTTATCTAAATAACTGCATAATATTTTTCGTTGAACCAAACACTTTTTTTTCTAAACTTTTAAAGATTATCAGCATAACCTCTTTCTGCACTTATTAATCAGTACTTAAAATCCGCATTCCGTCGCTGCCAAATGCCACCTTATAGTGGGCGTTCCGGAGGTGTTTGATGCGTTTCATGCACAAAAATATTTGTATTTGAGAAGCTTCTAAAATAACACACGCAGGGTTTCACCTCCTTCCTTACTAGAATGTGTGCGTATTCCCAAACGGGCCTTACAATGATGAAGGGGGCATGTTTATCTGGTGTGTAAAGCAAAGATTCTTATTTTTGTTCTTCCTTTTTAATTTGCACAATAAAAAGAAAAAGCATAATTCCATCACCAACAAAGTAATTTGACCTTTTTTATGAAAGCCATCATCACTAGACTATTCACTTGGCTGGAACATATGTCACACGACTCATACCACAAGTTTTTGCTAAGATAAGGGAATAATTAGAAATAAGATGGAATAAGGGTGAATAAATCCAAAATATGTTTGTATGAAAAGAATAAGTTGGCAAAATCATATCAGAATATGTAAAAATAAACTGGTATTGGTATTCTAAGCCCTTGTAATTATATTATTCTACTCAATCAATTTTGTAGTATAAAAGGGTCTATATGTCAAATTACCTGTCATATTTTTACTCACATGTCAAATTATTTTTTCATATTTTAAAATTATTTATCCATATCTTATTCATCTTTCATTATATCCACAATTTATTCATAATCAATTAAACAATAAATTATTACTACATCTGCTAATGTGAAAACACGACCAAGTATAAAATGGTTTTATTTGTTATCTATACTAAAATAGTTTCTAAAATAACTTATTTTGCTACCTAAATGAAAAAAATATGTTTCAAAATGGGGGTATTTTTTATTCTTCAAACCATGACTATGCTAGGGTGCATTATCATAGGCCTCCTCTAGGCTTGGAGTTAATAGAAAATAAATTGTAAATCCTTAGGTCCAAATGAAAGGGGGTAAATTGAAAATATTTTCGTTGGACTCGTTTTGTTTTGTTTTTGCGTTTCAAAAAGTGTACGGTTAATACTTTTATATATGCAAATTTGAACACATTAAAATGTAAAAAAAGAACTTTGTTGCACTCGGTTATATTTACAACCATCTAAAATATAGTCTCATGTATCTTGTTAACTACTTCCACTTACTATAAAGAGATATATTTCTCTTTGAAATTTACATTTTTTATTAATGATATTTTTTAATTATAAATTTCTTTTTTTTTATTTATAAAAATATATGCCTTGAAGGTGATCTCAAGATGATGGGTGACCTTTGTCTCTTCAATCTCTTAATGGGGAATTACCTCTTAATGGGGAAATTTTTTGATGATGATACGTGACATTTGATGTTTACTTTCCACGTGGGCGAATCATTTCCATACATAGTGATGCGGCTTTGTTTCTATCATTCTAGAATAAGGTTTTATTTACAAGTGCATGTATTATTTCCATTCCATACATAGCGATGTGGCTTTGTTTGTATCCTTCAAGTGGACACATTATTATTTTCTTCCTTGGGTGTGTCATCGTACAAATGAAAATGAGTTCACTTTCTATCAGGTTATTTCTATGTGGCTAGATGTTTTTCTTATCAATAATGTTTTTAGGCCCCAATTCACAGGCCCCATGAGGTGACAATAGGACATTACCTATTATACCCTTTATTTCACAACAACTTC
This sequence comes from Acorus gramineus, assembly GCA_030737835.1. Lineage (NCBI taxonomy): Eukaryota > Viridiplantae > Streptophyta > Magnoliopsida > Acorales > Acoraceae > Acorus > Acorus gramineus. Next base: position 2,504,750 of record CM060856.1, on the reverse strand, counting down.
TAACACGTTTTGACGGTTTTGACTTTTTTCCAAGGATCATGGAATCCCATTAATTTCTGCATTTCGTCATCCTCGCATCTTAATCGTGTAGACCGCAAATTCCTAAAATTTCATTCATCTAGCATTATCGAATTTTGATTTTTTGATTTATATTTGATTAAGAAGAATACATAGGAGCCAATTTGGAAGTTTATTTTTTGAGGATTTGGAAGTCACATTGTCGTTTTTTTTTTGGTATTGGATCCCACCTCAATGTCTCTCGATTCAAGTTAGACATTATTGGATTTGTAATGGAGCCGTAATTTGCTTTTTAAAAAATTTTTAATCTTGAATTTTTTTTATGTATTGGATGTGATTCTCCACATTTGATTTTTTTTTGTTCCAATTTCTTAAATGTAACACTCGATACTGTTACATTGTGCGAATGGATATTTACAATGATGTTACTGTTACATTGTTGACAATGTAAATATGTATATTTGTGTTATTCTTGTTATTTTGTTACATTAGAAATGTAACAGTCTTTCGCATGCGTGTATTGATTTGTATTTGTTACATTCATAAATGTAACAGTTAATTATTTTTGTATATTGATGCGAAAGAGACACATTTACGCAATACAGTCACATTACATTGTATCTACTTATCGAGAGCAAATATTTGAATTGCTTTTGCAGGGGATTTTGTTATATTTTCATTGGAAAGCATTTTACATGAAATTTAAATTGTCGACTCTGAAGAGCAAAGTGCAGAAGTTATTGTTCCTATTGTTGGAATGTCCTTTCATACTTTTTCCCTTTGCTTTTATGTGCTTGTTTTTTTTGTTTTTTTGTTTGTGCAACATTTTTGAACATGAATATCATATGTTTGTTACATTCTATTACATTAATGTGACATTGATTGGTAAGACTGATACATTATCATTTTACTGTTACATTTATATAGCATAATTACATAATTATGAGATTGTAACAACTCATATTTAGCAAAACTGTTACATTCTGTAACATTTATAATCACATGAATGTAACAGTATCAAAATATCATATACACTGTCATAATCACATGAATGTAACAGTACCAAAATAACACATACACCGTTATAATCACATGAATGTAACAGTTATAATCACATTAATGTTAAATTGATGATTAATTTTTATTTATGTTTCTACACATACACTGATTTTTGATACATTCACATATAAATGTAACCACATGTAACTATCACCAATAGACCTTACCTTCATTGCACAAATTCAAATCATTTGTATAATTTTTTGTTACAATTATGGAAGATAGAAACTAAACACGTTACATTCTTCACAACACTGTTACATTTTGTTACTTAACCCAAAACAACTAATTGTTTCTTTCTTATAACAGAGTATATTACAAATGTAACAGAGTAACATACAAATGTAACAAAAAAGTAACATAAAAATGTCTTTCTTATAACAAATGTAATAGAGTAACATTCGACTGTTACATTTTACACAGTTTCAAAAGTATTACATTCATTTGAAGAATTCATCAGAAACCTAATTAGGTGATACATTTCATCTAGAAAATTTGTTGTACTATGCAATATTAATTACTTCAAAACAATAAATAGTTAGAAACCTAAGTGATTCAATAAAAAAAATGATAATATATATATAAAAAAAAAAGAAGTTGCTTAGTGTTCGTCGTCATTGCTCGAATCTGATTTTGAAAAACTTGCAAAGAAGATTTTGGGGTTGTAATACAAAAAATAAAAACGAATGTCTACTCGGATCGTCAAAACGGAATGAAAGGTGAGTTTTGGGGATTTTTTTGACCTAGATTTCATAATCTGTTTTGATTTTTTGGGAACTATGAATTTGAAAGTTTGTTTTGGTTCACCGAAGGAGACGGGGTTGGGCAATGAAGAAGGAGAAACCGGGATTGTTTTGATTCGATGATGCCAAATTTATGGGGTTTTTAAGTGAGGGTATTTTTTATTTTTACTTTTTTACCCTTTTTCAAAAGTCAACAAGTCAACCAATGAGATAATGACACCTCATGGGGCTTGTGAGTGGGGCATATATTTTGGGGCCAGGGAATCATCACTGTTTGCTTATTTAAAGATGGTTTAATTTACAATAATGATTCACATGCCCCATTTCATAGGCCTCATATAAGCCCCATGACATAGCACAAGTGTTAATACCTATTTTACCCTTTCTGCCTTTTTCGATAATCACTCCCCATAATCAAGGACTAGGTTGATGTGGCATGAATTTTTGAATTTTTTTAAAGGATCAAATCCCATGATTTATGGCATCTTCTCTCTTTTGTTTTATAAGATGAAAAAAATAGAATTTGTATTAAATTTACGGCTTCTTTTTCTTCACCACTTGCATCTTCTTTTTCCTTCTCCACCTAAAACAAAATTTGTATTTAGGTTACATTTCTTGTTTTGCATTCGTTTTAATTTTTTATTATTGAATTTGGTGCTAAATGTTAAATCCATTTTTGGATCCATTTAATTTCATTATTTCAAAGATTTATTACTTGTTTGTTGCACAAAAAAACTTTTTGATTGTCCCATGGAAACTGATTTAGTTTAGAAAAGATTTTACCATGGAAAAATATCCCTTTTTCTTCCAAAAAATTTACGAATTCGTTTTTTATATAGGAGTACATTTTTTTGGAACCGCCATTAAAAAATAAATAAGCAACATTTGGTTCGGCCTTTATTACAATTTGTTCTTGGATGTGGCGTTTGATCTTAATTATTTTACATTGGCTTGGGTTGTGTAACATTCAAAAATTAGTTACATTTCAAACTATTATTTTAAACTTATATACATTGTTTTTCAAAAGTTAGTGACATGTTATTCTAATATAAACATGAATTATATATGAAAGTCAGTTACATTTGTAAAATGTAACTGACTTTTAATTTTTATTGAGGAGGATATTTTCCCCTTCAGTTAAACTTTTCGGTTTGTTGAAGGTTAAAACGCAAAAATGATTAGTGGAAAGTAAATTTGGTGGCTTCAAAGTATATCTTGACTGAACCTCAGAGTGCTATCTCGCGACCTCTTTATAGGGTGCCTACGTACCCCTTAGGGATCAAGTCATACGTAGTTCTTTAGGTAGATTACCGTTCCCATTCCTCTGGCTGTTGTAACCGTTTCCCCATTCAGACACTTAGTGGGTAATTTTGGTGGTAACCCCCACGTGTTAATGAGGCACTTCGTACCCACGTTGCACAACCTTGACCGCCCGCCTGGCAGTTACAGGCGTTTATATTCCTTTGACCATTTCTTTAGTCTGCTCGTGACCCTTTGGCCTACTCGTTCATCTGTTACGTCTTTCGAGTACATCTGCAAGATGAAAGATTGCCCGACCAGACCTCTTGTCTGGTCGTGTCTTCCCTGCTCGTTCGCAAGGAGTAAGGTTGTCCAACTAGACCTCTAGTCTGATCGTGCCTTAACTACTCGAGGTGACACTCTTTCGCGAGGTGTCTGACTGTCCGTCTAGACCCTGGATCCAATCGTGCCAGCGCATTTGAAAGTGTCATCATGACATTATGAATTCGGATCTGGATTTGTGGGCCTCAAGTATAATGGCCCATATCCATCCTGGCATGACACGTGTCATGGTGCGGATTTTTACCTCCACAGATCCCTCCTCTCCTGGTCTTTTGAATTTTTGAGAGAGCAGAAGATCATGAAAAATCATCTCGCCTCCACCTTTGGGAGGTCAAAGATCTGGTCGCATGTCATCTTGGGATTTTCTGACCTGTCGAGGATTTGACGGTTGATTTACTATGTCAGCTTTAATGGGGGCGTGGCTTCCTGAAGACATTCAACGATCACTTTCAGTACTTTTTGAACTACTTTTTGAAATAGTTGATTTATCTCAGTATAGTTGTCTCTCCGAGGGTTTATTCTCTCTGTTTGGATTCGGGTTTCAAGAGCACCTCTTTGGATTTCATGAAACCCATTTTCTAAGCATTGATTACGCCTCAATATCAGCAGCGAATAAGTGCTGTCGCCTTTTTTTTTGAAAAATCGTCCATGCAATATATAAAGGCAAGGTGGGATACACCATCTCATCCCATCTCGTCCTTTCTCCTGAATCCTCTTCTCAAATCTTTAATACCCCATGGATTTGGATAGAGTCATCGCTATCACTATAACCCTTCATAGAGAGTTAGGCATTATTCAGACTACACAATAGACAAGTTGGCTGAGGATGACATCCCCACTCTCTACCCTGGCACCGTCCTCCTCCATCTAAGCTTTTCAAGGATGGGGGTCTTTCTCTCCCTCTGCCACACTTGGTGGTAGAATTTCTTGATTTCTTTGGCCTTCACCCCATCTTGGTCGTCCCCAACGTGTACCGCATCCTGATGTGTGCAGTCGCATTGGGAAGGAGGACTGGAGTTGAACTTGGCCTGACAGAGATCCGCTGGATCTATCAGGTCAAGGCTTCAACCTCTGGGCGGTCCCCTTCCTTCTACATCTCCCACCGGGCTAGGGCACCGGAGCTAGTCCTTGGCAAGTCCCGGGGTGATATCTTCGGCTGGCAGAATCGCTGGATTCGGGTCTAGGGTTCCTGGATGCCAGACGGATGGGACTCAAAGAATCGCCACCTTTGTCGTCCTCGAACACCGAAGGTGGATACCCCCAGGCTGAAGGTCGAGGAGGTGAACATGGGCTACATCTCCCGAATGATGGAGTATCTGAACTGGTTATGTTGGCAGCTGCTTGGATTGGAGGAACCAAGACGTGCGTCAACTGAGGTGACGTTTCTCGTTGGTGAGGTTGAGCCTGCCGGTGGCCCGGGTTCAGTCCCCAATTCTTCTGCTCCAAACGAGGGGTCGCGGAGGCGCTCTCTGAGGCTCCTCCAATTGGGTTCTGGATCATGTTCCATTGCCCAACTGGTGGATCTCACCTCTTCGCCGCCGCCCTCTATTCGATCTTCTTCCTCCTCATCGTCTTCCTCTTCTTCTTCTTCTTCATCGTCTTCTTCACCTTCCTCATCCTCTGCTCCCCTTAGGGATACTGCTCCTCCCACCAATGACTTAAATCATGGTTCCGCGCCCATGGTCCTCTCGGTGACCCCAGATGCTGGTGCGGGTGCTGCTCCCACTCTGGGGGATTCTCTTTTGGATGTCGATCTCCCTCCGGCCGGTTCATCTAGGAACTTGCAAGCCTCAACAGACGCTGCCTTCATTTCCTTGAACTGCCAGATGCGAGAACTTCGTGAAGCTTGCACGGGTGCTGAGTAGGAACATCTCCTGGAGTTCATCAACGGTTACCATCTAGGCTATGTTGACCACTCGCGTGGTTTTCAAGAGATGAGCAACGAGGAATTGCCCGCAATGCATCGAGTTGCAAGGGAGAGGAGACACCGTGGGAAGAACCGAGTAGGAGATAGAGCAGAGGGCTGATCATCCTAGATAGGATTTTTTTTCTTTTTTTATGTAATCTTTATCTAATCAATGAATAAAAAATTACTTCTTGAGTCAACCTTGCTCTTGTCTTGTGTTCTCGCATTCTTAGTCAAGTCCCAAATGAACATAGACTGTTCTTCTCGTTGCATGTTTACGTTTTCACGCCACAATGCTTCAAAAACTAAGGCACCTCGATTTTCTCAGCAATTAACCCGCACTAGGCGAATAGATTAATCTGAGTTGAACGAGTAGAAGTGATCTGATGCATATCCACGAACAGGATGTACCTGGTCGCGTCTATCCGGTCATGAAGATCTTCATGACGATCCATCCTTCTGTGATGCCACGTGGAAAGCTTGAGATAAATACGTCATAAACTTGCCACGTCAGCTGCACATCTGTCAAAACCGACGCCTCATCTTTTATGCCATCTGTCCCTCAATTTCTACAGAACATTTCGGCGGCAAATCTCCAATGATCTTGAATTTTGCGCCTTCACCATGATTACGGGAGGTTCTCAAGGAGGAGCCTTCCCCTTAATGTAGTCATCGTTCATCGAGAAGAAGAAGAGAGAGAATTTCAAAAAATCAAATTCCCCCTTCGTTTTTGAACTTCACTTCTTCTCGTTTTTCTTTTCGCATCACCATGTCGATGGATATTGTTCAGATATTGAGATCCTCCTTCTCCATCCCTGATTCCATCAGTGTCGCACCCACTACATAGAAGTTTTTTGATCTCATGAAGCATCAAAACCCTAATTCGCTTTACATTATCCTTCTTAGATGATGAGAAGTTCCCTTTCTTTTCCTCTCCCTCAAATGGTCAAGGATTTCATGTGTCGGTTTAAGCTTCATCCGACACAATATTCTCCTAATTTGTTAAGGGTTTTGATGTGCATCGTCACCACCAACCGTTCGCTGCATCTTGATCTCGGGGTAGATGACATCTACCACCTGTATGATCTGAGAAAAGCAGAGCACGCCTTCTACCTTCGGGCCAGAAAAGACATGGTTCCTCTCGTGAAAAAGCTTCCCTCTTCTGATAGTGGGTGGAGAGAAGAGTGTCTTGTGCAGTTGTCCGATCTCTGGGAGTTTCCAACTCCCGGACCGCATGGTGGGTCGAAGGTGCCTCGTCGTCTTCGTCCGATGAAATTGGGTAAGCATAAAAGCAATTATCTTTTTTAACCTTTCCCTCGAAATGTAGGTCCAAAATTTCTCGCCTGGCACCAACGGTCAAGGAGGTTGACACAGGAGATGGGGTAGCTGTCTCATTTGGCGTACCTTTGACTTCTCCTTCCGGGGGTCTACGCGATCTGCCCGCAAGTGCTACTGGTGATCAAGGAGCGGGGTCTGCTCAACCTTCTGCTGAAGAGGGACATCTACCAAGTCCTACCGTCAGCTCGTTGCTGGAGGCGGTAGAGGTTCCCTCCTCTCCTGGAGTTGAAATAATCGAGGCCTCTCGTCCTGTTGTTTTGACAGTCGATGCAGCCCGTGTGGAGCTGTCATCAGCCGAGGTGGCTGAGCCCGCGCCTCCTTCGGGTCTTAACACCAGGGTGAACCTAGTTGCGGTGATGGGCGTCACATCTTCTTCTGTAGTTTCTTTGAAGGTGCCCCAGCCATTGTAGTGGAGAACACATTCCCCACCGAACTTTCCCCGGAGATACCCTAGTTGTCTCAACTGGGGTCGCTTCTCCAGTTCCTTCTCGCCCGTGTGTACTCTTCGCCCAAGTGTCAGAAGAATCTTTTGTCGAGGCAATTGATGTTACTCGCATAGAGGCTCCTTCAGTCGCAGCTGCCGGTGCTTCCCCCATCAAGACTCTTGCTGTTGTGTCTGTGTCATTTGGAGCGCTCTGTTTGAAGATTTGGGTACATAATTTTTTTTCCTAAGTTATGTATTCCTGATTTGGCTTTTGGATTTGATTTTGTAAAAATCCAAGATGAATAGGTTTAATTATGATTTTATTATGAGATGTCCAGTTTTGAGTTAGCTTTCGCACAGAAGTGGAATTAGATCAACTGGATTCTTGTAGTAAAAGTTATGGGTATTTTTCCAAGTATACCCCGGGGATGGAAATTCTGGCAGCAGCCCTGTTCCATGTTCGGCTCTAATTTCGGATTAGGTAGAGGGATTATTTGATCATGGCATAAACATGAAAGTTGTAGATAATCTTCTTACCTTTCTGTCGGTCTTTTAATCAAGCAATTCGAAGCTGTATCGGAGAAGTTATGGCTGTTCCAGTGAAGCTTGCGCAGAATTTCTAGTCGGAGGGCAACTTAGTAAACTTTCCTTAGATATTTGATAAATATCTCCTCGTCGAAAACCATTCTTTTGGCCCTCTCTTTCTCTCATTCATGCCCACCATGTGTTTGATAAAATGATTCAATGAGAAGATGAGAAGGAGGTGGTGGAGGAAGAAGAGGTTTGTGCTTGTGTGTTGTTGATGTTGTTTGTTCTCCCCTATCTCAAGCTCCCTTTCCATGATCTCTTCCCCCCCTGTTTGCTGCCATGAGGAGGCTGAGGAGAGGCCGAGGAGAGGTGGTGGTGGTTCCGGTGGCGGCGTTTCGGTGCGCGAAGGGCCCCGAACCTCCCCTTTCTTTTCCCTCCCAAGGTGAGCTCCTCCCCTCCTTTTCTTGGTTTTCTTGGCTTAAAGGGGTGTTGGGAAGGTCATGCATGTTGGGTAGGTGTGTTAGGGAGTGTGTGAGGGGTTGGGGAGGGTTAAAAAGAGGTTAGAGTGGGCTGGGCGCGCGCTGGGCGCGGTCTGCGCGCGTGCGCGCGCAGGCGGGCGCAGGTGCGCGCGGGCGCGTGCGCGCGAGTGCGCGGGTGCGCGCGGGTTCTGGCGCGAGCTGGGGTGCACGCGGGGGCGCGCGGGCGTGCGCGCGCGCGGCCAGTGCGCCTGGGCAGTGCGCCTGGGCGCTGGGCAGGGAACCAGTGCGCGCGCGCGCGTGCATGCGCGTGCGTGCGCGTGCTGGGGCATGCTGGGGCGTGCTGGGGCAGTGCGCGGGGTGCTGCGCGAGGGGCGCGGGCTGGACGCGCGGTGCGCGTGGGCGCGCGCGAGCGTGCGGGTGCGCATCTGGGCGTGCGGGCAGGCGCGCGGCAGTGCGCCGATGGTGCCGGGGTGTGTGCGTGCGTGCGCATTCGTGCGTGCGCATGCGGGGGCCATGCGAATGGCTGCCCGAGGGTTCGGGTAGGTGTCGGGGCACTCGGACTCGCGTGCGTACGCGCGTGCTCGCATGCGTGCGAGCCCGTATGCATGCTTATCCGAGTTTTGGGTATTTCTGTGCATTTCTATGTATAAATTGTGTGGTTTCTCACCCAGTTGATTACCCTATCTTGCAGATCTTGATGGACGGTCGCGCGACGACCTGATCTCCGGTGAGTGGGACGATCCAACCCAGTAGGGAGGCGCTACATGCACTTGGGCGTGTACCGTCCTCCCCTGGGGCACCATAGTAAATATTAACCTGTTTAATATGAAAAGCTATGAAAGCATGATAATCTGTAGTATGCATGCCACCCTAGATTTGTATGCTAGGGACTTATACCCTTAGGACACGTATAAGAGCCATGCACCCTGTTATCATGTTTCCATGCTAGGAAAGCCCTGACCGATGCATGTTCCCATTTAGTTTATTTATTTAAATAAAATGCGAGCATGTGATTATTAGCCTGTTTTAGCGAATATCATAGGGGAGGGGCCTCGCGAGGACAGCGGTGAGACCCGGGCTAGGGTACTCCGTGTTCCTTGTTTGGTTGTCGGGATGTCCTATATCGGGACCTCACGCTGCCCTCCCAAGGATTCTTTCCCCGTTAATATTCCAACCTTGTTATAACTATTATGCATGTTCCCCGCATCTTGGTTATACGCCCTGGAGGAATTCTGAGGAATTCAGGTCATTAGAGTTGTTATGATGTGTTGTCTGCGGATCCGAGTGGATCATATGCGATGGATAGGCTGTTCTGTTCCCTTCGTTGGATCCGTGTAGAGACTACCCCGGCGTTGGAAAGGTCGTCCCGTGCAGGGGCTCCCATCAGTAGGTGCCTCCTGATTTGGTAGAAGGACTGTGCTGAATGTGGGAGTGGCCAAACGACCTACGGAGTGGGGAGAGACTATCGGTGGACCAAGGGTGACCAACAGCCTAGTCAGTCCCAAGAGCCTAGGTCACCTATTGAGGGTGAGGGTGAGGGTATGGTGGGCCGGCAATGTGGCGACCCACTGGATTGTAAGTCCCAATATCCTTGGTCACCCAGTGAGGGTGAGGGTGAGGGTGTAGCGGGTGGCGGTAGCGACCCGCTGGTTTTGTGTAATTAGTCCCAATATCCTTGGTCACCCATTGAGAGGTGAGGGTGAGGGTGTAGTGGGTTGGCAGGAGCAACCCACTGGATTGCGGAGTTGTTGCCATTTTGTGGCTTGAGTAATGTGATTGTGGTTTAATAATATCTGGTTATGGTTAATATAAGCTATGATGCATGGGTTGTGCTGTTCACTGAGCGTGTGGCTCACCCCTCGCATAATTATTTTCTCCAGTTATCACTGAGGTGGACTTGAAGGAGGAGCTCCCCGAGAGAGACTACACCAGTAGCGGAGTAGCGCCACGTCCCGTGAGTTATAGAGGCTATCAGCACCCCTTTTTGGATTGTATGTATTATCTTCCGTGCTTGGGCACGCGGTTGTATTTTATTTGGATGTCTTGTATATATTGGCTCTCACAGGACAGTTGATTATGTATCGAGTCTGTAATATGTTTTGGATTACAGATTCAGTCTTTTAGCTTCCGCAATTGGTGTATATATCATGTCAGCCCTGCTTTTGTTGTTGTGTTGTCATTTTAGCTGTTGTGTGAGTATGTTATTGAACTCCTGTTTATACTGATATCATATATACACTTGCCGCGTCCCGGGGACGCCTGGGGCGTGACACTTGCAGCGGCAGCAATGGCCTGCACTCCTTCTAGCGGTCCTTTGACTGGGCGTGCCAACAAGGACGTTGCTTGTGCCCAACTCAGGGGTTGCCTTCTTGATGACGACCTGGAGGTCACTCGCCGGGCTACAATCGAGGCGCTCTTCATTCAGATTGGTTGGAGCATCTACAATGTATGACGCTCAACTCTATTGCTCAATTTCATTTCTCAGTGTCCTGATGATTTGTTTTTCAGAACTCTGTCCTTCAAGCACTCAGCGAGCGTGAACTTGGTGTGAGGAAGGCTGAAGTCCTCCTGAAGACAACGCAGGATCTTGCTCATCGCAGAGAAGCACAGTTGAAGGTTGCTGAGGAGCAAACTGCGATTGTGAACCAAGCTCGTCTTGCTGCAGAACTGGCTGAATCTTCTGCTCATCGTGACTTGGCCGCTGCTCAAGCTCGTGCTGTTGCTGCTGAGGAGCGAGTGAGAGAGCTTCTCGACCTGAAACTTTCTCAGTCCTTCGACCAGGCCAAGCTTTCTTTGCGAGCAGAGAATGCAGAGAAGTGAGTTGAAGCTCTGACGCAGGAGTCACAAGATCAACAAGCTGTTATTTGTGGTCTTTGAGCTGATGCCGCGGCCTCTTATGAAAACGGTCTGACAAAGGGTCGAGATGAGGCCTTCACGACGGTGAAAGATCAGATGAGGGAGATCTCAGGTTCTTTGACGATATGCGCCGATAAGAACTACAATCGTGGATATCGTCAAGGATATGAAGATAGATCCAACAATGTATCTCCTCACATCGCTAGCGCTCTTTCTTCTGATTCAGAATCTGGGCTCGATGGTGGGTCCCAGAGTGACTGACATTTTGTAAAGAACAATGTTTATATAAACGACTTGTCCTTTTCGTGTCTATTCGTTTCTTCCTTGAATGCTTATGGTTGGAGTGCTATTCGTTAGGATAATAGGGACATGCCCTTTCAGCATTCAATGCCGTTTAATAGACTAATTCTGTTTATCCTTTCATCGCGACCTCCAGAGGTTGGTCGAAGAGCCTTGGCTCTTTGAGACCCTAGTGGGCATAGGGGAAGCTTGTACTTCCTAACGACCTCATCCTGTGAGTGTAACCCATGCATTCCACATTTTTATGCCTTTTACTCGAGTGCTTAATCGATGGATGGGGCGTCCCCAGCGCGACCTCTTTCATGAAGAGTGATCATCCAATCGACCTGAACAGGGTTTATTCGCGACCTCTTTTTCTTAGAGTGCTAATCGAAACCAAGTTCACACGCGACCTCGAACAGGCTTTCATTCACATAAAATATTTACAGCGAGATGAATAGAAACCAAGCAAACAATTTTTATTTCAAAAGTAGTACTTTTTTAAGTGCATTACATTGCGAGATCTAATAAGTGTCCCTCCATTCATCCATTCTAAATAGTAAGCCCCTTTTTTACCCAGCCCGGCGACTTTATATTGTCCCTCCAAACTGGGTCCGAGCTTAGCATCAGATCGCTTTCGGGATTCGGGGAATACCTCTTGTAAGACCAGGTCTCCGACTCAAAAGCTTCGTCGTGAAACCCTTTTGTTGTAGCTTCGATCTATTTGGTTCCTGTACTTAGCCATTCTGATGGAAGCCGCTTCCCTTCGCTCGCCCCTTAGGTCCACGTCGGACGCGAGAACTTCTTCATTAGCGCGTGGCTCAAAGTTCTTGGTCTGAAAGGGTGGGATTGTGAGCTCTATAGGAATTATCGCCTCCACGCCAAAGGCCAGGGAGAATGGAGTTTCTCCTATAGCCCTTCTAGTTGTTGTGCGGTACGCCCATAACACCGAGGGGAGTTCCTCCACCCAGTTGCCTTTGGCCGCGTCGAGGCACTTCTTGATCCCGTCCAGGATAGTATGGTTGGTGATCTCTGCCTGACCGTTACCTTGGGGGTAGTAAGGAGTGGAAAACATATGTTTTATTCTCAACTCCTCACAAAACTCCCTTATGGTGGCGTTATTGAACCGTGTCATGTTGTCAGAGATTATAGTGTTCGGCACTCCAAACCTACATACAATATCCTTCCACAGAAAACTTCGTACTTCGACATCACGAATCCTAGCCAGGGCCACAACCTTCACCCATTTGGTGAAGTAGTCGGTGGCGACCAGAAGGAACCGCTTCTGAGACGGCGCCATGGGCATCGGTCCGACTATATCGAACCCCCATTGAGCAAACGGCCAAGGACTTTGAAGTGTGTTCAAGTCCCTAGCACGTCGATGGATCAGCGGACCGAATCGCTGACACTTGTCACATCTCCTCACCAAATTGAGTGAATCTTTCACGAGGGTCGGCTAGAAATATCCGGGAGTCAATACACATCGAGCCAAGGATCTTGAGGCCGTATGGCTCCCGCATATTCCTGAATGCATCTCTTCCAAGACTTCCTTGGCTTCATCAAGAGAGAGTGACGCATCACAGGAGCAGGCCGCTAAAGCTTTGCTTGTACAGAACGCCTTGATCAGAAATCAAGAATCGAGCAGATCGATTCTTAATTTTTTGGCTTCCTCCTTGTCTGGCGGGAGGACGTCGTCTTTCAGGTAAGACAGGATGGGATCCATCCAGGTCACTTCTCGGGGTTCTGAGTTTATCGCCATGATGGACTCAAGACGAGTGATGCTCGACTCTCCCAGAAACTCAACCTGAATCTCTCGAGATGGTTCTCCTTCTAGAGCACTAGCCAAATTCGCTAAGGCATCAGCTTGGGTGTTTTGCTCGCGGTCGATCGAGTGGATCTTCCAATCACCAATTTGTGCGAGCAGGGTACGGCATAGCTCTGATAGGCAGCCATGCGCTCATCTTTTGTCTGATACTCTACAACACTCTGGCAAACCACGAGCTGAGAATAGTTATAGATCACCAATTTACGCACGGAGAGATCTACAACGAACTCTAAACCTGCGATCAGGGCCTCATATTCATCTTCGTTGTTAGAAGCCTTGAAGCCAAGCTTGATCGCATGCTCGAACAGAAATCCATCTTCACTTTGCATGATCAGCCCTGCTCTGACCTCTTCAATTGGAAGACCCATCGACATGGAGTGTCCAATAAATCGATGTGAAGTCAGAGATAGTGTAGACCTGTTGCTCTGCTGGCGTGAGATCGGCGATGATGTCTGCAACTACCTGCCCTTTGATCACATTCTTGGGTTGATAGTGGATATCAAAGGCTGATAATTCCACTACCCACTTCAGCAATCGTTCTGCGATGTCTACTTTTTGCAGTACGGCCTTAAGAAGCGAGTCGATGATTACGTGGATCAAATGGCCTTGAAAATAATGGTGTAATTTTTAGGCAGAAATAAGCAAGGCAAACGCGAGTTTTTCAATACAAGAATACCTAGTTTCTGCCCTGTTTAGCGCCTTACTTGCATAGTAGATCGCCTGCTGCCCCTGGTCCATGTCTTTCAACAGCGCAGAATTGACAGCATGTTCGGAAGCTGTGATGTAAAGAAGCAGGATATCTCTGGGAGAGGGGCATACTAGGAGGGGTGGTGTACTGAGGTATTTTTTAATTTCCTCAAATGACTTCTGGCACTTTAGTGTCCATTCAAACCTTTCGGCATCCATTCAAACCTCTGGGCCTTTTGAAGCAGCAGGAAGAATGGCTGACACCAATCAGTGGCTCTGGAGATGAAACGGTTGAGGGCTGCCAACCTCCCTATTAGCTTTTGCACCTCCTTCTTGTTTCGCAGTAGCTCCATCTCCATGATTGCCTTGATCTGATCGGGGTTGGCTTCGATTCCTCGTTGCGTCGGCAAGTATCTTAGAAACTTGCCTGAGGTAACTCCGAATGAGCACTTCGTTGCATTAAGTTTGAGGCGGTACTTGCGCAACACAGCGAAGACTTTCCTCCAAATGGAATAGATGGTCATTTCGGTGCTCGCTTTTGACCATCATGTCGTCGATGTAAACCTCCACGGTTTTGCCAATCTGACGTTGGAAGACCTTATTCACCAACCTCTGGTAAGTGACCCCGGCATTTTTTAACCCAAACGGCATTACTTTGTAACAGTAAATGCCCGTAGGGGTTATGAATGCAGTTTTCTCCTGGTCGGGCTCATACATCGAGATCTGATGGTAGCCTGAATAAGCATCCATAAAACTCATTAGTTCATTACCCGATGAGGAGTCCACCAGCTGGTCGATCTTTGAAAGTGGGAAGCTGTCCTTTGGGCATGTGATGTTAAGGTTGGTGAAGTCTATATAGACCCGCCACTTCTTGTTCTTCTTGGGGACCACCACAGTGTTGGCCAGCCAATCGGAATGTCACGCCTCGTAGATGAATCCGACGGCCAAGAGTTTATTCACCTCGTCTCGTATTGCTTCTGCGTGCACCGAGGCCATTCGTCGCTGCTTCTGTCGGACTGGGCGAATGGCTGGCAAGATGAACAATCGGTGACTTGCTACTTCAGGGTCGATTCCCAGCATGTCTTGAGGTTTCCAGGCAAAGACATCCTTGTCTCTGACAAGGAGGTTGAGTGTTGCCTTTCTTTCTTCTGCTGAAAGTAAACTCCCAACGAGAAAGAATTTCTCGGGGTCAAAAGGGTCTATGGGGACTTGTTCATGGTCTTCAAGAACCCTGTCTTCGGGACTAGGTTGGCTTTCGTCCGCCTTGACTCGGTCCTGAAGTAATTGCTACCTCTTAGGATGGATTTCTCCCTCCTCGGGCAGTTCCTCGGGCAGGGTTGATTTCCCCACCAACGCTGCCATGTAGAAAAGCCTTGCTGACACTTGATCCCCCCTGATTTCCATTATCCCCTCGGCCGTGGGGAAACAAAGACGCTGGTGATAAGTGGATGGGATCGCCTTCATCACCGTCAACCACGTGTGCTTGATGATGGCGTTGTACGGGGACGGGAGGTCCATGATGATGAACTCTGTCGTGGACGTCTGGTTCCCTGCTTGGACCGGCAATGTGATGCGTCAGGCTGGGACAACTCGTGCACCATTGAAGGCGACAAGAGGGTCTTTAGTCCGAACGAGGTTGGCCACCTTTAACCCCATCCGAAGGAAGGGTTACATGAAGAGGATATCGGCCGAACTTCCTGTGTCGACAAGAATCCTCTTGACATGAAAATTGGAGATGCACAAAGTAATTACCAACGCATCCGAGTGCGGGGCCTGGACTCCTTCCAGGTCGACGTCATAGAAGGTGATGACTCTTTCATCACCACTTTTTGCCTTAGTGACTAGCTTCGGCTCCTGGTCAATCTGCATCATCTCGAAGGAGATTTGCATCTTCTTCGAGTCTCGTCAGATGCTCTTCAGCTTGACAAAATGTGGCTCGCCCTTGAAAATAATGTCAATGATCCCCGCCAAAGTGTTGGGATCAATGTTCGTCACATACTGCTCATCAGCAGCTTGAGCCTTCTCAGTGGGCACATACTCCTTTAGGCGTCCCTTGCGAACTTGTTCTTCCAGGAACCCAGGAGAATGCAACATTGGTTGGTGGTGTGCCCCACACTCTTATGATAATCGCAGCGGAGAGATTGGTCCCGCTTTGACTCATCACTCTTCATTGGTTCAGGCCATCTGAACCATTGCTGCCCCTTAATCTTGGGCAAATTCTGGGATGGTGGGATCTTGAAGAACGTCCCACGTCCCTCTCGCACCTCATTCGTTGAGGTGCCCTGTTTCTTGTCCTTCTCGCCTCGTTGGTCCTTCTGACGAGATTCCGATGAGCGTTTTGTTGTAGGGGCGGGGGTGGTAGCTGTCGGTGAGGACCGAGTCATAGCCACCACTTGCTTGAGGAGCTTGGATTCCTCCTCCACCTTGGTGTACTTTTCAGCACGCCCCATCAAATCGCGCAGGTCAGAAGGAGTGCGCTTGATGAGCAACTCCTTGAGACCGTTCCCAGCTGGCAATCCGTTGCGGAAAGCCATGATTGCCGCGTCCTCGTGGCAATCTTCAACTTCAAACTTCAAGAGGCGGAAACGATTGACATATTGACGAATCGTTTCACCTTGTTGCATCTGGATCTTCATGAGATCCCTGAGGTCCTTCCGCCGCCTATTACAAATGATGTGCTCAGCGAACATGGTTCCGAGCTCTTCAAAAGTACGTATCGTCACAGGTGGAAGAAGATGAAACCAGGTTAGTGTGGCCCCTTCTAGGCTGGATGGGAAGAGGCAGCACATTACCCCATCATAAAGCTCGTACAATGCCATGGAGTGACGGAATACCAAAATATGGTCATAAGGATTCGTCATGCCATTGCACAACTTGAATTTTGGCTTAACAAACTTCTATTGAAGTCGTTCTCTGAGAATTGCCATGCAAAACGGGGAGGCAAAACCCCGTAATGCATGTTCCACCATCCCATGATCTGGGGCCCGCCGCACCTTCGAACGCAGAGAGTGTGGCGGGGTTGCACGACAACTCCTTCAGTTTGCTGAGGGAGAGGTGGATCGTCCCAATGCCCATCGGATGCCTCGTGCAAGGCCGATCTCTCTTGATGAGTTGGCCTTCGCAATGGCTCTCTTCGAGTAGACCGTTCCCAGTGCGGAGAACGTCCGTGTCGTTGTTCCTCATGGTTCCATAGGCTTGCTCGAGGGGAGCGTGAACGTCAACGGGTTCATTGCGTGTGATTCGAGGAAGAAGTACTTCCCTCCGAATCTTGCACAGTGGCGGATGGTGGATTGAGTTGTGTAGGAGGCGGTGGCTGAACATCCTCCTGGACGGGTTGCTGCGGATGCAGGTTCGCATAGAACTGCTGCATCGAAGCTTCAATCATTTGCTACATGGATCCCTCGAGGCAGGTAAAGAGGGTCTCTTTTGCGAACTCCACTACCCGCCGGAGATCCTGGGCCTGACTAGCCAAGGTCCCAGGTGAATCACCAATGCCAGCATTTGATGGGAGGACAACTCGATCCTACTGCCTCTCCGAATGGGTCACTTGGATTAGACATCGCGAACACTGACTTTTTGTTTCAAAATTTCTGCAGACGGTGCCACACTGAGGGGGATATTTTCCCCTTCAGTTAAACTTCTCGGTTTGTTGAAGGTTAAAACGCAAAAAAGATTAGAGGAAAGTAAATTTGGTGGCTTCAAAGTATATCTTAACTGAACCTCAGAGTGCTATCTCGCGACCTCTTTATAGGCTGCCTACGCCCCTTAGGGATCAAGTCACACGTAGTTCCTCAGCTAGATTACCGTTCCCATTCCTCTGGCTGTTGTAAACGTCTCCCCATTCAGACACTTAGTTGACGATTTTTGTGATAACCCCCACGTGTTAATGAGGCACTTCGTACCCACGTTGCACAACTAGTGGACCTTGACCGCCCGCCTGGTAGTTCAAGCATTTATACTCCTTTCACTGTTTCTTTAGTCTGCTTGTGGCTCTTTGGCCTACTCGTTTATCTGTTACGTCTTTCGAGTATATCAGCGAGATGAAAGATCGCCCAACCAGACCTCTTGTCTGGTCGTGTCTTCCCTGCTCATTCGTGAGGAGTAAGGTCGTCCAACTAGACCTCTAGTCTGATCGTGCCTTAACTACTCGAGTGACACTCTTTCGCGAGGTGTCTGACTGTCCAACTAGACCCTAGATCCAATCGTGCCAGCGCATTCAGAAGTGTCATCATGACATTATGGATTCAGATCTGGATTTGTGGGCCCCAAGTATAATGGCCCATATCCGTCCGGGCGTGACACGTGTCACGGTGTGGATTTTTACCTCCACAGTTACATATAACAGAAGTCAGTTACATTTACAAATGTCACTGACCTTTAATGCAATTTATTATTGAAATTGAGTTACATTTATAAATGTAACAGACTTTTATTCTGAACTCTTGTTTTATATCGTGATTTGTGTTTTATTTTTGCATTCATTGAAAAAAAAATTTGCATGCATCGCAAATACTTTGTCTGATGATTGTAATTAAATAATCATCAAATTAACAGCAACGTTTTAAAAAAAACATTGATTATTCTTTACCGCCATTGTTTTCTAATTGAATAAGAGGTTGCAAATAAAAATTTCATATTTTTAAGTGTTTTTGAATAAATGGGTTTTTTTTTATAATGAATTCGTTTTTTCAGTTTCTTTTAAGAATTCAGATAATGGTTTTTTTAATTTTGAATTGGTTTTGAAAAAAATGGATTTTCAAAATCGAATAGGTTGATTTGTTTTTCAAAAAAAGTGGGAATGGGTTTAATGAGAAAGGAAAATATGGGATTTGAATAAGGATAATATTATATTTTACATTTTTAACCTTTTTTAAAAGTCAAACAAACAAACAATGAGGGAGTGACACCTCATGGGGCTTGTTAATGGGGCTTAAATAATGGAGCCTGTGTACTAAGACTCTTTAATTTATTGGGCCAAAACTATAAGGTATTGATGAACACTAGTCAAGGGCACACGCAATGCGCGTAATAACAAACATGAATAACTAGTATTAACTTCTCAACATAAAAAATAGCAGTAACTTGATAAGAATATAAGAAACATTGTCGGACCCAAAAATTGTGAGCCATTGGAAGAACATTAGATTAAAATTAAGCCTTCATCCAGCAAGATTACATGTAAACGAGTTAATCATTTGATCAAACAACACTAAGAAAAAGAATTGAATAAATATAATTTTTTTAATAAATAAAAACGAATAGAACAAACAATCATTGTTAACAATTCAAAATAAAATATTAAACAAGATAACAATGAACAGATAAACACGATAAACTAATAAATTTGTTATACATTGAAGATTACTCTGTGACGAATCAAAAGTAGAAAAAATGAAAGAAAAATCATAATTATATGAGATGAAAACTTACGTAATTTGACAAAAAAAAATATATAAAAAATATTAATAATATAATATTAATATTAATATTAATAATATAATATTAATAATATGAAAGCAAAATATTACGTAATTTGACGAATCCATCAAATATTACTAATATAAAAAAAACACTATCCTAAAAAGACTAAAAAAATACTTATTTTCACATCTAAAGAAAAATTGATACATATAGATCCAAAATCAATGCAAAAAAAAAAAAACAGAAAAAATTTTAAATTCAAAAGCAAGACATCCATCAATAATTTTATTGGTTTAAATAGGTCCGATTCTATTTGTAATTTTTGTATTTATTAATGTGACTAAAATATTTATATTTTATAATTTTATGGGTATCGTAATGGGTTTATTTATTAATGTGACTAAAATATTTATATTTTATAATTTCATGAGTATCTTAATGGTCTGAAAAATCTTTGGATAAGGTTTTATAAAATTTGAAGTCCAAAAAGTCATGTTTTGAGATTAGGGATCTGTTTATAAATATTGGAATTTTTATCAGTGACCCTTTTATAACACAGATAGGGTCTAGTTGTGAAACTGGTAGAACCTGGGGGTGGACCTGCATAAAGACAAAATTAGCCGGGTTTTTTTTTTTTTTCTTTGTTAGGAAACTGGTTATAAATATGAGGGACTTGTTTATAACACATATAGGGGTCAGTTTGTAAAAATAGTAAAACCTGGGGGTCTATCTGAAAATTGCCCCATTGTCCGATTAAAGTGTTTCACACTAATCTTTGGCGCTTACGTGTACTGCTGGGCGAAAATTTTTGTCCTCATATGGTCTGGTAGTGCATTAAAGTGTGTGTGTATATATGTAAGATATACTGTATTTAAAACCCGGGGCCTTATCTGAAAAAAGCTCAGCTCGTTTGTCGGACAGGGTAGGTCAATTGGGTGAATTTTGGACTGTATAGATATATAAAACAATTAATAATAATCGTGTAGACTCCAATGTAAATAGCCCCGCGAACATTAACAGCCCATTGAACCTGTAAGCGTGTCAACAGTTAGATCAATTGCAGATAGGATGAATTGAGCTTCGCTCTTAATATATTAAGGCGACAACCTACTCTTTTGTGTTGAAAAAATATCTCGGATCCAGTTTACCAAAATTTAGATGGCCAGAATTAAGTCATTTAAGGTGGATACCTAATTGACTCAATAATTAATTTTGAAAAAAATCTATTTCTGTGATAAGATTTATTGGGAGATTTTAGGGATTTGTTTGTATAAAAAATCTCATGTAGAAAGACTTTGAAACTTGACTCGGTTTGTAAATTTGTATTTCGTATAGGCCCTAATGGAGGTTGAATGGGATAGTTAGAAAGAGACTCCAATGAAAGTTTGCATGTAAGTCTTAATGCGTCTGTAATTCTCAACTATTAGTGGATGCTCTACTATTTTGTAACCCCGTAAATGTAGGCTTAGGCCGAACCACATAATCTATGTTTTTCTTGTTATTTGTGTTTTCTTCGATCTCGTATTTGTTATATTTGCTTCTGCTATTCACAACAGATCGCTCGATCCAGACGAAGATATCACAACTTTATGTGCCTGCGGTGGTTTAATCATTTTGGTTGATTAGAAACCATGTAATTTTTAGAGCACAGACCCCGTATGCGGAGAATATTTGGGGTCTTGTTGTGAACTTTAAACAGGAGTGGAGGTAGAGCTTTTGTGGATGCAAATTTGATTTGCCTCATGAAGGGAGGGATGGTGATTCAGCCTTAGAGGCAAGGGGTGCCTGATATAAATCTTTTCTATTCGGGTTCCACTTCAGAGTGTATTTTTTGTTTTGGGTTTTTTGCCTGTTGTTTATGTTTATTGTAATTTCTCTTTGGGCTTTCGCTTTATTTATATAATGGAGTTTGCCTACCGTTTCATTAAAAAAAAAGTTTGGATCAATTAACCATCAGGTTGAATTAATATAATTATATGTAACCTGCATAATGATATCTTAAATATGTCATAACCATTCAATCTGATGAATATGATGTCATAATTCTGTTCATCCCAACTATTACAATCTCTCTAGCATTCGTTGTCCGCCTAGATAGCTTAGATATATGTCTAATGCATGAGCAACTCTTGCCCAGTCTTTTAAAAGCCGGACCAGATTGGCCGATTCAATCGGTTGGACCGTCAAATGGCCCGGCTTCTGGTCCGATTAACCACCAAACTCAATTTATTCTAAAAATCGGTCTAGAAATAGAAAACCATTCAACTGGCCGAGTTTTGAAAATTAATACGGGTTAGATGAACTGGCCGATTTTTTTGAAGATGTGTAAATCAGTGTTACAAAGAATAAATAACTTATCAAAATTTTTTTTATAGAGAACTTAACAAAAAAATGTTAAAAAGAATCTTTCTAATTTTATTTGGTTGGAATTTTTTAAAGATTTAAAACTTAATTAATTCATCATTGAAATTTAAAAGGATTTAGAGGTTGTGATTTGCCTAATTGTACTTCAAAAAAGGGAAAACAATTGGAGGTTTTACTACTTTTATTCCCCTTTATCCCTCATATTCCACCTTTTATTCCCTCATCCAAATGGGAATGGGCCCGTAATAATTAGGCGTGATGTAAAGCATCACCCGGTGATCAGTTGCACTGGAAGTTATTGTCATTGTCGTTTTACATTAGAAATCAAGTTTGGTATTAGTGGACTTCGTGAGGATCACTTGATTTATGTGAGAATATTGGAGACCTAACACAGGGAGTTGCATGTTCCTTGTTGGTCACTTGGTTGTCGCTTCATCCTAGCTCTTGGAGCTGATGGGATCTTCGCGGGAGTATCTCGCTTGGGATTCAGCGATGATATTTTTGCTAATGTACTTGAAGTTTGTGTTTTGGTCTCTCTCCTCACTATGCTTCATCGCTTTTATTTTGTAATGATACATACTTTCTTTATTGATCTCCTCATTGTTCTTCGGATATTGATTTACTATTACATATTACAGACCCTCGCTTCGAGGCATAACATGTGAAGACATCTATTAGGGAGCTTGCACTTCATATTGGATGTGAATAAACATCTGAATATGAATATTTGAGTTCTTATTTCTTGTATTTTTGTATAGACACATTTCTAGATAATGACCAATTATTGATATTGAATAATCAATTTTGTATTTAAATTAGTTATTTTAAAAGTCAATAAAATAAATCTCTAAAATTTTATCTTAATTAATTGATGTCCATCAAATGGAAGTCTACAATAAGCATGTCAATCGGACGGATACGGATAAGATATGTCAATATCCATATCCTAATTTTCAGATTCGGATATGGATATTAATTTTTAGATTCGGATTCCTTCGGATACAGATCGGATACGGATTATTTCAGATAATTGACATGTTTGAATATTAACATTAATTTGGATAATCAAGTGATATTTTAGAAAAACATCAAAATTAAAATTAAGATTTTAAGGCTTATTATCTCTTTCAAATATCATACATTGAAAATTTAATAGTATTATAAAATATTATCTTAGTGATTAATCATACAAGATAACAATATTGACAATATATAATACAAATATATATATTTTTATAATATATGTCGGATACGGATATTTTTCGGATCAGATAGACTAATATCCATATCTGCACTCCAGATCTTCGAATATCGGATATTTCTAATTTTTCGGATATGAATTTGGATCGAATTCATATTTTTTTTAAATAATTGACAGATTTAACAATAGTCAGCAAAAAGTCTATAAAATACTGAAAAATTTATAAAAGTCCAATGACAGCAGAAATCTAGCTATCAAAGTCCCATCGACTAGGGGGTAAATAAATGGGACATTTTTAAATGGATCGCAATTGGTCAGTGTGTATTGGGCCTCATATAACCTATATGGCAGGGCTTTGGGCCTAGCTATCTAATTAAAGAGTGCTGTTACATTTAGTTTTTTTCTTAGTTCAAAACACAGTCTTATATACCACGTTAAAAATCCAGTGAAGTATATACCTCGTTAGATATTGTATATACCACATTAAATATTTTCTTACACTTACTAAAAATTAGTTTATTCAACTTGAAATGAAGCGATATACACTTTTTATCAAAGTATATACCTTATTAGATGATGTTTACTATTTTAGAAAAATAAAAACATGTGATGTTTGAGTTTTGGTTGATAAATGTGACTGAGTCTAACATTTTTCTTAATTAAAGGAAAATGTTACATCAGTCCTTTTTACATCCCCAATTCTAATTCATACATTTTTTTAAAAATCATATATCACATCTAATGACGTATATGCTTTTATAACAAATGAAGTATATACTATATGAATTGCATTGACCGATTTACGAAAAATGAAAAAATTTTCAAATGAGGTATATACATGTGTTAATGTAAGTATATGATGCTAATAAGGTATATGGACTGAAATTGGGGGCGAAAAAAGATCGTTTGTAATAGAGATCTTTATTAAATGAGTTTTAATTGATTATCATTAGTTGAGTTTTGTTACACGATACTTTTTTCAGCCCAATTTCAGTCTCATATACCTATATAGCATCATACACAAATTAAACCAGGTATATTTCTCGTTAAATTTTTTTCACATTTTCTATAAATAGATCCATTCAATTCATTGTAGTACGTACTTCATTTTTCATAAAAGCATATATCTCATTTGAGGAGTCATATTATTTTTAAAATTCAAAACATGTGGGACAGAAATTGTGATGGAAAAAAGAATTGTACATAACAATTTCCTTTTCAGCTGGATGTCTGTTTAAATGGGCCTAGGCGATATTGTGGGGGTTCGATTTGTGGGTGATGTTACACTCTATTCTTTTTACAATCCAAAATACAGTCTCATATACATTATTAGAAATCTAGTAAAGTAAATGCATTGTTAAATGGGATATATACCTCGTTAAATTTTTTCTTACATTACTAAAAATGAGTTTATTCAAGTCGATAAGGAACGATATATACTTTTTATTAAAGCATATATCTCTTTAGACGATATTTACTATCTTTTAAAAAATAAAATTATATGTTGTCTGTGTTTTGGGCAGTAAAAAGTACTGAAATAAAAAAAAATTTCCTCTCAGGGTGATTTAAGCACATGTTATCCATTATAGATTATTCCGTTTAATTAAAAAAAAATCAATATTTTACTTGTTTACCTATTTCTTTCTCCTTTTAAAAATTGTGTTTGTGCACTCTGAAGTACACAGACACATTTTAAAACAGTTTTTTCAGATTCTAGTGAGAGGTCTCCTAAATTGAAAGGCTACAAGGGTGTTCGCTAACACATTCTCATTTGAGAATTGCACATTGAAAAGAATCACGGGTCGTCATATTTTCATAGTCTATCGCCGGTAAACCACTTGGAATGTACTTGAGAGGGGTCATGAATTTACTTTTGGACAGAATGGAATATGAACCACTTTTAATGCATCTTGAGAAGGGTCAGGAATTTACTTTTCATAAAGTATAGTCGCATGCTTTGATCCACCACACTTGTTAGATTCTCCTAACTTTTAACTTAAATTTAATTTGTTACTAGTTTTAAAAAATAAAAAAAACTTAATGCTTTTCATCACGAATCACTCGTTTGATTTTTAAAAATCTTGTCAGCTTTTGAAAAACGATGAGTTCACAAGATTTTAAATTGTGAACGGAACAAATAAAAAGAACGCAATATTTACGGTCTTTAACAAAAATCGCTTGGAACCGTGTTTAAACCCAAAATCTAAAATTGTTCTGTATATAAAGTATAGAGTTACAGGGCCACTAGACCCTTAACAATCAGCTTAGAGGGCTGCACCTTTTTTTTTTCTCCAGTGACCAGCAGGATTTGAACACACCACCTCCTGCGTAGGGGAGGGTGTCTCAACCGCCACACTAAAGCATGTAGGGACCATGGGCGGAACCAGGAAGGAGCTAGTGGGGGTGGTGTTCCCCACTAGATTTATATATAAAAATAATATAATGACAATGCAATTAGCCAATGGGTGTGGTTATTACCACCGCATTAGGTACTCACTCCACCTCTTAAAATATTTGTTTTTAATGTTTAGAAGGAAACCAGCACCATCGCATCCCATTGACAATAGAAGTGTCAACAACGTGTATTTCTATCGACAGACATGGTATCGATGGTCACCAGGGACCTACTGTAAGAGTATTTAATGATAAGGGTGTCGACAAATATTGGTTCCATTGACATATTAGGTATCAAAGGGAATCAAGGATCTTCTTTGAAGATTTTTATCTAATTCGATGTGGCTTTTCTCAGCAGATTACCCAAAGCTTTATATATCTAGTTACAAATAGATGCACTCAACCAGTGATGAAAACAATACATGAATGTGTAGAATATATACAAGTTTTTGGGGATAGTTCATTTATCCCAATGTCGATGTAATATTATATATATTGTGGAGGATATTTTCCCTCCTCAGTTAGATTTGTAAGTTTACTGGGAAAAAGAACTCAAGCAATATGAATTCTCACAGCTATGCTTCGATTCTCTCAACGACTGAATATGAAGTAACACAAACAGAGCTCAATGATTGGGCTTGACTCAATGGGTAACTCTCTTGGCCTTTCTTGATTGTGCCTTTAGAGTGCTGAGCGCACGACCTCTTTATAGGCTGCCTACGTACCCCTTGGGGATCAAGTCACACGTAGTTCCTTAAATGCCCCTTGTAACCGCCTTGCCACTAAGTGCTTAGTGGGCCTTTTTCCAAAGAGACGTCCCTGGTATTTATCTTCCATGTCGGTCCTTGACGACCCACATTCTGTTAGTAATGGGCCTTAAATGCTACCTTGGCAGTTACAGGCGTTAGTGGTCTTCTGACCGTTTCTTCTTCTTGCTCAAGGTTTCTTGATGTGCCCGCCCGTATGCTTCACATCATGCCTTCGAGGAGTAAGGTCGATCGACCAGACCTCATGTCTGGTCGTGCCTTAGACTACTCGCCTTCGAGGAGTAAGGTCGACCGACCAGATCTCATGTCTG
This sequence comes from Acorus gramineus, assembly GCA_030737835.1. Classification (NCBI taxonomy): domain Eukaryota; kingdom Viridiplantae; phylum Streptophyta; class Magnoliopsida; order Acorales; family Acoraceae; genus Acorus; species Acorus gramineus. The sequence continues at coordinate 2,478,569 of CM060856.1, read as the reverse complement.
GTCGTGCCTTAGACTACTCGCCTTCGAGGAGTAAGGTCGACCGACCAGACCTCATGTCTGGTCGTGCCTTAGACTACTCGCCTTCGGGTGCCCAACCGCCCAACTAGACACTGGATCTAGTCGTGTCAGCACATCTGGGAGAGTCATCATGACCAAGGATTGGAACTCGGATTTGCGGGTCCCACGGTAGGCCCACGTTCGTCCTGGTGTGACGCATTACCCCTTGAGGTGACACGTGTCGCGGTGAGGATTTTTACCTCCACAGATGCCCCCTCTTCTGCTCTTTTGGCTTGTCGAGAGAGCAGGAGATCATGATAAGTCACCTTGCCCCCATTCCTCTTTGGGGGTCAAAGATCCAGTCGTCTGCCTTCTCAGGATTCTCTGACCCACCTAGGATTTGACGGCGGATTTTGCTTTGTCAGCCTTAATGGCGCGTGGCCTCTAAATGGCGTATGGGAAATCAAAACGTCAGCATCCCTTCAGATTCTATGAATCCCCTTTTTATTGGCATTGATGATTACTCCTCGATACTTGCAGCGAAATAAGTGCGGCTGTCTTCTCAACGCACCACTTCAATGGATATAAAAAGCGGGGGGGGGGTTGAGAGGGAGAAGCCCCTCATCCCATCTCACGCCTTCCTTCATTATCATGGAGGAAACTGCCACTGCTGCAGCCCTCCACAGAGAGTTGGGCCTCTCGTTTGACTTCGTGATTGACGAGTTGGCCGAAGATGAGGTCCCCACCCTTTATCTTGATTCTGTTCTCCTCCATCCCAGCTACTTCACAGATGGGGGTCTTTCTCTCCCTCTGCCACGCTTGGTGGCAGAGTTTCTTGATTTCTTTGGTCTCCATCCCATCCTGGTTGTTCCCAACGTATACCGCATCTTGATGTGCGTGGTTGCGTTGGGGAAGAATACAGGAGTTGAGCTGGGCCTGACTGAGGTCCGTTGGATCTATTAGGTCAAGGATTCATCCTCCAGGCGGTCCCCACCCTTCTACATCTCTCGTCGGGCCAAAGCGCCAGAGCTGGTCCTTGGCATGGCACGGGGCGACATCCACGACTTGGCGAGTCACCGGATTCGGGTCTGGGGTATCTGGATGCCAGATGGTTGGGATTCGTCCCATCGCCATTTGTGTCGCCCTCGGAGGCCAATGGTGGATGCCCCCAGGCCGGAGGTCGAGGAGGTGAAGATGAGCGACATCTCTCGGGTGATGGACTATCCGGACCGATCGTGGTGGGAGCTCCTTGAATTGGAGGAACCACGACGCGCTCCACCCGTTGCAACTTTTCTTGCCGGTGTGGTCGACTCAGCGGGTGGCTCAGGTCCAGTTCCTCCTACCATCACCCTGTTCAACAGGGCGAGGCGGCGTTCCTCGAGGCTCCTCCGGCTGGGTATTGGATCAAATTCCATTGCCCTGCCGGTGGACTTAACCTTGTCTCCTCCGCATTCTGTTCCACCATCTCCACCACCAGCAGTTCAATCATCTTCGTCTTCTTCTTCTTTTTCTTCATCGTCTGTTCCTCTTGAGGAACCTGTTCCTTCCACCCGTGGCACGGATGCTGACGCCCTGCCGGCGGTACCCCCAGTGACCTCGGGCGCTGGGGCTGATGCTGCTCCTACTCCCAGAGGCTGTCTATAGAGTGTCCTCCTCCCCTCAGGCGGCCCTTCAAGGAATTTGTAAGCCTCTGTTCATGCCGCCTCCCTCTCCATAACTCATCAGCTGCGGTCGCTTTGGGAAGCCTGTGAGGGCGATGAGGAAGATCTACTTCTGGACTTCATCAGCGGATACCGCTTGGGCTATGCTGACCATTCTCGTGGTTTTCAAGAGATGAGCAACGAAGAGCTTCCCGGACTGCACCAAGCTATGAGGGAGAGGAGACTTCGTGGGAAAGGATGAGTAGAAGACCGAGCAGAGGGTTGAAACCCCTCCCTTTTTTTGTAACCTTTATCCAATTAATGAATAAAAAATTACTTTCTTTGCTCAACCTTGATCGTCTTTTATCTACTCGCTCGCTTTGACTATTACATCTCCTCGCTATACAATTCCATTGGTGGGTCATGGAGTCCCAAAAACTTGTCGTATCTGCGATCACCCGTGAACAGGATCCTCGAACAGGATTTATGAACCAGGTTCACGAACAGGATTTCTCTAGTCGTGCCCACATGTTTGTTGGGGCTTTCTTGTCGTTCCGTCTCTTCTCCATGCCACGTGGTAAATTCGTGATAATAAATTCACCACGTAGGCTGCACGTTTTTCAAAATTGGCACCTCGTTTCTCTCGCCAGCTCGATATTTGAAGAAGATTTTGACGGCAATCTTCCATGATTTCGATTTTTGCGCTCCTGTCATGATTGCGGGGATTTTTCAAGGGAGGACCGTTCTATAAGTTTCCATTATTCGACGAGAAGAGGAGAGAGAATTCAGAAATCGAATCCCCTGCTCGTTTTCAAATTTTACCTCTTCTCGAATTTCTCCTCGCGCCACCATGTCAATAGACATTGTTTAGAAACTAAGGTCCTCCCTGTCGATTCCTGATTCCATCGCCATCACACCTACTCCTTTCAGATCCATATATGATCTTAAAGGCAGCAGCTTTGAGAAGCTCTTCATGTATCATTCTCAGATGCTGAGGATCTCCCTTTCTTTTTCTTTCCCTGAGTTGGTTAGGGACTTCATGCGCCGATTCAATCTTCACCCGGAGCAATGCTCCCCTAATCTGTTACGGGTGCTGATGTGCGTCGTCACGATCAACCACAAGTTGCAGCTTCAGCTCGGGGTGGATGACATCCACCATCTGGATGGTTTGAGGAAGTCGGAGCACGCCTACTATCTTCAGGCGAGGCCTGGCGCGGTCCATCTCGTGGAAAAGTTTCCTTCTCCGACAGTGGATGGAGGGATGGATACCTTGTGAACCTGACCGGCCCGTGGACGCTTCTTGCCACTGCTTCGGGTGACATGCTGTAGGTGCCATGTCGCCTTTGCCAAGTGAAATTGGGTGAGCACAAAATCATCGGATCTTATACACCTTATCTGCCCTTGCCTTCTCTCTTTAGCCAATATGCCTCCTCATGATTCCTGCAGATGATTCGGAGCGTGCGCCCCCAGACCCATCGATGGTGAAGCTGGATTAGATTTCCAGGGCTCAGAAGCTGGAGGAAAAAGATTTCCATAAAATCCTTAACCTCCCCGCATCCAGGGCTGTCGGCTCTTGTTCGAAGGTAGCCGGCTCGTCTTTGGGAGTTGACGCATCCTCTGCCCTCACCGAAGCATCGTCTCCTGCTATCCCCGAGGAAGCGGGCGAGCACTCAGCCGCTCCCAAGATTAGGTCAGCTTCGAAGAAGAGATCTAGGCTTCCCCTTGCTTCAAAGCGGTGGAACAAGGTTGCTCGCTCGGCTTCAGAGTCTGAACGGGTGGACCCTGAGGACCGAGTCAACGCCCTACTGGACATATCTCGGGCTCCCTTAGGGGACGACTCACCTTCGGGCGCTGTTGGCACGGTTGCTAGTGAGCCTGTCGTGTCTTCTGATGGAGAGGAACTCCCACCTAGCTCTGTAATCATTTGTGCATCAGAGACGGTGGAGGTACCCTCCTCTCCAGAAATTGTGGTGGTTACGGATCCCGCTTCCCATCTACCAGCCGCTGCCTTCAGAGTCTCAGTTGGAGCAACCCATGCCGAGCCCTCCCTTGTCAAGGAGGTAGTGATCGTTGCTTCTTCGATTTTCGCTCCTGGGGTTACCCCAGCTACAACGGAAGGTTCGGTGTCAGGGATCGTCGCCTCGTCGGAGGTGCCCCCAGTTGTGGCAGGAATGCCCACAGTCGCTTTGACTGTGACAGAGATGCCTTTAGTCGCTTCAGCTGTGGTTGATCCTTTGGGCCCCTCTCGCTCGGATGCACCCTTTGTTCTGACGTCCGAGGCTCCATCTTTAGCTGTCGTGGGCGCTGAAGTTCCTTGCTCGGTTCCTGCCGAAACCCCCTCAGTCCCTGCTCCTGCGGCTACGACCGACACTTCCTTCGGAGGCCTTCTGGCAGATCGGGCCGGCAAGGAGTTAGCTTGCACACAGCTCAGGGGCTGCCTTCTTGAGGGCAACTAAAATTGTGCTCGCCGGGCTATGACTGAAGCGCTTTTCACCCGGCTTGGCTGGAGTTTTTATAACGTAAGTGTTCGGCTCCTATCTTCAAAGGTTTCTTCTTCAAGCCTTTAACCATTTGCTTTTTAGAATTCTGTGATCTGGCAGGTACTCAACGAGCGAAGCCTGGATGCGATGAAGTCTGAAGACCTCCCGAAGTTGGCTCGAGAGCTCGCTCATCGCAGAGAAGCACAGCTTAAGTCGGCTGAGGAACAGACTGTGATCGCAAAGCGAGTGCGTCTTGCCGTGAAACTTGCCGAATCCTCTGCTCGTTGGGACATGTTTGCTGCTCAGGTTCGGGCTGTTGCTGCTGAAGATCGTGTGAGAGAGCTCCTTGAGCTGAATTTCTCTCAGTCTTTTGATCAGGCTTCCTTTTCCTTGCGGGTGCACAACGCGGAAAAGCGAGTCGAGGCCCTAATGCGTGAGTCGCAAGAGCAGCAAGTCAAGCTCTGTGAACTTCGAACCGATCGCGCAGTTGCTTTCAAGGATGGTCTGTCGAGGGGTCGAGCAGAAGCCTTTGCGACTATGAGGGACCAATTGAAGGAACTTTTGGATTCTTTGACGACTTGTGCCGAGAAGAACTACAATTGTGGATATCGTCAAGGTTATGAAGATAGATCCAGCAACGTCTCTCCTCGTATCACCGCTGTGATTCTAGCCCTGATGACGGGTCTCAGACCTAGACATTTTGTAAAATAAACAATGTTTTCATAAATGACTTGTCTTTTACATGTCTGCTTGCTTTCGCATGATCTGAATGTTTGGAGTGCTTATTGTCGTGATAATAGAGTTTTGCGCCCACTCGATGGACTAACTCTGACTTATCCCGTCATCACGACCTCCGTAGGGCCGGGGCCCCTAGAATGGCAGGGGAAGGTTATCCCTCTTTTCGTCCTCGTTGTGCGAGTGTGTCCTGTGCATTTTTTCAGGTCCTGCTTGCGGATTTACTAGATGGAGTGCTTAGGACGAGAGGGAGGTACCCTTTCAGAATTAAGTCCTGGGACTAATCCTGCTCGTCCTTTCCTAGCGACCTCCAAGGGTTGGTCGTAGAGCCTGGGCTCTATGCGACCGTGTGAGCATAGGGGGAAGCTTGTACTTCCGAACGACCTCATCGTTTGAGTGTAACCTATGTGTCTCACTTTTGCAAACCTTTTACTCGAGTGCTTATCGATGGATGGGGCGTCCCCCGTGCGACCTCTTAAAAAGAGTGCTCATCCAATCGACCTGAACTGGATCAACGCGCGACCTCTGTGGAGTGCTATACTCGCAACCTCCTTGGAGCGCTATATATTTGAAACCAAGTTCACGCGCGACCTCGAACGGGCTCTTATTCACATGAAATATTTCTCATGAATAAATAAAAAATTTTTTATTTCAGAAGTGATACTTTTTCAAATGCATTACATTGCGAGATCTCATGAGTGCCTCTCCATTCATTCGTTCTAGATAATAAGCTCCTTTGGGGCCCAGTCTGATGACATTGTACGGGCCTTCAAAACTGGGCCCGAGCTTACCATCAGATCTTTTTCAGGATTCGGGGAATACTTCTTGAAGGACCAGGTCCCCTACTCGAAAGCCTCATCGTGAAACCCTCTTGTTGTAGATTCGCGCGATCTATTTTCGGTAATTCGCCATTCTGATGGAAGCTGTTTCCCTCCGCTCGTCCCTCAGGTCGAGATCAGACGTGAGATTTTCTTTGTTAATCCGTGGCTCAAAATTCTCGACCCAAAATGTCAGGATCCCGAGCTCTATGGGGATTACAGCCTTGACGCCAAAGCCAAGGAAAAGGGAGTCTCCCTTGTGGCCCTTCGCGCCGTGGTGCGGTATGCCCATAACACTGAGGGAAGCTCGTCCACCCAGTTGCCTTTGGCCGCGTTGAGCCATTTCTTGATCCCGTCCAGGATGGTAGGATTGGTGATTTCTGCCTGACCATTTCCTTGGGGGTAGCGCGGAGAGGAGAAAAGGTGCTTTATGCCCAACTCCTCGCAGAACTCCCTCATGGTGGCATTATCGAATTGTGTCCCATTGTGGGAGATTATGGTGTTCGACACTTCGAATCGACACACGATCTCCTTCCAAAGGAAACTTTGTACTTCGATGTTGCGGATTCTGGCTTGGGCCACAGCCTCCACCCACTTGGTGAAATAATCAGTGGTGACAAGAAGGAATCACTTCTGAGACAGCGCCAAGGGCATGGGCCCGACTATATCGAACCCCCATTGAGTGAATGGCTAGGGACTTAACAGTGTATTCAAATCCCCAGCTGGTCGGTGAATCAGGGGACTGAATCGTTGGCACTTGTGGCATTTCCTCACCAGGTCGAGCGAGTCCTTTGCAAGGGTTGGCCAGAAGTATCCGGCTGTCAACGCACGACTGGCTTCCGTACACCCCCGAATGCATTTCTTCTAATACTTCTTTAGCTTCTTCGGGATTAACACACCTAAGGAGAGGGCCTAGAAAGCTCTACTTAAACAATAAGCCCTGATCAGATATCAAGAACCGAGCGGATCGGTTCTTGATTTTCCTGGCCTCTTCCTTATCTACTGGGAGGAAGTCGCCTTTCAAGTAAGACAGAACGGGGTCCATCAAGGTCGGTTCCCGGGTTATTGACTCCACTGCCATAACCTCTTTGGGATGGGTTATGCTTGGCTCCCTCAAGAATTCGACCTGGATCTCCTGGGATGGGTCTTCCTCTAGTGCACTTGCCAGATTTGCTAGAGTGTCAGCATGAGTATTCTGCTTGCAATCGATTGTGTGGATTTTCCACTCACCGATTCGTTCAAGCAAAGTACGGGTGTAGCCCTGATAAGCCGCCATTCGATCATCCTTCATCTGATATTCTCCAGTGCTTTGACAAACCACGAGCTGGGAATCGCTGTAGATCGCCAATTTATGGACGGCGAGATCTACGGTGAATTCCAAGCCCGCGATGAGTGCCTCGTACTCGGCTTCGTTGTTAGAAGCGTTGAATCCTAGTTTGATTGCGTGTTCAAACAGGAAACCGTCTTCATTGTGTAGGATCATCTTTGCTCCTACCCCTTTTCGGTTGGACACCCCGTCGACATGGAGTGTCCAGGAAATTGGCCTGCAGTCAGATATTAAACAGACTTGCTCCTGGGCAGGTGTAAAGTCGGCGATGATGTCTGAGATGACCTGTCCTTTGATTGCACTCTTGGGCCTCAAAAGCTGAGAGCTCCACCACCCATTTGAGCAATCGTCCTGCGACGTCCGCCTTTCGCAATACAGCCTTGAGCGGTGAGTCGGTGATGACATGGATCGTATGGGCATGGAAGTAATGGCGCAGTTTTCGGGCGGAAACGAGCAAGGCAAACGCAAGCTTTTCGATGCGGGAATACCTGGTCTCCACCCCGCTGAGCTTCTTACTTGCATAGTAGATTGCCCTTTGCCCTCGATCGATATCCTTCAATAGCCCGGAGCTAACAGCGTGCTCAGAGGCTGTAATGTAGAGGAGCAAAGTGTTTCCTAAGGAAGGACATACTAGAAGCGGCGGCGTGCTGAGGTATTTTTTGATTTCTTCAAATGCCCTCTGACATTTTTGGCATCCATTCAAATCTTTGAGCCTTCCGCAGCAACTGGAAGAATGGCTGGCATCGATCAGTGGCCCTAGAGATGAATCGATTGAGAGCGGCCAACCTCCCCACCAGCTTCTGTACCTCCTTTTTGTTCCGTGGGGGCTTCATATCCAATATCGCCTTGATTTGGTCAGGGTTGGCTTCGATTCCTCGCTGCGTTGTCAGGTACCCCAGAAACTTGCCCGAGGTGACTCTGAAGGAGCATTTTGTCACGTTTAGTTTGAGGCGGTACTTACGCAGCACAGTGAAGATCTCTTCCATGTGGGCCAAGTGGTCGACTCGGCGCTCACTTTTTACCATCATGTCGTCGATGTAGACCTCAACAGTCTTACCGATCTGATGTTGGAAGATCTTAGTCACCAACCTCTGATAAGTGGCCCCTGCGTTCTTTAACCCAAACGGCATCACTTTATAGCAGTAAATGCCTGTAGGGGTTATGAACGCTGTCATCTCCTGGTCGGGCTCGTGCATTGGGATTTGGTAGTAGTCTGAATAAGCATCCATAAAACTCATTAGTTCATTACCCGATGAGGAGTCTACCAGTTGGTCGATCTTCGGAAGTGGGAAGCTTTCCTTCGGACATGCGCTGTTTAGGTTGGTGAAGTACACACAAACCTGCCACTTCTCGTTCTTCTTTGGAACCACGACGGTGTTGGCCAGCCACTTGGGGTGTCGCACTTCATGTATAAACCCTGCGGCCAGGAGTTTATTCACCTCGTCTCGCACCACCTCGGCGTGTGTGATGGCCATTCGTCGCTGCTTCTGTCGGACTGGACGGATGATCGGCGATATGGACAGCCGATGGCCTTGCAACCTCAGGATCAATTCCTGGCATGTCTTGAGGCTTCCAGGCGAAGATGTCCCTGTTCTCGATGAGGAGGTCGAGTATCGCCTTTCTCTCTTCTGTGGAGAGTAAACTTCCGACCAGAAAGTATTTCTCAGGGTCTATCGGGACCTTCTCGAGGTCTTCAAGGACCCTGTCTTCGGGACCAGGTCGGCGCTCATCGGCCTTGACTCGGTTCTGCAGTAATTGCTACCTTTTTGGATGAATTTTTCCGTCCTCAAGTTGCTCCTTGAAGTCTAGTAGGGCCGACTTCCCTGCCATCACTGCAATGTAGCACCACTTTACGGCAACTTGGTCTCCTCGAATCTCCATTATCCCCTCGGCCGTGGGGAAACGGAGCCGTTGATGGTACGTAGACGGAATCGCCTTCATCGCCGCCAGCCAGGTGCGTCCGATGATGGCGTTGTATGGAGACGGGAGGTCCATGATAATGAACTCCGTCATAGTGGTCCGATTCCCTGCTCGAACCGGCAGTTTGATTCGTCCAGCGGGGACAACCGTGCTCCATTGAATGCGACTAGAGGGTCCTTCGTGGGAGTGAGGTTAGCGGCTTTTAACCCCATCCGAAGAAAGGGTTTCATAAAGAGGATGTCGGCCGAGCTTCCTGTATCAACGAGAATTCTCTTAACGTTGAAATTAGAGATACGCAGGGTGATTACCAGGGAGTCTGAGTGTAGGGCTTGGACTCCTTCCAGGTCGGCGTCGGAGAAAGTGATAGCTCCTTCATTACCGCTTCTTTGTCTTTTTACGACCAGCTTCAACTCCTGGTCGATGTGCATCATTTCGAAGGAGACCTACATCGTCTTCGAGTCTCGACAGACACTTTTTGGTGAGATGTAATGTGGTACGCCTCTGAAAATGACATCAATGACCCCTGTCGATGTATTAGGGCCAATGCTCGTCACATGCCGCTCACCGAAAGTCGGGTGTTTCTCGACAGAACCATATTCCTTCAATCGTCCCTTTTGGAACTGGGTCTCCAAGAAGCCCCGGAGGATTCGACATTGGTGGGTAGTATGGCCCACTCTCTTGTGGTAGTCGCAGCGGAGAGATTGGTCCCTCTTTGATTCGTCGCTCCTCATGGGTGCGGGCCATCGGAACCACGTCTCCCTCTGGATTTTAGATAGGATCTATGACGGAGGGACCTTGAAGAACATCCCCCGTCCTTCTCGTACCTCGTTTGTTGAGGCACCAAGCTTCTTGCCCTTCTCTCTCCGCTGGTCCTTCTTATGCAGCTCCTGCAGACGTTTTATTGCTGGTGACGGGGCGGCAACTATTGGTGGAGACCGGGACGTAGCCATCGCCTGCTTAAGGGTCCTCGATTCTTCTTCCACCTTGCCTTACTTTTTAGCACGCCCCATGAAATCACGCAAGTCGTATGGGGTACGCTTAATAAGCGACTCCTTGAGGTCATTTCCAAATGGCAGGCCATTCCAGAAATCCATTATTGCAGCGTCCTCGTTGCAGTCTTCCACTTCGAATTTAAGGATGCAGAAGTGATCGAAAAACTGCCAAATCATCTCCTGACAGCATCTGGATCTTCATGAGATCGCCGAGGTCCTTCTTCCTTCGCCGACTACAGATGAAGTGCTCAGCGAACATAGTGCCGAGCTCCTCGAAAATTCTGATTGTCGCAGGGGGAAGGAGGTGGAACGATGTCAAAGCGGCCTCTTCCAGGCTGGAAGGGAAGAGGCGGCACATATGCTCATCATAGAGCTCATACAAGGCCATCGAATGTTGGAATACCAAGATGTGATCATAGGGATCCATCGTGCCATTGTACATCTTGAATTTGGGCTGGACGAGCTTCCGAGGAAGTCGTTCCCTGAGAATCTCTGTGCAAAACGGGGAGGCGAATCCTCGTATTGCGTGCTCCACCATCTTGTGATTCGGAACGCGCCGTACCTCAGAGCGCAAAGCGTAACGCGGCTGCGCAACCACTTCCCCAGCTCGAGGGCAGGGTGGAGAATCATACCAACGCCCTTCTGAAACCTCACGTAAGATCGATCGTCCCTGGTGTGTTTGCCTCCAAGAGGCCTCTCGTCCCGCGGGGCGTTCTCCATGAGGTGAGCGCCCGCGCCTTTGTCCTTCATTGGGTTGTCGACTGGCACGAGGGGTGCGCGAGCGCCGACGAGACCGCTGCCTCTGATTGGAGGAAGAGGTACTTCCTTCCGAACCTTCAGATTTGATGGTAGGGGGGTTGGGCCGTACAGGAGGTGGCAGTTAGATTTCTTCCTGGACTGGCTGTTGTCGATCCACGTTCGTATAGAACTGTTGCATCGAGGCTTCGATCATCTGCTGCATTGACTCTTGAAGACGGGTAAATAGAGTTTCCTGCGTGGACTCCATTACCCGCCTGAGGCCCTGGACCTGACTAGCCAAGGTTTCCGGGGAGCCGTCGGCAACATCGGATGGGAGAACGTCTTATTCTTGTCATCCTCCTACATTAGTGTCACTCGGACCTGACATTGCGGACACTGCCTTTTTGTTTCAATATCCCACAGACGGCGCCAAACTGTGGAGGATATTTTTCCCCTTCAGTTAGATTTGTAAGTTTACTGGGAAAAAGAACTCAAGCAATATGAATTCTCGCAGCTATGCTTCGATTCTCTCATTGACTGAATAGGAAGTAACACAAATAGAGCTCAATGATTGGGCTTGACTCAATGGGTAACTCTCTTGACCTTTCTTGATTGTGCCTTTAGATTGCTGAGCGCGCGACCTCTTTATAGGCTGCCCACATACCCCCTGGGGATCAAGTCACACGTAGTTCTTTAAATGCCCTTGTAACCGCCTTGCCACTAAGTGCTTAGTGGGCCTTTTTCAGGGAAACGTCCCCGGTATTTATGTTCCACATCGGTCCTTGACTACCCACGTTCTGTTGGTAATGGGCCTTAAATGCTACCTTGGCAGTTACATGTGTTAGTGGTCTTCTAACCGTTTCTTCTTCTTGTTCGGGGTGTCTTGATGCCCGCCCGTATGCTTCACCTCATGCCTTTGAGGAGTAAGGTCGACCGACCATACCTCATGTCTGGTCTATTCGCCTTCGTGTGCCACACCACCCAATTGGACACTAAATCTAGTCGTGTCAGCACATTTAGAAGAGTCATTATGACCAAGGATTGGAACTCAAATTTGCGGGTCCCACGGTAGACCCACGTTCATCCTAGTTAAAATTTGCGGAACTCGGATTTATCATCCGATTAAATAGATTTTAATCAGACGGTTAAAATAATCACCTCATGAAATCACATATTTCCCATTAATCATAATCCTTCTTTTTTCTACATGACCTTTCCATTTTTCTCTTTTGATTTTTTTATAGAATATTTTCTTAGCATCCGATTAAATGTACTTCAATTATACAATTATTACAAAGTGATCGCATATCAAAAAAGATATAGTGCCGCATCATTTCGCCTCTTTATATATATATATATATATATATATATATATATATATATATTAACGTGGCTTTTCAAACTGCCGTATCGAACATTCAACAAATGAAATTTTTTGAAAGAACTGCTAAAAATTTGACAAAGCCAGTCTGTCAAAAAAAAAAAAAAAAAACCCAACTGTGGTCCGTCAACCCGGGAACATCCAGATCGACGGCCATGTGAATCCCTCGTACTGTAGACTAGTGGGCCCCAAAGCCTTTCTACGTGTATTATTATGATTTTGTATTCGTGTACCGTCGGTGATGTGTTTACCTTTACTTTCTTTGTCCGGCCCACGTAAGCATACAACCGCCGTACATAGAAATGTGGGAGCCCTCTTTTCGTTTTAGGGTTGGGTGAAATAGAGTTGATTCTGTTCGAGGTCGTTCGATGTATAGTAGAAGTGTATGATTGAACGACCAGGATTTGGTTCGCCCGGATTACTACTAAGTGAACCCTAGTGCGGGTTCCATGGATAGGAACCTTATCACCCTACGATCAAATCATCGGGGGGTTTATTTGAATATTTCTTTTTTTGTTTTTTTTCCATCTATACATTGTTCCTTGTATATTAAGTAGGGAGAGGGAGTGAGCGACTGAACGGGTATAGAGAGAAATAGAGTCCCCACGATTCTGTCTCCGCTGCTGGACAAATCTGCCACACAGCAATAATGCATGGGAGCTAGTAGTGCAGACACACGATAACCCTTCCCCCAATCAATGTAGCAGTGTTTATCCTGGTCTTATTTATTTGGGTTATCAGTCAAGCCTTGTTTTCTTCACCTACACTTCCATACCTTCCATTGCTATTTCTGTTCTTCTGTTGCATATATTTTCCCCGTCAAAGTTGACGGTCTTGCTGTTGTTGAAGGGGAAGTTGGGGTTGGGTTTTTAATAGCTAGGTCTCCAACAGAAGGAGAGAGGGGAATATACATTGGTGGGTCTTTGTTTATCTGAACCTGCATTTATATCTCTGGGTGTTGCTGGCGATTTTGGGGTTTGATTTAAAGCACTCTCCGTTTGAAAGATTTTGACGAATAAAGAGAGTTCAAAAAAAGTGGAGTCGTCATTGCTGTAATGGAGAGACTTCAAGGCCCCATCAATCCCTGTGTAAGTAGTCCTCAGCTTTTCCCACTTCTTTACTTTAGCTTGACTTTAAAGAAAAAGATTGAAAAATCTTTCCCTGTCCATTCGACACACGCCTCCAATCCAAACCCGCTTTACATTCAATGCATTGTAAATGGAGGAAGAGACGATGACCCACAAAACCAATGCCACTGAAGAAACTCTGCTTTCCCTTTTTCATTATTCTCACCATCCCACCAATCCTATTCATCGTTATCTATTCTGTTCCATTACTCAGAAAACAAGTACTATTTCAAAACACCCAACTTTTATTCATCAAAAACTGAAAACAAAGAAAACCCATTTGAATTTTTTTTTTCCTTGTTTATTTTCCAGTTCTTGGAGAGTCATGTAAATGTTGAGTGCTTGGAAGAGCAAGAGAACGAGTACGGCTACTGTTCGATCACGGACAACTATTACGGATTCGAAGATCATCACGTCTACAACAACAAAAACTTGGATTCTACGATGCCATTTCTTCAGATGCTGCAGGAACTTCCCCCTACGAAGAACCCAATCTCCACCTCCTCCTGAGGCTCCAAAACCACCACCAAAAGAACCAATATCCGTGGATCATCTCCCCAGATTGGACGGTCGAGCTAGAGAGCTGCGTAACGGAAGCACAATCCCCCATCAAGTCTGAAAAATCCAAAGACCCACCACCACCACCATCATCATCAGCATTCGATCGGACGGCTGTACAAATGACCCACTCTGCGACAAAAGAGAAGCGGAAGCGGAAGCGGATGAAGCTTTCGAAGAACAGAGAAGAAGTGGAGAGCCAGAGAATGACCCACATCGCAGTCGAGCGAAACCGTCGCAAGCAGATGAACGACCACCTCTCCTCCCTCAGATCCCTCATGCCTCCCTCCTTTGTTCAAAGGGTACGCATTCCCACCCGTTCGATTTGAATCTGATGGATCAGCTAAAAACGTGATTATTATTATTATTATTTATTTTAATTCCATTGTAGGGTGACCAGGCGTCGATAATTGGGGGTGCGATTGATTTCGTGAAAGAGCTGGAGCAGCTTCTGCAGTCTCTCCAGGCGGAGAAGCGGATGAGATCCGACGGTCAGGATGGGCTCACGTCATCAGATTCTGCTGCCAGTCCCTTTGATGGGTTCTTCACGTCTCCGCAGTACACCAGGTACTCGTCTTCATGTTCGACGACGTCATCATCATTAGTGGGTGATGAGGGATGGACGGCGGATATTGAAGTGACGATGATACAGAGCCACGCCAATGTCAAGGTACTGACGCCGAGGAGGCAAGGGCAGCTCGTGCGTGCCATTGCAGCTTTGGAGGATCTTCACTTGGTTGTTTTGCACCTCAACATCACTTCGCTTCAGAGTTCCGTTTTGTACTCCATCAATCTCAAGGTGCAGCATATTTGTTGTCTTAATTACAATTCAATACTAATGTTAATGCATTGTTTATAATTAATTGTGTTCGTTTTGTTTGAAATGCATGCAGATTGAAGATGATTGTAAGCTCGGGACCGCGGACGATATAGCAACGGCGGTTCACAAGATATTCAGTTTCATCAATGACGGCTGAAGCTGTAAAACTTATTAAATATTGAGTTTTGTAGAGAGAGGAAGGATGATAGGGTTCTGTTTCTTTTTGTTCTTTTGTGGTCGTTGTTTATCATGTTGGGTTGGTTTTGTTTTATCGGTGGTGATAGTGAATGGAGTAGATAATTAGAGTGACACATGTAAGGAGGGAGACGATGTCGAATGGGTGGTGAGGGATGCAATTGAGAGAGGTACTGTTACTAAGAGCTACTGTAGATGCGCTAGCTTATGGTGATTTTTTTTTTTCGTTTTCCCATGCAAAATAGATTATTTTATATTTGCTTTATTATCTGGCGTGATTTGTATACCTGTCTGGGTCCACTTAATCTTAGAAATCTAATCTTCTTTGTCCTTTTTATAGTTTTTTCTCATCGTTAATCATGATTGTTATTCATATAATATAAATGAATATATATTTTATCAGTACCATCTATCCATAGGGTACAAGTGTACAACCACAGTATAAGAAAGAAAAAGGTGGTCGTAGTCAGTCCATGCAAAGTTTTTCACATCAAATACGAACAGTGAATTATGTGCAGCGATGGCAAGATTCGTTCACTTTCTCTATTCTGACCCAAGATTAACCTGTCTCCAGTAATGAATAGTAAATGTCTGGTGTTGGAATGGAACAGGGTTATTTAGGGAATAGTGGCCCGCAGAAACCAGGGTATGGGTGGTCATGATAAGAAAAAAGATGCGTCGCAGGAAGCCCAGAAAGATTTGTCATTCGGGGTGGTAATAATATTATGATATATATATGCAAAGGCGACGACGACACACGAAAAAATAATTCCGAGGAGCATCGGCTGCAGAACGACAGACTTCGATGGAACCTACTAAAAGTGGGTTCACGAATCTCAACAGCTCCTCTCTTCGACACGTCAACACCACTCCTCCGTTGCATGGTCCCCCCTCCCAATATGAGGGTGAAAACTAAAGAAATAAATAGAAAAGCTGGTTTTGCACTTCTTAGGTAAATTTATTTTGTGTTTCTATTTTTACTGTACTGGCGTGGCAATAATTAAAGAATAAAAGAATCAGGAAAATAAATTTTGGCAGCTTGTAAAATATTTAAAAGTAGGCTACCTTGATTGCCCCTAGATTATTGAATGTGTATTCTAGTGAAAAGCTTGTAAAAAAAAAAAAAGAAGCAATCTAAGCATTTCTTTCTAAAACAATGCTAATGTTACTATATCAAGCTGTTCAAGATCGAAGGCATAATTTAGTGGTCGTGGGAACAGTGTCGTCTCTGTCAAGGCAAATTAAATAAAGTTTCCTTACCTTATAATGCATATCTTGTTACTTTTTTTTTTATTTTAATTCAAGATGCAATTAGAATTGGAATTTTCCTTGAGTATATATTTATTTTAGTATAAATGAGTATAGTAGTGAAATAATTGATTTTGTATTTGGACAGTTTGATTGTGTTTTAAATTATTATCCTTGTAAATCATAATAACAAATTTTTTGTTATTTGTATAAAATGTAAATAAAATATGGATGAAAATTTATAAAAGGTGAAAAAAATGATAATAATTGATTTGACAAGTAATTTATAAGAGATGGTAACAGTTGATTTGAGAGTGTCTAACATATTCTTTGATGGAATAACTTTAATTCCAAGGATTGATTGGAATACATATATCACTTGATAGCTTTTTACAAAAAAGCTACTGAGAAGTTCTTGTTAGCCCAGTGGGTTTTGGGGTGAGAAACAAAGGTGGGAAACATAGAAGCGATAGCGTAATAGCGGAGGCATAAAAATGAGCGGAAGAGTTGTTGTTATTCTGATATAGTTTATTCATGAGTATTCAAGGTTGTCAAACAACCCAAACCAACTATTCTGATTTATTCCACAGTATTCCGACCCTTACTCTACGTCCAAACAAACGGAGGCTCAGTTTTTGAATGGCTATTCTTCGGAAAGAATGGGGGCATTTGGGGAATAAATCTGAGAGTCTAATCCGAGACGTGGGCGGGTTTGACCTGAGAAGGGAAGTGTCGTGTATTTTGGGGAGGGGGGGAGGGGTTGGTTTGGGCGCAACTGTTTTTTCAGAGGGGGAAGAAGGGGGGTGGGGGGAGGGGGAGGCGTCAGAGATTCTGTCTCAATAAGATAGTGTTCCAGAGCTGGACGGGCCAAAAAGAAGAAACCAGAATCCCGACGTAAGCTTCATTTTCTGGGCCCACCCTTTCCCCGACCTTTCCCACCTCGAAATGCTCCATTAATTCAACTTTGACCGTCAATTGTATCACAGTCACTTCACGAGGAACGGACAAAGAGCAATGACTTTTTATTATTTTTGGCAGTGGCATTTAATTTAAGGAAAAAGATATACGCATTGCAGTCACAAACGCAGTCCATCTTATTTTTTTTTATAAAATTATGCACTCACTCTTTGTCACTATTTGAAGTGTATGTTTTTATATAAAATAAAATATGTAATGAAATACATTAATGTATTTTTTTTCATAATAAAAAAATGAAAAAACTAACTGTAGCATACACTATGATAGTGTAGCATACACTATGATAGTGTAGTATATGCTACATTATTATAACGTATGTGGCTGTAAAACGGACTGCGTGTATCAAAGCTCTTAATTTAATGTTAGGGGAAAAATAGAAACAAAAGATATAGATCGGCCCAAGATCGTCCTTAAGAGCATCTCTAATACGAATATTCATTTTGAAGACTCTCATTGGAGATTTTAGACTTTTGAAGATCTCTGAGCTCCAATAGGTCTTCAATTTAAAGATTTATTGTTTTGAATACCCATCAACTCCAACAAAGGATTTTCAATTTCTTTTTGCGGTAGATATTTTTTCCCTTCAGTTAAATTTGTAAATCTCTTGGGAAAAATGAACATGGGCTATATGAATTTTTTTGCTATGATTTTGTTCTCTCAATGACTGTATAGAAAATGACACACAATGACTGGCTATGCTTGACTCAATGAATGACTGTACTTGACTGTCTGACTGGGCATGTAGAGTGCTTAGCGCGCGACCTCTTTATAGGCTACCTACGTACCCCTTGGGGATCAAGTCACACATAGTTCCTTTTTTACCCTTGTAACTGCCCTGCCACTAAGTGTTTAGTGGGATTTTTTCCAGGTGAACTCCCCCAGCATTTATGCTCCACGTCGGTCCTTGACTACCCACGTTCTGCTAGTAGTGGGCCTTAAATGCCACCTTGGCAGTTACAGGCATTAGTGGTCTTTTGACCGTTTCTTCATTCTGCTCGATGTCTCTTGATATGCTCGCCCGTAAGGAGTAAGATCAACCGACCAGACCTCGTGTCTGGTCGTGCCTTAAACTACTCACTTTCGAGGAGTAAGGTCGACCGACTAGACCTCGTGTCTGGTCGTGCCTTAGACTACTTGCTTTCGAGGAGTAAGGTCGACCGACCAGATCTCGTGTCTGGTCGTGCCTTAGACTGCTCGTTTTGTGAGGTGTCCGACTAGACCTTGGATCTAGTCGTGTCAGCACATTCGGGCGAGTCATCATGACTAAGGATTAGAACTCAGATTTGTGGGTCCCAAGGTAGGCCCACATCCGTTCTGATGTGACACGTCATCCCTGATATGACACGTGTCTGTAGATACCCTAATTTTGACCGTCCAAAGAGACAAAAATACTTTAAGTAAAACTTAAAAATGACCACATTTGGACATCTAGATAGAAACTCCCTTAGAAACCAAAACCGAAAACTCTAGTCCAAACACTTAGAAAAATATGAGACTTGGACATGGGCGGCTACTTGACAGTAGCTGCCCCATACCAGGCGGCTAGTTGAAACTAGTCGCCCTCCAACCGACCCCAAACCGCTTTCCTGGATGGGACATAAAGCAAGCATGATTGCGGTGGATTGTCCCTTTTAGCCACCCCATCTTAGCCGGTTCAACCTTAGTAACCGACCCAAGCCACCGCTTGTCAGAGATGGGACATTTGATAGGTTATGATGGGGGAGGCTACTTGAGAGTAGCTGCCCCTCACTGGGCGGCTAGTTTAAACTAGCCGCCCCTCACCTGGACAATGTCAAAGAACAAAGATCTAATGAAAGGTCAAATCAAGCACTTTATTACCCATTTTGATCTATTGTCCAGTGGACACTCCCCTACACCTCTTTTACTATAAATAGGGGGTCTCCAAGCACTTCTTCCATCATCAAAAATTATAATTCCCAACATCATCAAACATCCCCACTCACAAATCAACCCATACCCCCCTTCCCCACTTAAAACCCCTAGAGAGAGAGAGCTCTATTTTGAGAAAAAAACCTATTTTCCTACACCAAAATTATCCTCCAAATCCACTCTCCAAAAAACCTAGTTAAACCTAGTTTAACTTCAGCCAACTCCCAAACCAAACCCTACCCAGGCTCTGCCAAAATAGAGCCAGACACCAGGCCGCTACCCACAACTAGCCGTCCCCCACCAGGCGGTTAAAACCCACTAGCCAGCCCTTCCCCTAGCCCACCTGAGTCCCAATTCTCCTTTAGTCAAGTTCCCGAAGCAGAAGAGGATCCCTGTCTTCACCTCTGTGTACGGCATGCCCGTGTCTCAGAGCGGAGACCCCACAAACTCCCCCACGAAGGCGATCAAATCCACCCTCAACTTTTCCTGCTTTTTAAGAAAAGCAGGTGGCAATCACAACCACCCCTGAATCCTCCTGAGGACCCATCGGCCGCCTTAGCCAGGAACGAACAAAAAAACCCCACCACCCCTTCCGAGAGACGATCCGACCGAGCCTGTCAAGGCGCGCACCGGATCCGAGCCTCTGAAGAACCCCCACACACGTAGACCCCGAAGGACCGGAAGAAAGGGAGGAAGGCTTTCCGGAGCACAACATCCAACCCCCTACCCCTTCCGAAATCCGATATCGACAGTGTCGTGGTAAGGATTTTTACCTCCATAGATGCTCCCTCTTCTGCTCTTTTGGATTGTTGAGAGAGCAGGAGATCATGAAAAATCACCTCACCTCCATACCTTTCGGGGGGGTCAAAGATCTGGTCGCCTGTCATCTCGGGATTCTCTTATCCGCCCAGGATTTGACGGCTGATTTGCTACGTCAGCCTTAATGGCACGTGGCCTTTAAAGATGTTTGGAAAATCCAAATGTCAGCACCTTCTCGGATTTTTTGAATACACATTTTATTGGCATTGATTACTCCTCGATGTTTGCAGCGAAATAAGTGCAGCCGTCTTCTCGAACCGTCACCCTGCCTAGATTTAAAGGTCGAGTGGGCAGTACCTTTTCCCATCTCGCCTCCTTCCTTTGCTTTCTGAAAATTCCTTTGCCACCTTTCATGGAGAGAATCGCCATTACCGCAGCCCTCCACAGAGAGTTGAGCGTCTCCTTAGACTTCACGATTGACGAGTTATCTGAGGATGAGGCCCCCACCCTTTTTTTTACTCTGTCCTCCTCCATCCGAGTTATTTCATGGATGGGGGGTCTTTTTCTTCCTCTACCATGCTTGGTGGTAGAGTTTCTTGATTTTTTTGTCCTCCATCCCATCTCGGTTGTCCCCAACGTGTACCGTGTCTTGATGTGTGTGGTCGTGTTGGGGAAGAAGACAGGAGTTGAGCTGGGCCTGACCAAGGTCTGTTGGATCTATCAGATCAAGGCTTCATCCTCTGGGTGGTCCCTGTCCTTCTACATCTCTCTCTCGTCGGGCCAGAGCGCTAGAGCTGGTCCTTGGCATGGCTCGGGGTGACATCCACGACTAGGAGAGTCACCGGATTTGGGTCCGGGGTCCTTGGATGCCAGATGGTTGGGATTCATCCCATCACCACTTGTGTTGCCCCCGGAAGCCGATGGTGGATGCCCCCAGGCTGGAGGTCGAGGAGGTGAGGATGGATGACATCTCTCGGGTGATGGAGTATCTGGACCGATCGTGGTGAGAGCTTCTTGAGTTGGAGGAACCACGACATGCTCCACCCGTTGCAACGCTTCTTGCCGGTGTGGTTGAGTCAGCGGATGGCTCTGGTTTGGTTCCTCCTCCCACTGCTCCGCATAATGGGGCGAGGCGGCACTCTTCGAGGCTCCTCCGGTCGGGTTTTGGATCAAATTCCATTGCCCTACCGGTGGACTTAACCTTATCGCCACCGCCTTCTATCTCACCGTTTCCATCTCCTGCTGTTCGATCATCTTCCTCGCTTGCTTCTTCTTCTTCATTGTCTGTTCCCCTTGGGGAAACTGTTCCTCCCACCCGTGACATGGATGCTGACGCCCTGCCCGCGGTGCCCCTAGTGACCCTGGGTGCTGGGGCAGATGCTGTTCCTATTCCCGAAGACCGTCTTCAAGGTGTCCTTCTCCCCCCTAGTTGCCTTTCAAGGAATTTGCAAGCCTCAGTTCATGCCGCCTCCCTCTCCATAGATCATCAGTTGCAGTCCCTCCGTGAAGCTTGTGAGGGTGATGAAGAGGATTGCCTTCTAGACTTCACCAGCGGCTATCGCTTGGGCTATGCTGACCACTCACGTGGTTTTCAAGAGATGAGCAACGAGGAGCTGCTTGGACTGCACCAAGTTCTAAGCAGCTCCTCGTTGCGAGGGAGAGGAGAATTCGTGGGAAGGGGCGAGTAGAAGACCGAGCAGAGGGTTGAACTTTTTCCCTCTATTTATTTTTTGTAATCTTCATCCAATCAATGAATAAAAATTACTTTCTTTGCTCAAACTTGCTCGTATTTTATCTACTCGCGTGCTTCGCATATTATCTCTCCTCACTGTACGATTCTATTCGTGAACCGTAGAGTCCCAAAAACTAGTCGTACCCACGATCATCCGTGAACAGGATCCTCGAACAGGATTCATGAACTAGGTTCACAAACAGGATTTCTCTGTTCGTGCCCACCTATCCGCAAAGGCTTTCTCGTCGTTCCGTATTTTCTCTGTGCCACGTGGAAAATACGTGATAATAAATTCACCACGTAGATTGCATGTTTGTTGAAACTGATGCCTCGTCTCTCACGCTAGCTGTCCCTCGATATTTGTAGAAGATTTCGGCGGCAAATCTTCCATGATTTCAATTTTTGTGCTTCTGTCATGATTGCAGGAAGTTTTCGAATGAGGACCGCTTTATAAGTTTCCATCATTCGACGAGAAGAGGAGAGAGAATTCAAAAATCAAATCCCCTGCTCGTTTTCAAACTTTGCCTCTTCTCTAATTCCCTCTCGCGCCACCATGTTGATGGACATCATTTGGAAACTAAGGTCCTCCCTGTCGATTCCTGAATCCATCATCATCACACCTACACCTTTCAGAACCGTAAATGAGCTTAAGGGCAGCGGCCCTGAGCAGCTCTTCATGTATCCTTCTCAGATGCTGAGGATCTCCCTTTCTTTTCCTCTCCCTGAGTTGATCAGGGACTACATGCGCCGATTCAAGCTTCACCCGGTGCAATGCTCCCCTAATCTGTTAAGGGTGCTGATGTGCGTTGTCACAATCAACCGCAAGTTGCAGCTTCAACTCGGGGTGGACAACATCCACCACCTGTACGTTTGAGGAAGTCGGAGCATGCTGACTATCTTCAGGCGAGACCGGGTGCGGTCCCTCTCGTGGAAAAGCTTCCTTCATCCGACAGCGGATGGAGGGATGAATGCCTTGTGCAACTGAGTGGTCCTTGGGTGCTTCCTGCTCCCATTCCGGGTGAAGAGGCTAGGGTGCCATGTTGTCTTCGTCCGACGAAATTGGGTGAGCATAAAAATCATTGGACTTCTATGCCTTATTTACCTTTTCTTTCATAGCCGATGAATCTCATATGCTCCTTGCAGATGACTTGGAGTGTGCAACCCTAGACTTGTCAATTGTCAAGTTCGATCAGATCGCCGGGGTTCAAGAGTTGGAGGATAAGGATTTCAGCAAAATCATCAACCTCCCCACAGCTAGGGCCCCTGGTTCCTCTTCGAAGGTTGCCGGCTTGTCTTCGGGGGTCGATGCATCTTCTTCCTTCAGTGAAGCTTCTCCCTCTGCCGTTTTCGAAGAAGTGGGTGAACGGTCTGCCGCCTCCAAAGGCAAGTCAGCCTTGAAGAAGAGGTATAGGCTGCAACTTCCTGCGTAATGGAGGACTAAGGCTGCTTGTCCGACTTTATTAGTTGAAGAGGTGAACTTCGAAGGCAGAGCCAAATCCCTACCGGACGTTTCCCGGGTGTAGATACCCTAATTTTGACCGTCCAAAGAAAAGAAATTTACTTCAAGTAATATTGGAAACAACCACATTTGGACATTCAATAGAAAACTTCCTTAGAAAAACTAAACCAGAAACCCTAGTCCACACTTAGAAGATCTAAGGACCTGGACAGGGGCGGCTATTGGAGAGTAGCCGCCCCATATAGGGCGGCTAGTTTCAACTAGCCGCCCCTTAAGCCGACCCAAACCGCCTCCATGGATGGGACATAAAGCATCATTTAATGCTGATGATTGACGCGGTTTGTGCCCTTTAGTCGCCCCATCTTGGCCGGTTCAACCTTAGTAACCGACCCAAGCCACCGCTTGTCAGAGATGGGACGTTTGGCAGGTCATGATGGGGGCGGCTACTTGAGAGTAGCCGCCCCTCATTGGGCGGCTAGTTTCAACTAGCCGCCCCTCACCTGGACATTGTCAGAGAACAAAATATCTAATGGGAGGTCAAATCAGGCACCTTATTATCCATTTTGATCTATTGTCCAGTGGACATTCCCCTGCCCCTTTTTACTATAAATAGGGGGCATCCAACTCATAATCCATATAAAAAGGAATCAACCAAGAATCAATCCATACCCACACTCACAAATCAACCCATAAACCTTCACCACTTCAAAACCTTTGAGGGAGAAAGTGAGAGAGAAACCCATTTGCTACACCTAATCACTCTCCAAATCGACTCTCCAAAACCCATGTTAAACCTAGCTTAACCTTTACCAACACCCAAAACCAAACCCTACTCAGGTTCTGCCCAAGTTAAACCAAGTCCCAAGTGGCTACTTCTAACCAGCCACCCCCTACCAGGCAGCTAAACCCGACTAGCCAGCCCTTCCCCTAGTCCCAACTCTCCTTTAGTCAAGTTTTTGAAGCAGAAGAGGATCCCTGTCTTCACCTCTGTGTGCGGCATGCTCGTATCCCAGAGCGGAGACCCCACAAACTCCCCCCCCCAACGAAGGCGATCAAATCCAACACCCAACTTTTTTTCTTGCTTTTTGAGAAAAGCAGGTGGCGATCACAACCACCCCTGAATCCTCCTAAGGACCTATCGGCCGCCTCAGCCAGGAACGAAAAAAACCTCCCACCACCCTTCCAAGAGACGATCAGACCGAGCCTGCCAAGGTGTGCACCGGATCTGAACCTCCGAAGAACCACCACACATGCAGACCCAAAACCGGAAGGAAAGGGAGGAGGGCCTTTTCCAAATCCCCTCCCCGAATTTCGATACCGACAGCCTGGCAATCACGGTGGGACCTCCCTCGTGGAAGAGAACAGAAGGTAATCCTCTTCTGCTTCCTTCCAATAACCTGACTAGAATACCATCACCCCTCTAGGAAAACTAGGATTTCCCACCCCTCAAGTCTGACCCTCCTCTACTTTGCATTACAACATCCTTTACTGCCTTTAAGCCGCACACAGCTGCGCACCCCTTTACTGCTTTAAGCCGCACACAGCTGCGCACCCTTTATTGCTTTAAGTCTCACACAGCTGCGCACCCCTTGACCGCTCTGTTTACTACTTTAAGTCTGCATTCATTTTCGCCTAGGCTTTTCCATATTCACACCATAGAGACCTACACCCATGAGAAAATAGTGGAGGAGAAAGATAACCAAGGAGACCAAACTGCCAAATTCCTTAGCCACCTAGAGGAGAGGATGGCTACCCTAGGATACAAGTAGGTCAATGACATGTTTAATGACCTCACCGACTTTCACCAGGCCAAGACCTTGAAGCAAGAAACTCTTGTTAAGACCCCCAAGGCTTGTCCAGCCCCCAATGCACTACCAACACCCGGCTTCTAGGTAAATCTGAGTCCAAGTCTCTTTTCCTTTGCCTCACCATCCCCCGCATATCCAATATTCCCAACCGCTTCTACCCCGAGCCCTTACTAGGCCACCTCCAACCCGGGACCACTGAATAGCCCTCCCTGGGGAGAAACGTTGGATGAAACCATCCGAAGAATCCTCTCAAAAACTGGCCCTTTTGCCCTAAAACACATGTCTCTGCACAACCTGAGACAGATCCTATCAGTCCACCTACCGGAGGGGTTTAAAATCCTAAAATTTCGTTGATACAACGGTCGTGGAGACACAGACATTCATTTGACCGCCTTTCATCTAGACGTCCGACCGTTTCTAGATAACCTGTTTCTAGATAACCAACCTCTGCTAGCATTCCTCTTCCAAAAATCATTGGAAGGAGAAGCACTGCAATGGTTCTCCACCCTCTATTTCAGACCTAACCGTAGAATGAATGAGGCCTAGGGAGGAATTTGAACGGTATGTGTCTAGGTGGCGCACCCTAGTCCACCGAACTGGTATGCAATTAACGGAATGTCAAGAAATTGACAAGATGTTGCAAAGCTTGAGTCTAGAGCTCCGTACGAGTCTTTCGTATGGGGACTGCACCATGTACCAGCTTCTCATTGACCGCCACAACAAGATTTTCCATTGTGTAGCCCCAACAGTCCAAACCCAGTCCCCACCTATCAGCCATAGGACTAGACAACCGCCAAGAAAGGCGCAAACCCCCACGGTAGAGGGGATCACACAAGTCTCGTCACTCTACCCAAATGGAGCGTGAGTCCCTGATCAAGGACCAGCTCTGAGACAGTTTACATCCGGTTCATCAGGATATATGCAGCCTTAGCAAACCAATCAAAACTTCATTCCTCGATCGGTACCCTCTTTCGTGCCATTACCACAAAGCCCGTTTACCTAGAATCCCGTAGTCC